>CM053788.1:11217500-11897500 GCA_028749045.1 Cupressus sempervirens
TGTCGGGTTCATCTGGAGCTATGGATTGGTGAGGCCACAAATGGGGAACCTCATCCTCAATGACATTTGAACCTTGATGGTAAGAACACCAACGCAACTACTTAATATTGGGGATTAAATGACATAATTTATAATTCAATTATGGATCCTGGTTTATGTGTATATACTATGTATTGGTTTCAAACTAATGGAATTTCCCCTAATAACGTAGAAATTTGTGCTAAACATAGGTGTATGATTATTTATAAAAATGTTTTGTCCAGCCATATCAATATTAGTGGTTATCAAAAGTGGCACAGCTGTATCTGATATTTGTAGATGTACCAGTGTCCATGCATTTTTTATTTTACTATATCCTTTAAAAGTAAATGACAGAAGTAAAACTCCAGTATTAGGCTATTCTTCAGGAAGAAAAATAGCACTCTTGTGCATAATCTAGAATTATAACCATAGGTTTTAATTTTTGTATTTTTACTAAGAGGCATCCACAGTGTAGCAAAATGATCATATGACTACTGTTTATGTGCAGGTGGGTGTGACAATTCATTCTTTGACATAGATTTCTGGTTTTGATGTGTAACTTTTTTTAATGTTAACAAACGGTACCGAGGGAAGACCAGATATCTATGCATATTGTTATGAACTTATTATGCAATCTTACTCCCTCAGGATAATTGACAAGTGATTTTAATTGTCTAGAAATTTTTTAATTGAAAATTCAAGACATAAAACTCGGAACCGTTTTTGTTGGAACTTGGAACAATTTTCTGTAAGTGTAAACTGTGCGATTTTCAAATTGCATTGCCAAGATCCAGTTTGTTTTATAATTCTAAAGGGCAAAAATGTCTAGCATACGTATGTATCAGGTTTGATTGCACACCCATTTCCATGCAACATTGTAGACTTCTATTGCAGAATTTAGATCATTGATCCACTGAGCTTGTTTTCCAGTTTGATTTTTAGACCATATCAACATTGGCTTTTAGAACAAATGTTGACACTATGCAGCTATGTGCAGGAAATGCTTAAAGAGAAAGGAGTGGCGCCATTTTCAAAATGGGAAAAGGAATTACCGAAGATCATTTTTGACCCACGATTTAAGGTTTGTTGTGTCTAAAGACTAGGAATTTTGGGGCTTTCGTACAACTGGATCTACCTGAAACAGGTTTGTTGGATTTATGAAATATTCAGTAGTAAGCGAGGACATAAGGCTTGTGTGTTTGATTTATATTTCGTATTTTCCTTCTAATATAATGCTTGTTAAAATTCATTCATGGTATTTTATTTTGAGATGTCCTATTTCTTTTAAGTGAAAGACAGTTGTATACCATAGAAGAGGAAATCCACTTGAAAGGTCAGCTTCTATGTCGTGACTTCAATCCATACCAGGTTGAATTTTAAGATTGTAAGAAAAAGACAACATGCTTTTGCTAAATGTCAACCAAATGTCATTATGACTGGACAAAGTATTACCAGAATTTGTAATCAAATAACTATTGAAGTGATGATAAAACTGCCTCAGTGGAAGTGGAACTCATGCACACAGAAGTGGTATCTTATCTGCTGATTAGAAACAAACTGGCACCAATCATGCATCTAGAAAACATTCTGAAAACATTCTTCTGACCACAGCCAAACATATGTTCCTGAGTAGATTGAATATGTTTATTCCAATGTGAACCATACAACGTAAGATACTCTCTCAGTATACTGTTTTTCTTATGCCTAAGCGAAAGAATCACACTGGGGATTTGGATTTTCCTGAAACAACCCTTTAGGTGCGAAGCTCCTATTCAACATCTGAAGTGTTGGGAATATTTCTCGTCCTCTTACTAAACAATTTCTTGTTTTCTCCCTCACAAGTAAAAAATTTCAGTTCTAATCGATTTGGGGACATCATTCTTTTTCCAAAGATAAAATGTTGGTTACCTGTTTAGTCAATCCAAATTTAAGAATTAAGAAAACCTATACCTTAATTGAGTATTAGGTTTTTGACCAGGAAATAAAAAATTCTAAATTAGAACTCGGAAACCCATATTAGAAACTAACAATTAGCAAATGATTATTTTCTTAATAATGATCAAGAAATTAAGAAAAATTTATGCCCAACAACCAGCAATCCCTTTGATACAATTTTGTACAATACACAGAAAAATAGGAAGTAGAAACCTAAAATATAATCTTGTTTTCTCCCTCAAGTAAAAAATTTCAGTTCTTATTGATTTGGGGACGACATTCTTTTTCCAAAGATAAAATCTTGGTTACCTGTTTAGTCAATCCAAAATTAAGAATTAAGGAAACCTATACCTTAATTGAGTACTAGGATTTTGACCGGGAGAAATAAAGTTCTAAATTAGAACTTGGAAACCCATATTAGAAACTAACAATTAGCAAATGATTATTTTCTTAATAATGATCAAGAAATTAGGAAAAATTTATGCCCAACAACCACCTATCCCTTTGATACAATTTTGTACAATACACAGAAAATTAGGAAGTAGAAACCTAAAATATAATTTTAGGTTTTAGCAGTTAAATAAATAGAAAACTATAATGCCTAAAATCTTACTAGCACAAATATATTGTAAGATAGATCTAAAATGTGCATTGAGGTATCCAAAAACTTGAGATGCCACTGCCAGAACAAATAAAGTGTTAGTTCAAAGCTCAATTAGAATGATAACACTTCAATCCATTGACTTATACCTTGACGATTTTTTTTATCAATTTTTGGACATCCCTAGTAAGATATTAATTTATTAGTTTATTAATACATTATATGTAAGTAATAGGTCCTAGCTTCTAGGAGATTTCATAGTCTGGATTGGCTTGTAAGCAGACCTTGGCTTATAATTATTATTAATTTGTGATATTCCATCTCCACGCATTCTTGTAACTGGAGCTCTTGTGTATTATATTATTAGTTAGATATTTTTAAATTAGTTAGATTGTTTCTTGAAAAAGCCGAACTATTACAAACTTGTCTAATCATAATCTGATATGTACAAAATTCCTATTTTTTTACATTTCAATTGTGGTTCTATTTACACTTTTGAGACTTAAAAGGCACATATAAGATTTATGGCAAGATGGAAACGTGCTCGTTCTATATCTTTGTTCTTTTGTTTCAAGAATATTACTGCAGGGATGATTTTTTTTAGTTAAGAGGTGAATGTGAATGACAAACATTTTCAGGTATCCCAATTCCACGTTCTTCTTATTTCTTATCTTTAGGGATACAATGTAGAGTATTACTTGAGCCTCTGGGTTTGTGATTTAGTGTAGGTGGGTTATTCACAGCTACTGGATAATTTGGTTTCTTCAAAAATATATATCTTATCATTTGGTTTTTTCCTTAGTTACTGATTCGGGATACGAATCCAATTCGGGCATGTTAATCGGATTCATGGATTCGTGATTTTCTATTTTTCCCAATATGATTCATGAGGATTTGTGAGTGTATATATATATATATTTCAAGTTTGGCCTGTGGGTCCTTGGGGATTCAAGACAAATTCATGTGGATTTGTGACGAATTCGTTCAGGGTCTGGATTTGACCCGATTCGTCCGGATTTGCGGTTCGTGGATCCGGATGGATCCACAGTCCAAAACAAGGATCCTGCCCGGATCTGGACAAATCCTGGCACGAATCTGGATTGGATCTGAATCTGAATCCGGTCTCCTCGTCACGAATCTGGTAACTAGGCTTTTAATTTGATATATAAACAATTTGTGGAGTCTTAAATACTACGAGCTGCTTTATCCCAGGTTTCACATTTATAGGCTGCAAGCCATGACCAACACCTATATCCAAGATGTTTCCCATATGCAAAATTGTTCTTTTGACTTGTTTTGTCCTATTGTATTGCTATCACTAATTCACTATAGAACACAATGAATCTGGTCATGATCATGGTTTTTCTCATCTGGTATTTTAGAACTTATGAGTGGTAGGCTCAAGAACATCATCTTTCTATCTGCCAAAGGGATGGTCAAAGTTTGAGGGCTCAAACTTATTACTAATACAACTCGTATGATGGCTACTGGTCATCCTCAGTAATTTTCTGTTGGTAATCGTTGCAAGACTCAAAGCTACAATGGCAATACCTTCTTGAGTATATGATTTATCATTTAATGTTCTCCCTCACTCTCGCCCGCTTCCCTCGTCTGATTGAGGTAGATTAATTTAGAAATGCTTAGTCTTGTGTAAACATTATTAAAAAAGAAATGAATTTGCTTCACTATATTTCTTGTTTGGTATACATGCCCTATTCATGTGCAAGAAGCTATTCACATGATTAGGTCGTCCATCTACTTGTCTTGAGAAGGCTACTAACCGCATTCAGCAAGTGCCTATTATTGCTGCTACTTCAATGGATTTTGGCACATTTTCGAGATGGGATTGTGATGTCTGTTAGGTCATTAGTTTGCCATGAAATTCCCACAAAGAAGTAGTCCAAACAATTTCTTCTACATTTCTGAAAATGATGATCCTGTTTATATTATAAACCAAGTCGCTAGAGTTAACTAAAATCTGGAGCAAAGGCCACTATAATACAACCATGGGATGTGATTATCTTTGTTCTTTGCTGCCAATATTGACTGACAGGCCTTATGTGTATACTTTCTGATAAACATCCGGCACACTGAAATTGCATTTGCATTAGCTTTTTTAATCTCTTTATGCAGCTTCTGCTATGCTTATAAGTTATTTCTGCAATAAAAGTTTCACTAGATGCTTACTCAAATGCACTAATAATCCATGTAATTGAATGCAGTTTGTGTTACAGAAACTGAAATGTTTGTCTTGAAAATTGATGATAACCAGTGTTACCTGGGGACATGTCCCCAGTACATTTTCAGCCGTCCCCGTCCTGGAGACTTTGGGACACCTAGGGGTCTTTGACTTTTGACTCTCAAAGTAACACAAAATTGGCATATGAATTCTGCTGATTCTCTAAGTTGCCGATTCGGATGCGGATTCCGAAGCGGATACAGGATGCGGGAGGAAACATATATATATATATATATATATATATATATATGTGCAAAGAAATGGAAGAAATATCAAATATACTAAAATATGCAAAGAAATGCAAGAAATATACAAAAACAAATCATTTGATAGTATGACTATGAATCTATGATACTTGACCCTTTATAAAAATTCAAGATGTTTCAAAATTCATATGATATATCAATATCAATATGTGCTTGTCCAACATTAGCGTTTCCTGTTAGACAATAAGTTAAAATAGGTCATGTTCAAGATTTCAACAAAATAAAAACATAGTTAATGATTGAAGTCTGGAGATTCAATCAATCAGAGTCTTGACTCTGAATCATAGGGATTCGTAAGAAAATTCACATTCTCATCATCATCTCCAACTACTAAAAGATCATTTGAACCAAACATGGTTCCACTTATGCTAGATGCACCACGTGCCACACTATCATCATGCCATCTCCAACTGTAATAAGATCATGAAGTGTTGCATCCAAATCTGCACATTCAGGGGCTACATCCCAAAGCTTTGTTGCCTCTTTCTTGTAATGATCATTCTTACGCAACAAAAGACACAAGTTGGTGTGGACAAAGACCAAGTCCTCAACTTTCTTTGAGCCCAACCGGTTGCGCTTCATTGAATAGATAAAGGACTATGTACTCCAATTCCTTTCAGCAGTAGAAGAATTAGCAATCTAGATAGTTGTCACAAAACATACAAATGAAAAGCAAATTAATTTTAAAGAATGTGCGAAACACTAAATTCTAGAATGTAAGTGTAAACATAAAAGTTTAAAACGAATTTACAAAACAAAATAAAATACTTACTTGTGATAGGACCTTGAGATTGCAAAAGGTTGAAGATGCTTGAAAGGTTGAACATACATGTACCACCATGTGATAGCTCCCATTCTATCAAGTTCCTTCAGTGCAAATGGAGAATGCCTTAACCCTGAAGCAAACAACCCAAATTCTTCCCTCACTTTTTCATGCATTTCTTCTAGTGGGAAGAGTTTTGTAAGAGCTTTGTGGCACTCCTCAGCAACCTCCTCATCCACAAATGGTGAAAATCTACCTGGCATACCAACTACCTCCTCACTGTAGTACCTAGGAGATAAGGCATATGCAAGGAGGTGCAATGGGGTAGTCATCTTATTCTAGTGATGGTGGATAATTGCTTGCACTTGTTTGCATAAGGCTTTGCATTGTGTGGTCACTCTCATGTGCTTGTATATAATGTTTTACCTTCTCAACCATGGTGTCCATGCCATCATACACATCCCCCAAGCAAGGTGTATCTATATTAGCAAAACAAAGCATAGTCATAATGGGCTTGGTGAAATCCAATACATATGCCACACGAGCCCACCAACTCTCATTCAAGATCAAAATTCCTGATCCTTTCTACTCTTTCTAAATTTGAGATCTTCCATACGCCCCATTGATTACCGATGACCATTTGGCTTAATGCAGCTTTTACCTTGAGGAGTCGTCTCATAACAATTGTATGAGATGCAAAATGGGTCTCAACAACCTAAGCAAGTTAACAATATGTCAATTGATAAGTAGGAGATAATTTCCACAGCAAGTCAAATTGTGATATTGCTATTAGGATTTGACTTATCAATTGATGAGCTTAAGGGGCTTTCTAATGAATGGTCCATAAGACACAACACTTGGTGAAGGTTTTGCAAATGGGGTTGCAAGCTTTGGGTTTAACCATGGAGGAAACTCCGTAGTTAAGCATGCTTAGGCTGGAGTAGTATTGGGATGGGTGACCTCTCGGGAAGTTCCGGTGCTTCACCCCTGTGAGCATCAGCTAGATCCAATGAGTGCTAAGTGTTCCATTTATTGTCATGAGAGATGGATTCATGTTGAATCACTACTCATGAAACATGGGTCAATGAGTTTGACTCAAAAATCACATAGTTAAATCTTGAAAGCAATATCACAATGTCAATTGACAATATAATTATAAATTTTAATTTTTAACTAAATTAGAAAACCATGAAACTTAGTAATTAAAAAAAATTAATTTACCTTTAGCAACTACAATTTGGAGTATGTTCTAAAAATGGATTGTGACATGTGGTGGTTGGTCACAAACATCTCTATGTCCTCCCCCTCTTCATATATTTTCTTCACCCACTCTACTTCAGTGCCAATCCTTTGCATGATCAAGTTAAGGGAGTGAACAGTGCATGGGATCCAAAAAATATGCTCATACCGAATCTCAACTTAAATACTCGCACCCCTGCAATTTTTGGCATTGTCTGTGACCACCTGTACCACATTCTCACTACCCACCATCTCGATGGCCTAGATGAGAATTCTAGAAATGAATTCAGAATCCTTCACTTGCTCCCTCACAATCAATAGCCTTCAAGAACATTGCCCCTTGGGGGAAACTGCAATCACATTAATTAGTGGTTGGATTCTTGTATCCTTCCAACCATCTGACATAATAGTTAGACTCGAAGTTTTTCAAGATTTTTTGATTGGTTGGTGGTCTTTCTCTGTATGTGTCTTCTCTTGTTGCAATAGAGTCGTATGCACCTTTTCATACCTCGGGCTTGTGTAGTCAGCTGGTGATTCTTTGATTGCTGCCACCATTTCCTTCCAATATGGCGATCTCCCCAAGTTGAAAGGAAGCCCATTTGCATAGAGGCAATGTGCAATACCTTCATCAGCACAGTCTCTTGCCTCCAATTTAAATGTGGTGTGCGATGGGTCTCTTTTGCGGGTTGAAATTCCCACTTCTTCCTCATCCTCTCCTGGCACAGGTACTTCCAAGAATGGGTTTTGGGAGGATGCAATTGGTTCAATGGGTGCATGCAACTTGCTCTTTGAGGAAGGACCTTGATAGTAGCTTTTTTTTGATCTATTGATCAATGCATCAACTTCTTGTTCTCTTACAAATGAAAGTATTTCTGCACTAGTCATCCTAGTACCATTTTTGCTTTTGCGCATTTCAAATCCTTTGCCAGCGGGGCTGATAAAATGAAGCTTCACTTGGGAATATGAGCTATTGAAAGGTTTTCCTTTGTTACTTTGACAATAATTGCACTTCCAATAATATGAGCCACCCCTTGAAACTTGTGATATCTGTGTTGTATGTCTTCGCAAAGGAGAACATTTATCAATTTTGAAATTATTAGTCCCCTCCCCTCCTTGGCCCCTCACTAAACTTTGACTAGCACTACCACCAGTATCCATTCTTGCCTAGTTTTTTGCAACCTATTCTATAAGAAAATAAATAAACTTTAATTAGGTCCTAACAACTATGAACATCATGCATACAAGTGGAAAGAGGTGAGAAAAAACTACTAAAATAGATACCCAAACTTGCTTCTAAATATCTTTCAAAAAAAAGAAAAGAAAAGAAAAGCTTAATTTTTTTTTTCAAAAAACTTGAAAAAAATCATCAAAACGAAAAAAAATTCATCAAAATACTCAAGAATGGGATTGATCACTTACCTTGAATGATTTAAACTCCTTTGAGAAAGCTATCTCTCCCTCTTCGATCAATCCTCTTTGAAAATGCTGAACTTGGCTTCACAATGACAATGAAAACTGGAGACCAAATGAGAAGTGTCTGTAGGTGCAAACAAAGTTCCAAAATGAGTTGTGAATGCTTCAATATTCATCTTTAGGGTCGTTTTAGGGTTTCATAGCAAAAATAACCTAAAAAAGCAATTACAACACATGTTTAATTGGCAACTTAAGTCTTATAAAATGTTTTTAATGGTTTTTTTTCCACTTTAAAGGCTGCTGGGCCTGCAGATGCTCCCGGATGCGTCCAGAAGCCCTGCGGATGCTGGCCAAAAGCCAGCCATGCATCTGTCTTTGGCTTCCAGATGCATCCAGGAGCCTGCGGCTGGCATTCGGCCAGCATCTGCAGGGCTTCCAGAAGCACATCCCGCATCCATCCACATCCCGATGCGGAAGCCTCTGCCTTCTGAGACGAATCGGTATGCTAGTTGATTCTTATGTTTTAAGGTTCTATTATTTAAAGTACATGCTTTATCTATGTTTTCATATATATATTTTAAATTTCTCTATATATTTTAAGTTTCCCTATTGTTATATAGCCATTCCCATTTGCTCCCCATCCCCAAAATCGGAAATTTTTTTTGCCTTACCGCTGTCCCCTCGCCTCCCCATCTTGGAAACTCAGCGGAACATAGATGATAATACCTTTGCCTTTGTGTTGTCACCCTTATGAAGAAAACTAGGTTATCAAGTTTTAAATGATTTATGAATTTGAAAATTATGTATATAATATGGATATTCTGTTTCATGTTTTTTTAATGGTTGTGGGATCAATTTTTGCAAAGGTAGGACCCTAGGAGTATTGTGTTCGAGGATTGTAAGTAAAATTTGTATTTTGGATGCCCTTTTAACATCAATTTATTGAAGATATTGGTTTCTTTTGTTACAGGCTATCCCAGGCTACACTGAACGCAGATCTATATTTGATCACTATGTTCGCACTCGTGCAGATGAAGAGAGAAAAGAAAAACGAGCAGCTCAAAAGGCTGTCATTGAGGGCTTTAAACAACTTTTAGAAGAAGCTTCAGATGTATGGATTTTTTTGCTTCTTTACTTGATATTTTGCCTTAGTAGGTCCATTCACCAGTTCTTGAAATAATAAGTCCAAGATGGTTTCATCTCCTAATTGTATATTATCCTTGCCTCTTCCAGTTGTTAATATATTTGGTTATCATCTATGTACTTATATTTTACTTGTGGATATTTCCAATGGCTTTAAATGATATTTTTATAGGTTTGCTGTGTTTTCATTTGGCGTCTTGTTTCAGGATATAACTTACAAAACAGATTATGCAACTTTTGCTAAAAAATGGGGTTATGACCCACGATTTGAAGCACTGGATCGTAAAGAGAGGGAGTCATTGTTAAATGAAAGGTGTGCGCCTGATATTCTTTGTAATGACTGCCACTTAGAATTGATTTAGTAGTGCGATTTTGACGTTTTCTTTGTCAGTTATATATGAAACCTGCATACTTATGTCTAGCATTTGGATTGCAGAATATCTGTAGCGTAATTAAATGGAGTGCAAACCCTAAGATAATAATTTATAATGCTGTAAAATTACCATCAAGATGCATGTTTCCATTACAGGAAATTGATGCTGTACACGCTTCTTTAAGTGTAGTTTTACAGTTTACTACAAATGCATGAACTCTTATTATTGTGGGCTGGGTACCTGTTTGAATCCATACCACTCTATTGCTAGTTGTAAAGTATCTTTAGTTTAAAATTACAATTAATAAACCAATAATAATAATTTTGGAAAACTTCTTGTAGAGTTCTTCCTCTGAGGAAAGCAGTGGAAGAGAAAGTGAAGGCCATCCAAGCTGCAGCTGTTGCTAGTTTTAAAGCTATGCTACGTGAAAAGGGTGATATTAATGCAAATAGCCGTTGGTCAAGGGTATGCTACTCGTCTCTATATATGCATTACTGTTTTCCATATGATGCTGCTCTTATTTATTTTTTGGGCTGTGTACTGAATTTGTTGCTGTCCATATAGATCAAAGATGGCTTGCGTGGTGATTCAAGATACAAAGCAGTGAAACGAGAAGATCGAGAGGCTTTATTCAATGAATATGTCTCAGGATTGAGAGCAGTAGAACAAGAAGCTGAGCGGGCTGCCAAAGCAAAGCGGGAAGAAGAGGTGAGATGGACGTGTAGTTAATACCTTCAATGTTAACACATGAAATTTCAAGTCAACGGTACCAATGTTGTAGTTTCTCTCAATTTTACTCAAGTTCGGATCTGGGTATGGGAGTTTACTGGATGGATTGAGCAATTTTTTTGGGGCTGTGGTTCATCCACAAAAAGAGTTATAAAAAATATAAATACATTCATATTTGCCGCTGAAAAGCAGGAGTCAAGTTTAGAATACATCATAGCATCATATAATTGTAATGAACACCACCACCACAAATAATAGAAATCCCGAGTTTCCAGGATTTGATAATGTGTTTGGAGCCATGGTTCCATGTGTGTGTGCGCATATGGATGATACTGAATTGAGAGCACAGTACAATAATTGATCACGTATAATGATAAGATGTATTAATTAAATAGTGGTATTTAATTAGCTCTTCCTTTGTAGAAAGGAATGGGATAATGTATTCCGGTGTTTCTGGGATAATTAGAAAGGAATGGAATGGGATAATAGAAATGCTACTTTGAGTGTTCCCGAGTTTCCAGGATTTGATAATGTGTCTGGAGCCATGGTTCCATGTGCGTGTGCGCATATATATGATGCTGAATTGAGAGCACAGTACAATAATTGATCAAGTATAACAATAAGATGTAATATTTAAATAGTGGTATTTAATTAGCTCTTCCTTTGTAGAAAGGAATGGGACTAGTTATGGATTCAATGTATCTCGGAGTTTTTTTAATTTCTTGAGTAACCAACTCACATGGAGAGAGAGAGAGAGAGAGAGAGAGAGAGAGAGAGAGAGAGAGAGAGAGAGATATGATCAGGGCATCATGCTAGGGTACTCCTTCAGGCTTTAGGGTATGTTCCCTGTAGAAGTCCCTCATCGTAAGACATCACCAATTTTTTAGGGAAGGGGATTTGAGTGGAAATGTTCTGTCCTCATTCGGCATCCCTGAAACATTTTCCTCTCATGAAAGACAGATAACCAGGGAAATATTGGCTTCTTCATTTCTGATTTGTCAAACCAAGATGTCATAATAAATATTCATTGTTCAATAGGATATTAATAATGTCAACAATTAGCATCATATGGGTCTTCAGAAAGCTCATTATCATCATTGAAGGAAGCATGAAAATTTAACCTTAAGCTCTATTTGTTTAATGACAAAGCTAGAATGAATCGATTTAAAAAAAAAAAATCTGCTGAACTTTATTTCAATATTAGGCAATGCTTTTTTTAGAAAGAGCCCCAACATTATTGCTTGAAAAATCAATTGAAGGAAGTATTATTGGCTGATTTATTTGACCAGAAAATTGAAAACAGGTGTACTGATTTTTTTTCCCTTAACCTTCGGTAAATATGCAGGAGAAGCTGAAAGAAAGGAAACGAGAGATGTTGAAAAGGAAAGAAAGAGAGGAGCAGGAAATGGAAAGAGTGCGGGTGAAAGCAAGGAGGAAGGATGCAGTCACCTCATATCAAGCTTTGCTAACAGAAAAGATAAAAGATCCTGAGGTGATTTTCTTTTCAGACGTCTCGTTTAGAACTGTTTACCTGGCATTCATATTCATCTCCTCCTTTTACTGAACATTGATCCTATGATTTTCAATTTTTCAGGCATCTTGGACCGAGTCAAAACCTAAGTTGGAGAAGGATCCTTTAGGCCGTGCTGTTAATCCTGAATTGGATCCAGCAGATCGGGAGAGGCTTTTCCGTGAACATGTCAATGGATTGTATGAGGTGAATCTTTTGAATCTGAAGTCTTGAGTTGTAGCAATATCATTTTAAATAAACTGGTTATAGTTCTAAAATAGTCAGGGTGATTGTTATGTTCAGCGTTGCGTGCGGGACTATCGGTCACTTCTGGCAGATGTTATTGTTGTTGATTCAACAGCCAAGTATCTTGAAGATGAAAAGAACATTCTTACATCATGGTCTGAGGCAAAGCGCCTTTTGAAACCAGATCCAAGGTATGTTAGGATGCCACGGGGAGAGCGAGAAGTATGGTGGCATAGGTATGCTGAAGATGTTCAACGAAGGCTAAAGGTTGCCACTTCAGAGAGGAATGAGGTCAAGCTAAATGCAGACAATGACAATAAATTAACCTCTACAGATACTGGAAAACGATCACCAAGATCAAGAAAAACCCAGAGCCGTAGGTAATTTTGTAAATACGTTTTTCACACAATGAGATGTAATATTAATGTCTACTTCCATTAATTGATATTGCGGTCATGGCTTTGTTTGGGCTGTACAGTTCTTTTATAATAAGATTTAAGGCCATTTTAGGCTTCTTAATTTCCACTACTAAAGTGCCAGGGCTGCAGTTTTTTTTCTGTATATGTTGCTAATCAATAGCACTGCTGCATGTGTAATGGATAGAATAGTAGGTTCTATGATATGCCATTAAGCAATTCCATTATCGTTACTTTATAAGGTTTGCTAGACTTTTGGAAGAAACTTATGTTAGCCACGGATGCTTAGGTATAGATACCAAATTTTCGACTGAGAGGCACTTGGATCACTCTTCCTCTCACAAATTGTAATCAAATTTTATAATCGTCGACCTGGGCTTCATGTTAGCCTAATATAAAGTGAATTCTCTACTTAAGGTGCATAACCTATAAATAAAATGGTATTGAAATTTCATCTTATCTAAGCAAAAAATGTCTTCTTAATTAAATTTTACGATTGCCGTATCATGCAAATAAATGGATTGTATTATACTTATTATTGTTTGTTCTGTTGAAAAAGGAAAACAGTAATCAGTGATCTCATTAAGGCAACTTTAAGGGCTCCTCAACATTGGTAATTTCAACATTGTTCACTTATAAACAAAGAACTAAAATGTGGAATGGGCAAGGCTGACTTGAATCGTGGATCGGATCAGAATCAGCTATGAATCACTATGAATTGGCAAAGTGAAAAAACTCTTGAAATTTAGAGATTTTAACGATCTAAAACTTATTTCAGGCACCATTGATTGAATAGAACTTAAAAACATTATAACATCATCAAGTAGTAGCTAACATGCATAAATGAAGAACATAAATGAAAAAATCATCACATACTTGAAATGTAAATTGTAGCTGAAGTAAATAGAAAACTTAGAATCATATGACATACATAAATAGAATTATAAATGTATTAAAAATGCACATGATATGTAAAATGATAGTTATGAAAAGTTGTATTACAATATAAGATATAAATATGTAAAAGAGTAAATACTTGAATATTGCATTGAATTGGAACATTGAACATAGAACATAAAATATAAATAGTTGAATCAACAAATAGTCAACATAGCCTTGATAGAAGTGGCAGAATATGGTGGCATTGTTGGGGACGGGGAACGAAGTCCTTGGTGCGTCACCGTCTTTGGGATTAGGGCAAAAAGGGGGGGATGCGTCCTATGTTACTATGCTTTTAGCTGAGACTTTTACACAAATTGTTTCTGCATTGGCTAGAAAAGATATGATTTAGGCACACAAAGATAAGAATACAATGTTAGAAAAGGGTTTTGTCTTGGTCAACCCTTATTTATGCATCAACTTCAACCCTTATTTATGCATTGACTTCAAATATGATAGAAATTGCATAAAGTAAATAATGTGAAAAGATATATTGCTGATTCACCTTGCATATAACCCATGTCAATGGAAGTAATAATTGCTCAAAACTATGTAGATGTTAGAATGTGCTTGGAATCCAAAGATTCGACCTTGAAATGATATGTCAAATTCAATATGTGCTCACAAAAGTATAAATCTGTGATTCCCACTCGAAGATTTCAGATGTAGATATGCTTGATAACCACATATGAAGAAGAATAGAGAAAAGGTTGAATGGATGAAACTCCTCGATTGATTGAGAATTCCTCCACTTGGCTAGCAATCATGGAAGAGAACTTTGCATTAAGTGGAGAAGACTGCCTTTGATTTGATGTATCTTGAAGAAATGGAGGCTTTGAGGTCTTAATTTAGATGCTAGAGTTCAAAATTTGAATCTAAATCCTCTATCGCACAACTTGATTGCTTGGTTGATAACTTGCATTAGATTGAATGAGTGAATATTGCCAAATGAGGGGAGAGGAGTTCTTTTATAATTAACTCTTCATTATGGAATTTAAATTTGATCAAAGGCCAACCCCAATTTAAAATGTCACAAGAAGAAAGGACAGGTTACCAAAATTAAGCATGATGGACATTTGAACCTTGAAATCATCGAATTAGGGCCTAATAGGTCCTAAAGCATCCAATTATGGATGATAATTTTATAGGATCATACACAAGACAATTAAATTTTTATTTCTCAAAATAATTAAAATTATTATTATTTAATAGATTAATATGTAACTTACACAATTTTACTAATTCTTATACTAAAATGTGTAAGACACAACTAACTCTATTTTTATATACTTTGGAAACCTAATAACTATTTTTTAGTTTATTGATCCTTAACATTGGAATAATGCTCTGTGAGTGGAAATGGTAGTTAGCAGGTTGATGCCATGGTAGGTTTACCTCCAACGCCGCCCCTTGATCTCCCATGTAGCCATGAAGAGGAGAGATAACACCAAATGAGTATAAATTTATCCGTGAGAACCTTGATGACATACTCATTAGCCTTAAAAATAATAGTAGTAGGAAATGAAGGCTATCACAATTGTCAAATGTTGGTTTCTCCCATTTCCTCTTATCACTGTCTCCATTGTTGTATCAATAATAGAACCAAGCCCTTGTATCCTTTGTTCCTTTACTATTAATATCTATTGTGTTTTGTTATCCTTAGCAACTATTGTATAATTAGGGTGCTATTCACAATGTCACTCCTACTCATTGTCTCCTCTTGTCCTCTAATTTCAAATTTCACTCCATCGAATTAGGGCTTAATAGGTCCTAAAGCATCCAATTATGGATGATAATTTTATAGGATAATACACAAGGTAATTAAATATATTTCTCAAAATAATTAAAATCACTATTATTTAATAGATTAATTATACAACTTACACAATTTTACAAATTCTTATACTAACATGTGTAAGATGCAACTAAATCTTTTTTTTATATACTTTGGAAACCTAATAACTATTTTTTAGTTTATTGATCCTTAACATTGGAAGAATGTAATTGATGGCCATGGAGAGGAAAGATAACACCAAAGGAGTATAAATTTGTTTGTGAGAACCTTGATGACATACTCATTAGCCTTAAAAAGAAATAGTAGTAGGAAATGAAGACTATCACAATTGTCAAACATCGGTTTCTCCCATTTCCTCTTATCACTGTCTCCATTTGTATCAATAATAGAACCATACCCTTATATCCTTTGCTCCTTTATTGTTAATATCTATTGTATTTTGTTATCCTTTGCAACTATTGTATAATTAGGGTGCTATTCACAATGTTGCTCCTACTCATTGTCTCCTCCCGTCCTTTAATTTCAACTTCCACTCCTGCATCTTAAACCCTTGGCGTTGGTGGCGAGGGTGGTAATGGAGATCCTGTTGGTATTGTGTCCACTTGCAATGGCATAGTTTCTAGCTTTACTGTGACTGGGTCTAATTTAGGTTAGGGGGATGTTGTTGCTCAAGGGTTGTGTGATCGTTCACATATGGATTTGATGCTTAGTACCTCTACTTCTTCCTCGATGGTGTCAAGAGCTATTAGGTTGGGGTCTCTCATCCCCCTTCCTATCATGATTTTTGCACACAACCCTAAACCTCCAGTGATTGTTGTTGTTGAGGGGTTTGTTGGGTCAATTGTTAAGGGGTATACATGTATATACTATACATATGGTATTCAAAACACTAGCTAGTTATAAAAAGATGTATTGCAATATAAGATATAAAGATGTAAAAGAGTAAATACTTGCTAAATTGGAACATCAAACATAGAACATAGAACATAGAACATAGATAGTTAAATAAAAAAATAGTCAACATCGGGACATCCTCCATTCTTGGTGGAGGTGGTAGAATCTGGTGGTGTTGCTGGGGACAGGAGGATGGAGTCTCAAAGTCTCTGGTGCGTCCCATCAGCGTGCCTCTATCTTTGGGATGTAGAACAAAACAAGGGGGGGAATGCATCGTCATGTTACTATGCTTTTAGACGAGACTTTTTCACAAATTGTTCTTGTATTGCGTAGAAAAGATCTGACAACTCCAAAGCCTATTTATGTACACAAAGATAAGAATAAAATGTTAGAAAAGGGGTTTGTCTTGGTCAATCCCTTATTTATGGATGAACTATCAAATATGATAGAAATTGCATAAAGTAAATAATGTAAAAAGATATATTGTTGATTCACTTGCATAAAACCCACACGACTGGAAGTAATAATTTCTCAAAATCGTGAAGATGTTTGAATGTTCTTGGAATCCAAAGATCCTACCTTGAAATGATATGTAGAATTCAAGATGTGCTCTCAAATGCATAAATCTATGATTGCCACTCCAAGATTTCAAATATAAATATGCTTGATAACCACATGTGAAGAAGAAAGAAAATGTTGAATGGATGAAATTTCTTGATTGATTGAGAATTCCTCCACTTGGCTAGCCATCATGGAAGTGAAACTTGCATTAAGTGGAGAAGATTGCCTTTGATTTGACGAATCTTGAAGAAATGGAGGCTTTGAAGTCTTAATTTAGAAGCTTGACTTCAAAGCTTGAATCTAAATCCTCTATCACACAACTTGATTGCTTGGTTGATAGCTTGCATTAGACTGAATGAGTGAATGTTGCCAAATGAGGGTAGAGGAGTTCTTTTATACTTAACTCCCTCATTTTGGAATTTAAATTTGATCAAAGGCCAACCACAATTTAAAATTTCAAAAGAGACCCTAGTGATGGGCTTTGACTTCATAAGGTCAAGGGCAATTTATAGATGCATGAAAAGAAAGGATAAGTTACTGACATTAAGCATAATGGACATTTGAATCTTGAAATCATTGAATTGGGGTCTAATAGGTCTTAAAAACATCCAATTATGGATGATAACATTATAGGATCATACATGAGGTAATTAATTTTTTATTTCTGAAAATAATTAATATGACTATTTTCAAATAGATTAATTATACGACTTACATAATTTTAGAAATTCTTATACTAACATGTGTAAAACACAACCAACTCTATTTTTATATACTTTGGAAACTTGTTATGCCTTGTATACCCGTCCCTACTTTTTGTGAGCAAAAAGTTGGGTCCCCTCTTTTCACTTTGTGCTTTACCTTGTTTGAGGTAAGCCTTTTGTTTTGGTGTCAATTTTCAATGTTTAGGTCCCCACATCCCTATCCAGGATGTTGGACCCTTTCATGTGGGAGAAGGAAGTGAGGATTCCCAACCTTGTGATAGGAATTCGTGGTATTCAAGAACCAATTTTTGGATTGGATAGGAGCTTGTTCCTGTGTGTCTTTGACGATGGGAAAAGGTTTCTACAGTCTTAAGTTGGACGCATGACAAATTTCATTAATGAAGGACAAGTACTAGTGATGCACCCTTTTAATTATCATGATCAATGGGTTATTTAAGATGCTTGAATGAATATATTGTCACTTTGTTTGATAATTGCAATTGTGCTTTGCAAGTAAAAGTCTTTGTTTAGGTCGCCACCCCACCTATAAATAGTCATTCCACAGGTTTGCAAGTGTTTTTTTGGGTTGGACTAGTTCTGGTTTGTGTTTGGCCAAAGGCAGGTCCTGACGCTACAACATCTCTACATTCTAGTGCTCTAGGTTGGTGTTCTTCCCCTTTGCTGCTACTTTTTCATTTTGTAGTTGTGCATCTTTTTTGGTTTTCATGTAGTCCATCTTTTCTTTTCTTTCTTTTGGGTCGTTTTGTTTCCCCCATCACTTCTTGGCATCATTTTGGTGGTTGTTCGACTCTCTTTGGTCGGGTTTTGTGCTTTTTTTGTTGTTCCATGTGGTTGTTTGTTGTAGGGCAGAGTTGCTTCGGCTCCACCCAAGCATTCTTCCGACGGAATGAACTTGGTAGTTTGGATTTTGGGCAATCATAGGGTTGTTCAAAATTCATAGTGCAAGGTACATTTTGCTGTGGGGAATGTGGGTTTGGTTTTGTCTTTCCTCTTTTGGTTTGTTTGGCTTGGTGGCATAGTTTCACTTCTTTCTGGTTTTCTTGGGTGTCTGCTCTGCTAGAGGAATGGTTTTCACCATTTGGTTGCCTTATGGCACCCTCTTTTGTCTTGGTTTTGCGTGAGGTAGGATCTCACTGGTTGAGTTGGTTTTGTTCGACTCGGCCAAGATATTGTAGGCACGCCTTCATGGGTGTTTGGTTGGTGGTTTTGGCTCTGAAAGATAGAAAACATGGGTATGTTGTCACAAGCTATGTGGACATGTGTGACCTCAGTCCTAGTAGGGTGTGTGGTGGCTTGTTAGCATTGCGTTGGCTATTCCATTGTATTTTGGGTGACTGTTAGTGGTGGCTTTCTTCCTTCGATTATCTACCTGGATGTAACATCCTTCCTCGGGTTGAGTATCTTGTGTCATTTACAAAAAGTTGGCTAGTAATTTGAATTTAAATGACCATCACATCAAAAGTACCCAACATTTATTAAATCCATCCGTCACACGAGAAAATGTCGAATAGTGGTCTTGTCAATTGTGCAAGGACAACTCAACATCATAAGCCATGCTGCCAGCGGTTTTGTTTGGACAATGTAACTTTTTTGTTTTTGGTGAAGAGCAAAAAACCGATATTTTGTTAAGTTTGACACTATCTATTTTGTACTCACAAGAGTTGATATTCAACGTTCTGTGTCTGGGAGTCTTGGAACTCAAGTCCTTTTGACGTGTGGGTGGATGTGCTAGGATTCCCTTTGAATTTGGCCTTTCACTGCCATTGTTGGCTAACAAACATATTAATGATGTGGTAGACAATTAATGATGACATATAAAGAAATTCCTTTTTGTCAATTGCATGTTTCCATGCATTTAAATTTGTCATAGAAGTGGAGTGCTCTAATCAATAATCAGGTGCCTTGAGGAGATAACTGACAGAGATTTGATGGAAAAAGCGTGTAAAGATAAGTATTTATGGATCAAATTTTCCTTGGGAAATCCCCTCTTCCATTCCATGCTTCTTTTCATCCTCCTTTTCATGTCTTTTCAAGTGTAATTTCCTCTTCCACAACATTTTACGTGTGACGATAGCAATAGATCTTGTAGATTCAGGAAATAAAGGCAATAGGTGAGTTAGCTAGGTCATGAAGTTGGTTTCTCGTCAAAAGTTGTAGATACTTGTCTATAAATAAGAAGATTGCCGAGTGTTTTAGGGTCAATGAAATTGATGATTTTATATTTCATTTCATTGTAGCACCATTGTTATGAATGAAATTAATACTATCTTTTCTGTAGTACCTATTGTTTCACCTAGTGCATGCTGGTATTTATAAGCTGTGTTTTGAGTAGAAGAATCTTGGAGTGTTTGCTATGGGATTCATTATCTTCAAAAGTAGTGAGATCTTTTCTATTTTATTGCTATTATCTTTGGTGGCTTGCGTTGAGAAATGTAGCCTCATAGTCAATTGAAACCAATTCTACATATAATATATGATAAGATATATGTGTTGATGAAAATCTAACATATGAAACTTTGATTTAATATGTACAAACACACACATATACATATACATATATCATCATCAACGTATATATATTTACATATATCATATATCAAAAGTGTATTATTGAAAACATGATAAGTATCAACTTTATTAAGGACTAAATGTCGATTAAGAATCGATCATCATTGATAGTCATATTAGTTTGAATTGGCAGTCACAAGTGATATTAAATGTGACCACATAGGGTCATGCCCCTATGTGGGCATGTTACTCAATATATTAATATGCCTTCAAAGATTACTGAAGAATATCAATCACAAGGCAATGTGAATCATAGTCTTCAACTCAACAAATTTAGTCTACTATACATTTCAAATTCGATCTGCAATATACTTTCAGTACAATAAAATAGATCTGCTCCCATTGAAGTTCATGGTTATTGTCATCAACATAACCAAATTGCAAAAGAAAGTCAATCAAATATATATCATAATTCTCAAAAGGGAAATTGAATAATACTCTAATCAGTACAATATTTTTGCCAATATAAGTTAGTTTAGTCTCCACCAAATTGATTTGTTTTTCTTAACATGGTATCAGAGCCTAATTGGTAGAGAGATTGCTAAATTACTTAAAACAAATTCTCAAATCACAAAATAAAAGTGACATCATGGCAAGCACTGTTAGAGTTGAGGATAGGCTTGAAGGAGAAACAAATTTCTTCTCATGGAAAATTTGAATTACAACAATCCTCGAAGAGTTGGAATTAGAATCATTTATTGAAGAAGACACTTCAATGCCTAAAAGCGAGGCAGAAAAATTCACTTGGAAAAAGGCGAAAATAATCAAGCTAGAAAAATCATTGTTGATTCAGTAAAAGGTCACATTTTCCCTTCCATTTCAAATCTAAAGAAAGCATTTGAAGTATTTAAAACATTTAAGGATACATTTAAGATTAATAACTCAAGTAGATTGCTAACATTAAAAAATCAACTTATGAATATAAAAATGAATAAATGAGAGTCGATCTCATCCTACTTTGGAAGAATTTCCAAAATAAAGAATCAACTATCATCTATTGGAAATAAAGTTGACGATCAAGAATTATCCATAATAACACTTAGAGGGCTACCTATATCTTGGGAAGCATTTATCCAAGTCGTCAGCAAACCTTCAATACCAATCTTTGATCAACTTAAAAATGATTGCACCTTAGAAGAATCAAGACTAATTTCTAGAGGGATCATTTCAAACCAAGAGGGAGAAAATCAAGCTCTTTTCTCAATCTCTAGTAACAAAGGGAAGAAGAGGAAATTTAAACATAAAGGGAAGAAAAATGACCAAAAAAAAGGAAACAATAATCACAATAGGAAAGACTTCTCCAAAGTTCAATGTTATAAGTGTGAGAAATTTGGACATACTTACAAATTCTATCCAAAAAGGGAAAAAATTCTAGCTACCATAGCTGAAGCTAAAAAGGAAGATAATCTATTATTCTACTTAGCTCTATCAAGTGAGATGAATTCCAATGAAAATGTGTGGATAATTGACAGTGGTGCATCTCATCACATAATAGGATTCAGAGATAAGTTTGAAACTTTTGAAAATTATCTCATTGAAGGAGTCACCATTGGAGAGAACTCCACCTATCTAGTAAAAGGAATTGGGACTTGTTTTATACAACTAGAAACTGGGATCACTCTAAAATTGAAAGATGTTCTCTTTGTACTTGGCATAAAAAGGAATCTAGTATCCATCTTAGGACTTGTAGATGAAGGGTACCATGTTACTTTTAATGAAGTACAAATTCTAACATTAAGAATGCCGTCACCATAGGGTCTAGAGATGGAACTCTATATAAACTATGTAACATTCAAAAGGAAGCCCTAAATCATGAAGTATCGAACCCTAATGAAATATGGCATAGATGGCTTGGACATCTTGGATTCAATGCACTACCAAATATAGGAAAAATCACCACTGGAACACCTAATTTAAATTCAAACCATATAGACATTTGTAAAGGATGCGCTCTAGGAAAGAATGTAAAAAGATCTTTTCCCCCAAGTGAACACAAATCTAAATCAGTATTGGAACTAGTTCACGCTGATTTGTGTGGACCTATGCCAACACTCTCTCTAGGAGGATACTCATACTACATAATCTTTATTGATGACTTTTCTAGTAAAAATTGGATTTACTTCCTAAAAGTCAAAGAGTTCAAAGCACTTGTGGAAAATCAAACATCAAAGATAATAAAACTCTAAGATCAGACAATGAGGGTGTATACACCTCTGAAAATTTAAATGATTTCTACACCTCTATTAGGATTAAGGGGGAGTATACTGCACCTTATAATCCTCAACAGAATGGAGTAGGAGAAAGAAAAATAGAACCATTGTTGAAGTGGAAAAAGCCATGTTACATGATCAATATTTACACTTCTCATTCTGGGCTGAGGCCACTAAGACTGCTGTATATATTCAAAATAGATGCCCACACTCAATCCTAGAAAACATAACCCCTAAAGAAGCCTTTACAAGAATAAAACCTAACCTAAGTCATCTTAGAATATTTGGTTGCTCCATTTACATTCATATACCTAAAGAAAAAAGAACCAAGTTAGAACCATCTGAGAAGAAAGGTATATTTGTTGGATACAGTCAAAACACTAAAGGGTATAGAGTCTATACTTGGGCAAAGATCAGTCGAAATTAGTAGAGATGTCAAATTTGAAGAACACACTACCTTCAAACTATCCACAAGTACAAAACATGAGTCCATCACATAATTGGATGAAACTCAACAAACTAAAAATCAGAGGGAGAACATATCGGAGGAAAATGAACTATTATCAAACACTAAAGATAGGGACATCTCTACTATCAAGAAAAGATCACTATGGGCAAGGAAAATAATTAAAGAGAATAACATTGAACTAGATGAAATCTTCGAGAGAGAGTAAGAAAACCGGAAATAAATCATGCTACATTGCACTAGTAATTGAGCTTACAAAATATGAACCATCAACTGTTGTAGAAGCTCTATCATGTCAAGCATGGAAAGATGCTATGGTCGAAGAATATCAATCCATATTACAAAATGATGTTTGGGATATCGTACCTAGGCTGAAAGACAAATCTGTTGTCTCATTAAAGTGGTTATTCAAGTATGCTTTAGATGGTGGTATTGAAAAACATAAAGCAAGATTTGTTGCACGAGGTTTCTCTCAAAAGGCAGGTATTGATTATGAGGAAATATTTACTCCAGTTGTTCGATACACTTCAATAAGGACAATTATTGCAATTGTAGCATCTAAAGGATGGAAAATACATCAAATGGATGCCAAGACTGCATTTCTGAATGGTATCATTAATGAAGAAGTATATATTGAACAACTTGAAGGTTTTACTATAAAAGATAAGAACCTATATGTATGTAAACTAAAGAAATCTCTTTATGACCTTAAACAAGCATCACGAGCTTGGTATGAAAGGATGAATAGCTATCTCTCCAAACTAGTATACTCAAAAAATGAAGCTGATCCTAATATATATTTCAAAATATTTAATGGTGACTTGTTAATTCTTGTTCTCTATGTTGATGACTTATTAACAACATGTGAAGATCATCTAATTGAAAAATGCAAACAAGATCTTGTGGCTAAATTTGAAATGAAGGATTTAGGCCTACGACACTATTTCTTGGGTCTAGAAGTATGTCAAAAGAAAAATCATATTTTTTGAAATCAAGAGAAGTACACCCATGACATCTTGACTAGATTTGGTATGACGGATTGCAAGCCCCTAGCGACTGCTATGGAAACAAATCTACACAAGTTAAAAGTGTAGACACCTAAAAATCCTTTAAAAAATAAAGTATTTTTATTTTTTGAAAAAATCCCTGATGACATCATCATTTATTAATTAATTAATTAATTAATTAATTTTTATGCCATTAAATCCCTTTATCTTAATTAAAAATATTTAATTAAGGAATCCCTCCCAAAAATGTTTAAATCTTATTTAAACATTATTTCCTTATTTATTAATTATTTAATTAATAAATTGACCAAAAATCCTAAAATAAATAAAAAATTTATTTTTTTGCCCAAAACTTGGCCAATTTCGTTATGACCAATAACCTCTTCCTACCATCATTTCCTACCCCTAATCCCAACTCAAAATATTTAATTAAGATTAAATATTAATCCTCATGTTTATTAAAAAAGTTTTAATAAATATCTCCTCAACCCAAACCCTTGAAATAAATAAAACTTTATTTATTTCCTAAAAATCTAATTTATCCTCATCCTAAGAAGTTCTAGACTCTTCTAGAAAGTCTTCATCCTCATCCTAGGAAATTCTAGACTATTCTAGAAAGTCTTTATCCTCATCCAAAGTCTAGACTCTTCTAGAAGACGTCTTTAAACCTAATCCTAATCCCCTTCTAACCTTGTCACATTCCCTAAACATGGGTTAAAACTTACTAACCCAAGCCAAAGTTAACAAATATCTCCTCCTTCACCCACCCTCATTAAATGCCATCCACTTGCCTATCCCTAAGCTAATCCTAAACCATCCTAATCCATCCTCTAATCATTTGCACAAGCCTAAACAAGCTTAAAACCTTCCTAATCAAGTCTAAGTCGAAATTGCTCTCATCACCCTCAAAATATCTCAACCATAAAACTTTATGAAGTCCACTAGGTCATAAATGACTCTTACAAGCCCTTTTATTGCTCTTACAAGTCATTATGAGGGTCTTTATGAAGATTTTATCCCTTGAGCCTACTTTGTTGACTCATCCTTCCCATTTCCTCCATCCTCTCACCATGTGACATGTGTCACTCCTTGATTGGCTATAAGGAAGCACAATCCATGTGCTCTCTTCTCATGCAATCTAAGCCCTCCATGAGCTTTTTCCCATCCTTGCATCTTAGCCCTCAATCCCTCAAGCCTCTTGCCTATAAATTGGATCCTTCCCCTTTGCAAAATAACACAATCCATGAAGTAAAGTTATAATGCTATTTTGAGAGCCAAATCCATACTAAAGCCATCTATCCACACCAAAAATCCACAATCATCCATTGAAGCTTTTGGAAGCATATTGAGCATACATCCTATCCATTTAGATAAAGCTACTCAAAAAGAGAGCTTCTTATTGAGAGAGTCCATTAATGGCTCATATTCTCAATTGAGAGCTCATCTTAGTCTATCTTGAAGTTTATGAATTTTGTTTAGTTTGTAGAAGCTTTATTTAAATTTGGTTTCTATTAGCATACTAACATTGCTCATATACAAAAAGAAGCAGCAACGAATTCAGAATCTATTGATCCCACTCTCTACAGATAGATCATTGGATCACTAATGTGTTTTGTAAACACTAGCCTTGATATCTGCTATGCCACCAATTTATTAAGACACTTCATGTGTGAATTGAACGAGATTCATTTGATGGCTGCTAAACATATCTTGAGATATCTGGCTGGTCAACTAAATACCTTAGTAATAAAAGGATTGGACATCCTTCTACATTGACTCTATGATTAGACAAAATCATGTATTTTTCTAAGAATGACATATTGACTTCATTTTATTTTGTCAACCCGGGAACGCAAGCTTGAGAGGGTGATTGTAAAGTATATGCTCCGATTCCTCTTTAAGTCATTACAACAAAAACAAGAAAGAAATGTTGAACAAAACTAGGCTAGGAATTGAAATGTCATTTTGTCTTAAAACTTAGAGTAATTCTGCAAACATAAACTCTATATACACCTATGCTATAGGAACAGTTCGATGATTTTGTTATCAATGGCTGTAGGAACAACATAAGTCTAATTTGCAAAGAAACAAACAAACAAATAAAATCTATTCTAACAAAGCTATTCTGTCACCAAGTAGACCCCCTTGGATGAGTGAACGAAAAAATGATAAACTCTGAAGGTGGAAACTTGAACTTTGTATTCTATTCATTCATAGTAAGAGATTACATCTAAAAAAAAGATTACACATTGCTGAACAGAAAAATCTGTACTATCTTCCTTCTGGTCAAAACCAGGAAAAATCCCTTTTCAAAGCTACAACGGGAATTATTTAAAGGAAAGCTACAACAACTTCCTACTTCTACAATCGCTCCATCAATAAGATCAATTATAGATAATAAAGTTCACAACAAAAATATCATTAATTACATTTTAACTCCTCCAAGAATATAGCAGGTTGATGAAGCTATATTCGTGCACTGCCATAACAGAAATCATGCCATAGTTTGCTTGTTGCGATGATTCATCAATCTATTCGACTTTGACTTAGCATTGAAATGCTGACTTAAATATGTGCAACAAACACCTACAAAACGTTAAACCCAACAACTTCTACATACATATATATTCATTTCATCATCAATATTAGAAAAAGGTATAATGTCCAAATTGTCACTCTTTGCAAATCCTATGGCTACAGGAAGGAACCTACCCAAACATAGCATAGATGAGGAATATTTATTAGCATGCAATATTCCTTCATTAAACCATAGAAGTCCATAGTTTCAAGCAAACACAACATATTTGAACAATCTATACTTCAATCTCCATGTCTTAAACATATAGAGAATATATTCATAAAAAAATAATTTCTTTTGCTTAAACCAGAGTCATAAAATGTTTCTTGCAAGATAATTGTCTAAAAACAAGAAGGTTCTCAAAATAATGGCCTTTTAGAGGATCATCATTCCCCCCAACTGATCTATTGCTGGTCTCCAACAATCATGAAGTTTCGAATCTGGGCCCACACTCTCCAGTCACTAGGTGTCTTGTCACTTGGCTCATTCTTCACATAATTGAAGTAACCATAATTTTCCTTGAGCCCCTTCCAGCGCTGAACTTTAGTAGTCATGTCATGATCTTCTGCATTTTCATTTGTTGCAAGTAGTGGCTGTAGGAGAACTGGGGGCTAATACCTTAATGGTAACCAATGTTTACACTGATTTCTCCCCAAGTTGATATACCAAGGAATCCTAATTGTAGGAAGAGTCAAGTTTTGTGGAGAGTGGGGTTCTCTTATTTTTAGATCATGTGACATTCTAACCCATTGCTGCCTTGAGGCATCAATTACTATTTCAACATTCTGAGATATGTTCTATTCCTAGTCTGTAAAGGCCTGTTCTTTGACTGCACTCACCTTACCAAGTCATGCAGGATTGCCCAGAATGTCTGTCTGGAATGTTGAATTTCTGATTTTATGAACTAAGGGTGCTGTCATCTCATTCTCCCTATAGGGTGTAGCTTGATGTTCTCTGCCTATTTCATTCTATATCCATGACATTGCTGCCCTTAACTACACATCGCCTACTTACAAGACTCGGTTCCATTCAATGTCATTAGGCACTGCTAGATTGTGAAGATACAATTCACACAGTCAAATTTTCAAAGCCATAGGAACAAATTGAAATGCATCTTAAAACTCATGTGGGGTAGGGATAGAGGGATTAAGACCTTCCACAATTCTAGTCAATTTATAATTTTCAAATTGTTCTTTAAGAAACAAAGTAGATATAGGCGATGACGACCTATGTTTTATTAACTCAGGAATCAATCCTGTGATTTTCTCAATTCTTCTCTTCAGAACTTCATTCTGATTTGAACTTTGTGTCAATTGGTAATTCTACTCATCAATAACATGCTTTAATTTTTCTTTCTCTAATTTCCATTGAGCTCTCTCCCACAACAACTGTTGGAGCAAATTAATTCCTACAGACAAGGGTGTAGACAGGTCTGGTGGTGGCAATGGCTTGTGACTAAAGGGGTCTATCCATTCAGGTGCCAAATGGCGAGTCTTGTTAAGACTTTGTGGTGTGGAGCACCCTCTTTTTCTTATGACAATAGTTGTTTCCTCCTTTCCTTCCCTACCAAATTCTTTGGCTGTTGCAACTAATGTATCTAACCCTTCTTGATCTAGTTTTTCTAGTACTTTAACAATTTCAGGTCTAAATTCTAGATAATCCTCTGAAGGGAGTTCTCTAGAATTTTCACTAATGTCTTGTATAGCAAGGTTTTCTTGAAATTCCTTAGACATTTCAAGCTCACCAGATTCCTTATCACTGTCGATAAGCACATAATGAACACTACAGTCAACTTCTAGTTGTAGATTTTAGGTTTTGCTCTGAGTTTCACTGGCTTCAGTTTGCTACAATTTTTCCTCCGGAGAGGACTCCGTTACACTTTTAGACACTTCAGGGGTAACTATGGGAACATAGGCTTTTGGAACCCTACTCTCGGAGAGTCTCGCACTTCACCTCATCGATGGTGCTGACAAGCATGAAGGATTCTTTCTTTTCCTCATGCTTACAGATGTTTCCACCATATGCACTTTAGGAGGTTTTTCTAGATCTTCCTCCTCTTGAGTGTGCAGAGGTTCATTAAGGTTACTCTCCTCATCTAGTTGTTCTAGCCTTTCTGCTTGAGGTTTCAAAATTTTACCTTTTTCTTTCTCTGTGGAAGACCTATTCTTAATAGATGATGGGGCCTTAGGAGCACTAGCAACTTCTACATTTTTGCTTTTCATTTTGTTAACAATGGAGGGTTCAGCCTTGTAAATCCTCTTCTTAGTTGGTTTAAGACTAGAGGGAGAGGCTTCAAGAGCATTTTTAGTTATGGGGAAAATTTTACAAAAACCTGTGGATGTTCTTTCCCTTCGTCCTACGCCCTGGCTTCTAGGGCCGACATGCGTAGGCTCTACCTCTTTTAACTACAAGAACTCCTCCCATGATCCAATTGCTTGATTATTTAATTCCCTTTCTACAATTAATATTATTAAACCATGGTGAGAGATAGATTGATCCCTTCTTGACTACACTAGAGAAGCTTGCTTCTTAATAATGTTAAACATGAAATTTGGAAGGTTTACCTATTTTTATTCATGCCATAGGTGAGCCAACATTTTGAAATGTAGAGCATGCAGGTATTTGTAACATCCCTCACATGTGAATTACCAGATGATAAACGTGTAAGGTTGAGTAAACTCCATTGGCAAGGATAGCCTAGAAGTACCTTATTTATTATCAATGTCCAATGGTAGGTCCTAGTGTATACTGAATTATGCCCTAGCTATATTTGGGTCAAATTCTTTCTCCCATTTTTTACGTTCTTGGGGCAACCCAGTGATCTCGACTATTACCTTCTCTAAGAACTCAATTCTCAAACCTTTAACCACTGCAACACCATCTCTTAAGGTGGTCTTGAATTAAAGAGCTATCTCTTCATCAAATCCATTCAAACTAAGACAATAATCCAACCATCCTCTTCTCCTAAACATTTCATAGCTAACTGCATCTCCCAAAAGAACTTGATGATCAATGGGCTCATTCCTCTGTATACCTCCACCCATGGTTAATTCCAATTGAATTGTGGAAAAACCGTGATGTTTCAAAGCTTAGCAGATCAAGGTTTACAACGTCAACCCTAGTTTTTCAAAAATAAACGAAATCTACTTGGAGAGTTTAATGCACCATATCTCATAATATCCTTCTTGCATCAAATTTCATAATTTTTTCTTGTGTATAGGTTCGTCACTCGAACACGTTGCAAACCATCATTAAAAGTTAAGTAATTACTTTTAATGTCCTTAATTTCATAATGACAGAATTGCAGAAGGACATGTCACCAACATGTGATATTAAATATGCACTTATTTCCAGTCATCTCAATGCACTTTGAAGGTACATGAGATTTGAAAATTTTAAAAATAAACATTTAAATATTTCCCTCCCCCCAACTAAAGAAAAGCATGGGTCCCACCAGGCCAGGATAGGCAAGAGTAAAAATTTATAAACAATACTGAATCATAAAAAAGCATGAATAAAATAGAATAAAATGCATGCGAAGTTATGCTGGAGGTGATTGGCAACCGCTGTAGGAAAGATGTTCTGGAAAGATCATCCGAATTTACAGAGTGATGGGATGGAATGGTAAGATGGAAGAGAGAGAAGTTGAAATGGAATGGATGTGAAGAAAGTTCTTTGAAAAAGAAAGTATTTATTATGAATGCCTTGATCAGAGTCAAGAAGTATCAGGAATCAGGGTAGGAGACCCAAACTCTATGGCTACAGGAACGACAATGTCCTCATTGTGCTGGAATTGCTGCAGGAACTCTTCATGGCTAATTGGTTTATGGTAAAGCTTAAGATGATGCCATACTTAAGGTGGTTTTTAAACTTATATTAAAGTTATGGAGATTGCTTCAATTCCCTCTTTACTAAAGAGGGAGTGCTAAGAAATTAGCCTCATAGTGAATTGAAGCCAATTCTATAAATTCTATATGTTAATATGTGTGTGTGTGTGTTGATGAAAATATAATATATGAAAGTCTGATCTAATATACACATACACATATACATACACATACACATACACATACACATACACGTACACATACACGTACACATCAACATACACACACACATACACATGTATATATCATATACACATACACATACACATACACATACACAGACACACACACACATATATATATACATATACATATACATATATATCTAATCAGTACAATATTTCTGCCAATATAAGTTAGTTCAATCTCCATAAATGATCTTTTTTACTTCAGTACTATTTCATCAACAACACTTATTTATGTTAGGTTGATTGATCAAACATGTATTTAAGTTATCCTACTGTTCAATTATGTATTGTTGATAATAATAGCACAAAAATAGACTATAGGCAGATTAAATCTCTAAACTTGTAAACTTTTTCATTTCTGCTATTTAATTTCCTTATACCCCCCTGGTTACATCCTAAGATATTTGCCTAACGCACTTCAAGTGATTCATTGTCTAAACCAAGATGCATAGAGAACTGCTAAAGTCCTCACCCACCTATTATACATTCAATCACCTCCTCATCCACTTTTTCCTATCGTCACATGACCGAGAACCTATCTACAAGGAGCTTGGAAGTAGAGAGTTTTTGTTTTCTACTCTTTCAGGCTATATTGGCCGAACATTCTAGTCCAGTGACAATTGTTACATTTGTCGGCATTATGCAAAGTAAAATCTTGTCAACAGATTTAATGGTGGTAGAAGAAGGGCACAATCAAGCCTTCACACAACTTTATTGTATACCGTGTTCAGTCTCGACATTGTTCAATTTTGTGCAGTGTAAAAACTTGCACAAGGACATTCAAGTTCGCTAGCTCAACCCGATTTCGATTTTGGGTTTGAAGATCCTGACTAGTCTCCACCCAAATGAAAATTTAGAAAATATCACAACGTCCAAAAATTGCATTGACTTGACTCCTTTTCTGCAACTCACTTTCGATAGTTGTAATCGTCTGCCATCTCTGCAGAGTTTGTAGAACTTGGACCCATCATTTGAAAGAATAAAAACAAATAGAATAAGAAGGGTAAGGCATCCGTATCTCAACCTACTACTATTTAGAGTATAATTGCATCCCAATTAACAATAGGGATAATGGCTATTCCACAAAAACTCACATTTGTCGAAGGTCAGTTTTCACCCGTGGCAAGTTTTCCTACAATTCATAATATGCCATTCACCCTAAAAAACTATGTTTGAAATATGATTATCTAGGTCCCCAAACAAAAAAAGAACATATCCAGACACTCAAGGATTTTGTGGTTAGGAATAATGTGAAATATGAAGATGTTTCTTATTGCCTGTTCTTGATGACACTGGGTCCTAATCTGCGGAATTGGTACCTTAACCTTCTTGCTAATTTCATCAGTGGATGGATCGATATGGAGAGAATCTTTCTCTTGACATTTCAGTCCCAAATCGACCCCACCTTGTTCCACTATCAGTTAATTGGAATCCAAAAGGAACTTGACTAACCTCTTCTTATATTCAATTTGCCAATTTCAATGTGCTCTCACTCGATGTTTAGATGCTTTCACATCCAATCGAAACTTGCCCTGAGGACTTACTTGGATGATATTGACCGAGTCGTGTCAATTATTATCATGCATATCATACCTCAAGGGGACCGAGATACTTTTGAAAATGTTTAATCCTTGGACTTGGAGGTCTCTCTACAACTAATTGATAACCTATTTGATTCTCGACAAAGCATGCCTTGTCATCCTCAGCCTGGAGTGGCTCCTCACATGAGCAGTTATAACACAATACTTGTGGTAGGACTTCAAGCCTATCGCACTTCCCATTATACTTATGCACCACAAGAAACTCCTACTTCCACTCTAGAACATTCTAATTGGATAGGTACCTGAGACTTCATTCCCCACTATAACCCCAAAGGTCATGTTGCCATACAAAGTCCTTGCCTTTATCTATTGAACTAAGTGGGAAAAACCCTTATGTACCCATTATCTTGGTGGACATGCAGATGCAGTCATCATAATTACCTGATCAAGTTATATGTCTCACGACTCACATAGAAGCCTTCTAGAGGATTGTCACTAGTATGGCTGATGACATGAGCCAACTCAAGATAGACAAAACTATGACAACCAATCAATAGTTTGCTCCCCCGCAACAAAGGGAATATATTGTTGTAACAAAGAGGTTTCTATAACTCTGGTCCCCATGACACCAATAATAGAGATTACAACCAACAACCAGGAAACCAATAATGGAATAACATGTCGAACAATGGGGATGTCCACTTGAGTCTGCCAGATAATCAAGGGCATGCAGGACACATTCATTCCACTCACATGAAAGAATTCCACCGCTTGACTAATTGGTTCTAGTTGCATGATACTAGATCACATTCAAAGGCCACTTGTGCCATCCTAGAGCAAGTAATTTAGATTTCCCACTCAGACTCGCAAGCACAGTTTGAACAGACATCTCCAAAGACTTCGGTGGAACCCTCCAACTCTGCCTTTGTTTGCAAGACTATCTTTTATGGGCAAGGTGAACAAGAGGATGAGGAGCCTATTCTCCAAGGATTCTTTGATAACTCCATCCTTTCTTTGAGTTCAATAATTTAATTAACTCACGACCTCCTTACAATACTAGGAGCCAATTTAATAGGGGCCCCTTTAGAATGCCAATCTTGCCTAAGAACACATACATACTACCGGACCCTCATACCAACGTAAATCCACCTTCTCCTATGTGACTAGCCCGACAAGCTCACAACTCCATAATGAGGATGTTTGGCTCCTTTACAGTGAAATTTGACATCAAGCCAGTGATGGAGAATACTGATATTACAATGTCATTGATGGACATGTTGTTGGGCTGCCCCAAACAATAGAAGGTCCTCATACACCAACTTGACTTGCGCGAAACATGCCTAACTGCTACCAAGAATGTAACCTTTAACAATGCCAATGTAACCATCTTTCAAGGAAATAACAAGGATCCTCCCTTCCTATTCAACCTCAAAATTAATGATGAAAACTTGTACAACTACCTAGTTGACTTTAGGGCCTCTAGTAATGTCATGCCTCTTTCCATCTACAAGAAGGTCGGATTGGTCCCCATGCCATTCAAAGGTGTGTTAGTCTAGCTCGATAAGAATGGCATCAAAATGATGGCGAGCTAAAAAATCTTCAAATCCATCTTGTCCAAGAACCTCAGGTGTCCAATGAAGCCATCTTTTAGAGAAATACTGAGGATCCTCCCTTCCTGCTCAGCCTTAAAATTTATGGTAAAATCTCACATAATTGCTTGGTTGAATCTGGAGCCTTTAGTAATGTCATGCTTCTTTCCATTTGCAAGAAGCTCAGATTGGTCCCCACCCCATCTAAAGGTGCGATAGCACAACTTGATAAGACTATCATCAAAATGCTGGGCAAGCTAAAAAATGTTCAAATCCAACTTGTCCAAGAACCCTAGGTCTCCAGTGTTATTGACATCCAAGTGGTGGACATCCCTGAAACATACTGGTGATGTTAAGTCATAATTGGTGAAAGGCTCTGAATAGGCATATTTCTTTAGAATTTTTCTATAACGCCCGACTTGGGTACCCAAAATAAATAAATTTAATATATTAAAAAGTTTACTAAACTATTTAAAAAAAAGGGTTTGAACAACATCATAGTAACAATGCGAAAGCAATATACACAAACACAACATTTACACAAATGCAATTACAATACATATTTCATTCCTGGAGGGTTTCTTCGTGTTGGGTCACATTTAAGAATGTTTTATTAATAAGTTTAAGCCTCAATCACAATGTCCATAATCATAAAATGAATAAATAAATACATAATCTCATTTACACATACATAAAAATAGGTGATATGATAAGGTACATTTAGATAGTATCATTCACTGCACATGTTGCAGGGTATACAATAATAAATACAAGTACATCAATATACAATACAACATCTTGTAGGATCTCAAAATACAAGATACATAATGCATAGATACATTAAATGAATAGAAATCTCCAAGATATAAATAAGAATGATAGTGGTACAACTACATCAACGAGCATCCAACATCTATCAATTTGAGGGGGACCCAAATGGTAAGGAGTCACTACCTCCCCAGCCACGTGGTCACCTAATCAGACTCCCACTCCCACTGTGCAGGGGAGATAATGTATAATTCACATAAGACTATCAGATCATAGAATTAATCCTAGGCAATGAACTCTAATAGCCAAATCTCCCTCAAGGGTATGCAAACTGTTGATGAAGAAAAGATAACCAAAGTAGAAAAGGCACTAATCCAAACTAACATCACATACCAAAATCAACAATAGATACAAAGTACAAATCAAATATCAAAACCAAAAAGATGCAACAACCTCCAAATCAATGTCAATTGTCACATGCACAATAACTAACATATAAAAACTATTATCAATAAAAGTAAACCACTAATCACTAACTCCAACAATAAAAATACCACCAATGAAAAACTGACACTCATCAATAAAAGTCAACTTTCAACAATAATTGACATCCAATGAATAATTAGTAACTCACAATAAATACACCATCAAAAGTAACATCCAACAAGTACACTACTAGAGGCAAAGATAAAGAATAAATGAAGGAGACTCAGGCTACATACTATGGAGTGTCATCACATGAGCCAAATCTAAGGTTACCTTGGTAGTCTCTCAAGACCTTGCCCCCCTAGTGAATCTATGAGGTACCAAAATACCCCTCGTGAAGAAAAGGAAACTAGTCATACCTCTCAAGGTATCATCCCATTGTCATCCTTAGCCTATACAAGCACTCAAGGCATAGACGAAGCAAAATCTTTTACTTATCTTTTTGATTTATCTCAAGGCATGGGGGAGGAAAGTATTTTAATTACTATGTTATCGCTTGTTACACAACTTACAATGAGCTACCTGTTGTCACTGAAGTCTGCACCCTTGTCCAAATTTGTTACCTAAGGACAACCTCGTGAAACATGGAAACAATCTCCAAGCTATGGGACTTGAACTATGAGGTTGAGTCTCCAAAGAAGGCCAGCTTCCTCTTACTATCAGGATGCACCTAACTACTCTTGGAGAGGAAAAAGAAGGAGAGCATGAAAGAAAACCTACCTAATCTAATCTAAAGAGGTGATGCACCAAAATAGAGTGTTCGGACCAAACTCTGCCCATATATGCACTATTGAACCAGAATGAAACTAAGGATATACACATTCAGACTTGCTTTAATCTAATAATCACATGCAGATCAGAATACCAAGATGAATGACACAAGGAAAGAGAGATTCACTTATATAATCATTCATAGGCCAAGGAGATATAGTCATGCAAATCATAGATCTCTACAAAACACCAGTAAAAGGCAAAGAGTTCTTGCACTTTCATACCAGTGGCTGAAAGAGATAAGGCAAAAAATCATGTAGTTCAGAGGCACAGGGGAATTTACACTGAGAATCTACAGAGCAATATTAGAGAAAACAAAGAAAGGTTGACCCTTCAAAATTTTTAGAAGTTGCCTTTATAGCTTAGGCATAACTGAGATGTCCTCCAATTGAAGTTACTCCCCAACCACTACATTGAAGTCCTACATAAAACAATCATGGGGATCCAGAAAAAAATCCGATCTAAATATAGCTTTTTGGTAACATGAAATCTGATTTTTAACTAAAATAGGGCCTCAAAAAGATAGAAATGGTGCCATAACTATTCTTTGACCAGGTAGATAGGTTGGATTGGGGGTTAGAGTGTTCCTCTTTGTTTCATATTTACTCCAGGGTGGTTGGAATTGATCATAAGATCGGATTATGCAAAAAATCTCGGTATCCCCTATTCCCAATTCATGAACCAGCGTGGTCAGAAGGTCAACATAACCCTAGCGCCAGAATGAGCCACATGGACCAACGATCTCTTTTCACTTTTCCACCCCACAAGGTCTTCCTGAGGTTGACCAATCTTTCTTTACTAACTGCGCCAATTCCTCAAACTCCAACTGTGATGATCATATTAATTGCCAGCGCATCTAACCGTTACTACTTCCATTAGACCCATTGGGACACATGTCATTGAGGCGCTATGTCACTATGCATAATATCCTCACAGTTTTCCATAGCGAGATAGCACCCACTGTTGATTTTCCTTAGATCTATGGTGATCAATAAAATTGTATGACTGCACACCGAGTTGGTTGAGTGGACCAATGAAATATTGCCATTGTACTATGACCCACCTGACAACTACCACTGAGGATGAGATGTAATATTATTTTGGAGAAGGGCGGGCCCATGATGTCATCAGTTCCACACATCACCGAGGTGCTATGTCACTATGGGTAATATCCTTGTAGCTTTCCATAGCGAGATAACGTCCACCGTTGATCCAGATTGATCTGAGGGTGAGGAAATCTTCATGCATTTGAAAGGGGCGTGGGTCTAGGTAACTGCTGACATCAACAAACTGCCCAGCTGGCAACGAATCAAAGCTTCGTTTCAAGCATAATCATCCTTCCATGTTGCCTGAGGTCTCACCGTGTGTGCCAAATTTCATCATTGATATTTGACAGGGCATACTTGGGACCCACCTTCCTTCTGATGTCGTCACAAGATCACTTTTCGTCTAGGTGCTATGTCACTAATGGTGAGGAACATAGATTTTTTGATAGCGCCATAGCGCCCGCCGTGGATCTATCAAAACTCGATGCTGGAGAAACAACAAGGAAAAGAAGGACCCATCGGCTATGTGACCAAAAGGTGCTATGTCGCTATGGAAAAACAAAGTGCAACTTCCCATAGCGAGATAGCATCGACCGTGGATTTAGATTGATCTGACGATCGTGACTTGTGGGCCCGTAAAAAAAACCTAAGAAATAGGGAATATCATTTAATTTTTTTGATATTCTTGGGATGTTTAAAAATAACATTAAACCGAGAAGTGACCATTGGGTAGGAAAATATTTAAAAATTCAAATATTTGGCGAGGGGCACAATATGTAACATTTCTGGTGACTCATAGGGGATGTTAGCCTGCTATGCATAAGACCAATGACCTAAAACATCCATTGGGCTACAGAGTCAAAAAGATGTGGATCTTGTGTATACTGTGAAACCATAACCCTACCTTTGAGAGGAAAACCCTGAAACCCCTGTCTCTACAACTGGAACTAGAGACCAAAATCTCCTTCTGCAACCTTCAAAATTTCAAAACTTGCTGCCTCACAGAGACAATCCTGTGCTCCTGTACTTCTTGGAAAATAGGGAACTAACAGGAAACAAAACTACTCTAGCTACGCACATGGCCTGAGATGGATCCCATTGACTGGGATGGGCAAAATTTCACTACCAGGCTTACTTAATTGGAAAGCATTGCCCTGCTTGCAATTGCCAATCAGATAGGGACCACTCCATAATGCATCAAACTTTGAGTGTCTTCCTAGTTTTGCCCTATCTACATCCCATTTCAGAACCAAATCTCCCTCTCAGAAGATTCTGACCCTAGCCTTCCTGTCAAAACTCTTTTTTACCTGCTACTGGTGTGTTTCTAGGGTCTACATAGCTTACTTCTCTTCTCTTCCAGCTCCATCAGCTCTGCCATTCTTACTGTCATGGCATCATCTTCAATCAACTTCAACTGACAAGCTAGCTCTAGGGATGGGAACTCTAATAAAATTGGAAGTCTTTCTTCTCTGCCATAAACTAACACAAATGGTGAATTTCCTATTGACCTTTTAGGTGTTATTCTGTCAGCCTATAGTGCAGTCTTCAATTTTTTATGCCAACACCTCTGGTTATCTTCTATTGTCCTTTTCATGAGCTCGATCAGGTTCTTGTTGGAGGACTCAGCCAAACCATTACCCTGGGGGTAATAATTTGAGGATGTGCTCAAATAGATATTATGGTCCACTACCCATGCACAAATCTAAGCTCCAAAAAAAGACTTTGCATTATTTGAAATAATGGTTGAAGGGGCACCAAACCTGGTCACAATTCCATCAAGGAACTCAACAACTGAAGATTCAGTGGCATCCTTCAATGCAACTGCCTCTATCCATCTAGTGAAGTAATCTGTAGTAGCTAAAATCCATTTGTGACTTGAATTAGAAGGAGGATTAATAGGGCCTATGAAATCCAATCCCCATTGGGAAAAAGGCTAGTCCACTGGAATGGGATGAAGGGGAAGAGCTACAAGCTTCTATTTACCAGAGAAGAAAGTGTATTTCTCACACTTCCTCACATACCTATGACAATCATGAAACAGGGATGACCAATAATAACCAGCTCTCATGATCTTCGTTGCAGTTTTCCTTGCTAAGAAATGACCACCATCAAGACCATCATGAAGTTCTTTGATCATTCTTTCATCCTGGTATGTATCAAGGAATTTTAATAGGGCTCCATTAAAATCTTTTCTAAAAAGGACACCATCAATTATGACATAAGGAATTGATTGTAATCTATACTGTCTCCCTTTAGTTCTATCTAATCCTTGAGGGTATCCATTGCCTAATAAGAAATTCATCATATCACCCATCTAACTCCTTGGGTCTCTATTTCTTAACTCTTGTTTCTCTATCAGTATCATAGCAACTTCCTCATCAGGTTCTTGAGATGATAACATCTGTTTACACAACCCCCTCCTTCTTACTAGCTTGGTGATTTGGATGTCAACATCATATTCCATCACTCTTGTAATCCAACCAGCTCTTTTCTCACTAATATATTTTCTCAAAAGGAAATCCTTCACACTGGCATGGGGTACTAACAAATGAATCTTATTATGAGACAGGAGGTGTCTAAATTTTTTTAAAGCTCTAATGACTGCAAGGGCTTGCTTCTCTACATAGCTGTATTTATCTTCATATTCCTTAAGCCCTTCACTAAAGAAAGCTATGGGCTACTCGTCACCTTTATCATTTCTTTGAGTTAGGGCAGTAGAAATGCTTGACTCACCACCTAAGGTATAAAGGATGAAATCTTTCTCAAAATTTGGATTCATGAGAGTAGGGGCCGAGGCTATGGCTGCCTTGATCTCTTCAAAACTTTCCTTCCCTTCCTTGGTCCATGCAAAGACCATACTTTTCTTGAGCATAGCTATAAGAGGTTTCACCATGGTAGAAAGATTTGGAATAAATCTTCTCACAAAATTTATTCTACCTAGGAAACTTTGCAGCCCTTTCTTGTGTCTAGGAAGAGGGAGGGCAAGTATTGCTTTTGTTCTCTCTGGATCAATGGTTAAGCCATCCTTAGATACAATGTGTCCTAATAATTTTCTTTGGTTAGTAGCAAAGAAACACTTGCTTGGGTTAAGGGAAACCCCAAACTCTTTGCATCTTAGGAATACCTGTCTTAGATGATCAAAATGAGCCTTTGCATTCTTAGAATACACTGTAATATCATCAAGGTAAACTAAGACAAACTTGTCAATCAATTTTTGAAGGCCATCTCCATTGCCTTTTGAAATGTAGCACCTACATTGGTTAGCCCAAATGGCATCTTACAATAAGCATAGGCACCCCATTTAGTGGTAAATGCAATCTTGTATGTATCAGACTCTTTAACCAACACATGATTGTAGCCAAAAAATCCATCAAGAAATGAAAATCTCTTTGAACCACTGACCTTGGAGAAAATCTGCTCCATAGAAGGGAGAGGATGGTGATATTTAAGGGAAGCTTGGTTAAGGTCCCTAAAGTCCACACACAATCTAATTTCTTTGTTCTTCTTCCTAACAGGGACAAGGTTTGCTACCCATGATGAGTGCTTGATAGGGAAAATTATGTGGGCATCAATCAATTTGGATAGCTCCTTTCTCATTAAGGGTTCAATTTTAGGATTCACTGGGCTCTGCTTTTGTCTTACTGGTTTGCCATTATCAACTAAATCTATAGTATGCTGAAATAACCTTGGGTCAAAACCCTTTAAATCATCATATGTCTAGGCAAATATATCATTAAATTCTTGATATAGATGAATAAAACTCTCCTGCTCAATTTCAGAACATACCTTACCCATGTTCAAGGATTTTCCATCAGCAACCATGACTGGAATGTGATCATCCTTTTTAGTAGCTAGGTTCATACCTCTGCCTCTTGCTTGGTCATCAGGATTAAAAAAACTCTCTAAGGTAATGACACCCTTAGGAAATTTGTTAGAACTAAGATGAATAATCTGATCACCATACCGATCCTACAATATCAACTGGTTCCTTCCTAAAAACTCTACTTCATTCTGCAAGAAGTTGACAATTTTCTCATCAGATTCAAACAGTTGCCAATGGATGTTGTTATCAGGGATAGCAAGCCTTACTACCACTCTGATTTTTTGCTTCTCCTCCTCCTCAAGATTCCCTGGCACATCATAAGATGCACCTATTGTTGCAAGTCTATCAACATATCTATTTTCCTTTCTAGGGATGCTTTGAATATTAAATGCATTGACACCTTCAAGCAAATCCCATATCCTATTTTTATAAGACTTAAGAAAACTATTCTTGGTGGTATTCTGATTTCTCACTTGATTGACCACCAACTCACTGTCTCCATAAATGCTTAAAGCTTGAATTCCTCTTTTTTGAGCAAGTAGGAGACCTTGAATCAAGGATTCGTACTCGGCCACATGATTAGTGCAACTGAACTAGAGCCTAAAGGAGAAATAGTACCTTACTTGTGTAGGAGAAATTAACATCACACCAGCCCCTAATCCATTTTTATTCCTTGATCCATCAAAGTACATACTCCATATCCCACTCATATCTTCTTTAGTCCCCACAAGATTGGGAACTAGAGCATCCTTTTCTAATATACAATATGTACCGAGGCTTGTCTCAAGGGTTTCTGACATAAAGTCAAGTTGATATGCATTAGTCCATTCATCCAAGAAAAAATTAGGTATCTCTGCTAGGGGAGTGGTGGGCTCATTCACCATGTCGTTCTCATCCATCTCTAGAATAGGGCAATTTATGTTGATGGGGTCGGGGGTGTAAGATTCAGTATGATGGAGGGATTGAGGCTCTACTCTAATTGAAGTGTTGGCTCCATATCTCATTTTAAAAGACATATATGACCAATCAGAAGATATGAAACCACCTATTTGGGCAGTAAAGTCTCTTGATAGATAGATGACAAAATATGGCTTGACCTCAGCAACAAAGATATCCTGGGTTACAATACAACCAGGGTATGCATGTAAGGCCATCTCCACATTCCTAAGGATCCCTACAGTCTTGAAAGTACTACCATCCAACTGTAATACATCCCTAACAACGGGCTCATATTTCATTCCCAAAGCATCAACAACACACCTAGGCATCACTGAACTGCTAGCCCCTGAATCAATCATGCAATTATGGACTAGTTTGCCCCCTATAATTAGAGAAACATAGAATGGTGGAGGTCTAACATTTTTACTTGTTTCTACCTCCCTTGATGGTTGTACTAGGCTTGTGGCACTTTCCATGCTGAGTGTCTGATCCTTTGGTTCAATTCTTTCCAATTCTTGTTGCAGCAACCTCTTTTACATGGGTATAGTAGCAACAACATCCCACATGGAGATATTCACATTTGTCTTCTTCATTTGCTTTATCACACTGAATGGCATAGCAGGTTCTTTGGTAGAAGCTTTGGGAGCTACAATTGTATGAGGTTGAGATGGAATAACCTGAGGATCACTTGTATCTTTTCTGCCATGATTTTGCCTTTGCTATTGAAAGGTACTTGAATGATTATTTGCTACTTGCTCATGAGATATCACATTTGAAGTTGAGGCCTGATTGAGAGGAGGTGGGACAAGATCTTCCATAGCTTTTCTTTTGCTTCTAGTGTTATGAGTAATGGAATCCTAGTTTACATTACAATGCTCCTCCATCTGATGATTCATAAAAGAGCAATTGCCCTGTCTTTGCATATCTGAGGCATCTTTAAATTGGTCCTCCTTGTATGATTTTTTTGCTGTAGGTTCTTGGACTATCAAAGCCATAAAAGATTTAGCCTTCTGACACATACAATAGGCATAGGAGTAGTTACATGAGGGACAAAAATCTTGATCTTGAGCCATATTGTTTTGAGGGACTATGGCCCTACTTTGTTTACATTTGAGGTTGAAGCATGGCTACCCTGCCTGTTCTGATCAAAGGAATTGTTCCAATGATTAGGATTTGGAGGCCTACCACTGCTTGGAGTTTGATATGGCAATTTATGAGGCTTATTACCTTGATCTTGTTGTCTTTCTAAAGTCACCACCTTGTTGCTTACTTTCTGAATCGTAGAGGAGTTATCCTCCAACTTCTTCCCATAATCTTGCAATCTTTTCTCTAGGTTCTTTTCTCTTTTATCCATGTTCTGCATCAAAGATTGCATCATCTCTTTTATTTCATCTATCCCATTTGAAGATGTGGAAGCTTGAGGGACTGGGATAAGGAATTGTGATGTAGAAGTTGTGGGAAGAGGAGCCATTGCCAGTTGATGATTTGGAACATCAGGGAAGAAAGGCATAGGAGGCCTTGGAGCTAGATTACCTCCTTGTATTAGGATGTTCTCTGATTTTATTGCTATGTCATAAGAATTAGGCAAGGTATCTCCTCCCATAGTTTGGATTGTAGTGGCAATATCACTATTAAAAGCTCTAAGGTAATGCAAGAAGGCATACCAGGGGTAGGCTTCATTGAAGTAGGTATTCTATCCCATGTCTTTTGAAATCTATAATTAAAATTAGTCATAAATTCATGGGGGACTATTTTTATAGTATTCAACTGCTCTAAAAGTGACAAATAGTCACTTTTATCCTCAAAATGTTTGCACAATCCTGCTTCTAATCCATCCCAATCTGTTATAGAACCATGAGCTAAACCTCTATACCATTGTAATGCTTTTCCTTTCAAGGATGAGGCTAGGAGCCTAACTACAACATCATCCTCTATAATACCATGGATATTGCAGACATTTGCAACCTCTTGAATGTGTCCTGAGGGAGAGATAGAAGTTTCACTAGTAAACTCTGGTATACTTTTGAGAGTAGTTACTGGTATGTCATGTCTTTGGGCTAATAAGAGAGGGCTCCCACCATTAACGGTGGCAAAATTATAAGCTCTAGGCAATGCCATAGAGACAAGTGATCTATTGATATGTATTGATGGTAGTCTAGGCTAAGATCTAACAACAGGAGGAGTAGAGATAGATCTTGTAGGTGTATTTGTTACTATTGCACTCCTAATTGGTGATAAAGATATTCTAGTCTTCCTTCTTCTAGGGTTTGAAAATGAAAGCTATTGATACTGAAACTTACCTGTAGAAGATGCCCTTGTTTCAACTCTGGGCATAAATCATTGCAACTTTGGTCTGGAACCAGATATGTATTTGAAGCTCAGAGTCACCAAGTACTTTGAAGAATGAGCCTCTTGAAGGCTTAAACACTGAAGCCAATACTATCTCCTCGACATTGATCTTGAAATCTTCCCTTTTGACACCAGTAGGCTTGAAGTTTTCTGAAAAGTTGTCCCATCGGGCGTGCCAAAAACTATTGTCACTGAAGTCTGCACCCTTGTCCAAAGTTGTTACCTAAGGATGACCTCGTGAAACATGGAAACAACCACCAAGCTGTGAGACTTGAACTATGAGGTTGAGTCTCTAGAGAAAGCCAACTTCCTCTTACTATCAAGATGCACCTAACTACTCCTAGAGAGGAAAAGGGAGAAGGAGAGCATGAAAGAAAACCTACCTAATCTAATCTAAAGAGGCGATGCACCAAAATAGAGTGTTCGGACCAAACTTTGCCCATATATGCACTATTGAACTAGAATGAAACTAATGATATACACATTCAGACTTGCTTTAATCTAATAATCACATTCAGATCAGAAGACCAAGATGAATGACACAAGGAAAGAGAGATTCACTTATATTATCATTCATAGGCCAAGGAGATATAGTCATGCAGATCATAGATCTCTACAAAACACCAATAAGAGGCAAAGAGTTCTTGCACTTTCATACCAATGGTTGAAAGAGATAAGGCAAAAAATCATGTAGTTCAGAGGCACAAGGGAATTTACATTGAGAATCTGTAGAGCAATATCAGAGAAAACAGAGAAAGGTCGACCCTTCAAATTTTTTAGAAGTTGCCTTTATAGCTCAGGCATAACTGAGATGTCCTCCAATTGAAGTTACTCCCCAACCACTACATTGAAGTTCTATAGAGAAAAATCATGGGGATCCAGAAGAAAATCTGATCTGAATATAGCTTTTTGGTGCCATGAAATCTGATTTTTAACTAAAATAGGGCCTCAAAAAGATAGAAACGGTGCCATAACTGTGCTCTGACCAGGTAGATAGGTTGGATTGGGGGGTAGAGTGTTCCTCTTTGTTTCATATTTACTCCAGGGTGATTGGAATCAATCATAAGATCAGATTATGCAAAAACCTCGGTATCCCCTATTCCCAGTTCACGAACCAGCATGGTCAGCAGGTCAACATAACCCTGGCAGCAGAATGAGCCACGTGGACCAACGATCTCTTTTCACTTTGCCACCCCATAATGTCTTCCAGAGGTTGACCAATCTTTCTTTACTAACTGCACCAATTCCTCAAACTCCAACTGCGACAGTCACATTAACTGCTAGCGCATCTAACCATTACTGCCTCCACCGAACCCACTGGGACATGTGTCACCGAGGTACTATGTAGCTATGCATAATATCCTCACAACTTCCCATAGAGAGATAGTGTCGACCATGGATTTAGACTGATTTGATGATCTTGACTTGTGGGCTCGCAGAAATAAACCTAAGAAATAAGGAATATCATAAGGTTCGATCATTTAATTTTTTCGATATTCCTGGGATGTTTAAAAATAACATTAAACTGGGAAGTGACCGTTGGATGGGAAAATATTTAAAAATTCAAATATTTGGCGAGGGGGCACAATATGTAACACTACCCTAACAACCACTTTGGACTTTGGCCCCATTGCAAGACACTCTCATAGACGTGCACCTAGATTACCTTCCCAAAACTGGTAAATCACAATTGGGTTCAATATCACAAAATTAATATTAATCAAATTTGATTCCTTAACATGTAACACAAAAATAAATTAGTTCTCAAAACCCAAGTTCTCATAATTGCTCGTCAAAATACATTATGATATCCAGTCAAATAATCATCAAAGAAATCTAAAAAACGCTTCTTGTGCACATCCTAACTTGGCCAACTAAACAACCCACAAAGAAAAACTATCACGAAAATAAACATCACAAAACTATAAATAGAACATGAGAAAACACATAGCTTTTAACCATATAGTTTAATTTCATAATTTTCTATTCTTTAGTTTGGGCCATAAAGACATGTTTAGCATTAAAGTAACAATATAAATATCTAGATTAATAGTTAGGGTAATATACTTATTTAAATAAATAAGTATTTAAATGTCAGATCTCTTTGTGCATATAAAGTATCATGCAACATTATCATGTTATTAATTTAAATAATCTTAAATCACAAATAATTTAATTAATAACTTAAATGTATATTATTAGATTAAATATTAATATCAATTTTATTTTAAAATAATAATAATTTGACTTCTATTTAAGTCCAATATTAATATTTACTTTTCATTTAATTCATAATGCAACTAGAGATAACTCAAACTTGAAATTATAATAATAATAAAATTATTTATAATTACTCTCATTATATTAAATATTCATAACTAGATGATTATATAGCGAACTTCACTATAACTTCTATTAAAATATAACTACGAACACAAATACATATTTATTAACTTATAACTCCACTTGCATTAATAATTATAAAACAAGTTATAATCTACTAAGAGTTTTAAAAATAATTAATGTTAAAAACCCACTTATAAGAAAATATGTAGTATTATTTATTAAATTTTTGAAATAATTTTTGATATTATTTAGTAGTATTAAAAACCACTTGCATTAATAATTATAAAACAAGTTATAATCTACTAAGAGTTTTAAAAATAATTAATATTAAAAACCCACTTATAAGAAAATATGTAGTATTATTTATTAAATTTTTGAAATAATTTTTGATATTAATAGTTAATCATAAAAAAGTTTAAAAAAATATATTAAATCATAGTTTTATAAAATAAAAATAAACATGCAATTATTATTTTCACATGCCTTTGATCTTCTAAAAACATGCAAGCACAATATACATAGTTTTGTATCTTTAGTATATTTGTTTTCACATGCATGTATAAGTTTTCACATTTCCTCTCAATTAATCTTTTGCTTTTCAATAAATTTTGTAACTAAATAATTTTAGAAATAAGAAACATGTTTAGTTTTATTTAGAAAATTCATGATAATCACATGGTTCCAATAGCAAATTTAAAGTTGAAATACTAGCCGTTCAATTCATTGTTTTCTTCCAATTTCTATAATTCATTTTTTCCTATATAAGAAAATGTTTTCAAAAGAATATAATCATAATAATTTTCTAGATTTTTCTATTCTTTTTCTCAGTCAATTTTTCTTGATCAATAAGTTATCCTTTTCAAAATCTAAAACATAATTATGTATCCAAAAATCAATACAATAAATTAAAAAATATTTTGCAAGTACATAGGGAGACACAAAGTAGACATATCTTTCAATAAAATTCTATGATGGATTTTCAAACCTTATCTCAAAATAACAACTAAAATCTAAGACAATATGTGAATATATGCAAATCCAAACCCTCTGAAAACAATTCTTTTGCTCTTTAATTATTTAATCCTTTCATGCACATTTAAAAACTTTTTAATTAAAATATTCTTTAATTTTTTTCCTCCACTTTATTAATTAGTGCAATCACTTTTCAAAGCATAGTTTAATAATAATAATAATTAAAGCTCATTATTTAAATGTAACTCTAGTTTAATTATTATTAATAAAATAATTATAATAAAGCGATATTAAATCTTTAATCTTTTAATATTTTAATTCTCTTTATGCAATTTTTCAAATTAGATTTTAAAATTAAGTCTTTTTAAATTGAAACACACATTTAATTAATTAAATATTCTCATAATTTGATATGTTCTTTTTAATAAAATAATATTTAATAATTCTAATATCATAAGATTAATTCAAATGTCATAATTAAATTATTTACCAAGTAAATCACATAGCCAAATCACAAAAATGCAACATAAGCGCGACTGACCAAAATCAAAATCAAAATCAAACAATACGTGTAAAGATAAACTCACGGTTTTAGAAAGGGTAGTAGTCAAATACATGTTCTTCTTAGGACAACTAGACTATGGTTGGGATTGAATCTGAACATTATCTCCCGATTCTTACCATTGAGTAATTGCGATAGGGCATGCTCATCTTGGCAATTCAGGGAAGTTGATCTCTAGTACTTGCAAACCTGTATAAAAGATAAACATGTACATGTGCATACATATCTAATCTAAACATGAAGTGGCAAGGAGTGGTGCATCGTGTAGATCTTGACTAATAGGTGACTACGACTCTTTCCCTTAACCACATTAGACATGTCAAACATAAATGTAAAACATACACATACACCATACACATGCAAGTATGGGGTGAGTATAATGGTAAATCCTAAATATTAATAACATCATATTCTAACATGAACATCTCATCATCATGAGGACATACCAAACATCTTTGTAGGATACGCCATATGACATCATCAAAAAAGTAATTTAATTAACAATCTAAGAGCAATTAAGGCATCATCATTTCAAATAGGAAACTGTTACAACTTGACATAATCAATTACTCAACTTATCAAAGTAGTGAATTTCAAATATCAATTAAGGGCTAACACATCTATATAAGAGTCATATAGATCTTTAACAACTAAGTCTACAATGATAGCAAATGGGGGGTATTACATTTCCCACCTGTGGCTTCCCTAGAGAGGGGAAGTGAATCAAATCAAAGTTGACAACAAACCCCAAATGAAACAGGATCTTATTGACTACAATTAGGTGAGTGAAGTGCCTATTCTCAACTTGAATCTGGCCTCTATTGCACCATGGAGACTTTAGCCCTGAATTTCATTCTAGGAGGGACTCTCCTCAATGAGGGCCTGATCATTACCCAAAGAATGTATGACCTCATTATTCGGTTGAATCATGACATCAATCTTTAGGGTGGTCATGCTTCCTTATCTAGTATCCTATCTGATGCATGGTACATGGTCGATTTCAAGGGGTACTCTGAGTTGGGATGTAAGCCCTATGTAAATGTTTTTTCTATCTGCCTTTCTGACATTTCCCAGTAAGAAAAATGAGAAGAAGTTCCCACCCCAAACAACCCTCCAAAGATCATATCTGAAGTTCTAATTATTCAGAGGCCCATCTTGGTGTTTTATTTGGAGGTAACTCCTACCCCTATGTCCCCCACATCAGAGGATAGGTTGGAATCCTCTCCACCACAAGTATTACCTTCTACCTCGCCCTCAAAGACTTTAATCGTAGAAACTAGTCTCTAGACCATAAAATTTGATGGATCCTGGGCTAACGCTAGATTAGGCACGGGTAAAATAAATTAACTCAAAGGGGAGATCTTTCCTCACTTCCTATGTTTTAGATCTTTTTTTCTCTACAAAAAAGTGTCACTTGCCTTTGGGTGCTCGGGAACTCAGAACTTATTGTCAAATAGGTTTAGAGGTAGTATACATACCATGATAAAAAGCTAGTAGCTTATTGCAATTGAGTTTGGAGCTTAATCAAGGACTTTGATCCCTTTGGTATCAAAGTCATCTCACAAAAGCATAATTATGTTCCCAATGCCCTTGCTGTGTCCACTAACACTCTTGAACCCATGACTGGTTCTCACCTCCAATGTTTTTTAGTGGAAATGGTAGAAACCACCATCCATGCTAGATAATATTAAGAACTTCTAGGTCTTTGAAGATGATCAACATATCCTATCATTTTTGGTCAATAGTGGTGTGTTCAAAGACCAGATCCTGGAAGAAGAAATAAATTATGAAACAAGATAGGAAAATGATCCAGGAGAGATCCTTGATCACCCCTCAAACACCATCTTAAAAGGGATGATTATGCTTGAACGTATCTTTGACTTAGATCTGTGGGTCAAAGACAAACATCCCCCTTCCTTTGAGGGAGGGAAGTATGAAAAGGTCAACCTCAGGAAAGATGTTGAGGGGAAAAATTTGTTCATTAGAACCTCCTCTTCCCTCGAGGAAAATGGGAATATTCTCACATTTTTTTGAGAATACATTGATGTTATTATCTGGAGTTATATAGATTTATGAAGTAATTCATAAATGGTTGTAAATGTCACAACAAACAAATGATGTCCTATGTCCTTGGATAAGGTCCTATAGATTGTAAACAACACATAAATGATGTCCTTCCTGGATGAATATTTCAATTACAATTAGATTATGCTTAATTACAAAGACCGGCTTAAGACAATGTTTACCACCAAGTGAGGAACACTTTTCTATAGATAGATCATGCCCTCTGGGATGATCAATGTCAAGTCCATCTTCCAAAAAGTGATGGATATAACCTTTGAGGGATCAGTCAATAAAAGCATAAACACCTACATGGATGATCTAACAATATTTTCCAGGGACATGTGTGACCACCCTACCCACCTTGCTAAGATCTATGAAAGATGTTGCTGATTTGGTATCTCACTAAACCTAAATAAATTCTTGGGTCACCAAAGGAAAAATACTGGGACATATCATCTTTGAGAATGACATTACTATTGAGATTGAGAGAGTGTTGAATTTGTAGATGCCTGACAACAAAAAAGAATTGAGATCTTTCTTTGGGAAGATAAACTTTGTCTGACATTTCTTCATAGGATTTTCCAAGGTGTGAAATCCTTGAATGAAATGATGAAAAAGGACAATAATATTGAGTGGAGTCCAAAGGAAAAGTAGGCCTTTGTGTAGATTAAACAAGCTATAATAGAAGCCCACCCATTCTACATTTATTCCTTCACATCCATGCAATCCACTACTACTGTATTGACTCAAAAGGTTGAAGGAGAGGAGAAACACATTGCATTCATGAGCTCCCCATTCAAGAATGTTGAGTTACAATATTCCACCGTTGAAAAGAAAGCATTCACTCTTGTCAGGGTAGTCAAGAAATTTTGGCATTATATTCTTTGAAGAAAAGTGCACACAATCATTTTAGACCGAGTGGTCAAATCATATCTTATGTAGAGTGAACTTGGTGAAAGACTTGGGAAGTGGATGACCATTCTCCAAGAGTATGACTTAGAAATTCCACCCATGAAGTTAGTTCAAGGGAAATGAATATCGAAAGACATGGCCTCCACTAATCCTCAATTAAAATGCCAAACATATGCCATGGAAACTCTAACCCAAGACCCATGGTATGCCAATTTGGTATACCTCTTGCTGTACAAAAAATATCTAGAGGGACTCCCACCTTACAAATGTCACACCATTCGATTGAACAACACACACTTCTTGATTAAGGAAAGGATCTTGTTTTGTTGAAATTTCTAAGGTACATATCCTGGATGGCTTGATCAGGAACATGTAGAGAAAATAATTGAAGAATTCGATGGATAGTTTGTGATGAGACATGAATCAAAAAATGCTACAACCCATCAAATCCTCTGGGTGGAGTATTATTGGCCCTATTTGTTTTGTGATGTCCATAACCATGTGAGAAAATGTCACACTTGTCAAACTGCTGCTTCTAGAGAGCGTAATCCTAAAATGCCGCTTTAGTAAGTGCCATTCACCCAATGGGCATTTGATTTCATTAGGGATATATGTTACAATCTCAGATTGGTTTTGACTAGTGAGTATCTATACACTTAAGTCATTTACTTAGTTCACACCGAACATGTAACATATGCCAAGCACAACATATAAGTTAGAGCATGCTGAGTAAATAGTGAGTGCCGAGTGATTCATGTGTCGAGCAAACAGTATGTGCCGAGTGATTTAGGAGCCGAGTAAGTAGTACATACCAAGTCATTCAGATGCTGAGTGACAATATTGAAGTTAGTATGTGCTGTGCACCAGGGACTTCATATGCCAAGTAACATAGTTTTTTCATAGTTGTTTGTATTGGCATAAACTACTATGTAAACCATTTTTGAGCCGACTTAAAGATCGAATTATGATATTTTGGTGATAAAGATGAATCTTAAGTTGGAATCGCTGTGCATTAAATACACCCAATCAGGTAAAGTGACGGTTTAAGCAACAATATGGATGAATCACAACCATTGATTCATACCTAACCCCAAGTCACCTAGGTATTCTTAAGGAGGAAAAACCCTAAATTTTGTATGAGCATGAAAGGGAATGAATGAATGATCAAGGAGAGTTTTGCATGAGCAAATTAGGACATTCATGGTGACCAAGGTATTATGATTTGAATTGCATTGTAGAATCAGTTAAAGGAGAATAGAGGAAGTAAATAGTGAACAACAAAGAGACATCTGATCAAGTAGGATCAAGTATACATTAGTTTAGAGGTGATCTGACATCAAGCAACAAAGTGCTAATCATAGTCCATAAAAGCATAGATCTGTGTCATCGTTTAGGATACCAAAACTTGTTTTGGTCAAATCTCATTTCTCTCTCAAAACTCAATTTTTTTCAAAAACTAAAAATACCCTTTTATAGATCTCAAATTTAATATCATCATTATATAATTTTTTGAGTTTTTTGATTAGTTATAATTTCAAAATGTTATAAGTCAATATTTCAACATTTTAGAAGATGTTCCCTCAAAAAAGGGAAAAATAGTAAATCATATCAAAAAAATAAAAAAAAAATATTTATCTCTAAAGGAGAGAGTCCTCTTCACGAATATGTAATTTTTTTTCAAGAAGGTATAGATTTGATAGGGAAGTTTTGATGGGAGGAAATAAATGGTTGATTCTGATAAGGTAGAGGTTGAGTACTTATAACAAAGAAAATATACATAAAAAATAATTATTTCTTTTTTTTGTATATACTTATAACAAATAAAATATACAAAAAAAGATGATTTGCATATACTTGTTTGACAGGGACTACACCCTATATTTTTTACAATTAAAAAAGGGACTTCAAAATAAAATAAAGTGAATAAATTATTACGAATTTTTTAAAAAAAAATTAAAGGCATAAAATTCATCCAATCCTACACATTTCATCAATTTACATCATCTTCAAATTCTAAACACAAATACCATTTTTTTTGTCATTAATGTTGAACTATCAAATTCTGATACCCCATTTCTTTATAAAAGGTGACACAGGTTTATGCTTTTACCTAGGATCATTGCTGAGACATTCTAATAGGTGAATTAGTTAAATATCTTAACAGAGTAGTCTTAACAGGCTATATGGAAATCCTCTAACAAGGTGCTTACTTAATTGTGAGTTGAAGTCCTTTAATCAGACACACTTCTAAAAGGGTGTTGAAATCTTTTAATAGGGTGATACCTAATAGTCTTTGTAAGCCTTTAACAGGGCAAACCTTTCTCAAGGTACATCAGGTTCATGATCAAACATTTTAACCTTCATTGGATACACTTTATTATTGCAGTGGTGAAGATTTTTGGGTGTCATCCCCACCCCAGTTTTGCCTTCTCATTGGAGGGTTTCTGAGTAATCATATCTGGTGTTATATATGGGTGAATGCTTACTTGTTTACATGCTTTAGAAGTATATTCTTTATATGGTATTTAAATTTATTTGTTGAATGTATGAGATGAATGTGTGGTGATTGTTTTATGGGTCAAAATTTTAAGCACTGATTCACCCCCCCCAGAAGTTTAGCTTTCCTATTGTAATTCCAACAATTGGTATTAGAGCTTTGTTCTCTGAAAGTGAAGCTTTGCAAGTTTGAGGAAATATCTTGAAAATAGAAGTCTACAAGTTGGGAAAGATTATTGAGAACCAGGAGATTGAAATACATCTTATTCTACATCAGTTGAATGAAGCAAGAGAAGATCTAAAGAAATCTTTAAAGAGAAGGAAGGAAATTGCTATTGAAGAGAATGATACACAATACAAAGAGATAGACACTACTAATGTATTTACAAATGGAAACTCAAATGAACTTGATGCAACAATTGTAGATTTAATGGAAAAGAACAAAATTCAAGCTGAAAAAATCATAAATCTTAAGTTAGAGCAAGAATCACAAGCCATACTACAATGTGAGGTGACTGAATAGAAAAAGAAAGCTATGGAAGACAAAGCCATCATTGAAGATGACAAAAGAGTTTTGACCAGTAGATTGGAAGAGAAATCATCAGAGGTAACTAGGATTGCTAACATGCAATTGGAAACTTTGGGTCAAATGATGAAGGCCAACCATGAATTGAATGCCAAGGACATTGAGATAGCAACACTAAAGTTGCAGAATGAACAACTGAGCAATGACCTAAATAGGGAAAAGGAATTTACTAAAAGCTTCAATAAACCTAGTGAAGCCATCAAATATTTTGAGCAATTGATGAGATCTCCTAGATCTAAAAATGATATATCTGGACTGGGATACACAAGTACTAAAGAAGGAGAATCATCCAAAAGTGCTGAAGAAAGGAGTAAAAAAGGTAAGAATTCCAAACCTACTTGTCATAATTGTGGTAAGAAAGGACATACTGCTAATGTGTGTAGGAGATAGACTGTAAATCAGAATGTTGAGCAAAAGAGCATGGGTCACTGCCATAAGTGCAACAAACAAGGTCATCAAGCACATGAATGCACAACTAAGACCATACACACTCAAAGATTTGAAGGATATTGTTATAACTATCAGAAGTATGGACATAGATCTTTTGAGTGCATATCCAAACCCATGTGGTCATCAAATAAGAAAACAAAGGTAAAGAACAATGGAGAATTTTATAATTGGGATTATAATGCAAGTTATAGTTTTCACTACTATCAAGAATATGGACATGTTCCTAATAATTGTATTAGAACACACTTGAGAAGTAGCTACAAAAGGTGGTTGAGTCAACCACATGTTTCAGCTGTTTGAAGACTAGTCACATCAGTCGATATTGTCCAACAAGGTCAAAAGCACCAAGTTGTGAGTTCAACAAAGGCAAAAGAAAGGAAAATATTGAATCTTTTAGAAATGAAATGAACAAGACATGGAAGAGAAAGGAAGATTTCATCACATCAAGTGGATAAGGGATCACTTCACCCAATGAGTCAGGTGATCACACCCCATCAAACTAAGCAATCAAGAGGTATGTGGGATTGATATTTAAAAAGGATGCATCATACATTAGTTCCAAGGATTTAGTTCCAAAAATATTAAATAAACATGAATAAAGATGCAAAGAGTTGTTAGGAATCAAAGAAAAATCTTTAAGTTTTTTTTCATGTTATTGCTGTGCATGAAAAGTTTCCTATGGTTTTTGAGTGAAATGCTAGTGGATGCCAAGCTAATAGATTGGCTAATTGATGCTGAGCTCGTAATGATTAATGAGCGAATGGAAAGACATGTGGATGCTGAGTGAGCTAGAAATTAGTTGATGCTGAGCTTACAACTGTGTAAGCACTTACCATTAATTGTAGTGTTTTAAAGGGCCATTTGATTGATTTATGCTCATTTAACATCATTCGAATTCGAGAGAGAGAAAGAAGAGCTAAAGGAAATCTAGAAATTTCATTGGCAGTATTTGCAAGAGATTTGAGTAGTCATTCCATACCATTTCATCAAGATCTACAATGTATTTATCATGTGTTCAGCTATGTTGTTTCAAATTTTGTAAACCCTAGATTTATATAATGTCACCTAGTTCTTTGAAAGCAAAAGATGTAGAGGGAAAATAAGTTTTAAATGTTTAGTTAGTTAGAAATGAGATAAAACCACCTATTTTCAAGGTCATTCTAGACATAACATACAAACAAGATCCCTCTAGTGTGTTATCTATGATACCACCACAAGTTTTAATAACTCAAGATGTCAGAAAGTGTTATAATTGTAAGATTGGGAGTATTGGTGACATGGAAATCAGAGAGGAGTATGAAAGATAATGTGAAAACAACATGTTGAGGGAAGAATTCAAGATTGTAGAAAGGAAAGGGTTAACTTGTGCCCTAGATTTCCCTAACATTTTTAAAATTGAGTGGATCAGGATTATTTTGAGCAGAATTCATGACAGCTCAATGTGGTTAGATAATGGGCCAATAAAAATAAAAAAAAGGATAATTCATAGGGTAACAAGGTATCTAACCCTAGATCAGAAAAAGACTATGAGAAGTGAGTCCAAAGAAGTTATTGAAAAGAACATAGGGGCTGTGTGGAATAAGAGGGGAATGACCATAGACACAATCACAGATTCCCTGATAGCTTTTGCAGTGAGGGTAATTTCCCATAAGTTTTATCAATCAAGTAGATTGAACCGTGTACCCTACATTGTAGTGGACATGGGCTACAATATTGTTAAGAAGGATCATATATATGATCTTGTCGAGCTGCAACTACAACAATTGATTGAAAATTTGGCAGCAATAAGGAAAATAAAGAGTTCTCACTATAAATTCATAGCTATTTTGGTATGTATCTTGTTTTATGTACATAACACATTTCCTACATTTGGTAATGTTGTATGGAAGACAAATAGGTCTGTTGCAGTTAAAATAGGAGAGTTTATTGAATAGTTAGGTGATAACTTTGAGTCAATAATGACTAGTTATTTTTGAGGATTTGAAACAATCCATGAAGAAGAGATTAAGAATTCCAGTATCATTAGTGGAAAGATATTATGATGATGTTTGTTTCCTAGTTGATGCTAATTACACATTTGTTCAAGCAACAATTTCTAGAGTGAGATGGCTAAGGCCATTAGGTTATGAGATTAATGTTGATGAGGCCTCTACAAAAATCATAATATTACTTGTAGAAGAAGTGGACAAAGATGCCAAAGCTTTTGGTAACTATGAGTTAGCCAAATCAAAGATTACTATGGAGTTGAAGACTGCTTTAGTGATTAGGAGGAAGGATAAACTAGTGAAGAAACTAAAAGAAAAATTTGGTGAAGGAGCCGAGGGGGAAGAAGAAGAGGAAGAGGATGAAGAGGAAGAAGAGACTTAGATTCAAGCACCTCTGGCATTGACAAAGGTCAGGGTGAGGATGAACAAGAGGAAGAAACAAAGACTACAAAAGGTTCAAAGGAAGAAGAAGCCGAGGAAGCACCTATTCCTATTGATCAAAAGAAGAGAAAGGCCAAGGAACAAGTAGTGACAAGACCTAAAAAAGTTGCTAAACCAAGCTAGCCCAAACCAACAACACCTACCACAAGGGCTAGTACACAAGTCATTGCACAAAAGACTAAAGAGAAAGCCAAGCCTAGAGAGAAGGAAGGTGAAGCATAGAAAAGACCTAGAAGAAAATATAAAGGATTGAATTTGATGACAACAACCAATTCCAAGTGGTGAGTCATAATCCATCATTAAATTTTGATAAATTATGTGAGAATGTTAGAAACGATGCTGATTTATTAGGTTTCTCTCACATTGATTTTGAAAATCTCAAAAAAGTTGAGAAGAATCAAGTGGAGGAGGCAATATATGCCATGATGGCTACTTTTAAGAAGTCTCCTCTAGAAATTGCCAACTCCATACCTAAAAGTCTATATGAAAGAGTTGAGAAAAAATGACACTATTGTTTAGATACAAAGAGGTAAATTAGGGAGATAACCCTCACTCAAGTTGTGCCATAATTTAGAAAGGCACAAATATCCAAATCCATAACAAAATATGCTGTTAGATTCATTCCTAAATATAGGGCATTCAACATATTACAGAACAACATAAAGGGTGTTGTAAAGAAGACCACATAGATGTGGAAAAACACATATGGGATAGCCACAGTTAGAGAAGGGGAACAAAAACCTATTGAGGTCAAAGATGATGAAGATGATGACAATAAAGAAGACATAGTTGAGGGAGGCATTGACATGAATATAGATGATCAGGCAACAACTGAGGAAGAGCAACAACAAGAATAGAGTGTACAAGATACACAAATATCGAGCATCATCCCTCCATAGATAATAAGTGTAAGTACTAAAACTGTTATAGTAAAGGATGTTTCTAATCCTATTGTTCAGAACATCAATCCCCTAATAGAGGAAGATCTGAAAAAGGTACTTGACCAATCTACACTACATGTCAAATTATGTGACAACCCTATATTGGTTAGTGTAGATGAAATTCAAAAATTAGTAACTATAACTGCAAGGGAGGAGGTGAAAACACATGAATTACCTACAATCACTCCTCAAGTCACTAGTGTACAATGTTCACAACCATTTTTTGTACATAAGAGGAAGGAGACATTAGAATGCACTGTTAGTACACACATAGGTGGCACTCCAATCTTAGAAAATGTACCAGAAGTTGTAACAGATAAGGTTGAGATAGTTGGAGAGAATAAGGTGGAAACACCAGTCATTAATGTGACACAGAGTCAAATAGGTTAGATAGATTCATTTTCACATCTAGTACAAGAACAAGGTGCAATTCAAATCAATGAGGCAAAAAAGGACAAGCTTGAAGAGATCGATTTGACACCCAAGCTAAAGGAGCTAGCAGAAAGTCAAGCATTGGCAACCTTACCAAAATTTGTCACTCCTTCCAGTCAAAATCTTCAAAGGCTGAGCACAAATGCAATACCTTTTCAATTCTCAATACTGAGTCCTAGTTCATCCAAGACAGAAGAGGTAATAACTTATGGAGATGTTAGCCTAGATGAAGAAATTGTTTTTCCTAAGTTTGATCTTGCAACAATAACAATTGAGTAGATGGGTCTACTTCAAGAAGCCCTAGCTAGAAAGAAACATCAAGAATTGCTCAAAAGGGAGCATAGGCAGAAGAAACCTTTTCTTGATATCAAAGAAATCTTCTTAGATACATTCAGTCTACCTACTCTAGATGAAACAAAGCTAATCATTAAAAAATTGACCAACATAGTGGAAAGAGTAAGTGATATAGACCTGGATACCAATGCCAAATTATTAGAATGGTCTGAGAAGAAATTTCAAAGTAAAGTAAATGAAAAGCTATCTAGTGATATAGCACTTACACAAGTTGCACTGGCAACTAAGATAGATAGTGTGAAGAAGATACTAGAGAATATTTTTTCTCTATATACCAAACTTTGTAATCGTGCACTCTTCACACAAGAGACAAGGAATCACATCCTAAGCTTGGAAAGTCAAATGCAGTCATCTAGAGCTAAATTTTCCATGACTCCAACTCAAAGTGAGAAACACTTCATGACCTTGTTGTAAACCCAAAGTCAGTTAGCAACACTATCTACCAATGGAGCCAACATAAGTGCTCAACTGATAAGCATCCAGATTACATTGAATCCTAGGCTATGCTGAAACACTTATGAAGAAAGAACCTAATCTTTCTACATTAGATGGCCTAGTACACCTTGCTGCCAAAATGGCCATCTAGATAAAGTCTTTGGAGGTAGCTTGTGACAATTGGGATGCCACTCTTAAGATTATTCTTGAGGTCCATAAATATTTTTTGGACAAATACACTATCAGTGTAAGACCCATTGACATCAGTGTCAAAAAGGGGAAGTAAGAGCATGGGGGAGCAAGCATGAGAGAGCAAGAGAAAAGGGGAACTAAGAGCAACAAGCAAGTGAAAGAGTATTAGTTGAGGCAAATCTACTTAGTAGGAGTAAGATTTTGAATGAAAAACAAATCTAAAGAACTCAAGGGGAGTTATAAGATTTTGAGGTATAAGTTGTTGCAAAATTTTAATATTTTGAAATTTTGTATAGAAGTCAAATAAGAGTTTATGTTATGCTCGTACAAATAAGAGTATTAATGAATGACCAAGTATTTTTGATACTCATGTCAAAGTGGGAGATTGTTACAATCTCAAATTGGTTTTGACTAGTGAGTATCTATACACTTAAGTCATTTACTTAATTCATGTCGAATAGGTAACATATGCCGAGCACAAAATATAAGTTAGAGCATGTTGAGTAAATAGTGAGTGCTGAGTCACTCATGTGCCAAGTCACTCAAGTGCCGAGAAGATAGCATGTGCTGAGTGATTCAGGAGCCAAGTAAGCAATACATGCTAAGTGATTCAGATGCCAAGTGACAGTATTGAAGTTAGTATGTGTTGAGCACTAGGGACTTCAGATGCCGAGTAACATAGTTTTGTTATAGTTGTTTGTATTGGCAAAAACTACTATGTAAGCCATTTTTGAGCTAACATATAGATTGAATTATGATATTTTGGTGATAAGGAAAAATCTTAAGTTGGAATCCCTATGCATTACATGCACCCAATCAGGTAAAGTGAAGGTTTAAAAGTAATATGGATGAATCACAACTGTTGATTCATACCTAACCCTAATTCACCTAGGTATTCTTAAGGAGGACAAACCCTAAATTTTATATGAGCATGAAAAGGAATGAATGAAAAAGCAAGGAGATTTTTCCATGCACAAACTAGGACATTCATGGTGACCAAGGTATTATGAGCTGAATTCCATTGCAAAATTAGTTAAAGGAGAATAGATGAAGGAAATAGTGAACAATAGAGAGACATCTAATCAAGAAGGATTGAGTATACATCAGTTTAGAGGTGATTTGACATCAAGCAACAAAATGCTAATTGTAGGATCATTGCTAAGACATTCTAATAGGTGAATTAGTTAAATCTCTTAATAGAGTAGTCCTAACAGGTTATATGGAAATCCTCTAACAAGGTGCTTACTTAATTGTGAGTTGAAGTCCTTTAATCAGACACACTTCTAAAAGAGTGTTGAAATCCTTTAATAGGGTGAGACCTAGCAATCTTTGTAAGCCTTTAATGGGGCAAACCTTTCACAGGGTAGATCATGGTTCATGATTAAACATTGTAACCTTCATTGGATACACTTTATTACTGCAGTAGTGAAGATTTTTGGGTGTCCTCCCCACCCTAAATTTTACCTTCTCATTAGAGGGTTTTTGGGTAACCATGTTTGGTGTCATATATGTGTGAATGCTTACTTGTTTATATGCTTTAGAAGTATATGCTTTATATGGTATTTCAGTTTATTTGTTGAATGTATGAGATGGATGTGTGGTGATTGTTTTATGGGTCAAAATATTAAGCATTGATTCACCCCCCTCTCAGAAGTTTACCTTTCCTATTGCAATTCCAATAAGATAAACCTCAATTTATTTGCTGGACATTGTACATGTTGAATGCAACAAATTATTACACCTGGTGGTCTAAAGCTATCCCTTATAAGAACAACATGATGGATGCAGTAATTTAGTTCATTAAGGAGAACATTTCCACTAGATTTGGAATTCCTTTAGCCCTTGTGTGTGACAATGGCATGACGTTCACCTCCACCTAAGTCCTAGAGTGGGCTTATGATAGACACATTACCTTGAAATGCTCAAGTAATTACTACCCGCAAGGAAATAAAATAGCAAAACCAACCAACAAGAACCTCTAGGAGGTTACCAAATATTTTCTTGAGTGAAATCCCTAGGATTGACACAAAAATATTAGGTTTTCCCTTTTGATAGATCACATTTGAACTAAGGTCACTTTGGGAACTTCTCCATTCTACCTAGTCTATGGTTAGAATTTAGTATTCCCCATGAATGTACATATTCCAGTCCTACAATTCATAAGAGAGTTAAATGAGTAGGATAATATTGTGGAGTTCTATCTCCTTAATCTTGTCCACCTCAAAGAACAAAGGGACATAACCCTCAAGCACTTCATGAAACACCAAGAAGTGGTCAAGTGATGGTTTGACAAAAGATCCCAATAGAAGGCATTTCAAATTTTGGACCTAGTTCTCCCATGAGACAAGGCCCATTGAGAAGAAATGAGAGCACACAAAGTTCCAAGGACTCTGGCTTGGACCTTATTAGATCATAGAGAGATGTGGGGCGGGTACCTAGCATCTTAGTTATTTAAGTGGAGAACCAGTTCCATTTCGCATCAATGGATAATTTTTCAAGCATTAATTTGAGTAAGGAGATGGGATAAGGCTGTCCATTTCTCCTTTTATTGTACCATATGTATAGTTTCTTGTAAATATTTCTTTAGTGCACCTTCGGGTTCACCCTATAAACTCTTTTCCTTTTATCTTTATTTTCCCTTGTAGATATTTTGGTTGGGTCTTTATTTTTCACTTTTGTTGTTGGTCTTTTAGGTTTATTTTTGCCTCTTTTAAGGGGATTTCATTTATTTCTCCTCCAAGTAAATGGGTATGCTTTGCATGCCACTATTTAAATCAATATAATTTGCCTCATTATATTTGAGTATTCCTTTACCCATCTTGCATATTTCCTCTCACCCTATTGTTGTAAGTTGGAAAACTGCAAGTATGAACTCAAGGTGTGACCAACCTTTATCTAATCTAGACAACTCTTCTCTTGTCTCAAGCTACTCAAATGATAAACTAAGTTAGAAAGAAAAAAAAGGGAAGAGAAGAATCATCATAAGAACAAAATGAATAGGTCAACCTTTCTCAAACTCGATGAAATTTAATGATAAGTGATATCTCAAGAGGCATATATGTTTTTCCTTCAAAAAATGAGAAAGTACATAAGGATGGGATGGTGAAAGGAGTACCCCCATAATGAAAAAATTAAACTTTCCATCCAGGGAAAGAAATACTGCCTCCTATTCCTTGAAGAAAAAAAAAGAATCATGGAAGGAAAGAGATCCTCAATTCCTAAACAATGCAAGATATTCGAGAAAAGAAAAACCAAGGAAGTCTTGAGTGAGCTTGGTTTCTCTATTTTCTTCAGTAATTAAATGATATACCCCCTTTCAAATAATACACTTCACTACTAGACATTGGTAAAGTTCTTGGATTATTATGAGTTAAGATTTTTGGATTTTGAGTTTATGCTTAGAGGGATTAGCTTCGCAGTAACACAACACTGGTAATTTCAAAGGCTAAGTTATGGACTTCTCAAATGAAAGGGATTTTTTGAATTGAGTTGCCATTTGTTATGCCTTGTATATCCATCCTCAATTTTTGGGAGCAAAAAGTTGGGTCTGCTCTTTTCACTTTTTTCTTTACCTTTTTTGAGGTAAACCTTTTGTTTTGGTTTCGGTTTTGAGTGCTCAAGTCCTTGCACCCCTATTTAGGATGTTGAACCCTTTCGTGTGGGTGATGGAAGTGAGGATTATAGGCCTCACAATAGGAATTTGTGGTCTTCAAGAAATCAATTTTCAGATTGGGCAAGAGCTTGTTCCCGCGTGTCTTGGCCAATGGCAAAAGGTTTATGCAGTCTTAAGTTGGACGCATGAAAAATTTCATTAATAAAGGACAAGTACAATTGATGCACCCTCTTAATTATCATGATTGATGGGTTATTTAAGATGCATGAAGGGATTAATTGTCTCTTTGTTTGGTAATAGAAACTCTTCTCTACAAGTAAAATTCTTCATCTAGGTCACCACCCAACTTGCAAGTAGTCATTCAGTAGGTCTGTGAGTGTTTTCTTGGGTCAGGCTAGTTCTAGTTCATGTTTGGATGAGGGAAAGTCTTGGCGTTCTAACATCTCTGCATTCTAATGCTCCAGGTTGGTGATTTTCCCCTTTTTTTTGCTTCTTTTTTGTTTTGTAGGTGTGTGTCTTTTTTGATTTTCATGTAGTTTGTCCTTTATTTTCTTTCTTTGGGGTCATTTTTTTCCTCCATCACTTCTTGGCATGGTTTTGGTGATTTCTTAGCTCTCTTTGGTTAGGTTTTGTATTTTTTTTAGTTTTGTGTGATTGTTTGTAGTAGGGCAGAGCTGCTTTGGCTCCACTCTCATCATGCAAAGTAGACTAGCATTCTTCCAATGGAAAGGATTTGGTAGTCTAGGTTTTGGGAAAACCTAGGGTTGTTCAAAATTCATAGTGCAGTTCTAGTTATGTCTTTCCTTTTTTGGTTTTTTTGGCTTACTATTGAAATTCTTCATCTTTCTAGTTTTCTTAGGTATTTTCCCTTCTAGAGGAATGATTTTCACCATTTGGGTGCCCTCTGGAACCCTCTTTTGTCTTGGTTCTGAATGAGGTAGGATCTTACTAGTCGAGTTGGTTTTTTTTGGCTCAGACAAGATGTTCTAGGCATGCCTTCATGGGTGTCTGGTTGGTGGTTTTGGCTCTAAAATATATAAAATATGGGTATGTTGTCACAAGCTACATGCATACGTGCAACCTCAGTTCTAGTAGGGTGAGTGGTGGTTTATTAGCATTGCACTGGTGGTTTCATTATATTATATATTTTGCATGACTCTTAGAGGTGGTTTTTTGCCTTTTATTGTCTACCTGGATGCAACATCCCTCCTCGAGGTGAGAATCTTGTGTCATTTACAAAAATTGACTAGTATTTTCAATTTAAATGGACATCACATCAAAAGTACCCAACATTTATTAATCCCATGTATCACATGAGTGAATGATAAATAATGGGCTTGTCAATTGCATAAGGAAAACTCAACATCATAAGCCACATTTTCAATTTTTTCGGCCAGGTAACATATTTGTTTTGGTTTCTAGTGAAGAGAAAATAACTAATATTTTAACAATATCATATTTCCACAATCCATTTGAAACATGTACTTTGATTTCTAGACTCGATTGTGTAAGTTTTTTTAGCATCAACATTTTGGATCACACTTTGTGATCCATCATCAAGATGAGAGAATGAAAGAATATTTTGTTAAGTTTGAAACTATCTATTTTGCACTCACAAGAGTTGAAATTGTAGGTTCTCAGGATTCAAGAATTTCATCCCTTACCACTAGTGAGAGGTAGTTTTCGTGCTTCTAAGGTATGAATTCTAGATATAATTCTTTTGACTTTTATCAAAAATTATTTTTCTTGTTTAGGCTTTCATATTTCACATTCTTTCCCCATGTGGTGTATTTTTCCTCCAAAAGGATGGGGAGACATAAGATCCCAAAAAACCTCGAATATTGAATATTGTAAAGAGTTTTTTTGAAAAGGGATAATGATATTAATGTATGTCTGATCTCTATAGGTGCCAATGAGTACTGGCCTTTGAAAATTGATAAAAATGTTTGAGTATCATGGTGGGACAAGGACTAGTGTAATTTCCACAAATAGTTGTTGCCTTATAAAGTAGGCACATCTAAGAAAAGATGGGAAGATGATTTCCCAAGGGTTATATGCTAGTTGGGTCCAAAAAATTGAACCATAGAAGGACTAGTTGCTAACATAGGAGATGAGTCTTCCCAATAAGGGAAGTTATGGAAGCAAAGAGTTAACAAATAAAAGGATGCTTGCACAAACAACACTTTGCAAGAATGGCTCTGAGATGTTTTTCTTTTGGGTTCAATGAGGCTCCTCCTTCAATGTCTAATCCTCTTGGTGCCATGACATGGTAGGGTGTATAACAAGGACCCTCCTACATGCATGATTTTCAGCATGGAGGGATCCTTTGGGTTAGATTCAATACTTTCTTAGGAGGAGCTTCAATTGCTTTCAGAAGCACCACAACTCTATGAAGTACATATAGAATTTCTTCTTCCCTATGACTTGGTCAGGTTAGGTTGCATTATGTTGTAGTAAATATTTAGCATTCCATGTTTGGGAGTCCTCAAACTCAAGCCCTTTTGAAACATAGGTGGATGTGTTGGGATTCCCTTTGAATCCATCCATCCGCTACTATTGTTGGCTGATAGACTTATTAATGATACAATAGGTAGTTAATGCTCAGAAATAAAGAATTTCCTTTTTTCAACTATGCATTCCCCACGTACTTGATGTATTTAAAATTGTCAGAGAAGTGGAGTGCTCTTATCAATCAATGAGTGCCTTAAGGAGATAACTAACATAGATTTGATAGAAAAAGCGTGTAAAGATTAGTATTTGTGGATCAAATTTTCCTTGGGAAATTCCCTCTTCCATTCCTCACTTCATTTTATCCCCACTTTCATGGATTTTCAATTGTAATTTCCTCTTACACATCTATTTTTGTGCGAAGATAATAGTAGATCTTGTAGATTTAGGAAATAAAGGTAGTAGGTGAGTTAGTTAGGGCAAAAAATTGGTTTCTTGCTCAAAATTGTGGATACTTGCCTATAAATAAGAAGATTGTTGACTACTCTAGGGTTGGTAAAATTGATGATTTTATCTTCCATTTCATTGTAGCACCATTTTTATGAATGAAAAAAATACTATCATTTCTACAATACCTATTGTTTCACCTCATACATGATGGTATTTAAAAGCTATTTTTTGAGTAGAAGAATCTTGGAGTTCTTGCTATGGGAATAATTTATCTTTGAAAGAAGTGAGATCTTTTCTATTTTTTTGTATTATCTTCTTTGGCTTGGATAAATCTAAATGATCCTGTTTAATTTGGTACTATTTTATTTGGAATACTTATTAATGTTAGATTGATTAATCAAGCATGTATTTAGGTTGTCCTACCATTCAAGCATGCATTGCTGATAATAATAGCACAAAAGTAGACTATAGGTAGATTAAATATCTAACCATGAAGTCTCTTTCATTTCTATTATTTAATTTTCTTTTATCTCCTAGTTTCATCCTAAGATATTTTCCTAACCCAGTTTGAGTGATTCATTGTCCAAACCAAGCTATATAGAGAACTGTTGAAGTCCCTATCTACCTTATTACAAATTTAGTCACCTTCTCATCCAAATTTTCTTATCCCTGCTTAATCGAGAACTAATATACAAGGAGCTTGGGAGTAGAGATTTCTTTCTTTCTTCTCTTTTAGGTGATATTGGCCAAACATTCTAGTCAGGTGACAATTGTTACATCCGTCGGCAGTACGTGAAACAAAGTCCCATCAACAAAACCTAATAACTATGTTTTAGTTGATGAAGTCATGCGATGCGATGGGAAGCGATAGTGACAAGAGCGGAGGGAGCAGGTGTTTTCAAAATTCAAATTCATGCAAGAGCGAGAGTTCCTTGGATGGTCTGTTTCGAGTCCCTGGACTAGAGCACGGACATCAAGATGGAGGCTATCTGGCTGCTCCTGGCACTGGGGATAGGTCAGAAAGCGTGATTGGCGGTCCAACTGTCCTAATCAAGGAAGCATCCAAGTCTCCTTTGGTTTCCAAAACAAATGTGCAAGGAACTACAAAATGGTCCTCACTTTTTAGGGTTAAACCTTCTGGTAAGTCCTCTTTCCCACTTGTTAAAACAATTCAGAATTCAGTGATAGGTTCTTGTGCGATAGCCATCTCGGATGAAATTGTGGACCACAATATTTAGACTATGGCTTCTACTTTGGTCGGGAAATTTTTGGGGCCTAGACCGAGCATTGATGAAGTTAGGTAGCTCATAAAACAAAAATGGGCTCTCAAGGGCCAGGTCTCGATCACGACTATGGCGAAAGACTTTATGTGTTTCAATTTCACTTGCTCAGAAGACCTTGCTAGCATTCTGAGTGAAGGGCAATGGGCCATGGGTCATTCTTCCCTTGTGCTCTAGAAGTGGTCATCTGGCATGAGCTTGAATGATTCTTTTTTCGCCCAAGCTCCTGTGTGGGTAAGACTACCAGAACTACCACTTGAATATTGGAATGAGGACGTCTTTGGGGGAATAGCTAGGACCTTTGGGGAACTCCTCTCAACGGATCCGATTACTGCTTCCAAGCGTTGCCTCAATTTTGCATGCATCTGCATTGGGGTGAGAGATGGAACATACATGCCTGAGTTCGTTGAACTTCATTCCAAACTTGGAGTGCACAACCAAAAAATCATCTATGAAGCGATCCCCTTTGCGTGCTTCCTCTGCCTAAAGGCTGGTCATAAGGCCCACCAGTGCCCCAATGAGGCAAAGAAGAAGATCACAAAACCAGTCATCCCTGATCATACCATGAAGCTTACTACTCACCCTTCTGGAAAGGGAAAGATGAAGCTACTCTGGAGGTGCAAACTTTCTGTGGAATAGGCGAGAAAGGCTGTTAGCCTAAAAGACACAGCAATGAAGGTCACTATTCAGAAGGATCCCCCCAAGGAGAATGCTAGCTCCCCCCCCTTGAACAGGGCCTTATTTTGGAAAAGACAATTTCAGACCCGTTGGAGGACCCAAAGGTGCAGGTATGCTCCCCATCCTTAGCCACGGGTCCCATTGTGGAGCAGAATCTCCCTTTGGAAACTATAGTGCAGTCTTCTCCCGCAGTGGAGGAAGTCCCTCTTTTGGGAGCTACAGTACTGAATCGCTTGGAACGAGAATCCTTGGCCCAGGAAAAGGATAGCCAAGCTAAGTGTCTACCCCTTGATGACACTCTGGCTTCATCGGGGGTCATCACTGGAAAGGGGGGAGATTCTTTTGCCCCTATAGGAATTGAGGCCAAGCTTCATCTCCTCATAAAGAACACTAATCCAACACAGCTCGCACTATGGGAAGATAGGTTAGATAACAATGAGATGGATAGCCTTGATGATTGGTGCATGGTCAAGAAGAAAAAGAAGAACCAGAAGAAAACTCTCCCCCCTCCCCATCTCCTGCTTCAACCAGAAGTAGGGTTAAAGCTGATATTGGGTCACCCCCTAAGGGAGCAGGAAGAAAGAATTTAAATTAGATTCTGTAAGAAGAAACAAGAAGGAACCTGGTAGATGGAAGCCAGAGGTCCATCAAGAATTTCTCAAGAAGTAAGAAATGAAAGTTATCTCATGGAACATAAGGGGCCTTAATGTGGCTCACAAACAGGAACTCATTAGAAATATGATTAGAGACCAAAGACATGACTTTCTGATGTTACAGGAAACTAAGATGAAAAGGGACTTGGTAAGAAGGATATCTTTCAGTAAAACTTTTTGCTGCGAAGCTTTTGATTCAGATGGAGCTTCAGGTGGTGTCCTAACCTTGTATAACACCAGAGCTTTCAAGTTAACTACTCTTTATAGCTCTACTAATTCTCTTCTTTGTAAGGTTTTTCACATCCAAAGCAATGAATCTTAGCTAATCCTTAACCTGTATGCCCCCAATACCAAGAAAGAAAGGAACTACTTCTAGACCAAGCTCCTTGGCATCTTATCTAATTGTAACTTGAATAAAGGGATTATAATGGGGGACTTCAACTCGCCTCTATCTAATGCAGACAAAAGGGGGGGTCATGCCCCGGATCAAGATAGTAAACACGACCTTGCTTCGTTCATTCAGAATCTCACCTTCCTAGATTTGGACCTTCAAGGTGGTAGCTTCACTTGGTCTAATAGAAGAATTGGGGGTGATAGTATTCAAATTTGTCTTGATAGAGCCCTCATCTCCCCCGAATGGCTCCTCTCCCACTCCTATAGATTATCCCTCCTCCCCAAGGTGGGCTCTGATCATTCCTTGATTTCTCTTTCTACCTCCCCCCTTTCCAGCAACAAGGCCTTCCTTTTTCACTTTGAGAAAATGTTGCTCTCACACCCTACGTTGGAAGGTAATATTTCCCATTGGTGGAGCATTGAGATTGAAGGCACTGCAATGTACAGAGTTTCCCAGAAGCTGAAAAATGTGAAAAGAAACATCAAATCATGGAATAGAACTGACTTTGGCCACATCTTCCAGGAGAAAGATGAGATATCTGATCAACTCTCTTCTATTCAGGATGAAATTCAGCATTCAGGATATAATGCTCATAATAGCCAACAAGAAAAGGCCATCCTTTCGGATCTGCACAACATCATATCTAAGGAAGAGCTTTACTAGAAATAGAGATCAAGAATCAGTTGGTTGAAGGAAGGAGATCGCAACACCAAATTTTTTCACCTGACCACCCTTAAGCATTGAGCTAATAATAGAATAACCAACATTGTTAAGGGCCAAGTTCAGGTTACCAAAGAGGATGAAATTGAGAAGGAAGCTATATGCTACTTCTCATCTCTCCTCTTAGTTGATCCTTCCCTCTTTGGGTCTGAACAAGAGGAAATCCTGGCAACCATTCCCCTATTCTTCAAGTTCACCACAACTCCACGTTGAAGGCAATCCCCTCCTTGGAGGAAATCCATCAGGCCCTCTTCTCTCTCCCGAGGGATAAAGCTCCTGGCCCAGATGGTTTCCCAACTTTTTTCTTTTAGATCTTTTGGAATGTAGTGAAAAAGGATGTGGTTAAAGCGGTTCAGGAGTTCTTTGGAGCCAAGAATTTTCTTAAAGAACTTAATGCTACCTTTCTGGTCCTCATCCCTAAAATCCCGGGTGTTGATTCTCTGGATAAATTTAGGCCCATTAGCCTCTGTAATTCCTTCTATAAGATCATTGCCAAGGTTCTCACTTCTAGGCTCCTCAGAGTTCTCCCTCTGATTATCTCTCCTTAGAAAACCGGCTTTGTCCCAGGCAGGCAAATCCTTGATTCAATTGTTTTGGTTCATGAGGTTATCCACTCTCTTGAGGCGGGAAAAAAGGAAGGCTTCCTTCTTAAGCTGGACCTGTCAAAAGCTTATGACAAGGTTGACTAGAAGTTCCTCTTTGCTATTCTTCGTGCCTTTGGCCTCGATGATTAGGTTTGCAAGCTCATCTCCCAGCTTGTGTCTTCACCCTCTTTGTCGGTTCTGGTCAATGGCCACCCCTCTCCTTTCTTCTCCCCCTCTAGGGGTCTAAGGCAAGGAGACCCCATCTCTCTGGTCCTATTTGTTATCATGGCGAAATGCCTTGGCAGACTCATCTAGAAGAAGATCAGGGACAAGTGTTTAGTGGGTTCGAGGCCTTCTTCGAGTCCATCCACTTTCACTCATCAGCAATTTGTGGATGACACAATTTTGGGGGGTGAAGCTTCAGTTCAGGAGGCCAGGACCTTCAAAAGCATTCTTAATTCCTACACCAGGGGTACTAGACAAGCTATTAACTTAGACAAGAGCTCTGTCTTCTTTCTCAACACTCCCTTGGAGAGGCAGAGGAAAATTGCTCGTATTCTGGGTTGTGGCATTGGGTCCCTACCGACGACTTATCTTGGGCTTCCTCTAGGCTCCAAACCCTCAAACTCCTTTTGGACAAGCATTATCGACAACTTCATCAAGAAACTTGCTGGTTGGAAAGGGGCCACCCTCAGTTAGGCAGGTAAATGCACCCTGGTTAACTCAATTCTCCAAAACCTCCCCACCTATGCCCTCAGTCTCTTTGGGATTTTGATTAAGTTTGTGGATAGAATGGAGAGGATTCAGAGGGATTTTCTCTGGAATGGAACTGATGACCACAAGAGATACCACCTGGTAGCCTGGGACTAGGTTTGCTTGCTCAAAAGCCAGGGAAGTCTTGGAATCAGGAAAATTTCTCACCTCAATCAATCCCTCTTAGCTAAACTCCCTTGGTGCATCTTCCAAGGCATAGGGGTTTGGAGGGACATGTTGTGGCTAAGAAGTACCTGGGAGGCTTGTCTCTCTCCTCCATTTTCTAGGGGGTCGAGCTGCCGTTGGGTTCTAACATTTGGAATGGTATCTTGAAGGCCCTTCCCCTTGCTAAATCTAGGGCCAAATGGAAAGCTAGAATGGGAGACAAAATCATTTTTTGGCAGGACAGCTGGCTTTTTCAGGAATCTCTCAATAACCATCCTTCATTCGGCATGTGGGCTGATCAGGCAATAGGAAGATATGGTATGTTGGTTAGGAACTATAGAAATGGGAATGAATGGCACAATCTGGCAGAGCTTTTGCAGGATCTCGAGCCTTTGATGGCCTCTTTGTATGCTATCAACATTAACCAGATAGGTGACACCTTAGTCTTGGGAGACTCTTCTGGAGGCCATTATACTGTAGCCTCAGGCTATCTTTCCCTTCTGGGCACAGGGGAGAAACCTATTTGGGCCAAGGCCTGGACCCCTGGATTAACGCCCAAAATCAACATTTTCTTTTGGCTCCTCTTGCAAGAAAAAATCCTTACCCTGGATAATTTAGCCAAGAGAGGCCAAATTATTCCCAGCAGATGCTACCTCTGTAAGCATGACCTTAAAATGGTTAATCAAATTTTCATCCACTGCCCCTTTTCCTCTAGAGTGTGGAGTCTTCTGACTTCCAATATGAACTTCTGCTGGTGCCCGCTAGCTAGTATCTAGGATCTCTTCATTCAGTGGAGTAGCAACCAAAAAGGCCTGGAATCCCAAATTTTGAGTTCCTGGATTATCCCACACTTTTGCTGGGGAATCTGGAAGGAGTGCAACAATAGGATATTCAGAGGCAGAGAAGCTCCTGAGGGTATTATCGTAGAGAAAATTGATGGCCTCATGAAAGAGAACTATTCCAAAACTAGAGATGGAAACATAAAGGACGGAGGGAAAATTAAGACCAGGAAAGAAGACAGGATCAAAAGAAGACAGTAGGCTACTTGGTCCTTCCCCCTCGAAAATTGGCATAAAGCCAATTTCGATGGAGCGGCTAAGGGGAACCTTGGTCTCGCTAGATGCAATGGAATCATAAGAAACAAATTGGGAGGGGGCATTGCTGCTATCTCCTCCCCTATTGGTCACCAAACCAACCATTTGGCTAAAGCCAGTGCAGGCAGACTCACTGTTAAGCTGGCTCTGGACTCAGGGATTGAACAACTGTGGCTTGAAGGAGACTCCCTAAATATAATAAATTGTATTTTAGGAGTAACCAAACCATCATGGACCATTGAAAGCATAATTGAGGACCTAAAAATGGACTTGAGCAAATTTAAAAATTACCACGTCAACCATGTCTACTATGAAGCTAACGTGGTTGCTGATTGGCTCACAAACGTAGCAGTCACATTCAATTCAGTGATGACGTGGGGAAACAATAATCATTTTCTAGTGGCAGCTATGGAGCTCATCCGAAAGGAGCAAATTCAAGGTACCAACTCAAAATCTTTTTATGATGATGAGACATGATAAATAATGTTTTAAAAAGGGAATCATTTGGAGTTATGCGGAACCCCCACTATTTCATAATAACATGTACAGATTACACGAGCATAAGAAAGCCAGAGTTAAACCCAATAACACGCGCATTAAAGCTCTCGTCCTTAGCAATTTTTTCATCTTTGAGCTCTGCAATTCTCTTAAGGGTTTAGGGTTAGAGATGCATAATATCATAATGGTGGGAGAAAGGATTAGAAGGGAGCTATGGGGAGAAACAGAGAGCTGGAAAGAAAAAGGGAAGGTTTGGAAAAAACTCCAGAAGGGCGACATAACCAGCTTCATGGAGAGGCTCCATGGTTTCGACATAGGGGTTACCAAGATTATGGTTGATACCTGACACAACGAAAAGGTCAAAATTGATGGTGTCTCCCACCAAATCACAGAGGGTCTAATCGCGGAGGTGACAGGCTTCTCCTAGGAAGGCATGAGCTTCTTCAGGGATAAGAAGATGTCTACCAATGCTGTCAATGCTTTCATCAAGAACGACAAGGAGAAAAGAAAACTAGTAAAGATTGACACCTACTATGACATTGAGTCCATCAAGAAGTTCTGGGGGCTTGTTCTGAGGATCATCATAGAGTATGTCACTTTGGAGCCCAGGTTTGATAGAATCTGGACCCATCATTTTGTTCTGCTTAATCATTTTAGACATAAAGTGAAAATCTCCTTTCCTTTCTATATTTATACTTCTATGACTAAGAATATAGAGAGTTACAAGAAATGTCCTGTCAAGAACCCCGCCCTTCACGAAGGTCTTTTTCTCCTCATTTTTGAGTTTCTAAAAACCCAGACAAGAGTGAAGTCCATTAGGGTTTCGGGTGGCTCCTTGGAGGACACTGCCAGCTCAGACTCAGGGGAAGTGCGCGTTGTGAAATCTGTCAAGTCTGAAACCCCAAAAGCCAAACCCTCTCCCCACTTCCCTAGCAAGAAGAGTCCTAGGTGACCTCCCCCTAACCCCCCTACCCCTCATCCTAAGGAGTCTAGTGATGAGTCAGATACGGAGTCAGAGGAGGTGAATTTAGTGGCAGAGAAGGAAAGTGAGTTGGAAGATGACAAGGAGAAAGATAATGACAAGAAGGAGGTGACCCCCTTGGTAACCCAAGATAACCCCAAGAAAATAAAATTAGACCAGACCCCAACCCATGATCATCTCAGTGACTACACTGATTTTCCCCCTAGCCCTACTGCGCCCACCTCCCCCCTGGAGGTCCCGATTTTGCCCCCAGAAGAGATGATAGAAATCATGGTTGAAAAGGGGGGGAGGCCATCAGGAAAAATAAGAGAAGAGCCTAGACAAATTTCAATATGGATAGTATTAGTATGGGCATTGTTAGAGAACCTACTAAAATCCAGGTGTTGGGGGATCTCAACAATAGCACCCACTATGACGAGATCCTTGACCTAACTCTTCTGGTTCTCTCTGACAATGTTCGTGAAATGGGTTTCAACTTTCTCAACAATGCAAAGAATAGCCTGATTGACAATTTCCGCTCCATTAAGTGGATTTTTCAGAAAATTGAGACTCTGAAGGACAGGTCCAACCAGACCAAAAACAGGGGGGATGTCAAGGATCATGAGACCAGAGGTAGTAAAGACCAGGTGGGCAGCTAGGAAAAAGACAGAAGCCAGGACCCCAGAGACAATCAGGAGGATAGAATCACCCAACTCAAGAAGAAGGTCCAAAGGATGGATTTCGTCCACCAGGTTGTGACTAAATAGATTATGGATACCCTCCATACCTTGAATTAAAACATTGTTAATCTAGGGGACTATCTGACCAATGCCAGTAGTGTGGGGAACATAGAGCAGAGTACAGAGCATGAAATCATCTGAGAAGATCCTCAGAAAGAGACTGGAATCCAAGAAAGTCAGGGGGACCAGATGCATTTTCTCCCCATGATCCAGGAGGAAGAGGCCAACCAGAAGGAAAGTGACACTATAGAAACCCTGCAGGCAATGGAAAAGAAGGGACACTAGTCTGCCCGCCAGGCTCTGTTCGTGGCTTTTGTTTCTCAGGCTTCGAGCCTTTTTGTTTCTGGCCTTTTGAGGTAGCTTTTTTTTTTTTTGTCTTTTCTGCTTTAAGTTGTTTTATGCTGTAAAACTTTGGGTTTCAGGATCCCTGTAAAACCTATTTTCCTAATCAAAAAATATATTTTAGTTGATTGATCCTTAACATTGGAAGAATCAAATTGATGGTCATGAAGAGATGGGAGATAAACTAAAATAGTATAATTTTTTTATGAGAACCTTGATGACATACTCATTAGCCTTAAAAAGAAATAGTAGTAGGAAATGAAAACTATCACAACTATCAAGCAATGGTTTCTCCCATTTCCTCTTATCATTGTCTCCATTTTTGTATCCAATAATAGAACCAAACTCTTATATCTTTTTTTAATTTATTATTATTATCTATTATGTTTTCTTATCCTTTGAAACTATTATATATTTAGGGTATTATTTACAACCTGCTCCTACTCATTGTCTCCTCTTGCCCTCCAATTTCAAATTCCAATTCTCTATCTCAGACCCTTGGGGGTTGGTGCTAAGGGTGGTAATGAATATTCTATCGGTATTTTTACCATCTCTAATGGGTTATGGGTGGTGGTAATGCCCTAGCCATTACTACTCACAATTCTACAATTTATAGTTTTGCATTGAATGGGTCTAATTTTGGTCAGGGGGATGTTGTTTCTCAAGGGTTGTGTGATCATTCACATCTATATTTGATGCTTTCTAACAACTCTTCTTCTTCCTTTATGGTATCAATATATATTGGGTTGGGGTCTCTCATCCCCCTTCCTTTTAGGCTTTTTGTATACAACCCTAAACTTGTAGTAATTATTGTTGTTGAGGGGTTTGTTGGGTCAACCATTAAGGGATATGTCTCTCTTGATATTGTGAATTTTTTGGCAAGTCCTAGATTAGGAATTGATAAGGGTATTTCCTCTTTTTCTATTGGGGTTTCTTGGGGTACTAACATGTAACTCAAGAATCTAGTTCCTATTTATAAGTCCATTTCTCTCAAGTTATTTTTTGATATTGAGAAGGAGACTATCCACAATACTTGTGTTCTTGTCTCATGGTCTGATAATATATTTAAGATTTTATTTGATAATTTATTTAGAAGATAAATATTTGTTAATGGTGAAGATTTGACATCTAGATTTTAATCCATCTTCTAAATTGTTCAATAAGATTCCTATTTGGGTTAGGCTCTCAAACTTTCCCCGTCATCTTTGGACTAACTTCTTGTTAGAGGAAGTGAGATAGACCTTCAAGATTTTTTGATGATAGATACAGAGTCATTTGATATGTATCACTCTACTTATGTGCATATTTTTTTTGATATGGATTTTTCTGATGGGCTTCCTGCAAATATTGTGGTTGAATCTTCATTATATTCTTGGGTTCATCCGATAAACTTTGAAGGTATCCTTTTTATATTTCAAAGATGTTTTAAAGCTGGACACATATTGGAATAGTTTGAACTTGAGAGAAAGAAAGATATGACTCTTGATGGAAGGGGGCTTCATTAGAACAATATTTAGGTAAGAAGAAACATATTTCAAAGGTGGTTTCCCAAGATTCTTCAGATGTTGTGGTCGGTCCCAATTTTGTTGGGTCTTTTTTTTTGGATGCAATTTTAGTTGGAGGTTTTTATAATTCTATTGTTTGAAACATGAGTGTGTGGCTACTTCTTGGAAGGATGGTTCCTTTGTTGTTCAATATTTGACTAATGGTTAATCCCTTTTGGTTGACACTAATTTTTCTCCTCAAACTTTTGTTGGACCTATTTCAATCCCTTTAGTGTCTCAAGCTTCTATGGTTGGTGTTGGCCCTTTCATGGTTCCTTTTTCTAGTCTTCCCTCCCATTTTGGAGTATCTATGGTGGGTTCAACTTCTTGGCATAATGTTGTTTCTAGGGTGGAAGATTGTTGGATCACAGTAAAAAATAAGAGAACTAAATCTCCCCATTTTTCCTTTTATTCGATCATTCATTCTTAAGGGTAAGTCAAAATCTTAATTATCTTTGGTTGGTTTGTGTTGCACATTAGCTTTCCATTATTATACTTCTTTGGCTATTCAATGTTTGATTTTGATTGGGTGGTTTCTGGTTTCATCATGTCTTGTCTTCTTTTGTCTTTTATTATAAGTAGTTTTCAATATCTATTGTTGTGGGCTTCAAGTCCCTGAAAAACTTGTTTTTCACTTAATAAAAAACATGAAAGGAAAGCATTTTCTTTCAATTTTGGTTATAACTAAGTTAGAAGGTATATACATGTAAGGTCATTATTTATTTATTACTTATAATATCATTTGAATTGAGGACACACACCAATGTCCCAAACATTCTCACTAGATCTGTAAAGCAAGATATTATAATGCATAGCAATAATAATCAAATTACTATCACTTTGTCTACTTTGAATGATAAGAAAATTAGTCTCAACAAAAATACCCACAACTATCTCAATCTCACATAGACATCTGTAACTTGAATTGAACTAGGTCCCTCCAAAACGTGTTTTGTACAAGGTTTTGGGTCCCTTCAAAAACTATTTTTTACTTAGCCAAAAATATTAAAGGAAAGAGTTTTCTATGAATTAAAATCACAAATGAGTAAAGAGGTATATACATGTAAGGTGATTATTTATTTACTATCATGTATAGTGTCACTTGATTAAGGATACACACCAATGTCCCAAACAAGTTCACTTGATTCACGAAGAAAGATATTACAATGTAGAGCAATACTAATCACTTTTTCAATTTTGAACAACAAGAAAATTAGTCTCAATTGAAATACCCATAATTTTATCAATCTTCATGTGGACCCTTGTAATTTGAATTGAATCAACTATAGATAATCCCCTACTATACACATTTTATCTTAAACAACATTGAACAAATGAACTCACTCAACTACACTACAACATTGTCACATACAAAGAAATATGTTGTCATCAACACATCTCAAATATATCTCAGGAACATATCTACACAATATCCCAACAATTTTATCATGATAGACTCTTTATTAAATGCACCTTTCAAGTGATATATTTTGATAGTATTGTGTTTCTTATGAAGGATTTATTATAATTGGTAGTAGTTGGTGGTTTTATGTATCTTCTTTCTTTGGAGATCTTGGTTTCATTTCAAGTTACTGCCATATTAATTGTGTGTATGTAGACTTACATGATGTTTAATGAGAGTTGCTTATAGTTTTGTATATTTATCAATAGATGGCAGATTATCCTTAAATTATATTTCTGCAAAAGAGTCTTTCACATTTGGTAGTTCACTACAAGGAAATGACTATCTTAGAAATTGGAAATTTTAGCATCTTGGAGGACAAAAGGAGTCCATGGTTGGGATCTAGATTTATTCTGTTATTTGATATATTATCATTATTTATGTGATGTTAAGGTATGCTCTAGACTAACAACTTAGAGCTATGACATGGTATAGCTAGTTGAGATATTTATATAGAGCATGTTATCTCCTAGGAGGAGTCATTGTCATGATCTTAATTGCTAAGTTTTATATTTCCAATTTATTTCTCTTTGTTTTAAGTTCATGATCATTTTCTTGATTACTTCATAATGCTCCTATGTTGTATTTTGAGTTTGACATGGATTGATTTCCATAGGTACTCATTGAAACTTGGAGAGATAGGTGTTGTTGACATTACCTTGTGACTAGAGAAATGTAATAAGAACACTAATAGTTTTAGTCTAGTGATGAATGATAATTCATTTGGTATGGAGTTAATAGAGATTATTGGTGTAGAACATCTTGATGAAAACTATCACTTCTCATTCTTCATCCACTTAGTGATTAAATTATCATTCCTCATTCTTCATGCTTTCAAATGTATTACTATTTATACTTATGTATCATAGATATATAGCTTGAGCTATAGTGGTGCAGAGCACCAATAAAATAATAAATAAAATATGTAAAAGTCATAGTAGGATAGGAAATGATAGATAAACTATCTAATATGTCTTGAAAATCAAAAAATGTAAGAGCAAGGTATGCATTGGTGCATTATAAACCTTGGATAACCTTGGCTCACCATAGGGTTTCAATAATTTTTCAATAATTTTGGTTATAATAAAGTTCTATAGGATTATTAATTCATCTCATACTTCTTCAAACCAATCAAAAGGTCTTGGAGAGAAATTAAGTGAAAAATGAAATAAGTAGTCAATTTTGCACAAATGAAAAGATACAACTTTGAAGCAACTTTTCAAAAAGTGGTTGTAAACAACCTTGCTCTATTGTGTCCATTGGGGAAGGCCTATTTAGGCATTTTGAAAATCTCTCAAGATAGAAAAGGATATATTGTAATGACTTGGAGTTTTGGAGAGCAATAAAATTGAGTTTTACTTGAAATTTTGCTATTTATCAAAGTTGTATAGACTTGTATAGATTGGAAAGTCTGATCAAAGTACATTATTTGATATAAGGATGAACTAGGTCACCAAGGCAATTAGTTCCACATTTTCTTGATATTCGTATCAAAAGTTATATCCATTTTGGTCCACACAACATCTAAACCCTCACCATTTGGGGTGGGTAACCAAGATGTGGGCCTAACTTTCCTTTCCGTGGATGGAATTCAATGGCCATTTGGGAAAAGAAAGTTTGGAATTTTTACTTATAGATTCTAGAGTTTGGAGGTTGGATTAAGTGGTTTTCTATTTTTCCTAATCAACCCTAGGTCAAATATCTCTATGTATTTGACCCCAAGAAATGCAACAACAAGAATTTGAAGGATCAAACCATGTTACTAGGACATGAAATGTCATAATTAGTATTATTTAGTGTGGAGGAACATACCCAAGGGTTTATATTGGTCTTGTGCAATCATTTTCCTATACTTGTTTTGTGAACCAAACCTAATTAGGCCTATTAGTTTTGCATACAAGGTAAGCGTTAGGAAGTGTTGGAGTAGGGTCAAGCCTTGATATCTTGGGATATGAAGTAAGGTAGAAAAGTGTATCTAAAAATATAGTTTGTTGGGTTGGTATTTTGGAAGTTTTGGGAGTTAGGTAGGAAAAATGAATTAGGAAGGCCTAATTGACCTACTAGACCAAATTGGGTTTGGAGCATTGTAGGAATTTAGGGATCAAACTAGTCATCATTCCAAGTAATTAGGAGAGTTGGTGAGAATCCCAAAAGGAATTTTCATCAAGTAGTAACTTTGAGGCCTAGAGTTCTCTAAAGCCCTAAAGGGGTAGAACTTGAGAACCTTACCTAGGTTGTGGAGAAGTCTGGAAGTAGGTAGGGATTGTTGAGGAGGTTGAGTTAGAGACCTTAGAATCCATATAGAACTAGAAGAAACCTTAGCCCTATTTTGGATAATTGGGTGAGGGATAATAAGGAAACCACTTTTCTTACTGTGCTCACTGCATCAGGTGGTATCAGAGTAGCAAAGGTCTTAGGAGAAGAAAAGGATACTAGATGGAAGTGAATATGTTGGGGAGGAGATTAATTCAAGAGTTATTAATGCTGAGTTGGCCAAGATAATGAAGGAACACATGGCCAAGACCCAAAAAATGGAAGAAAAGATCAAAAAGTTGGAAGAGATGAGAGGTATTGGAAGAGATGCTGAAGAATTAGACAAAGAGGTGGAACTTGAGGAGGAAATGGTAGATATGGGTGACTTAGAGAACATGAGTTTCATTGAAGCCCTTGGAAAGATAGGAAGGAGGGAAGCCAAAGTGGAGCTACCTGTGTTCCATAGGAAGATGAATCTAGAATAATGCATAGATTGGCTTGAGGCCATAGAGATTTATTTTGAATGTGTAGAGGTTGCAAAGAACCAAAAGGTGAAGTTGGCCAAATCAAAACTCAAAGGCCTTGCCTTAAGTTGGTGGATCCTATTGCAAAGTGAAAGAGTGGAGAAAGAAAAGAATCCTATTGCCACATGGAAAAGGATGAAGATGGAAATCAAGAGGAAATTTGTGCTTGAAGATTATGAAGTGTTCATGCATAAAAAGTTACAAAACCTAAGGCAGAAAGATATGGATGTAAGTACCTACACTAAGGAATACCACAAGATGACTCTTAGAGAAAAAATCAATGAGATCGAGAAGAAAAAAATTGGTCAGATATCAGAATGGGTTGAAGTATAGAATACAAGATGAAATTAGTTTATTTGGACCACATACTATACACAAGTGCTATCAAATGACACTAAGGGTAGAAGAGAAGAAAAAGAGGAGAGGAGAGCCACAATCAAGAGGAAGAGGAAATACTTTCAAAGGAATATGAAGGTTTGATGGAAGAGGAACTTCCTATAAGACATCAGATGAAAAAAAAAAGCTAGAGAAAGTGGGAGAATCCAATTAGAGAGGAGGCTTTAGAGGAAGAAGATCAAGAAATGGAGGAATATTTGAGGAATATGACCAAATGTCTTCACTAGTAAATGCCTCAATTGTAATCAAATTAGACATCAATCTTTGAGGTGCCCTGAGAAGCTTGGTTCAAACAAGCAAGGAGAAGAAAGGAGGGTGCAATTAACTCAAGAAGATGGGTATGGTAGTGAAACTTCTTACCATACCACCATAAGAAGATCAATAGATCTTGAGCATGGAGAGAACTTGATGATGCAAAGGATCCTACTAAAGGCAACTGCAACAAAGGAGCCACCCCAAAGGAAGACATTGTTCAAAACAACATGCAAGGTGAATGAAAACATATGTAAGGTTATAGTGGATTCTGGTTCAACAAATAACATTGCTTCCATAGAGATGGTAGAAAAGTTGAAATATAAAAGGATACCCCACCCATACCCCTATCGAGCCTCATGGTTAACAAGGGATAAGCACACCTTGGTAAATGAACAAGTGTGGGTAGAGTTTAACATAGGGGAGTACAAAGATAAGGTCCTATATGACATACACAAAATGGATGCATTCCATCTCCTATTAGGGATGCCTTGGAAATATGATGTGAAAGCTAGGTATGGGGGAGAGACCAATGTGTGTCATATAAAAAAAGGGAGAGTTAGGCACACCATGAATCCTTTTCCTAAGGAAGTGAGTGACAAACTGGTCAAGGGTACTGTCATGTTGGTGGGAGAAACATAATTTATGCAAAGCATTAGGGAGAAAGACACCCCATGCTTTGGATTGATTGTCAGGCCAAAGAAGGAGATAGTGACTAAAGGCATAGATAGTAAGCAAGGCAAGAATGTTGGAGCCAAAGAATGAAGGAACTTTTGGATCAGTTTGAGGGATTGGTTGTAGGTATTAGGCTAGAGAATTTGTCACCATATAGGAAGATTAGCCACTGCATAGACCTCATACTAGAAGCCACATTTCCCAATAAAGTAGCCTATAAAATGACCCCATAATAGAATGAGGAGATAGAAATACAGATAGAGGAATTTTTGAGAAAATGGTTCATAAGAAAGAGTATCAGTCCTTATAGACTTGGCACCAAAGAAGAAGGGAACTTGGAGACTTTGCATAGATTCTAGGGAAATCAACAAAATTAAAATTAGGTATAGATTTTCCCTAGGATTAAGGATTGATGGATTGCTTTTGAGGAGCCAAGTACTATTTAAAGGTGGATCTAAAAAGTGGATATCATTAGATAAGATTAAGAGAGGGGTATGAGTGGAAAAAAAATTCAAAACAACTAAAGGACTTTATGAATGGCTAGTGATGCCTTTTGGGTTTTCCAATGCCTTTGGCACATTCATGAAATTGATGAATGAGGTCTTGAAACCTTTCATTAATGGTTTGTTTTTTATATTTAAATGATATACTTATTTTTATTAGGAACAAAGATGACCACTTCTTGCATTTGGATCAAGTTTTGAAGAAGTTGCATGAGGAGAACTTGAAGATAAATTTGGAAAAGTGTGTTTTTTTTTGGACATAATCGGTATTTTGGGTTTTTTAATCTCTCACAGTAACCTTAAGATGGATTGTACAAAATTTGAAACCATATTTAATTGGCCCATGCCTAGGATTGCCTTAGAGGTAAAGAGTTTTCATGTTATGTCTAGTTTTTATAGGAAATTTATAAGAAATTTTAGTGATGTTTGTGCCCCTATGATTGAAACCATTAAAGGCAGTAGAAAATGAATTTTTTTTTGGACTAATGAAGAAAATAGAACCTTTTAATACCTTAAAGCTAGAGTTTTAGAACAACCAATCTTAATGCAGCCTAATTTTCATAAAGTTTTCACAGTTGAATGTGATGCAAGAAAGAGGGTTATTGGTGGAGTCTTAAGTCAGGAAGGGAGGACTATTGCCTTCTTTAGTGAAAAGCTTAATGAGGTTAAGAAAAATTATTCTACATATGATCTTGAGATATATGCAATGGTGCAACTAAGAAAGTAAAGGCATTACTTATTGCCTAAGGAATTAATTCTTTATACTGACAACCACGCTTTGAGTTTTTTGAACAAGTAGGAGAAGTTGAACAATAGGCATATCAAGTGGGTGGAATTTCTTGAATCCTAGACCTTAATCATCAAACACAATAAGGGAAACTCAAATAGTGTTTCTAATGCCTTGAGTAGGATAAACCTCATGGTGCAAGAAATTAAGTTGGACAATACTAGGATTCATTCCATCAATGACATGTATCAAGATGATGAAGACTTTGGGGATGCTTATAGAGTTTGTGCAAAACAATTAGATTGGCACGATATTGAATTTATAGAATATTTTTTGTAGGAGGGACTACTCTTAAAGGGGAGACAATTTTGAATTCCCAAAGGATCAATAAGGGAGAACATCATAAAGGAAAAACATTGTGGAAGTATGACATGACATTTTGGAGTCTAAGAAGACACTATTTTTGGCCAAAGTTGCAAACATATGTGAGGAAGTATGTAGAAAGTTGTTTGATCTATCAAAAGGCTAAAGGTCATACTTCAAATGTAGGATTCTATACCCCACTCCCTATTCCTAGTAAGCCTTGGGATTCAGTAAGCATAGATTTTGTATTATGCTTACCTAGAACCAAATCAAGTTATGATAGCATCTATGTAGTTGTAGATAGATTCTCTAAAATGGATGACTTTATTCCTTGTAAAACAAAACATGATGCATCATACATGGCATGGATATTCTTTAAAGAATTTTTTAGGTTGAATGGCTTACCATTATCCATCATATCAAATAGAGATCCAAAATTTTTTCAGCACTTTTGGAGGACATTATGGAGGAAGCTTGGCACAAATTTGTGCTTGTCATCAACCTACCACCTTTAGTCTAATGGAAAAATTGAGGTAATAAAAATATCTCTTAGAAACCTCACAAGGTGTTTGACAAAGAAACATGACACAAGTTGGGGTAGTACTCTAGCATAGGCATAATTCTCTTACAATGATTCCATAAATAGAAGTACAAGGATGACACTATTCCAAATAGTCCATGGAAGACATCCAAGAGGTATTCTTGAACTCAGATATGTGAAGGATATGGAGAAGAGAAGTGATTACTTAGGGGACTTTGTAGAAGTAATGAGAGACATTCATCAACAGGTGAAAGATAGGTTGAAACATATCTCAATAAAATACAAGGAACAAGTAGATAAGAAGAAAATAGAACTTTAATTTCAGGTTGGAGATATGGTGATGATTGAGCTAAAAAAGGAAAGACCTCCAAGAAATACACCAAACTCATGATGAAGAAGATTGGACCTTTTATAATCATTCATAAGTGTGGAAAAAATGCTTATAAGATAGACTTGCCTCTTGATATTGGTATATCTCCAATCTTTAATGTAGTTGACATCTTTCCTTATAAAGGTGATGTGGAAAAGTGCTAGAAGCAAACATTCAATATGATGAATAATTGGTGAAAGTTGTTCCCAAAGAGACACCACAAATTTAATGCATCCTTACTAAGAGGGTAAACAAGAAGAATAGAGGAGTCACCTACTATTATTACTTGGTTAAATGAAAGAATCAACCAACAATAGATGCAACATGGATGACCGAGAAAGATATTTTAAAAGCATGATACAAAGTTGTAGACATCCCAACACAAAAGAATTGAGTATCTTTTGGCCAGAGGAGTATGGTATAAAACACCAATAAAATAATCAATAAAATATGTAAAAGTAATAGTAGGATAGGAAATGATAGGTAAAATGTCTCACATGTCTTGAAAATCCAAAAATGTAAGCACACGATATCCATTAGTGCATTATAAACCTTGGATCACCTTGGCTCACCATAGGATTTCTAGAATTTTTAAATAATTTTGGTTAGAATAAAGTTATATAGGCTTATGAAGTCATTTCATACTTTCTCAAACTGATAAAAGGGTCTTGGAGAGAAATTAAGTGAAAAATGTAAAAAAGTTGTCAATTTTGCACTAATGAAAAGATACAACTTTGAAGCAACGTTTCAAAAGGTGGTTGTAAATGGACTTGGTTTTTTGTGACCATTGGGGAAGGCCTATTTATGAATTTTTAACATCTCTCAAGATAGAGAAGAACATATTGTAATGATTTGGAGTTTTGCAGAGCAATAAAACTAAGTTTTACTTGAAATTCCACTGTTTATTTGATTTGTATGGACCTATATGGAATATTGGAAAGTTTGATCAAAGCACATTATTTGATAGAGGGATGAACTAGGTCACTAAGGCAATTGGTTTCACATTTTTTTATTCCTATCAAAAGTTATATCCATTTTGGTCCAGACAACATCTAAACCCTCACCATTTGGGGTGGCTAACCAAGATGTGGGCCTAACTTGCCTTTCTAGAGATTGAATTCAACAACCATTTGGGGAAAGAAAGTTGGGATGTTGTACTAATAGATTCCATAGTTTGGAGGTTGGATTCAATGGTTTTCTATTTTTCCTAATCAACCCTAGGTAAAATATCTCTATGTATTTGACCCCAAAAAATGTAGCAGCAAGCATTTGAAGGATCAAACCATGTTAGTAGGACATGAAATGTGATATTTAGTGTGGAGGAACATATAAAAGGGGCTATATTGGTCTTATGCACCCATTTTCCTATACTTGCTTTGTAAATCAAGCCTAATTAGGCGTATTAGGTCTGCGTACAAGGTAAGGGTTAGGAAGTTGTGGAGAAAGGTCAAGTATTGATCTCTTGGGATTTTAAGTAAGGTCTAAAAGGGTATTTGAAAATACAGTTTTTTGGGTTGGTCTTTTGGAAGTTTTGGGAGTTAGGTAGGAAAAACCAATTAGGAAGGCCTAATTGACCTAGTAGCCCAAATCGGGTTCAGAGCATTGTGGGAAGTTGGGGATCAAACCAGTTGTTGGATCACCCTACTTGAGTACCTAAGTAATCATTCCAAGTTATTGGGAGATTTTATGAGAATCCCAAAAGGGTTTTTTCATCAAGTAATAACTTCGAGGGCTAGAGTTCCCTAAAGCCCTAAAGGGGTAGAACTTGAGAACCTTACCTAGGTTGTGGAGAAGTGTGGAAGTAGGTAGGGATTTTTGAGGGGGTTGATTTAGAGACCCTAGAAGCCATCTATAACTAGAGGAAACCTTATTACTCTTTTGGAGAAGTAGGTGAGGGATAGCAAGGAAACCGTTTTTCTTGATATGCTCTTGGCATCATATAGTGATTGCTAGTTTTGGAGGGTTCTATTTTAAATTTGTTTCTCTCTTTGGTCTTGGTTATATTTTGGAGTATATAATTTTACTTCACATTATATTTGAGATCAGTTTGATCTATTTAGTCACAACTTTGTATTCATTTCTTTTCGTGTAAATATGTTATAGAGTTTCCTTAACTTTTTTTCATTTGTTGGTTGTGGATAACATGACATGAAGGGTGAACACATTCATGTGTAAAATGGTAGTCACCTTTTTGGTGTCACAGGTATCCAGGTGTATTACAAGGAGCACTTTTATTAGGATGATATATATGGATAGAGTGATTGTTCCCTTGATCATATTTGTGGATACTTATTTATCCTTATGAATGTATAAAACAAGTAGGAGAATGTTGAGAAAATAATATGTTTACACCTTACATAATAATGTTTTATTAAATTGTGATATTTTGTTTATTATTTATGTTGAACCTAGGATCACCTAGATGAGCATGAAACATGTCAAAATTTATAAGGAAAATTCTCAGAGTCACTTGATGTATTGTAACATTGTAATACTATATTATTGTAATTGAAATGTTCAACATGGGCTATACATTGCCTTTGTGGGAACTTTCAAAGTACATTTCTTTTCACTCTAAAATAATTTGCAACTAATGCACCACCTTGTGGTAATTGCAAACTCATAAGTGTTTCAGGATCCCCATGAAATCTAGCACTTGACCATGGTTTTTTCTATTGGAAAGGCCATATTGGAAATATCAAAGGTGTCAAAAGTCACCACCAACTTCTATGTATTGCCAGATAAAAATCCAACTAAAAATAAAGCTTAAAAAGATTTTTGATAAAATAAACTGAGTGTCCCCCTTGATAAGATAGGTCAACCTTAAACATCACACATGGAGGAAAAAAATAATCTTCAAAAAAGTATGTCAACTTTGACTATTTAACACTTTTAGCCTAGAAATCAAGTCTTCTTCTGTGATGTTTAAGTTGTCTTGATGTATCTTGACTAGAGGTCTTAGGATTACCCCTAAATTAACCATTAGAGTTATATTTAGTCTACCAAATTGAGGAACCCCCACTTGATAGGGGATTGATCCCTTTTATCTTTAGCTAGTCTTTTTTTTGACAAATTTTGTCAATGACTTATCATTTTGTCATTACATTCAAGAAAAATAATATTGATTAGAAATCAATTTTTTGTTTGAAAAATTTCTCATCACAACTTTAATTTTGTTGAAAATCTACACTAAAGGGACATCCAATCTATTTGTGTAATAAAATATTCACTAATTACACTTCACTTAAGCTTACTTAGGATAATGAATTGTATAGTAGTTTTTAATTGAGACACCTAGGAGTTTTCAGTTCAATAAAAACATGGTGTAGGAAAATTCCATTGTAGGTGGTAATAGTTGTTATCTCACTCTACCTTTAGAGCACATATCACATAATCATCCTCATCATTATACATACTCAATTTCATAATTAAGGATGATCCACCTTTGGTGGACATGTGCTTCCACCTTGTATAGGTGATAGGTTATCTTCTCCTTACCATTAGCTCTTATAACATTTCCTATAAAAGGAGGTCTATTATTGTTATTTCGATCAATTCATTACACTCAATCAATCATGTTCATGCAATATATCAATATTCACTATCAATAATATCATTTTTGCACCTTAATGAATTTGTCTTGTGAATCTCTTGTAGAAGTTATCTTAGTCTTTTATTTGATCCCGAGATTGTTGCAGTCACCTAAAAATCTAACATGGTATCAAAGCTCTTAAAATGTGAATAAATTTTCTCAAAAAGTGCAATCTTGACTTGACTTAGTTATAGGTGTAATATTTTGCAATTTGGACATCACCATTGCATTTGGAAGGCTGTTTTGATTAAAATCAAATATATATATATATATATATTGTGGATATAAATTTATTAGCACCACTATCTATATCTAAGTTTACCTCTTAGATACTCATGAGCATCCTTAGGTTAATATTTTGTGAATATATCAAATATCTGTTCTTTTGTATTCACATATTCCATCCTCACTTCTTTGCCTTGAACTAACACTCTCAAGTAATGATACTTGATTGCAATGTGCTTAGTCTTTGTGTGCATCATAGGGTTCTTTGATATATTTGTAACCCTTGTATTATCACAATAAAGTACCATAGGTTCAATGATTTCCTCCTACATACCTTTGAGTAGTTGTTTGATCAATACAATATTTGTACAATTTACTACAACAACCAAACATTCCGCTTCAGTAGTAGATTGAGATATGAAATTTTGTTTCTTGCTAGTCCAAGTGACCAACCTCTCTCCTAAGAAAAATGCTCCACTGGTTGTGCTCTTTTTGTCATCAATGTTTCCAGCCCAATCAACATCTGTCTCAAATTTTTCATTTTTCTTGTAGTATAGACCATAGTCTTCTATTCCTTTCAGCTATTTCATTATTCTCTTAACAACCATCAAATGATTCTCCTTAGGATTTGGAGAGATTCTTACAATAATCGCAACAAATAATGCAATGTCAGGTCTTCTATGCACTACATATTATAATTTTCCATTCATAGACTTGTATAATGTTGGATTCACATCAACTAAATCATCATTCTTTGACAACTTGTGTCCTATCACCCTAGGTGTGCTAATTGACTTGGTATCTTCCAATCCAACAGTTTTCAATATTTCCTTCACATACTTAGACTGAGTGATGTATATACCATATTTCATCTAATATACCTACAAACCAGCAAAGAATTTGATATCTCCAAACATAGATATCTCAAATTCTTTCTTCATTTCATTTGAAAATTCCTTACATTATGTATCTTGACCTCCAAATATGGTATCATCCACAAAAATTTTAGGTAGTAAAATACATTTACCTCCTTCTATTTTTAAGTATAGATTGCTGTTATCATCAGTCCTCTCAAAACCAATCTTCACAAGATAATTGTGAAGCATTTCATACCATGCTCTTGGGGCTTTCTTTAAACCATATAAAGCTTTGTGTAGTCTACATACCATGTTCTTATTGTAACCATCAAAAAATCATTCTGGATGTTTTGTATAAACCTCTTCTTCTAATATACCATTTAGAAATGCTGGTTTAACATCCATTTGATAAATTTTGAATCCTTTGCATGCAGATTAAGCAAGCAGAGTTCTTCCTCCTTCCAATCTTGCAATAGGGGAAAATGTTTCTCCATAGTCCATTACTTCTTCTTGTGCTTACCCTTTGAAAACCAATCTTTCCTTATTCCTTATGACTTCACAATTTTCATCTAACTTGTTTTGGTATACCCACTTGGTTCCAATCACATTCTTGTCCTCTGGTCTGGGAACTAGAGTCCATGTCTTGTTCTTCTCAATCTACTCAGTCTCTTCTTTCATGGCTTTACTCTAGTCCTCATTTTCTAAGGCATCTTTCACTATCTAAGGATCATGCATGCTCAACAAACATGTATCACTTCTTAACCTATTTCTTGTCATTGGTCTAGAATCTTTGTATCCAATAATTTTTTTAGTAGGGTGATGTCTCTTGACATACTTTGACAATCTTGGTTCTTCTCTTCTTTCTTCACTAGGTTTTTCGACTTTAGAATCACTATGTACTTCGCTATCTAGTAATTCAACATCTCTTTCATGTACACTTATCTTAGAATTAGAATGTGCCTCAGCGCTTCTATCTACAACTCGACTCCTAACTATAACTCGGTTCTTGAATGCAACTTGACATTCATTGTATATGACTTGGTAGTCATTGAAACTTGGTGTTGATTCGCAACTTGGTTTATATCATCTTCATTAGCAGGCATACCTTCATAAAAGTATAAAAAAGATTTTTACTCTTTAGGTTCCTTCATAGGTTCAGCTTCATGTACCTCTATATATTCATCAAAATTCACATTTGCACTTTCCACAACTTTGTTAGTGTTAGTATTTAAACACTTATAAGCTTTACTTCTTGTAGAATGGCTAAGGAATATACCTTCTTCACTTTTAGCATCTAATTTTTCATTCCTTAAATCCTAAAAAATGCACCACTTACTTCTAAATACCTTAAAATATTTTACATTGGGTGAGTATCCATACCATAATTCAAAAGGTGTTGAATGAGTACCTTTCTTGACTTGCACATGGTTCAAGGCATAGAAAATTGTACTTATAGCCTCTCTCCAGTATTTCAAAGCAACATTCTTCTCCATCATGAGTGTCCTAGCATAGTCCATTACAAATTTGTTCGTCCTTTTAGCAATTGCATTTTGTGGAGGGGTCCTAGGTACAAAAGTCTGCCTTTTGATTCCTCTATCATTACAGAACATCTCAAACTCATTTGATGTAAATTATCCACCTTTGTCAGATCTCAGACATTTCAAGCTTTTGTATGTCCCCTTTTTAACTCTAGTTAAGCATTTGGAAAGCATTAGTTTTCTATTTCAAGAACATAACTGTCATCATCCTAGAATAATCATCAACCAATAGGATAATGTACTTGTCACCTTTGTAGCTTTGCACATCAATTGGTCCATGCAAATTAGTATGAACAATCCATAGAATATCTTTAGAGATGTGAGTCTTACTGTTAAAACTAGATTTTTTCATTTTTCCTAACTGACATTGTTTGCATATCATATTTTTATGCTTCTTCAGTTTAGGAAAATCTCTGACTCTTTTCATGTTACTGATACTTACTAAATTATCAAAGTTAACATGACATAACCTCTTGTGCCATAACCACACATCATCAAATTCTACAATAAGACAAGTAGCATCATTCCTATCAAGATAAAATAGATTACCTCTAGTCTGGTCACCTTTCCCAATTAGTTTTCCATCAGTATCATAGATATTTGCTATCTTGTTTTCAAAATCAACTTTGCAACCTGAACTATTTAGTTGTGACACACTCAAAAAATTATAGTTAAGTCCTTCTACATAATAAATATTGTCATACATGATCTTTTCTATGAGTTTGATAGATCCTTTTTCTTTTATCAAAAAAGGTGCATCGTTACCAAACCTTACTCTATTTCCATCATAATAATCAAGGGTAATGAACTTACTCTTATCTCTAGTCATGCTATGTGAACACCCACTATTAATGATCCATCTGTCACTCTTGTTCACATAAGATACTAGTGCATTTGCCTCATGCTCATCAAAATTATCCTTCATTACAACATACACCACTTCATCATCATGGTCATTAGATCCATCTTTGGTTTCCTCTTTAGCAATGTATCAAGACTTCTTGCCTTTATCTTTGTAATCTTTGTTGTCCTCATCTCTTTTATTCTTGTATTTTTCCCCACCACTATTGTTCTTCTTTGGACATCTAGCAGTAATATGACCAACCTCATTGCAATTAAAATACATGATAGGTAACTTACTTTTAAATTTTCCTTTTCCTATGTGAAATATCCTTGCTAGCAGTGCTTCAAGATGTTCTACATCTTCCTTATTTGTATTGCTGTCACTAGAAACATATTTGACCTTTTTCTTCTTCTCTTTAGGTTCTTTTAAATATAGTTTAGCTTTGAAATAAGATTCAACATTCTCAGATTTGAAATTATTGAAGTTAGAGAGTTAAAAAGTAGTGATTCTACCCACCAATCCTTTAAGGGTCATATCATTACTAGGTGTGCACCTTAGTTCTCATATGGAAGAGACTCTAATAGCATAGAGGGGCAATAGGGTTATCAATAATTTTCTGATCATAATCTCATCTTAAATCTTACCAGTTGCTCCTCTAATAACATTGAATACTTCTTTTACTCTAACACAATATTGAATTGTATTTTCACCTTCTGACATTCTCATATCATCAAACTTACATCTAAGAATTTCATATTTGGCTCTTAGTACATTTTTGTCTCCTCCATAGATCTTTTCTATAGCATCCCACATCTTCTCAGTAGTATCACATACTTTGATGTCATCAAACTCAGTGTAGCTTAGGGTAGATGTAGTTTCCAACATTGCTTGATTGTGTTCTTTCTTCTTTTTTAGATCATTGGTAGTTAGAGCTCCAATAGGGTCAACATTCTTAGTGGTGATGATAGATTGTTTATGGTCTCCAAGACCTCCTAGGTGTAGCTTCATCAGACTTTATCATGCAAGAAATTTCTCCTTGTTAAGCTTGGGTACCTCTCTTTTGGACATCTTGATCTTTTTCTTCTAGTACCTTCACACTAGTCCTCTTAAGCACTATGATGCTCTGATACCAATTGTTAGAATTCTTTAGAATAATTGAGAGGGGGGTGAATCAGTTATCCAAGGTCTAGATGTACAAATAATTTTTTTCAATGATTAGCAGACCCATATCCATAAAACTTCAATATGCATGAATCCATTAGATCATACAATACATAAACTTTGTAGGTTACTATCCTAGGTCAAAACAACTTTGTAGAAATGTAAACATGAAACAACATAAGAACATTCACACAATTTGACACAAGGATTTTATGTGGAAACCCAATTTGGGAAAACCACCAGCAACATGCTACTAACTCTCACTCTTCTAAAGTGATTCCCTGTGAAAGCCCAACCCTATTAAAGGTTACAATACACACTATTAAATGTGACCTAGTTAAAGGATTTCAATCACCCTATTAGGAGTGAGCCTTGTTAGAGGAATTTAGACCATTCCATTAGAATGTCACCCAATTAAAGGATTTACAAATGATTGTTAGGTCAACCTTAATCTAAAGGATTTACCCTAGACTGATACAATGATTAGAAAGTAACAATAATGCTTGATCTAATAAAAAATTACAACTCACTTGCAGATTATAGAGCTTTGTTTCAATCCTCCATTCTGCTTGGCATTCACACACTTCAACTCTTATAACTTGCTCACCCTTCAAGCATTTATACTCTTAAGCCTTCTTGCTTTGCATGCCAATTGTAGTCACTTCTATTCATCCACTGAATGAATCAATACCCTAGACTCCTTGCCTTCCTTAGGTTCTTGCACATAAAAACCTTTCCTTCTGACTAGCTATCTCTTTAAATAGAGAATTGAGATATTTTTTTGGTTAAAATCAATCATCCATTTTAGGGTTAGGTAGGATACAATGAATCTACCCACTTTTCCATTTGGTTCCTTTAGAAAATTCTTCTACAATATTCTTTGAATTTTTCTCAGAATGGTTTACCTTGAATTTTGTGCCACTAGCTCATCATAGTTATCTTCCACATGCTTCACACAATTCAAGACAACAAAGTAGTCAATCTAGATTTGTTAAATCTTTGATTTAACACTGTTTGCTATCACTTGGAAACCATACTAGTTTACTTAGCAAACACTAAATTTTACTGATACTCGACACCAACTAAAATTTACTCGACATATACTAAAAATCACTCAGCTTGCACTATTTTTTATCTTTTCTTGTCACCTCTTGTTTTTCACTCAACTTCTACTAATTTATGCTCAACTTGCACTGGCTACTTGACAAGGCTTAGCATAAACTTTTCTTACTTGATCTTCTTCTAGTCTTAACTTGAGTAATCTTTCATTTCAAACTTTAAGTAGATAAACAATACACTATAGTATCAACGTCCTACTTGGTCTTAGTGCTTCTTTTACAAACCAATTAACTCAACCTTTCTCTAGGTTATATTGTTATCTCCTCTTTTCAAATCCTCTTCATCCATCAACTAAATGATATCTTTCATACCAAAAAGAAATTGTCTCACCAATAGGTAGTAGGCTTGACATCATTGACAAAATAATGATTGTTCCATTACAGGTTCTTCACTTCAAAACAATATTATATCAACATAAAAGAAAAACAACAAGTACCAAGGAAGGAGAGAAAATAGAGACAAATGAGGTAACAAAGACTACAAAGGAAAAGGTATGAAATCTTGTTACATTACTAAAGAAGATGGTTATGATAGTGATACTAATGAAAATGATGAAGAAGTTGTTTATGTTGCAATGAAAGATGAATTTGATGAAGATGAGAAATCTACTTTGATTTCACATCTGAATAAGAATGACATGTGGATAATCAATAGTGGTTCACATTGTATGATTGGTGACACAAGTAAGTTTGAAAAGATAGAACATTATAATGGGAGTAGTGTTAAGTTGGGAAATGATGCACCATGTTATGTGAAATGTAAATGATCAATTATACTAAATGATAAGATCATATATGTCAATGCATATTGGGTTAATGGTTTGAAATATAACTTACTGAGTATGGCACAATTGAATAGTTCAGGCTACCAAGTTGAATTTCAAAATAGCAACACAAAGATTTATGATGCTACCAGTGAACTAATTAGAAGTGAAGAGAAAATAAGAGGTATCTTGTTCTGTCTAGACCTATTTGAAGATACTTGTCTATTTGCATAATATGAAGATGTTTGGTTATGACATAAGAGGCCATGTCATTTGAATTTTGATAATTTGGTAAGAATTAGTAAGATGAAAAAAATAAGAGGATTGCCAAGATTGAGGAAACCTGATATGAAAATAATGCCAAATGGGAAAAATGACAAAGTCTACTTTCAAGAGCAAGACCTATTCTTTTGATGATATTTTGGAGTTGGTTCATATTGATTTATGTGGTCCTCTTGGAGTGCAAAGTTACTAATATGACAAGTAATATATTTTGTTTGTTGACAATTTCTCTAGAATGATGACTGTGATGTTTCTTAAATAAAAATCTAATGCATTTCAAATGTTTAAGTAGTATTTGGATAGAGTTGAAAAGGAAATAAGTATGAGCTTGAAGTGCTTGAGATAAGATAGAGGAGGTGAATTCATATAAGATGAGTTCAATATATTTAGTAATGAATGTAATCAAGAAAAAAATAAGTGCACCAAGGACCCCACCATAGAATGTGATAGTTGAAAGAAGGAATAGATCAATCATAGATTGTGAAAGAACACTGATGATGGAGAAGAATGTTTCACAGAAGTACTAGAGAGAAGTATTAAGTACTACTATTTATACAATTAACTAAGTTCAGGTTAAGAAAAGTACAAACAAAACCCCCTTTTAACTATGGTATGGATATACACATAATATCAATTATTTCAAAGTCTTTGGAAGAAAGTGCTACATACTGAAATATGTAAGCAAAGGAAAACTTGATTAAAAGAGTGATGAAGGTATATTTCTAGGATATTGGCTAAAAGAAATACATATAAGTGTTTGAATTCTAAAACCAACAAAATTGGGAAAGTGCATATGTTAGAGTTGATGAATTTGTAGAAAAAGAATGAAGAGGAATGCAAGAAAGAACCTGAAGATTACATAAAATTTGTCTATATATATGAAGGAGAACCTAGTACATTATTTGAACTAGAGAAAGAGGTTATTAAACATCATTAGCTAAGAATTTCCAAGGTTTAGAAGAAAATTTCTGATGAGCATCAAGTTGTAGGAACTGTGTCACATAGAGAAGAAGCTGAATGTTAGAGAGAGGAAATTGAACACAAGATAGACAATGCTGAGTTGCACTGAGAGATACCTGAAGAAGATGATCAAGAAGGACTGAGTGAGTTACCACAAGAAGAAAGGAGATTTGAACCTATCTTAGAAAATAATGTAACAAGACACCATACACTAGACCAAATAATTTGAGACAAAGATTCAAGAGTCATGACAAGAAATAAGTTGAAGAAAGATACACATTTACTATGTGAGTTTGAGCCTAGATTAGTTAAAGATGCATTGTAGAATGTGTTGGAAATATGTCTATGTAGGATGAGTTCGGGGTATTATTTATGATAAAATATATCTCAGGATGAGATGGTAAGTTATACATTTGGAGATTCTATAGTCAGAGACATAAAATTATCTAAGTATTAGATAAATTCTCTAGAAATGCAGAGATAGTTTTTGGTATTGCAAAGGCTACAAAAATATTTGGCATGTGTGAAGTTAAGGGAAGATATAACAGAGTGTCATGATGATGTGCTTGATTGCATAGATCAATACAGATAGTATGAATAGAGTTATAGGTCATATACTAGTAAAGACAGTATGCACAACATAACAAAGTACAATAGAACAAAGGAATAAAGTGTTAAGGAATTATTTTAGTTATGAAATAATTACTTATTTATGTGGGGAAAACATCATAGATGTTTACCCTAAGTTAGTTTAAACATGTAATTGAATCAAGCTGACTACACAAGAGTTTTTGTGAATGAAAAGAGTATAAGTAAAGAGTTATTACATGTGAAGTATGTGATGTGTGATATATGTAAAAGTGAAGTTTATGACGAGCATGCAAACTATGTATAGGACATGTGAAATTGTAAGAGAGATCTATGATGCAATGATGTAAGATTAGTGCTATGTGAAGTACAACAATAATCAATATAGATGTTTTTGTCTCTATCTCATTTTGTATAAAGGAACTATATTGTATAATTTCATGTTAGGGAAGTTTTCTCTTCTTGCATACAATTGTAATTGTAATACCAACTCCTAACAGGGTTGAAGCAACTCCTAACAGGGTTGAAGCAACTCCTAAAATGGTTGAGGCTTTTAATAGGGCCTAGTCCCCAAACAAGGACTAAGAGACTATATGTAATTCATAGACTCTTAACAGGGTCAATATCCTTAACACGATTCTTTTGTTTATTGGATCATTTTGTGGGTGTCATCCCCATTGGGGTTTTCCCTTGGCTAGGGTTTTCATAGTTAACAAAATATGGTGTTATGAGTTCTTTTTGTTTATGGTTTTATTTGCTATTCAAAATTATTGGTTTACTTTCACATGCATGTTGCAAAGTAATTAATAATATCTAGTTGTGGACAAACGTTTGTAGAATATTGATTCACCCCTTTCTCAGTATTATCTATTTCTAACAATTTTATTATTAGAGCCTAATTACTCAAAAGAGGTTTAACAATTTGAGTAAGATCCCTATGAATATGGAATATCTAAAGAGAAATCTTGAAGAATACCTAGAGAAAACATATATTCTTACATAAGAAAGAGACAACCTAAAAGAAAGGTATGAAGATGCAAAAGATTACATTGGCAAACTGAAAGATAAGATTGATTATCTAAAATCTAGAAAATAATCAAAAGAGTTGAAAAATGATAGTAATGAAGTAGTAACCCTTAAGATAGAAAATGAGATCTTGAAACATGAGTTGAAAATTGTTGAACTTAAGTTGAGTCTGAAGAAAGACGATAGTAAAATTGAATCAGATCTAAGATCTAAGAATGCAGACCCATGATCCCATTTGACTCAAGTAACATCTGAATTATATTTTATCATAATAGAGCATGTAATATTAGAAAAATAAATAGCATTGTGAAAGGAGAATTAACTCAGGCTAAACAGAGAAAATTGATGAACAACTATTTTTGTAGAGATCTTCTTATGATAAGATAGGTCTTGGATATCTTGTTGGAGAGAAATCAGCCAAGAAAACTAAAGTAAGGAAAGAACTAGATCTAGTTGTTGAAATCCCCAAGCCTAAAGAAATTGATTAGAACATGATTGGACCATGCATACCTATAAAAGTTTCCAAAGAAGCCGAGCAAGTTAATCAACCTAACAAATGTGATGAACCAAAACAAATAGAGCAAGTTGAACCACCTAAGGAAGCTAGATATGAATTCAGAGGTATATGTTTTATATGCAATGAAGTTGATCATATGAAGAGAAATTTCATAGGTAAGTCTTTTAAACCTATCACTAATTCCTATTGTTATAATTGTCATGGTTTTGGACATAAATCAATAGATTCTAAGAAAACCTAAGTTTGATAGTAATAATGGAAATAGTAGAATGTTTAGGGATACTAACCCTACAGGTAATGAAAGAAGGAGATCACAAAGTAGATCCAATGATGGAGAAAGATCTAATAGAGTAAGGAACTAGATTTTATGTTACAAATGTAACAACCTTGGACATATTACAAGGAATTGTAGAGCACCAGATAATCCAAATGGAACCAATTAAAGAAGGAATGCACCTATATGTTAGTTATGTAATAACTTTAGACACATAGTGAGATTTTGTAGAATGGATAGAAGAAATTTTAACAGAAATCCTAACTATAAAAGGGAAAACAACAAAAATGACAGAAGAAATGATAATGGTAGCAATAACAGTCAGAACAAAGCACTTAAAGAACATGTTGAAGAATTCAAGGAAGTATATGTGAGAGAAAATGATCTAGAAAGTTCACATACAGTTTTAGAAGAACAATATTTTGATGCACCTAATGAGAAATTGAAGTCATAGATTGTATGCAATTCATCTTACTTGAATTAAGCACTTTTGATCAAAGATAGAGCATTGGAAAGATGGAACAAAAGTTATAAGTCAAATTGAGAGTTGCAAAGTTAGCATGAGGTAGTAAAGGTCATAAGGAATATCTAGTTAAGAGCACAAGTCATTTAGTGATCAAATGAAGGAGAACAAAGTTAATCAAGTTTACTGGCTAAAAGAGTAACAATTTAAAATTTTTTAGTAGATGCACAATTAATGTGAATTCTGATTTGAAAGATTTAAAAGATGTGAACAGGATTGTTAGTATCATTCAATCATGTGAAGAGTTAAGGAGCAATTTCGAGCGCTTTTATAACAAGTAACAGAAAATTTGAAGCATTCATTGTGTGAAGTGAAAAAAGCCCTAGTTTCACAAAAGTCAGGTATTTAATGAATTTTCTAAAGTTTTTGAATAAGAAAAAATGGAGAATCCTACTTTTAGTGATGTTAGTGAGAGGCCGAGATATGTGTTCAAGAAGCACCCGTTCATATCTCAAGTTGATGATCCTTTAGGATCATTTTTTCAAGTTTTGGAGAATGTTCTTTACATAGAGGATATTAGATCATTTATTCACTATAAATTTGAGAGCATTTGAGACAATGATATTCATAAGGAAATAGACCTAGTGTGCCAAGAAGACTTTTCACTAAAACAAGAGTTCACACACTTAAAGGAATTGAACATTGTGAACAATATATTCTATACAGATTTCAATAACCATGAATGGAGTAGAATCATTTTGAGCTGCATTCACTAAGGAATTTTTTGGGTTGGAGATGTGCCTATCATTATTGACAATGATATGATACATAGGTTAACTAGTTTGTGTAACGAGGGCAGAAACCCAATTAATGAAAATAATGTGAAGAAGATGGTGGAGACCAATATGAAGACCAAATCAGATGGTAGGAACATGATGATTGACCTCATAAAGTAGATAGATGTGAGAGGGATAAGAAATATCATTTGCTACAAGATAAATCATAGTTTAAGATTGAACTTGGTACCTATTGGATTCCTACATGTAGCATACATGATGACAACTAAGAAAGAAAAGGTAAATATGTGTGATATTCTGAGGCATCAATTGTTGGACAACATAGAGAAACTAAAAAAGACAAGAAGTGTGGTGTTTAGGTTTGAGTCATTACTGATATACCCATTCTTCTAAGTAATTAAGAAATTCCCTGGTATTCCTGATAGGGAATGAGACAACAAGTTTCAACGCAACATGGTTTTGGTGACATATCATTACAAAAGATAGTCTGAGGAGAAGATTGTTGAAGAGATTAATAGAATGATGAAAGGTTTTCAAACTATGATGAACCAAAGGTATAGGATACTACCCTCACTGGTATAGAAGTATAAGGAAGACATATGTTTCATGGTTGAAATAGATGCAAGATGCATGGAGGTAGTTCTACCAAGAGTTAAGTTCATAGACCGTCAGAGCTATGAGTTAAGTGAAGAAATAATTGAAGGGTATGCAAAGATCATACTTGAGTCTGAAGAGGATAAGGACACTCCTAGATGGGGAAAATATGTAGAAAAGATCATAGAAGTAGAGAGAAAGTTCTATAGTAAGGATATAAAAAAGAATGTTGAGAAGAAAAATAAATCAATTCTCAAGGAATCAAGAATGACCAGAGAAGAATTTAATGAGATAAAGGGTATAGCCTTGGAGATGAGGGCTAGTGGTCAAAATGAGGTATTGGTAGCTACTCCTATTTCCATAATAGGACCTTCAAAGGGAATAACAATAGTAGGATCTAACTTCACAGGTACCTACTGTTCCCTATGCCATAGTAGCTCAAATACAACCCACTATTGTACAACTATTGAAGAAGTCTGATGAAAAAAGAGGTACAAATTATGGAAGGTAAATCATGTACTCCTCTTTTCAAAAGGAAATCAAAGAGACTCACCAAGGTGAAACAAGAGCCTGAGTCACATACAAAAAAAATGACCAAGAAACAATCAAGTGGCCCTAGAAAGAGAAGAAAGACATTACAAATGGTTGAATTAGATGAATTAGATGAATCCAAAGATGAAGAGGACAAACCTATAGAAAATATAGTTGGTGAAGTAAAGATAGCCATTGAAAAGAAACCTTGGAAGCCAAATGTTGAAAACTTGAACATGCAAATCATTAATGACAATAATTTCATTCAATTAAATAAATTTAATAGCATGTATAGCAATATGGATAGAATTCAATCAAAGAATGCAGTAGTAAGGATTATGATCTTGAAGAATATAATATTTGAAGATGTACAAAGACATATACTAGAGGACCTATATAATAGGTTGACAAATATGAGAAGAAGAGTTATTGGCAAAGATAAGAAAATATGATCAAGAAGCTTTGTGAAATAAATAGTGATAAAGACTTGCAAGATATAATCAAGGGAATTGAGCCCTTGCTAAGAAATAAAAGAAGACATTATTTTGATGGGAGACAATTATGAAAATGTAAACAAGGAGACAAAATAAGCCATTGTTAAGTACATGAATTCTATACCTAAAGAAGTGAGTGCAAAGTCAGGGGGAGCAATCCATATATCTATTGAGTAGAGTACTCCAACAACAACAATAGTGGAAGCTAAGGACACTTAGATGGCAGATCTATCTTTGCAAATCTCCATTGGAACATATAATACGCATTTTTTCACTAAAAGTGTGACAGTTAACATCGTAGAAGATCCTTTCAAGGATCTTGGGCCAAATATTGTTGGCAATATCATGGATTACTCTATCTCAAATGAGGAGGAAGAGAAGAGAAAGAATGAAGAAAAAGAGAAAAAGAGAAAAGAAGATGAAAAGAGAGAAGAAGAAAGGAAGAAGAAGCAAATAGAAGAAAATGAAAAGAAATAGAAAGAAGAAGAGGAGAAAAGAAGATAGAAAAAGAAGAGAAAAAGAAGAAAGAAGAGGACAAGAAAAGGAAAGAAGAAGAGAAGAGAAGGAAGGAAGAGAAAGACATCAAGAAAAAAGAAGAAGAAGATAAGAGAAGGAAGAAGAAGAAAGAAGAAGAAGAGGGAAAGAGGAAAAACAACAAAGAAATCAGAATAAAGGAAGATGAGAAGAAGGAAGAGGATGAGGAAAATAGGAGTGAGGAAGAACATAGGAAGAAGAAAGTAGAGAGGGAAGAGAAGCCAAGTGCACCCACCAAATATTTCACCCTACCCATACTTACTAGTTTAGATGATGATGATCAATTAGAATTGATATTATCTCTCAGTAAGATTATCAACAAGAAAAAAATAGGTCAATTGTTTGTAGAAAACTCTCATAGAGGTAATTAGTAAGTTGCAGGGAGTCATGATTGTGAAGTCACTTAATCCTAACCCTAAGGATAGAGCCAAAGTTGTGATTCAAGAATTTAATTTCGAATTTAAAAGTTTTTTAGCGGTTGTAATAGCTCAAGCTCAAGCCAAGCATGATGCATACATATTTGACACTGTTTGTTAGAACATCATAAATGACTTATTGAATCTTGATTTATGCATCAAGACCTTAAGGAAATAAGATCTTGAAGGGAAAGCTCTATATAAAAAGTTTATGATGTCTTTCATCTTCATAAAAGATATTGATAATGAGCTTATAGGAAAATGTGTAGAGGTGGAAGCATTGGTCAGTCAGTTAAGTCAACCTGGTGTGTAGATTGAAGTAGTAGAAGCATATGTTAGCAAGACTTATGATGAAGTAAGTCTTCTAGAGGATAGGAAGACAAGGATAACAAAGAGGTTCTCACTTCTAAGAGAACAACTATCTATGAAATTAAGTACAATTGAGTGATAGTTGGAGGAATGTTTGTTAGTCAAGACATCTTTTGACAATTTTGTGTACTCGGATATGAATGTGGTGGAAATAGCATCCTATGGATTATGCACTCTACTCAACATTTAAGAAGGAGTCAAGGATTCATTGGAGAAGACCATGAAGAGTCTTGCAGTTAGTTTTGGTGACTTAATTTTTTTCTTATTAGCCTAAGCAGAGGTAATGGAACAAAATTTTGACATGCAAATAAGTTTTGACACCTTTTTCATTGATATCAAAGGGGGAGAAGAAAAAATGTTATAGAGTAACAATATAGTATGTATATAAATGATTATATACTAAGGGGGAGAAATGCTACTTAATATTAAATTGTATTAGGAGATATAAGGAAGATGGTTATAAGTGTAATGATCCATAGAATTTTTTAATTTTGAAATATTGTAAAGTTTTTGAAGGCCAAATTTGGAAAGTTCTTTTTTGTATAACATTTTGGGACTTAGTCAATTTTCCCATACATTTCCATCAATGTCAAAGGGGAGATTTTTGGAAATATGGATATGTAGGATGATTTAGGGTTGTCATTTATGGAAACATATATCTTAGAATGAGATTGCAGGTTGTATAGTTGGAGATTCTATAGTCAAAGACACAAAATTATCAAGTGTTAGACAGTTTCTCTAGCAATGCATAGAAAATTTTTGTTATTGCAAAGGCTAAAAAGATATTTTGCATGTGCAAAGTTAAAGGAAGGTATAAAAGAGTGCCATGATGATGTACCTAAGTGCGTATATAAGTATAGACAATACAGACAAAGTTATAGGTCAAATACCAGTAAAGACAATATGCACAACAAACAAAGTACAATAGAACAGAGGAATAAAGTGTTAATGAATTATTTATGTTACAAAATAACTACTTATTTATGTAGGGATGAATCCTAGATGTTTACGCTAAGTTATTTTAAACATGTGATTGCATCAAGCTGACTACACAAGAGCTTTTGTGAAAGAAAAGAGTACAAGTAAAGACTTATTGCATGCGAAGTATGTGATGTGCAATATATGTGATATATGTGAATGTGAAGTTTATGATGAGCATGAAAACTATGTATATGACATAAAATTTTTTATGAGAGATCTATGATGAATTCTAACGTCAAATCAGAGCTATAAAAAGTACAACAGTCAACAATAAATATGTTTTTGTATCTATTTCATTTTGTATAAAGGAAATATATTGTATAATTACATGTAAGGGCAGTGGGCTCTTCTTGAATACAATTATAATTTTAATACCAACTCTTAACATGGTTGAAGCAACTCCTAATAGGGTTGAAAATTTTAAGAAGGACTGAGACACTATATGTAATTCATAGACTCTTAATAGAGTCAATATCCTTAACAAGATTCTTTTGTTTAGTGGATCATTTCATGAGTGCCATCCCCACCGAGGTTTTCCCTTGGCGAGGGTTTCCCTAGTTAACAAAATATGGTGTTATGAGTTCTCTTTCTATATGGTTTTATTTACTATTCAACATTATTGGTTTACTTTCACATGCATGTTGCAAAATAATTAATAATATCCATTTGTGGGAAAAAGTTTGTAGAATACTGATTCACCCCCTCTTAGTATTATCTATTTCTAACAAAATGAATATTGGATTAAAGCAATAAATGAGGATATTAATCAAATAGAGAAGAACAAGACATGGACATTAGTACCAAGACTAAAGGACAAGAATGTGATTGGAACAAAGTGGGTATTAAAAAATAAGCTGAATGAGAAAGGTGAAGTCACAAGCAACAAAGAAAGACTTTTTTAAGGGATATGCACAAGAGGAAGGAATTGAATATGGAAAGCCATTTAACCTAGTTGTAAGGGTGGAAGGAGTAAGAACTTTTCTTGCATATGCTTCTTACAAAGGATTTAAATTGTATCAAATGGATGTGAAATTCACATCTTTGAATGGAATCTTGGAAGAAGTCTACATTGCACAACTTGAAGGATTTGTTGACCTTGAAAATAGGAACATGATATGAAAACTATACAAAATATGATATGGTTTGAAACAAGCCCCTAGAACATGGCAGTAAAGGTTATACACTTATTTGGTAAAAATTGGTTTTGCAAGAACTAATGACAATAACAATGTGTACTTGAAAAGTGAATCTAAGAACAATATATTGCTAGATGAAATATTTGTTGATGATATCATATGTGGAGACATGATTTGTTACGTAAATTATTTTCTAATGAGATGAAGAAAGAATTAAAAATGTCAATGTTTGGAGATATTAAATTATTTGTTGGTTTCTAAGTTTATTAGATGAAGAGAGGTATTTACATTACACAATCAAAGTATATGAAGGAGTTATTGAACATTTTTGAAATGAAAGATTCAAGACCAGTTGGAACACTTCTGGTTATTGGTCAAAACATTTCAAAGAATAATGATTATGCTAAAGTAAATCATACATTATACATGTCAATGATTGTGAAATTACAATATGTTTTCCATAGAAGACCTGGCATCACATTAGAAATTGGTATTGTTGTAATATTTTTTGCTAATCCTAAGGAGAATCACATGATGACTATGAAAAGGATATTCAGATATTTGAAAGGAACAAAAGACTATGGATTATGGTACAATAAGAATGCTAGGTTTGAGCTAAAAGTTTACTTAGATGCTGATTGGGCTACAAACATTAATGACAGAAAGAGTACAAGTGGAGGATCTTTCTTTCTAGGAAAGAATTTGATTTCATGGATAAGAAAGAAGAAATATTGTATTTCTCAATCCACAACAGAGGCTGAGTATGTTGCTGCAATAGATAATTGTTCAAACATTGTGTGGATCAAGCAATTGTTGAAAGGTATGAAGGAAGAAATTATTGAACCTTTGGTGATATATTGTGATAACACAAGTGCTATAAACATATATAATAATCTTTTTATGCATACAAATACCAAGCACATTGAAATCAAGTATCATTACTTGAGAGAGTTTGTACAAGACAAATATATGAGAATAGAATATGTACACACAAAGGAGAAAATAAATGATATATTCACCAAGGCATTACCTAAGGATGCATTTGAGTATCTAAAAGGTAAGTTAGGGGTCATTTCACTATTAGAATCAAGTTGAGAATAGATGCAATATTGCAATCAAAATATCTTACACAATGATGTAGGAGGTCACACTTTAGGAGCTTCCTAAAGTTGGAAAAGTATGAATTGAAGCATGAATAGATGAAACTACAAGGATTCAAGGTAAAGATGATAAAGGGAGTGATCTTGCAATATCAACTAGACACTGACCTAGTGAGGATGATATATAATGGATGATGTCTTTGGCATTGTTGTCAAAGAGGGAGAATATGTATGAAATTACCATACAATTTATCAGATAAAGAGGGAGAATGTGTGATCAGTGTTACCATCTAGTGAAAGAGGGAGAAGATGAATTACAAGAAGAGATGTCATAGAGGAAGCCAATACAGTTGGTAATTCAATTGGTATCATAGAGGGAGAAGTGTAAGAGACCATGAAGATGAGAATCAAAATGAAACTAAGGATATTAATGAAGTTCTAATACATACTATAAAGGGAGCTGTTAATGACAAATCTTGAGATTTTTTTTTTCCATTTTCATGGTAACTAGAGATGTTTCCATCAATGCCAAAGAGGGAGATTATTGGAAACTACAATTGAAATAGTTGTTATATTTTCATTGATGTCAAATCTTACTAGTGAGACATTTTCTAACAGTGCAGAGTTCCATATCACTTGATTGATGAATAGGATTTGAAAAGAGAGTTAACTAGATGAACTAGTGAATTGTTGAGTAAAGAGGAGAAAGTATGCTGGAATTATAATGGGCACTTGATTAGTTAGTCTTTGCCAAGATAATGAGTTTTTTAATCATTATATGAAGAGAAGAAGATAGTTGAGTTAATGTATAGAATAGAAGACACGACGTTGAGTGAAACACCAAGCTTGACCGAGTGACAATTTTACTAAGTCAATAAAGCAAAAGATTAAGGAACTTAAGAGATAGTCGAGAAAATAGTATTTGATAAGTGTTAGTTATGGCTAAGCAAGATAAAGAAGGAAAATTTAGTAGTGACCGAGCATAGTGAAGACCAAGCGAGCCAGTGTAAGTCAAGCAAGATAGAATAATAAAGACCGAGTTACCTAGTGATGATTGAGTAGAAGAACATAGTAATGATTGAGAGTCAAAATTTTGATAGATTGTGAAGAATTGAGTTTTGAGGCTGACATTGTTGAATTTTTGGATTGGTCAAAGTGCATGAATGATAAGGATTGATGAGTTGACATATTTAATACAAAAATTGAGTTTGTTAAGTGATAAAAGACAAGGATTCAAAGAGAAACTTCTAGAAATTTCAAGAAAGGAGAAGAAGGAAAAAATGATGGATAGATCCAATGAACCCAATCAAACCCTAAGATCTACGGTGATTTTTAAGAGGAAAAAGATCAAATATACCTATTTAAGGAGGCATAAGGGATGTTTATTAAGGTTGGTTTGTTGTTGATTAGTAATATTGTGGAAAACCTATGAAGAATAGAGTAGCAGAGGAAAAATGTGAAGATTGGTGAAATATGATTACTTGAAGGGTTGACAAGAAGATTAGAGATGAAGAATATAAAGAGTTCCAGTCAATGAACCAACAATTGAGCCAAATGGAGATTTGAATTTGCAAAGTAAGTTGAATCTTGATAGATTAAACCTAGCTATTACTTTCTAACCATTGTGATAGTAAAATACTTTAATCAAGGTGACATTCTAATGGAATGATCCAAATTCTTCTAACCAAGCCACTCCTAATAGGGTGATTAAATCATCTAAGCAGGTCATATGTAATAGTATGTTTTGTAACATTTAAGAAGGTTGGCTCTTAATCAAGCTCACTTTAAAAGAGTGAAAAGTGGTAGCTTGTTACTTGGTGGTTTTCCCCAAATTGGGTTTCCATGTTGAATCCTAATGTCATATATGTGTGAATGTTGTTTTAGGATGCATGCTATTTACAATTTTTTTTTAGTCAACATTTACTAAACATAGAGCTAGTGATGAATGAATAAGTTAAGTTGCTGATAATTTTCTATATTGGCCAAGTGATTTTATGATTTTAAAAAACTTGTGTGATTTTGTAAAAAGTTGAATTGGTACATCTATACTTGAGGATAATTGATTCACCTCCTCTCTTTTATTCTAAATATTCTATCAATCTACACATAATTGCATGATAGCTTTCATGACCTCTCTAGCTCAAAGGTCTAATCAACACTTGACATGAGGTGAGATTGATTAATTTTAGTGCATTTTCCTAGAATATGGTGGGTTATTCTCTCATAATCCAAGTGTACAATCAATAGTCATTTTCTTCTACAATTGCAAAATTTTCAATCCCTAAATTTGACACTCATTTAGATGTCAAACATGGGATAATGTAGGCTCGGGTCTTCTCAGTTCTTCTTCAGATTCATCTTGTAGATTAGCTTCAGGTAGCACTACATGTATCTCAACTCGTTCTTTTAGTTGTTCAAAAATTACTTGCTGATGCTCAACATGCTCTTTTTGATGCTCAACACCAATTACCTGATGCTTAACATGCTATTGCTATAACTTGACATGTACTAGTTGTTGCTACTTGATAATTTTCTTTTTAGCTCCATGTAAAGTGTAGGGCTCTCCTTCATCAACATAAGTGAAACTTCTGTAATCTTCAAGTTCCTTCTTAGATTCAACTTCATTCTTTTTTGCATATTCATCAACTTTCACATTTGAAATTTCCACAACTTTGTTAGCATTAGAATTCAAACACTTATATGTATTTCTCTTAGTGGAATATCCTAAGAATATGTCTTCATCACTTTTTCCATCAAGTTTTCCATTTCTATTGTCTTTCAATATAACATTTTCTTCCAAATACTTTGAAATATTTGACATTAGACACATGACCATAACATAATTCAAAAGGTGTGATATTTGTACCTTTTTTGACTTGTACTCTGTCCAAGGTATAAACAACAATACTTTCAACTTCTCTCTAGTACTTAGGTAAAACATTCTTTTCCATCATCAATGATGTAGCACAATCCATGATTGATATGTTTCTCCTTTCAACTATACCATTCTGTGGAGGGTTCCTTGGTGAAGACATCTATCTTTTGATTTCTCTATCATTGTAGAATGTGTTGAATTCCTCGGATATGAATTCCCCTCCTCTATCAGATCTTAGACACTTCAAGTTTTTACATGTTTCCTTTTTCAACTCTTGCTAAATACCACTTAAACATTTAAAATGCATCATATTTTTCTTTAAGAAACATCACAATAATCATTCTAGAGTAGTCATCAAAAAATAGAATAAATTATTTGTCACCTATTAGTGAACAAATTGTCCTTCGAGAAAATACATGCAAATCTGACCCCAAATGCCCAAATGAAAGAACAAACTAGCACAACCAGTTGGATAGGTTATTATTAGATTAATAACCTTCCTCTGTATTCTATTGGGTGCAGTTCTCCATGCAAGATTTACAATGAATTAATCATAGGTACTTTTAACCAGAAAGCATGAAAGGATACCAAGCGTTTATCCGTAAACACAGAGTAGACATGAAACCTAAGAATTGAAAAGAAAGGAAACAGAATACAATAGATTACACAAAGTTAATTTGTTGTACACTGTATCATGTAACAACGATAACACTGTGTCTTTAATCTTCTTGAGATAATTAAAATCAGAGCCTTGTAAGATATTAAGAAATGACAACATAATAAAGGAACAATGACATCAGACTGTAATTTTCAAAGAAAACTGAAAATGAGTCAAAGTTCGAATTCAGTGGAAGGAAAAACACATTATAGTCAAAGTTAAATGTATTTCACCTCCAGCCTCCCTTCCCTAACTGTAAAGATCACAAAGCCTCTTTCACACATTACAATACAACCATCATTTAAACCAAACATAAATTCTTTCTACCATATTACATCAAACATCAAAAGACTGTAACCCTCTCTCAGCTACAAAGTTCTGAAAAAGAGGCAAAAAAATAAAGCCCATGCTCTGCTTCTCTCTGTCCCTCAAGAAGATGAAAATATTCTATCAAAATTTCCTTCTTCCTTGCCTGAAGCCCAAAGTCTGCAGTTTTTGGAAGTTGGAAGAATTCAGAACCCCCTCTCCCCCACTTGTTGTTTTCAATTTATCTTTTATCTGTCAGTTTTGATTCCCCTCCCAGTAACCATTTCTTGGAAATATTTATTATTATAAAATCATTTCCATGGAGACTTTTCAATTTCCATCCACCATTGGTTTTCCTCAACATTTATTTTTGCTAGATTAACTCATCTTTGGTTATCAAAACTGATTCTTGAAACTACCTTGTTTTACTATCAGATTGTCAACGACCTTTTCTATCTTCATATGGTGCTCAAATAATATTATTCACTAAAGATAATATAATGTTTATTAAAACATTATAATGTTATTTTCTTCCTCTCATGTTCTTTTCCATGAACACCTGTCATTATGTATCATTGGGCAACTTTTGAGTGTGGATTATTAAATCATGCGAGTTGTTGGACTGGAAACATTCCCTCACAACATATCATCAAATCACACCAATTATACATGCTAAGCATACTCAAACACCTCTTCAATATAAATGAACAGTTACTGCCTTCTTCTTCTTTTTCACATAGACCCAATCTTTTGCAGTATCAAGTATCTTCATGGCTCGAGCTCACAGTTTATCACATCATTTATATGTTTTGATGATGTCGGCCTTCCATATCTATGAGGAATACATTGAATTAAAACCAGATTTCTAGTTCTTAAGATGCTTCCACTGTGAAACGAGATTTCTAAACATATCTCAACATGTTATACATTCAAGCACTGAATTGGGTTATTTGCTATCAAATTTTGTTTTATCTCCTTCCTATGATAATCGGTTTTGAAGGACTGATCCAATTAGATGGATGAGCATCGGCACATTATATGTTATATAAAAGTTGTTGATGAGGGCCCAATCAAACCATTGGCCATCCTCTTCTTCTTGGTGCATCCACAGTTCTTCATTACTCTACCTTCGTATCACCATTTCTGCCCATGAAAACCCAATCCAAATGGCAATGATTTACATTTTAAGTATGCTATTTGAGGGAAGCACATAGTTTCATTAGCCACCCGCAGGCATTCTTGGTTATCATTTTTGATTAAAAGACCACCTTCATTGAATATTACATTCAATGACTCAAGCTAGAACTTGATGGTAATATGTAAGTACAATCACACAGGTTTTCCTAGCACCATATGTTGATGTATCAACCCAATATGAATGTCACCTTCGATGTTACTGATGAAATGAAGGCGCTGTGCTTAGAGTTTGATAGTTGTTTGAGGGAGTTAGAATAATGACATTGATCTTTCCTTGTAATTCTTTTGGGTGGTACTTCATTTGTGCAGACTGCCAATGTTGTTGATGCTATCTCTGTGACTAACTCATTAAGAATTGGTCTTTGACTCTAATTTTGTTACAAATGGGGCCACGTGGAGTTCATCTAAAATTCTCATAAAAAAAATTCTATTGAACCATTCAAAGGTTCCTCCCTCAAGTCCACCATTGGACTGGTATGATGATTTAGTTCTTTCCATTTGAGATGGGAAAATTAGGTCCTTTCATTCCAAACTATGCTATATAGAATGAATCACATTGGTATCGCTTTTCAATTTTGGATGTTGCGGGCTCTAGATCTCTTCTAGGATTATTGATTAAATTTGAAATCCCTGGCTGCCTCATACTTATCCTGGTCCATTTATGACTGAAATCTCGAGTCATATAATTGTATCTTTGAATACTAAAATTTGAATTGAAGTGTCTAGAAAGAATTTGATAAATTTGGCAAAGCTTCCAAGGAAGTTTGAAACCAAACTCCCTGTACCCCTGCATTGGATCACCAAACTTGAAGACATAGAGCTCGAATCTTATCTCTAAATCTACATGCCAAAATGCTGAACCACTTCAAACTTTTGAATTGAGGAACCTTGAAGATTTTTCAGGATGGTATTTTGTCCTTTGACTAGGATGCCTCCCCAAGCTGATTAATATCTTCAAATTCTAGCTTGAACATTTGGATGGAGAAGACTCTGAAGTTTGAACTTGAACTTGAACTTGTGACTTCAAATAAACTAAACCATTTTAAACCATTGAGAAGAATGCTGAAGATCCACTATGTTGACATTTTATTCTCTAGTTGAGGAGTGCCTTTGAACTATGACCTCTGAACTCTTGCACTAAATCATTGAACGTGATAACTTTGAGCTTGGACTTGAATGATGAGATTCTAAATTTGTTGAACTGAACTATTTGGGCTATTGGACCATTTTGAACTGCTTTGAATTGTCAAACTACTTTGAACTACTTTGAACTTTAGTTCGAAGTGGTTCAAAGAGGTTCAAGCTCTGAGATTGAAGGTTTTAAAACTGTGACCACCTTGGGTACTAACAACGGCTCTAACTGTGGGATTGATTTTGATGCAAAATCAGAGAACTCCAACAATCTCTGGGAGAAGAACAATGCTTTATCCATTGGGAAAATAGAGTCAGCAAAAGAAGACTAGGAGCTGCTTGTAGAGAGGGTGGAGGGGAGCAGGGCAAAACCAACAAACAAAACCAACAACCAACAACTAAACTACCAGCAAACACGAGGCTTGCACATTATTCCAACTACCGCTATGCACAACAAAAACTTATTTACAATATTTACAAAGGTAGGAAAAGAAACCTACCATAAAGACTGAAAGAAAGAAGAAATTAAGTGAATCCATTTACCGGTTGAGAGAAATAGGAGCCTTCTCTAATCAGCAAAGTGTACCTCAATGGAACAGCTCCAAACCATTGCTTGATGACGACTCTTTTAATACCGAACTTCAAAATGAAAAGATGCATGCATATGCTGAACCAATTCTCTTTTCCAAAAAGCTGTGACTCATCATAGTACTAATCTCCATTGAAGAATTGATCCTTCACATTGGCAGGATCTGATTCCACCTCAGGCTGAAAAATATGAAACAGAAAAGCCTCACCAAAAGATGATGTGTAATCTTCAGAAATATCGTCATGCAAGTTCAACTCTTGTGCATGGCCATGAACAATTTGTAGCCATAATGATGCCTTCTTCAGCATAGGATCAGCTCTCAGATATATATCTCCTTTACCTCTTTCAAGGAACTAGCTGTCAACACATATCTCAACATTTCTTTTACATTCCAAACCAACAACATTATGCATAAATGAATGAGAAGGGAAGTTTTCAATAAATGCTTCATTCTGGAACTGATTTGAACAGGCACCTAAGGTATGATCAAGAAAATGATCCAGCTTAAGTGATGGTAGAGACATACCCATAGCTTCTTCTTCTTCATAGATGAGATTTTCACATGGTGTTTCAGCAGAGTTTTCACCTAGCTGGGGACTATTGAACAGATTTTCATTTTTCAAGTGTGAATCTTGAAATTGGAAAAGATGATTTTCTATGATAGCAGTATTCTCATCAAACCCCATTGGTATGAAAAGTGGATTGAGGTTACTCCAGACAATTTTACCTTCCTGATTTTCAACCTTTTCTTCGCCTTTTTGGTCATTGGTGCAAGGATTACCATTTTCAACTTGAGCATTCTCATTATCCCATCTTACTTCATCATGGTAGAAAGAATTTTTAGAGTAAGATAAATTCTTATCAGCATATGTCACCTTACTATTAGTACAAGTTCTCATAGGAGAATATGACATGGCTTTGTTAGTACCTATGACAGATTCTTTAATTTGTTGATTACAATTTTTAGAATGCAAGGAATCATCAATTTTCACTGTTTTAGTGTGACTAAAATTCTGAATACTATTCTAAAAATCTTTACTATCTGGACCATTTGAAACTAGATAACATTCCATACCTGTAGATTTGAGAGATCTAGCCTCTGGGCTAAAGAAATATTGTGGTAAATCCTTGTTACCTGAATTTACAAGCTCTTCAGCATTGCTTTGCTCCTCCTCGTCATTTTCAATATGCAAGCTATAGAATCTTGACATCTTTAAAGCACCATCTTCAGCCAACAAGGGTTTTTTGAAATCTCCATCATTAAAAACCGTTAGATTCTAAAAATGAGAAACATTGGGAATAGGTTTGGCTTCTTTTAGAATGTGCTTCTTTTTTGTAACTTTCTTATCAATGTAATGTTGCTGTCGGAAAAGATATTCTTTCATTGGGGGAGTCTTTATAGATTTCATACCACTAAGGATTAAAACATCATCTAATCTGGTTGCTTCTTTCTGCACATTTACCAAATTTTGCATTCCAAAGCGTTGTAACCAAAACTTGACTTCAACATCCATAGCATCAATAACGAAGCATACCTAATTTCTTTCATTTGGTTGGAGGGCTAGAGGATTTTTACCAACATTTTGATTAAATCTATCAATGAACTCCCTTATAGATTCATCCTCTTTCATCTGAATTTGAAAAAGATTCACCAATAATTGATGAGAATTTACTGTGGGCTGAAATCTCTCAAGGAATCTTTCCTCAAGATCATTCCAAGTTGTAATACATCCACCTTGCAAATGCTGAAACCATTTTGCGGCTTTTCCCACAAGGCTTTGAACAAACAATTTGACGAACGCATCTTCTTCCTGTACACCAAGAATCCCGTATGCAACAATAAACGCTTTGATATGATCGGCTGGATCTTGTGTTCTATCTCGATGAAACTTGGGAAGGAATTCTGATGACCTTTTTGGTAAGGTTGAATATTGGGCCAAGGAAAATGGTCCAATTTGAGCACCCCATGGCTGAGCTACAACTGCTGCCATAGTACAGGTTGCAACTCCAAAATCAAGGATTCAACAAGTTTGTAACGTAGAGTCACCAATCTCTTGTATGCAAAGATAACCGTAAAACTGAGGAAACAAATGTTAGGCAATGATCTTTGTTTCCTCCCCAGCAGAGTCACCAAAAATCTGTTAGTGAATAGATTGTCCTTCGAGAAAAGTCATGCAAATCTGATCCTGAATGCCTAAATGAAAGAACAAACTAGCACCAATAGTTGGATAGGTTATTATTAGATTAATAACCTTCCTCTATATTCTATCGGGTACAGCTCCCCATGCAAGATTTACAATGAATTAATCATAGGTACTTTTAATCGAAAAGCATGAAAGGATACCAAGCATCTATCCATAAATATAGAGTAGACGCGAAACCTTAGAATTGAAAAGAAAGGAAACAGAATACAACAGATTACACAAAGTTAATTTGTTTTACACTGTATCATGTAACAAGGATAACACTGTGTCTTTCATCTTCTTGAGATAATTAAAATCAAAGCCTTGTAAGATATTAAGAAATGACAACATAATAAAGGAACAATGACATCAGACTGTAATTTTTAGAGAAAACTGAAAATGAGTCAAAGTTCGAATTCAGTGGAAGGAAAAACACATTATAGTCAAAGTTAAATGCATTTCACCTCCAGCCTCCCTTCCCTAACTGTAAAGATCACAAAGCCTCTTTCACACATTACAATCCAACCATCATTTAAACCAAATAGAAATTCTTTCTACCATATTACATCAAACATCAAAAGACTGTAACCCTCTCTTAGCTACAAAGTTCTGAAAAAGAGGCAAAAAAATAAAGCCCATGCTCTGCTTCTCTCTGTCCCTCAAGAAGATGAAACTATTCTATCAAAATTTCCTCCTTCCTTGCCTGAAGCCCAAAGTCTGCAGTTTTTGGAAGTTGGAAGAATTTGGAACCCCCTCTCCCCCACTTTTTGTTTTCTATTTATCTTTTATCTGTCAGTTTTGATTCCCCTCCCAATAACCGTTTCTTGGAAATCTTTATTATTATAAAATCATTTTCGTGAAGACTTTTCAATTTCCCTTCACCATTGGTTTTCCTCAAAAATTATTTTTGCAAGATTAACTCATCTTTGGTTATCAAAACTGATTCTTGAAACTACCCTGTTTTACTATCAGATTTTCATCGGCCTTTTCTATCTTCATATGGTGCTCAAATAATATTACTCACTAAAGATAATATAATGTTTATTAAAACATTATAATGTTATCTGCTTCCTCCCATGTTCTTTTCCATGAACACCCGTCATTATGTATCATTGGGCAACTTTTGAGTGGGGATTATTAAATCATGCGAGTTGTTGGAATGGAAACATTCCCTCACAACATATAATCAAATCACACCAATTATACATGCTAAGCATACTCAAACACCTCTTCAATATAAATGAACAGTTACTACCTTCTTCTTCTTTTTTACACAGACCCAATCTTTTGCAGTATCGAGTATCTTCATGGCTTGGGCTCACAGTTTATCACATCATTTATATGTTTTGATGATGTTGGCCTTCCATATCTATGAGGAATACATTGAATTAAAACTAGATTTATGATTCTTAAGATGTTTCCACTGTCAAACAAGATTTCTAAACATATCTCAACATGTTATACATTCGAGCACTACATTAGGTTGTTTGCTATCAAATTTTGTTTTATATCCTTCCTACAATGATCGGTTTTGAAGGACCGATCCAATTAGATGGATGAGCATCGACACATTATATGTTATATAAAAGCTGTTGATGAGGGCCCAATCAAACCATTGGCCATCCTCTTCTTCTTGGTGCATCCACAGTTCTTCGTTACTCTACCTTCACATCACCATTTCTGCCCACAAAAACCCAATCCAAATGGCAATGATTTACATTTTAAGTATGTTGTCTGAGGGAAGCACACAGTTTCATTGGGCACCCGCAGGCATTCTTGGTTATCATTTTCGATTAAAAGACCACCTTCATTGAATATTACATTCAATGACTCAAGCTAGAACTTGATGGTAATATGTAAGTATAATCACACAGGTTTGCCTAGCAGCATATGCCGATGTATCAACCCAATATGAATGTCACCTTCAATGTTACTGATGAAATGAAGGTGCTATGCTTAGAGTTTGATAGTTGTTTGAGGGAGTTAGGATATTGACATTGATCTTTCCTTGTAATTCTTTTGGGTGGTACTTTGTTTGCGTAGACTACCAATGTTGTTGATGCTGTCTTCATGACTAACTCATCAAGAACTGGTCTTTGACTCTAATTTTGTTACAAATGGGGCCACATGGAGTTCATCTAAAATTCTTGTAAAACACATTCTATTGAACCATTCAAAGGTTCCTCCCTCAAGTCCACCATTGGACTGGTATGATGATTTAGTTCTTTCCATTTGAGATGGGAAAATTAGGTCCTTTCATTCCAAACTGCGCTATATAGAATGAATTACATTGGTATCGCTTTTCAATTTTGGATGTTGTGAGCTCTAAATCTCTTCTAGGATTATTGATTGAATTTGAAATCCCTGGCTGCCTCATACTTATCCTAGTCCATTTATGACTGAAATCCTAAGTCATATAATTGTATCTTTGAATATTGAAATTTGAATTGAAGTGTATAGAAAGAATTTGATAAATCTAGCAAAGCTTCCAATGAAGTCTGAAACCGAACTCCTTGTACCCCTACAATGGATCACCAAACTTGAAGACATAGAGCTCGAATCTTATCTCTAAATCTACATGCCAAACCACTGAACCACTTCAAACTTTTGAATTGAGGAACCTTGAAGATTTTTCAGGATGGTATTTTGTCCTTTGACTAGGATGCCTCCCCAAGCTGATTAATATCTTCAAATTCTAGCTTGAACATGTGGATGGTGAAGAATCTGAAGTTTGAACTTGAACTTGTGACTTCAAATAAAATAAACCATTTTAAACCACTGAGAAGAATTCTAAAGATCCACTATGTTGGCATTTTATTCTCTGGTTGAGGAGTGCCTTTGAACTATGACCTTTTGAACTCTTGCACTGAATCATTAAACTTGATAACTTTGAGCCTAGACCTGAATGATGAGATTCTAAACTTTTTGAACTGAACTATTTGGGCTATTGGACCATTTTGAACTGCTTTGAACTGTCAAACTACTTTGAACTACGTCAAACTTCAGTTCGAAGTGGTTCAAAGAGGTTCAAGCTTTGAGACTGAAGGTTTTAAAACTATGACCACCTTGGGTACTAACATCACCATAGTAGCTTTGCACTCCAATAGGTCCACAAAGGTCAGTATAAATCAATTCTAAAATAACAATAGAAGTATAGGTCTTTCTCTTGAAACTAACTTTGTCATTTTTCCAAATTGACAAAGTTTACACATCACATTATTAGGTTTCTTCAATCTTGGTAACCCTCTTAATTTGTTCATCTTACTAATTCTTAACAAATTATCAAAGTTCACATGTCATAGCCTCTTATTCCATAACCATATATCATCAAATTGTGAAAACAACTATGTATCATGACATAGGTCTAGATAGAACAAGTTACCTCTTATTCAGTCTCCACTTCCAATCAATTCACCAGAACCATTGTAGATCTTAGCATTCTTGACTTGAAATTCAACTTTATATCCTAAACTATTCAATTGTGGCACACTCAAAAAATTGTAGTTAAGTCCTTCAACCCAATAAGCATTATCACATCTGATCTTATTAGTCAATCTTATTGATACTTTACCTTTCATAAGACATGGTGCATCATTACCAAACCTAACACTACCTTCTTTATAATGTTCTAATGTTTCAAACTTAATCTTATCTCCAGTCATGTGATGTGAGCAACCACTATCAATTATCCATCTATCACCTTTACTCACATATGAAATAAGTGCAATTTTCTAAAATTCATCATAATCATCTTTCACAGCAACATAAACAACTTCTTCATCATTACTATCAGAATCATCATTAGCCTCTTCTTCAGCAATGTAACAATACTTCTTAGATCATTATAATGTTTCTCAAGTAAGGATGTAGGAATCCTTAATCTCTTTCTCATCTTCTCTTTGAATTCTTCAAAATATACATATAGAATATCTTCAAATTTTTCTCCCAACTGTGTTATATGCTTAGTAATCTATCTTGTAGTGGGTTTTGCTTGTTCCCATATAATATTCCCTATACTAGGAAAAATAATTCCAAGTGTAAAAGAAAATACACATAATCAATGATCCAAACTTACACATTGAATTCTTCTCTTTCCTGATTGATGACAAGTTCTCTGCAAGTTGCAACTATTGTAACTCAGCAAGATCATATTCATGATCCTTCATCATGATCTTCCATGCCTGATCAACTGCCATGTATGACACACTATTTAGTTAGTTTGATTGATAAAACTTATGAGAGATTACTGACACAAAAACCTCGATTAATAGATCAATGATGTTAGAAATAGACATGCCACACCCATTCCTTTTGTCTTTGATATTCACTTAAATAAATTCTTTGCTTTGGTACTACATTGTCTTCCTCCTATTAAATGTTGGGCAACTAGTAACATTATGTATCACCTTCTTTGTGATCTTGACTAGTTCATTTTCTAGCCATAATTCTATGTCATGAATTCTGCTTAGCACAACTTTAATCCATTTGATTTTGAAATTTCTTAGAAAATCTAGGGCATGAGTTAACCCTCTCCTCTCATTAATTTTAAACTTATCCTTCAATATTCCTTCATCACATAATTTTTCACAGTCACCAACTTTGCCAATCTTGTACATGTAACAACTCCTCACATCATGAATCATAATAACTTTAGATAGTATCTATGATAACACACCCATTGAATCTCCTTTCATGGAAATCTTAGGAATAACATGATAATTAAGTGGAGGAAAAGTGTCACTCTTCACCAATTGAATATTTCTTACCTTTTCTCCTTGATTCTTTGTTTAAGATGATGAAGATGCCATTTTCTCATGTTTAGGGTTTTGAAACTTTTCTTTCTAAACAACTCAACACAATTAAAAATCAATACTCGATCACTCTTCCACTACTAATTCACTTCCAATTACCTTTGAAATTTGCTTCACTAATTTCTCAAATCACTCCATGCTCTCAAAATATGAATGCAAGGTGTACAAAATACCTTCAAATTTTTGGTATATACCTCTTCATTCAAGTTAGGGTCTCCATTAATGTTGTGTTCTCTGTTAGGTGGAATCTAGTTTTCTCTATTGTTATTGAGATTTTAAACTTGGTCTCCACTATACAACTCAGTCAATTCCATCTAACTCGACCTATACATTAGTTTGACATTTGGGGTACTCGATGCATATTGCAATGCTTAGTTAATATAGACAATTTGATTGATGTTCGACACCCAAAATTTAAATTATTCTTTTGCACTATCTTTCCATAGATCCATTCTAATGCATAGTTTCTCATGTAGATATGAAATTTTGTACAATTTATGTTAAGAAATGATGTGAGATAAATCATTAAATATAAAATTCCTTACATACCTTTCTTGATCAATTTGAGGTGGTGTGATCACCTTCTCCATTGGATTGGGCAAGCTTAGCTTCATTTGTTCCACTGCTTTCTGCTTTGACCTTTTTCTTCCAGGTTTGATACATCTCATTCTTTTTTTGTTCAACATCTACTTTTCCTTTACCCTTTACATGCTCATTATTTGGTAGTGGTGCTCAGGTCCTACAATTTTTTCTCATATGTCCAATTTTGTGACAATTAGAACAAGCTTTCTTAGGTGCATTGTTATGCCTTCTACTTGACCAGTTAAGTTTTTCCTATGATTTGCATTCATATACTCTATGTCCAAACTTTTGACAATTTCCACTCAGATCTAGGTTGAGTAGGTGTATTGTTCATTCTTGATCTACACTCATGTGTTTGATGCCCTTGCTTCTTGTAATAAAAATACTTACCAGTAAACTTAGGTTTAGGGTTTTGTATACCATTCTTACCTCTACAAATGTTTGCAGTATGTCCAAGTTTACCATAATGATAGCATTTAGGTTTTCCTTCAAATTTTGCATTCCTTAGCTCTCCACTCTTGGATGATTCTCCTTGTTCAATAGATGAATTTTTTTTTATATGTCCTAGTCCATAAGTGCTGCTAGATGACCTAGGTGATCTCATTAGTTCTTCAAAGAACCTTCATCCTTTCCAAAAGTTCTTTCTTAGATCTTAACTCATTCCTTAGTAGGTCACTATGCGATCTTAGATTTTCTATCTCCATGCATCTGCTATTCAATTCTTGATTTGCAAGCATTGATTAATGCTATTGGAAACTATAATTGGAACAATTTTTATGTTGTCATTGATGTCAAATCTATTGATAAGACAATTTTCTATCTGATTTAAATGTCACGTCTATTTGATTGATGAAGAGGATTTGAGAAGTGGTTCATAAAAAAAAATCTAGAGGATAGGTTGAGTTATGATGATGAAACTACAAGTGGACATTTGATTAGTTGGACTTTGACAAAGTAAAGTGATTGTTTACATCATGTTGCAAGAGGAGAAGACAATAATGTTCAAGTCTTGAAAGTGTGAGAAAATATAGATCAAATGTATAGGCTTGATTGAGTAACAAAGTCGAAGAATAAATAAATTAGATGTACATGCTGAGTGCAAGCCACAAAAGTGTCAAGAAAATTTAGTAATGACCAAGTGATAGTGTATGTTCCAAGTTATAATTTTAATAGCAACCAAGTAACTCAGTAATGACTGAGTGTTAGAACATAGTGTTGGCCAATGAACAAAATTTTAACTGTTTAAGAGGAATCATAATTTTTAGTTGAAGAAGTTGATTTCTTGGGAAATGGAAAACATGTTAAAGATAAGGATCAATGAGTTGGATCATTTAATCTAAGTAGAAGGATGAATTGAGTTGAGAAGAAGTGAAGGGTAATTTCTTGAAAGGTTTCTAAGCAAATCAAAGATTGAGATGACAATGGAGGCTAGATACTAAATCAATACATGAGAACTAAACAAATATCTATACATATAAAGTGAGTTGTACTTAACAGATCAAACCTATTGTTACTTTCTTACCATTGTGAACAATATCTCAAATCCTATAATAAAGGTTGAACTAAAAGTCATAGTGACTTAACAATCTATGTAAATCCTTTAACAAGTTGACATTCTGCTAGAATGTTCTAAAGTCCTCTAACAAGGCCACGCCTAACAGGGTGATTAAATCCTTTTACAAAGTCACATTTAATAGTGTGTTTTGCAACATTTAAGAGGGCTGGCTCCTAACATGGCTTACTTTAGAAAAGTGAAAGTTGGTGACATGTTGATGGTGATTTTTCCCAAATTGGGTAATTTCGTTGTTAAATCCTAGTATCAAACTTGTGTAGATATTACTAAGATGTTTTATTGATTAATATTTACATTCTTCAAGTCTATTATTTCAGAATAATTAACAACTAGCTAATGTTACTAATAGTTTACACTAGAGATCGAGAAATCAAAGGATATGATTTGAATTTGTTTAAGTGCTTTTTTGTTCAATTGGTACATCTAGACCTTAGATAACTGATTTAGCCCCCCCTCAGTTATTCTAAATATTCTAATAGATTCATTATGTCTACTTGAGTAGTTGTAAGCTTTTGTACATAAGATGACCTTTCTTCAAGTTTGATAGAGATTTTTCTTTAGTCTTTGTTAGCGATAACTTTTTCTTCTTCAACTTTGTTCTTTTGTTTGGTCGCTTCACATAACCTTACTAGCTGGATTTCATTTTTTCTTTTCAATCCTCTGACGTCTTCATTCAAGATACTATTCTTCTCCAATAGATCTACAATGGCTGTATCACTTTCATTAGAATTAACAGTGTCAAGTAATCCTTGTGTATCAACTTCTTCATAAAGTATGTCACTTTTTTGAATGGACATATCCGTTCTCTTTCTAATGGATTTCCTTAGTTCCTTTCTTTTTGCTTCAAGTTGTTGCAGTATGAGATGGATGTCAATCACTTGATTGTCAATAACCATTCCCAATTCGTAAGCCTCCATCTCCAAGATCTGAATTCACAAGCTGTTAGACTTCTTTCAAGAGAACTAATGCTCTAATACCAATTATTGGGAATTAATTGGAAAACTAAGATACTAAGAAGGGTGGGGGGTGAATCAAGATCAATAAAATTTTTATCCTTCAAAATAACTTTAATTTATTCACCATATTAACCATGTGATATCTAGTTTATGAATAACTTAACTTGAAATATAAATACTGAAATAGATCTATGCATCACATCCATGAAATGTAAACACATAACACAAAAGATTTTGGTAACCCAGAAACACTTCAAGTTGAAGGTAAAAGTGGGGTGGGGATGAAACCCACAAATCTTCACTACTACAGTAAAAAAGTTAACCTGTTAGCATTACAATTTTGATCACTTCTGATGATCTACCCTATGAGGGGAATTCTATGTTAAAAGATTTATAACTGTTAGTTCTTACCTTGATTAAAATATTTTACACTTATAATAAAGTAAAGAATCTATTATGAGATTTACAAAGGTTTATTAAAACCACTCTATTGACATATTTACCCTAATTCAATCTATCAAAAATGATTTAGTACCTTATCCTTCAGTCTACACTTATTATTGTTGATTACAAATCTCCTCCTTCCAATCTCTGATATGATCTCCAATATGATATATCTTTATTCAATCCTTCATTGCTTCATAAGGTTGCTAAATCTGTTCTTCACAAATTTCTCTTGCAACATCCAAAATTAAACTCCTTCCCTTCCTTCACACAATTCAAACTCTCATCTACGATAGCTCATTCTATATATAAAAATAAGGTTTGGATCTGCCTATTTGAAGACATTTTTAGAGTCTTCTAGATGCATCACTTTTTTCCTATTCATCTTATTGGTTGTTCTTTCCTCATAGAAATCAATGATCCACATCAGAACTCATAACAACCTCTATAAAAAACTCTACGATCATTAAATATCATGTCTATATCAGCTCAAAGTGGTTTACCTCAAAGTTTGGATCATTTCATACTTTTATGTTCTCTCCATATTACTCGACACTCACTATCTCTGATGCTCACTCATAACTATTCTTCCTATTATTGCTCGCCCTTAACTATACTCGGCTATTTTTGTATAACTCAACATCTATGTTCTCTAACTTCTTGATATTCACTATACTTGGCTTATAGTGAAAGTACTTGGAAATTGAAGACTTACTTGGATCCTATAGAGATCAGATTATACATGATTATTTACAAACCTTTACATCAATCCACCTATATAGAGTAACTTGGTCATAGTGAAGACCAACCGACTCTACTTTATTTATGACTAAGTATTTGACACTAATAGACAACAAGACTTAGAGATACCAACAACTTCAACATCTACAATAAACTTTGACTTATACATCTTCAAAATGTAGATATATATTTGTCATTTTTCTTCTATCATCTTGGTTATGATTGATCCAATATCTTGTGCTTTTCTCTCCATAGCTTTGGGTAGGTCCTAAAGTGTGACCTGCTACATCAATTTTTAATATGTTCTAATCAAAAAATTTGATGCAAAAAACCATCTCAACTTAAGTAGCTTCAATTAGGGGAATTGCCCCCAAGTTGCCTCTTAGATATTCATGCACATCCTTAGGTAAGGATTTTGTGAATATATTAGCTATCTATTCCTTTGTATTCACATACTCCACTCTCATTTCTTTGTCTTGTACCAAATCTCTCAAGAAAAGATGCTTGATAGAAATATGCTTGGTCTTGGTGTAAATTACATGATTTTTAGATATGTTCATAGCACTTTTGTTATCATAAAATATAACAAAAAGTTTAGTGATCTCTTCCTTCATTCCTTTCAACAATTGTTTGATCCATACTATGTTAGAACAATTGACTCTTGCTACTAGATATTTAGCTTCAGGTGTAGATTGGGAAATGCAATTTTGCTTCCTTCTTGTCTATGAAACTAGTATCTTTCCCAAAAAGAAAGCTCCACCACTTGTACTCTTTCTGTCATCAATATTTCCAACCCGATCTGCATCAGTATAGACTTTCAGTTTAAACTTGTCATTCTACTTGTAATATAATCCATAATCCTTTGTTCCTTTTAGATATCTCAATATTATTTTTAAAGACATCATATGAATCTCCTTAGGATTTCTAGAAAAATTAGAAACAGTCCCAACTACTAGTACAATATCTAGTTTTCTATGAATAGCATATTACAACTTTCCAATCATTGATATATATATATATAAAAGGTTGGATTCATGTTGGTGTAAATACATATTTACTATTTACACTTTACTCAAGTTTACTTAGGTTAATGCATTATTATGCATTATTTTATTGTTTCTTTGGTGAGACACTTAGGAGTTTGCATACTCTTATGAGTTGTCATGTTGAAAACACTGGAGTAAGCAACTCTAATTCAACACACGATGTCTACAACACTGGAGTTTGCATAATTAACTGAGTAGTCATGTAGACAACACAGTTATTTGTACCCCTAATTTAGCACATGGTCTCTACAACATTATTTTGCATGCTACACCATTGCAGGCTTATCCTCTCATCATCGCACTTACTCCTGTGCTTAATGGAGGATAACCCATATCTAGTGGACATGTGCCTGGTTGTATGCCTTATCATGTTGTTGATTCCTATGCATTCTAGAAGCATTTTAGAGGCCTTTATATATAGGCACTCCTAGTGTACTTTCATACATATTGAATGAATATTATATCATCATTCTGATCATACTCTCTTTGGTCTACTATTATGCTTGTGCTTGAGTTCCTTGGTCTTGGGTGAATTTTTCCCTAAGAAAAATTCTTACATGGTATTAGAGCTTGAGGAAATTCTCTTCACATAGTCATTCGAGACCATTGTATCTTTAATACCTTGTCCCAGATCCAGAGAATCCATAGAAATTTGGAGTTTCTAGAGCCAAAATAGACCTCGTCATTACATCTGGAATGTTGATTCGGTGAAAATTGGCTGTAAATTTGTCTATGCTGGGCCAAAGTCAATTTTGAGGTAAATGTTTTTTGCAAATCAACACTCAAAGGCCTAATTTGCAACTTGTGCATGGTCATTTATTTGATTTGCTGATTTATTTTTAGATCTGAATTTAATTTTTCTCTGCAATTATTTGGCTATTTTCAAAATTTTATCAAAATTTTATTTTAGCCCAATCAAGCCTGTAGAGTTTTTTTTGTAGGAACCGAGTAGTCACACCCTGGCTCTTGCAGAGAATATTCCCTGTGAATTTGGAATATTCTTTATTTTATTTTGTTGTTTAATATCTACCCAACGACATTCAAATCGTACTAGGCAGTTTCAACCAAATTTTCAGCATTTATAACAATTGTGAATAGTTTTTTAATATTTATTTTTTCAATAAAATATTTAAGTTAATTTGCATTAATTTTTAACTCTAAATTCAAATTATATATATTTGATAAATTATAAAAACTCATATTAATTCTTAATTTTTTAATAAGCTTATATTTCTAAAGAAAAGTTATAAGTGATATATTTCTACTATGAAGATTTGTAACTTATAAATATAAATAATATATGCAATCATATATGTTATATTGTAAACTAATTCATCGGAACCCGACGAAATGACCAAGCCAATCAATCCACAGTGGGCTTCATTTTCTTATTTCCACATGGGCTTTGTTTTTAAAGCCTTTGGTATTTATTACAGGGTGAATGTGGGATAAAACCCACACCACCTCACCAATTTTTTTGATACCGATGACACTTATCATGTCGGCATTCTCCCATCGGCTCCTTCGATCACTGACGACATGTCAACAATTCAAACATTGTGTTAACTCTGTGTCATAGGTCAAAGCCACCACATTGACTATGCAAGCCACCCTTCATGTGCCACATGCACCAATCAAACTCTGCCATGTACATAGAGCCACCAATGAAGAATGTCTAACATGTCATCAACTTGAACACTCAGTGACACGTATTGCCACATTAGCTGCCCCCTTAGCAAGTGACTGTACTGACACATCGGTAGACACATCAATGCCCAACTACACTGCTAGCTTGGATCTGTACTCAGACACATCATCATCATCCATATAGTTTTGTACAATCTTCACAATCTGACAACATCATTATGTTAGCATGAAATCATCAAAGGGCTTGAGTATGCAATGTACTATCGTAAAATTCATATCCATCTGACCATCATCCAGGGACAAATTTGAATTGCTGTGATGATCATATGACTGCCAAATTTAACCCCATCTTTTGTTGATCCAACCCCTCTCCAGATTGATTTTTGATTTTGCAGTCCGACTTTGGGAGGCCATATCTCAGTCATTGGGACTCCAAATTAGATGAATTTTTTTTTGATTTTTCTTAAAATTTCCTAAAATTTTTAGTGGTGCAACTCTTTTCTAGTTTTGGTGCATGGGTTTGTTAGAAATTACATTTTTTGGCAACTGTACCTATCCAATCTTGCATTTTGTAACTTCAATTACTTTGTACAGGCTCATCTATAAATGAAAATAGGTTTTATTTTTTTTAAAGTGCGTTATCTTTTGTCTACTTTCTAGATCTACAATCAGGTTATAGGGTTGTATGGACAAAAGTGTCACTCTTAGAATTAGGTCCTTTTCTACATTGTAATGCTTTGATATATCTTTAGAATTGCTGTATATTTGAGATAAATTATAATGTTCTAGTTTTGAACTCCATAAGGAGTTTGTAAAAAAGCAAAATTAGAAGTCCACTAAGGCCAATTGGCAAGTGGCCATTGTAAACACACTACATATAAAGTGCCAAAAGCATATTTTTTGGGGGGGTTTCTTGATTGAGTGAAAGGGGGGTGTGTTCTTGGTGCTGTGTTCCTTTTTTTCTACTATTTCTTTCATTTTCTGCATCATGGGAAATTTTAAGTTTCCAAAATTAACTCCACATAACTATGCTACATGGTCCATTAAAATGTGGTGTCATTTAATGCATAAAGGAGTTTCTCAATATGTAGATGTTACCCTTCCTAAACCAATAGGTGATCAAGTATCTGTGTATGAAATCACTAATTGGAAAATAATGGATAGGAAAGCCCTAGGAAATATTTGTTTGGGGGTTGAAGACAAGATCATATATCAGATCCAGAAGTCTCATACATCCAAGAAAGCTTTGGATACCCTCCAAAACCTATATGATAAAGTGTCTGAGGAAGATATTTTCAAAATTGAAGATGAGATTGTCTCCTTAGATCCAAAGACATTTGATTCCATACAATATTTTTTCATAAAGGTGAATGAATTAAGAACAAAGCTTGATGATTGTGGTTGTTCTATTAAAGATGATAGGTTAATCTATCTCATTCATAATAAGTTGTCATCTAAGTACTCCATATTTGTTTCTTCTTATAACACCTCAAAGACTACATTAGGGTCTGCCTATCAGAAAGTCTCTTTTGATCACTATGCTATATTGTTGGATGAAGAAGAAAGTAAGTTGAAATCAATGGGGATTTTCAATTCACCCAAGTCAAAGGCATTGGAGGAAAATAAAGAGGGTTCTCAAAATTCAGCTGGTTAATCTTCTAATAAAGGAAAGGGCAAGAATAAGAAGTGGAAGAATAAAAAATTAGAGGATGCAGAAAAGACAACACCATCATTAGATCAACAAGGCAAGTCTTCTTCAAATTCAAATAAGAAAGGAGACAATAATAAGGACAAGAAGTTGGGTCATGAAGAACATGAGTGTTATCATACAAAGATTGATGAGTTAACAAACATCATAAAGAAACACAATGTTCCACTACCTAATGGTTATAAAGGATCCTCATCTTTAGATTCAAGGGCAAAGGACAAGCACTCATGGAAATTTTGAGTTCTTTAGAGGAATGGATTCTTGACTTAGGTGCCTCATATCATATTGGTTCTTCAAAAGGAGTTTTTTCTTCATTGAAGCAGTCTAAGGTACCACACATCTTTATAGGAGATGATACAAAAATGGAAGTTGAAAGGAAAGGAAATGTGGAGATGGAAAATGGAGAGTTCAAAGATGTTCTCTATGTTCCTAACCTAAGTTCAAATCTCCTCTCAATTTATGAAATCACTCACCTTGGAGATGGCCACAAAGTTTAGTTCCTTCCTGACTTAGTAAAGGTGCACAGTCTAAAAGTGACTCATTGGTTGTAGTGGGGAAATTTATTCATGATACAAGGTTGTACTATTTCTCCCACTTTGTGCCCAAGTATCCTTCACAAGCCTTGTTGACTCAATCCAATTCACAAATCAAATTATGGCATGAGTGGTATGGTCATCTTGCCTTCCACTATCTTTAGCAACTTTTCTCAAAAAACATGGTCAAAGGTCTACCTACAATCAACTTTTCCACAAGTGAATATTCAACAGGTTTAGTGGATATGCATCAAGAGGAGAAGTTACACAAAGGGAAGCCTTCAAGAGCACCAGTTATTCTTCAGTTGGTTCACATCGTACTAGTAGGTCCTTTTGCAGTGACATCAGCCAGCTAGGGTCACTACATACTTACTTTTATTGATGACTTTTCACACTACACTTGGGTCTACTTTCTTCATCACAAGAATGAAGTGTTGGAAAAGTTTCTAGCCTTCAAGACTCATGTTGAATAGAAGTTGAGGAAAGCCATAAAAGTTCTTCAAATGGATAATGAAAGCAGATATGTGAACAAAAGACTTAAAGACTTTTGCAAGCTTGAGGGTATTGATCTTCAAAATCTAGCAGCATTTAGTCCACACAAGACAGATGTTGTAGCATTAAGGATTCAAACTCTTAAGTTAATGGAAAGTTGTATGATGAAAACCAAGTCTCTAGATCAACCACTTGAAGTCAAAGAAATCAACAGTACCACTCACATACTTAGTAGGTCTCCTCATCATACCTTAGATAGAAAGACTCCTTTTGAGGTATAGTGTGGTAGAAAACTAGTTGTGAGACACTTGAGAGTCTTTGGTTTTCTAGCATGGGCAAACATATCTTTTAGGGGATATAAGGCACCACCACCTAGGCCTTGTACTTTCATTCGATATGAAGACGGTGTGAAGGCATATAGACTTATGGATCCTAAAACTCATGAGATTTTCATAGAGAGGAATGTACACTTTGAGGAAAGTTCACCCAACTTATCCTCTACTCCTCTCTACACTTCATACATTGTGGAAACTAATAGTGAAACCAACAATAGTACTTCAATAGATTTAGATACGTGGGGTTCTATCGAAAGTTGTAGTGAGAGGTCATGACCTTAGAATACTCTGCATGCATATATGCCATAGTGATAGGTCCAACACAATAGGGTACACCTAGTCTTCTTGTTCTAGCATTAGAGGATGACTTCTTAGCAGACATTTTAGGTTTGTTTGTGGAGTCATACATAGCAGATTTGGAAGACATCATTGATGATATACATCTTATCTTTTATGGAGAAGATCTTTCTTTAGTTGTTGCAAGGGATAACTCTGACCCTCATGTCCATTCTCTACATGATCGATCTTTATAGGTTGATGTGATTGTGGATACTTATGTACAACAGTTTCAAGAGGTCTTTTTATCATTTGAGGAGATAGTAGATTCTTTGGGACAAGTTCTACATCCATCCTTGCAAGATTTGACATTATTCTTTTCAGCAACATTGGAAGGGGCAACAATCAGTATCAATGCATGGACAGTTAAGTAGGTTTCAGAGGTATCATTGATCATTGGGATTCTTTCTACACATAGGGGAAGCATCTCTTATGTACCTATGATATTGTTTCTTCTAAAGGGGAGGAACATTATTCAACAGTCTTGGATCAACTTCTACATCAGAGTGGCTATCATTGATTGACACTCTACATTTGGGGGGGAGACTACCTTGTCTCTCTTCTTCTTCTCTCTTATGGGGGGACCTTTTACTCTTTTGATATTGTGTTCTTCTCATATTTCTCTATTGTATATACTTGATGTATGTTGTAATGGGGGGGTCTTGATTACTTCATCCATCCATGCATCTTGTCTTTTCATCTCTCTTTTTGGGGGAGGGTTTTTTCCATGAGGTTTTCCCTCTTTGTCTACTTTATGAGAGATTGCATTTCATTATGTGCATGGGTACCTAACATGGCCTAGTAGCCAGGACCCATTATGCATTTCATATTAGATTCATAAGCTTAAGTGCATTCTCCTAAGTTGCACTTAAGGTGGGGTGTTGGTGTAAATACATATTTACCATTTACACTTTACTTAAGTTTACTTAGGTTAATGAATTATTATGCATTATTTCATTATTTCTTTGGTGAGACACTTAGGAGTTTACATACTCTTATGAGTTATCATGTTGACAACACTGGAATAAATAACTCTAATTTAGCATATGGTGTCTAGAACACTGGAGTTTGCATAATTAATTGAATTTTCATGTAGAAAATATAGTTATTCACACCCCTAATTCAGCACACAATGTCTACAATATTATTTTTTGTCCTACACCATTGTAGGCTTATCCTCTCATCATCACACTTACTCCTGTGCTTAATGGAGGATGACCCATATTTGGTGGACATGTTCCTGGTTGTATGACTTATCATGTTGCTAATTCCTATGCATTCTAGAATCATTTTAGAGGCCTTTATATATAGGCACTCCTAGTGTACTTTCATACATATTGAATGAATATTATATCATCATTCTAATCATACTCTCTTTGGTTTACTATTGTTCTTTGCTTGAGTTCCTTGGTCTTGGGTAAATTTTTCCCTAAGGAAAATTCTTACAATTCACATCAACAAAATTATCATTTTTTTAAAGTTTATGTCTACTAGCCATGGGTGTTCCAACTTTTGTTGAGTGTTCCATACCAAAAGTTTTTAGTATCTCCTTGACATACTTTGATTATGTAATGAAGATACCTTTCTTCATTTGATACACTTGTAAGCTAGCTAAGAATTTGATCTCTTCAAAATTGGACATTTCAAACTCTTGCCTCATTTGATCTACAAATTACTTACATAATGCATCCTTTTCCCTGAATATGATATCATCCAAACATATCTCTGCTAACAGTATCCCCTTTTCATATTCAATCTTCAAGTATAGATTTCCATTATCATTTGTCCTTATAAAACCAATCTTCACCAAATAAGTGTGCAACCTTTTATACCATGCTCTTGGGGCTTGTTTTAATCCATATAGTGCTTTGTGCAATTTATATACCATATCTCTTTTGTTTGGTCAACAAATCCTTTAGTTTGTTCAACATAGACTTCTTCTATTATTCCATTTAGAAACATAGAATTGACATCCATATGGTAAAATTTGAATCCTTTGTAAGAAGAATATGCAAGTAGAGTTCTCACTCCTAATCATGCAATAGTGGCAAATGTCTCCTCATAGTCAATACCTTCTTGTTGTTCATATCTCTTACAAACTAGTATTGCTTTGTTTCTTGTGACTTCACCTTGACCAGGTTTTGTTCTTTTCTATCTATTTAATCTCTTGATTCATTGCTTGAATCCAATGTTCATTATCCAAGGCACCTTTACTAATTTAGTTTCAAATTCACATAGTAAGCACGTATCTCTCCTCAGTCTTTTCCTTGTCATACCTCAAGAGTTTTTTTTTTTATCTCCTATGATTTGATCAGGTGCATGATGTCTTCTCATTTCTTCTTCAAATTCATCTTGTAGATTAGCTTCAGGTAGCACTTCATGTGTCTCATCTTGTTCTTCTAGTTATTTGGAAATCACTTGTTGATGCTCAACATGCTCTTCCTAATGCTCGACACCAATTGCCTGATACTCGACATACTATTGCTATAACTTGACATGTACTGGTTTCTACTTCTTGACAACTTTATTTTCAAGTTTAGGTAAAGTGCAGGGCTCTCCTTCATTAACATATGTGTTACTTCTATAATATTCACATTTATTCTTACATTAAATTTCATTCTTTTCTACATATCAACTTTCACATTTGCACTTTCCACAACTTTGTTAGTGTTAAAATTCAAACACTTATGTGCTTTTCTCTTAGTGGAATATCCTAAGAATATGCCTTCATCACTTTTTGCATCAAGTTTTCCATTTCTATTATCTTTAAATATATAAAATTTGCTTCCAAATACTTTGAAATATTTCACATAAGACACATGACCATACCATAAACCAAAAGGTGTGATATTTGAACCTTTCTTTAATTGTACTCTATTCAAGGTATAAACAAGAATACTTGCATCTTCTCTCCAATCAAATTTCTTTTTCATCATCAATGTCCTAGCACAATCCATTATTGATATGTTCCTCCTTTCATCTATACCATTCTATGGAGGGGTCCTTAGTGTAGACATTTGTCTGTTGATTCTTCTATCACTACAAAATGTTTTGAATTCCTTAGTATGAATTCACCACTTTTATCAGATCTTAAACACTACAAGTTTTTACCTATTTCATTTTCAACTCTTGCTAAGTACTACTTAAACATTTAAAATGCATCATATTTTTCTTTAAGAAACATCATAATCATCATTCTAGAGTAGTCATAAACAAATAGAATAAAATATTTTTCACCATAGTAGCTTTGCACCCGAATAGGTCCATGAAGTTTAGTATGAATCAATTCTAAAATAACATCAGAAGTATAGGTCTTGCTCTTGAAACTAGATTTTTTTTGTTTTTCCCAATTGTCATTGTTTACACATAACTTTATCACGTTTCTTCAATCTTGGTATCCCTCTTACTTTCTTCATCTTACTAATGCTTATCAAATTATCAAAGTTCACATAACATAGCCTCTTATTCCATAACCATATATCATCACATTGTGAAAACAATCATATATTGTCAAATAGGCTAAGATAGAATAAGTTAGTTCTTATACGGTCACCACTTCCAATCAATTCACTAGAATGATTTTAGATGTTAGCCTTCTTGTGTTGAAATTCAACTTTGTAGCTTGAACTATTCAACCATGCTACACTAAAAAAGTTTTAGTTAAGTCCTTCAACCCAATAGTTATTATCATATCTAATCTTATTGGTCAATCTTATTGCTCCTTTACCTTTCACAAGACATGGTGCATCATTACCAAACTTAACACTACCTCCTTTAGAATGTCTTAAGGTTTCAAGCTTACTTATTTCACAGGTCATGTGATATAAGTGATGTAGAGCATCTTAAAAATAAACCAATTAGTAGGATCCATTCTGATCCCTTCAAAATTCATTTAATAATTCCATTATTATACATCTCAAGAGGCAAAACAAAGCATTTTCCAATACAAAAACATCAATTCTTCTCCATTCACATATCCTGATTTCTATATATGATTCCTTTATTTGAAACTTCGGTTCTAAATGTCTTTTTGAAAATTAATTTTTTGGATTTGTTTCAAATTAGACCTACTAAAACATATCCAAATCTCAGAAGAATATGGTACACCAATTACAAATTATGTTGTCTGCACTGAGACCCATCTTATTTGTCAAAAATTGGAAGTAAAATATGTAACCCTGCCTAGGGCATCCAATATCTTTTAGAAAAAAACTTCAAATGACACAAAAAAAATTAATAATTATAAATTTTTGAGTCTATTTTCAAAAACTAAAATTCATTAATTTTTCAATATAAATCATTATATAATCTCAAATCTTTGCTCGCAACTCGATTGAATGCATTTAAAAACTAGTTTTCACTCAAATCTTCATAACTTTCACAAATATATAAAGATATCCCAAAAAAATGAAATGGAAGGTAATTAAAATATCTTTCCAATGAATACATTTAGAGTTCTTGAACCATCCATATGTGTTCATACCAAATGTTGCAACATGACTTTTTGCAAAAGTTCTCAAATCTGAAAACAATAACTTTCACGAAAATGATCATGACTTCCTAAATATTGAATGAAATTACTCCAAATAAAGTAGGGAAGGAATACAAATCATACCAATATCCAAATATATATATTAAATAGGGTTTCTAGGCCTTATATGGCCGAACAAGGCTTGGAACCAACATGAATCTAGAAAGACCAATCAAAATAACAATAGTAGAAAACACCAAAATTGCTCCAAAATGATTCCTTCTTCTCCTTATTCTCATTAATTGATTTGGAACAACCATTAAAATTATTTTGTAGAATTTTTGATAGTTGATAACATCCCAAACAACTTTTGAACTAACTTATTACACTCTTTAACCCTTTTTGCACTTTTTGCAAAGTTTTAAAGTTGTAAAATTTAAGCAACTTTTACATTTTAGAAATTTTGACCTCACAACCTTGTTCAAGATTACAAACATGTATTGATGGAATATTAATCACCATTTACAATATTTTTACTCTTCCTTGGGTTTACAAACACATTTTGACCTATTGACCAATTCATGACCTTACTAGGACAACTAGGGCAAATTGACAACTTTTACAATTTATGACAAAATGGCTTCATAGCCTTTACATCTTGACCTATATACAACATAAATGATTCAAATGGATTTAAATATCTCATATAATTAATATTAAACTTCTCATGTTCTTGTACTTTAGGTGCTCCTACACCATATTCCCAACCTTGAAAAGTTTCCAAGTCTCTTGGAAACATGGAACCAATAACCTGCAAGAAAAAATATAATTGAAAATCATCTTCGACTTTGCCTCTTCAAGTTTCACATTCTCTTGTCTCTTGTTCAAGTACACATGATAGTCCTTACCATTTTATTCTCTAGTTCCCCTATAAGTGGAGCATCAATGGTTGTAATAAAAAGGTTCCATAAATCCACCATTCCTTTTGCTGCTACACAACTACCAACCTATTTCCATCTTACCCATCAAAGACCCTAAAAGATGCACTGCCACCCTCTCTTAGTGGTTTCTCTCTTTACACATTCTACCCAGCTTCATCTTGATGGAGAAAATATTAAGACCCCTCCTTAGGTCTTCCACACATATAGTTGCTTACTATAGCTTTGATTAATAAGAATCATGCAACTAGAGCTTAGCAACAAAACAAATACCAAATCTCTAAGGTCTTGGTATGGATTGCCTCCCTCGGGGCTCTACCCACACACTCAAGGTCTTTAAGCTTTGATACCAATTTGATGTAGAGCATCTTAGAAATCAACTAATCAGTAGGATCCATGCTGATCACTTCAAAATTTATTTAATAATTCCATTATTATACATCTCAAGAGGCAAAACAAAGCATTTTCCAATACAAAAACATCAATTCCTCTCCATTCACATATCACAATTTCTATATATGATTCCTTTATTCATAACTTCAATTATAAATGTCTTCTTGAAAATTAATTTTGTGGAATTGTTTCAAACTATACCTAATAAGACATATCCAAATGTCAATAGAATATAATGCACCAATTACAAATTATGTTGTCTACACTGAGACCCATTTTATCTGTCAAAAATTGGAAGTAAAATATGTGACTCTGCTAGGGCATCCAATATCTTTTAGAAAATAACTTCAAATGACACAAAACCAATTCAAAATTATCAATTTGTGAGTCTAGTTTCCAAAACTATAAGCCATTAATTTTTTCAATTCATAAATCATAATATAATCCCATATCTTTGCCTGCAACTCCATTGAATGCATTTAAAAACCAGTTTTCACTCAAATCTTCAGAACTTTCACAAATCTGCATAAAAATGTCCCAAACAAAAATGAAATGGAAATTAATTCAAATATATTTCCAATTAACACATTTAGGCTTCCTAAACCATCTATATGTGTTCATATCAAATGCTGCAACATGACTTTTTGCAAGAGTTCTCAAATATGAAAATAATAACTTTCACCAAAATGATCATAATTTCCTAAATATTGAATGAAATTACTCCAAACCAAATAGAGAATAAATATAACTTATACCACTATAAAAATATATATATATTATATTGGGTTTCTAGGTTTATATCGCTGTATAAGGCCTAGAAACAACATGAATCTAGAAAGACCAATCAAAATAACAATAGTAGAAAACACCAAAATTGCTCCAAAATGATTCCTTCTTCTCCTTATTCTCATTAATTGATTTGGAATGACCATTAAAATTATTTTATATGATTTTTGATAGTTGATAACTTTCCAAACAACTTTTGAACCAACTTATTACACTCTTTAACCCTTTTTGCACTTTTTGCAAAGTTTTACAATTGCAACATTTAAGCAATTTTTACATTTTAGAAATTTTGACCTCACAACCTTGTTCCAACCTTACAAACATGTCATGAAGGAATATTGATCACCATTTACAATATTTTTACTCTTCCTTGGGTTTACAAACACATTTTGACCTCTTGACCAATTCATGACCTTACTAGGACAACTAGGGCAAATTGACAACTTTTACCATTTATGACAAAATGGCTTCATAGCCTTTACATCTTGACCCAGATACAACATAAATGACTCAAATGGATTTAAATATATCATATAAGGAATATTGACCTTCTCATGTTCTTTTTCTTTAGGTGCTTCTGAAACAATAAGAAACCACTATCAATTATCCATATATCACCTATACTCACATATGAAATAAGTGGAGTTTTCTCATCTTCATCATAATCATATTTTATAGCAACATAAACAACTTCTTCATCATTATTTATAGAATCATCATTAGTCTCTTATTTAGCAATGTAATAAGACTTATATTTTCCCTTATAGTCTTTATAAATTCTTTTTTGTTTATTCCATATTTTCTTCCTTCAATTTTGTTGTCTTTCCTCTCATCCTTGTCATCCCTGTCATGATATCTTGCAACAATATGACTAACTTTATTGCATGAAAAATAGATAATATGAAGTTTACCTTTGTATTTTCCTTTGCCTCTTGGTAGAATCCTAGCGATTAAGGCTTCAAGATAATTAAGATCATTATCAGAAGATTTAATCTCACCATCCTCATACTTTATTTTCTTCTTATTAGATTTATGTTAAACCAATTGTGACTTGAAAAAAGATTCAATAGCAGGGGTAGTAAAATTATCAAAAAATAATAATTCAAAAGCATCAATTCTACCAACTAGATGTTAGAAATGCTTTAGAATAATTGAGAGGGTAGGGGGGGTGTGAATCAGTTATTCAAGGTTCGAATGTCCAATTCAAATTTTTTCATAAGGTAAAATGAGCCTATTAAACTATTCTATCATCCAAGCTTAACACTTTTCCTACTTAGAAAGTTACTATAAATCAACATGCAAGCATAACACATGAAGAATCAACACATAACATAGTGATTTACGTGGAAACTTAATTTGGGAAAAACTACTAGTAACATGCTACTCAATTCTCACTCTTCTAAAGTGATGCCTTGTGAAAGGCCTGCCTTGTTAAAGGCTACAAAACACTGTTAAATGTGACCTGGTTAAAGGATTTATCCACCCTGTTAAAAGTGGGCCTGGTTAGAGGACTTTATAACATTCACTTGGAATGCCACCTTGTTAAAGGATTTAAAAATGGCTATTAAACCAACCTAAGTCTATAGAATTTAACCCTAACCGATAGAATTGCTAGAGAGTAACAATAAGGGGTTTTGACCTAATTACAACACAACTTATCTTGCAAATTTTAGCTCACTCTTCAGCTCATAACATTGCTTTGCTTTCAGTCTCTTTAGCTCTGACAACTTTTCCTCCTCTCAAGCTTTGTCTCCTTGAGTTTTCATGCTCAATGTATGAGTGAAATCCTCTCTATCTAACCACTTATCAAAGTAGGGTCTCTGTGCCCTATATTTCCTTCTCCTATATGTCTTCTCCTTGAAGCCCTTCAACCACTTCACAATTTAGCACACCAACAACTCTTGCTTCTTGGTCTATGAATCCTTAAATAGAAGTCTGGAATCCTCTTTCCCGCTTGAGTCTTCCACTCTTTAATTTTAGTTCGAATGGATTAGGTAGGATTCATTGAATCTAACCCACATCTTGTTTCTTCTCGAAACATCTTGAAGAATCCTCTTCAATTTTCTCAAAAATGGTTTACATAGAATTCTGTGCCACTAGCTCATCATCCTTATCCTCTAATTGGTTCACAAAATTCAAGGTAACAACTTTGTTGGCTCAGATAAGGCAAGTCTTTGACTTTTTCAATAATATAGCAACTCGGCACTATTGAAATTTTGGTGCTCAACACATACTATATTACTCGACATCAACTACATTTTACTGATGCTCGACACCTACTATGGATTCACTCGGCATCCAATAAGTTTTTTGTTTGCTTAGCTCCTTCTATATCACTCGACACTTAAACTTCACTCAGCACCTGAAGTTCACTCAGCAAACACTAGATTTTGTATTTTCTTAGCTCTAACTAAAAATTTTCTCAGCTTCAACTAGCTTGATTGACACTTACTAATGAACTTAGTTTAAGCTTTGCAGTCAACCTTGTTCCAACTTACTCCTCCAATGTTTCTAAGTGTGACCAACATCTATATCTTCAAGTATATTATCAATACATCATTTTATCCATTGTCTTAGTTGATCCTTATACTTCATTAGAAAACCATAACTCAACCTTTCCATTAGGTGCTCTTGTTACATCTTGTTGATTAAATCCTCTTCATTAATCAACTAAGTGATAGTACTTGGATCTTATAAGAAATTTTCATTCCTACAAATAGTAGGTAGAATAATCTCTCTCTTTGATCTTCAATAATGATCTTTTCAATTAGATTTCCAACAATCTCCCTCTTTGACATTGATAGCCAACCAAACTGATAAGCCATCAGACCAAATTATTCAACAAGGTTATTAAGATGCTAACTAGGTTAGAACAGTAAGTTAAATGCCAAAAAGCAATTGTGTTACCATCAATTTTCACATGTCCTTCTTTGATCTGTTATCCTCTACTTCTCTCTCTTAGTTGTTGGATCCCATTTCTTTCCTTTGCTATATCATTCTTGAACATCTTCTCCCTATGTATGTATTGATCATGTTCTTCCATTCTGGTAATAGCTACTTGATCATATTCTAATCTATTTCTATTCTTTTCTCTTTCTCCTTGAATGTTGTTGATCAGTTTCTACATATTTCTCCCTTTTTTTTTTTTTGTTGATCAGTTTTCTGCTAATTCTCCCTCTTTGACAACAATGCCGAAGACATATTATTTCAGCATCTTACCATGTGAGTATAGAATCTTCTGGAACTTTCACTTTCTCCCTCTATCACCTTGCTTTTGAATAATTTATAACTTTAGTACTTTGATTACTTCAGGCAAAAATCCTAAAGTAAATATCTTCTGTATTAATTCACAATATTTCAATAATCAACTCATTTGATGTAGGGTAATCTTTTCTATTGCTTAAGTAGCCTTGGCTAGGGGTATCACCCCTAACTTACTTCTAAGATACTCAAAAGCACCTTTAGGTAGTGCTTTTGTGAAGATGTCATCAATCTATTCCTTTCAGCTAACATATTCCATTCTCACTTTCTTGTCTTCCACTAGTTCTCTTACATAGTAATACTTAATTGCAATATGCTTTGTTTTGGCATGCATCATAGGATTCTTTGATATGTTAATGGCACTTGTGTTATCACAATAGAGTATCGCAGGTTCAATTACCTCTTCCTTCATACATTGCAACAAATGTTTGATCCATATAATATTAGTGTAATTGATAGTAGCTACAACATATTTAGCTTCTGTTGTGGACTATGAGGTGCAAATTTGCTTTTTTCTGGTCCAGGTAATCAATCTTTTCCCTAAGAAAAGTGCTCCTCCATTGGTGCTTTTTTTGTCATCAATATTACCTCCCTAGTCTGCATTAGTGTAGGCTCTCAACTAAAACTTTTCATTTTTCTTGTAATACAAACCAAAGTCATCCTTTCCTTTTAAGTACCTTAGTATTCTCTTTACTACCATCAAATGATTTTCTCTTGGATTTGCAAAAAATCTTGCCAATATTTTAATTGTTAATGTAATGTCTAGTCTACTATGTACAACATACTACAACCTTTCAATCATTGATCTATACAGTGTCTGATTTACTTTAGTAGATTCATCATTCTTGGATAGCTTATATTCTGTTACCATAAGTGTGCTAACTGGTTTTGAATCTTCTAACCCAAATATCTTGAGTATCTCCTTGATATATTTGGATTGCATAAAAAATATGCCATGCTTTAGTTGATTTACTTGTAATCCAACAAAGAATTTGATTTCTCCAAACATTGACATCTCAAACTCATGTTTCATTTGATCAAAAAAAATCTTTGCATAGAACATCTTTTCCTCTAAATATTATATCATCAACAAAGATTTCAGAATCAAAATCTCTTTACCTTTTTTTGCTTTGATATATAGGTTACTGTTGTCATCTGTTCTCTCAAATCTTATATTCACAAGATATTTGTGCAATCTTGCATACCATGCTCTAGGTGCTTTCTTCAAACCATAGAGTGCCTTATGCAATTTGCGGACCATATCCTTATTATTGTCATCAACAAATCCCTTTGGTTGTTCTATGTAGATTTCCTCTTCTAGTATACCATTCAAAAAACTAGACTTCACATCCATTTGATAAACCTTGAAACCTTTGTAAGCAGCATGAGAAAGTAATGTTTTGACTCCTTCCATTCTTGCAACAGGGGCAAATGTTTCCCCATAATCCAATCCTTCTTCTTGTGCATAACCTTTGTAGACTATTATGGCTTTATTTCTTGTTATCTCACCATTCTCATCAATTTTGTTCCTAAATACCCATTTTGTACCAATAACATTCTTATCAGTTGGTCTAGGAACTAGGGTCCAAGTTTTGTTCTTCTTAATTTGATCTATCTCTTCTTTCATAACTTTATACCAGTTATCATCTTGTAGTGCATCTTTCATTATTTTGGGTTCAATCTTGCTCATTAGACATGATTCATTTCTTAGTCTATTCCTTGTCATTGGTCTGGCATCCTTGTCACTAATAATTTTTTCTGCAAGGTGATGTCTTCTCACATATCTAGATAGTCTTAGTTTTGTTCTTCTTTCCATGTTTGATCTTTTAGCTTCAAGATCACTATCTGCATCTCTTTCTGGTATATCTGTAAGAATTTGGCTTAGGTTAGAATTTACCCAAGAACTAAAAAACCCAGCACAAGCACACAATAGACCAAATAGAGAGAGTATGATTAGAATGATGATATTCATTCAATATGCCAGCTTGAGAGTACACTAGGAGTGCCTGTATATAAAGGCCTCAGGAGAGTTTCTAGAATGCATAAAAGTTAGCATCATGATAAGTCATACAACTAGGCACATGTCCACCAGATATGGGTTATCCTCCATTAAGCAATGGATTAAGTGTGATGATGTGAGGATAAGCCTACAATGGTGTAGCATGCAAATCAATGGTGTAGACAACATGTGCTAAATAAGAAGTGCGAATAACTATATTGTCAACATGAAAACTTAGTGATTGATGCAAACTCCTATGTTGTAGACACCATGTGCATTATTAGAGTTGTGTAACTCATGAGAGTACACAAAATCCTAAGTGTCTCACCTAAATAAATAATAAAATAATGCAAATATAATTAAATAATGCATTAACCTAAGTATACTTAAGTAAGTGTAATAAGTAAATACTTATTTACACCAACACCCCCCCAAGTACAACTTAGGGGAATGACCTTAAGCTTACAAAATCTAGGATGGGTCCCAACTGCTAGGCCATGTTAGGTACCCATGTACATAATGATATGCAATCTCTCATAAAGCGAGGAAAGAGGGAAAACCTCATGGGAAAAACCCTCCCCCAAAAAGACAGATAAATAAGGATGCATGGATGGATGGAGTAATCAAGACCCCCCCATTATGACATACATCAAGTATATACATAAGAGAATGATAAGAAGAGGAAGAGAGACATGATAGGCTCCCCCCCCTAAAGAAGAATGCCAAACAGTGACTGCTTTGATGAAGAAGCTGATCCAAGACTACAAAATGGTGTTCCTCCCCTTAGGAAGAAATAATGCCAAAGGTACAAATGAGATGCTTCCACTGTGAGTGGAAAGAATCCCATGGATAAGTTATGTCTCTGAAACCTACTCAACTGGCTAAAGAACCTATCCCAAAGAACTTTCTATCTCTGCAACTGATGAAGAACCTTGCTGCAACTGATGATCATAAGTATCCACAATCACTTCAACCTATAATGATCAATCATGTAGAGAATGAAAAAGAGAGTTAGATGGAGCCCTCATGACAACTAAAGAAGGTGATTATGCATCAAGAAGAAGAGGTAGATCATCAATACTATCTCCCAAATCTATCACTAAACTTGTATTTGGAAGACTGGATGTACTCTGCTGTTCTGAACCTATCACTGTGGTGATGTATGGATGTGGACTAAATTGATGTAATAACCTCTCACTACAACTATTGATAGAACCCCATGTGTCTAAATCTATTGAAGCACTATCACTAGAATCACTATTAGTTTCCACACTATATGATATGTGTAGAGGATTGGAGGACAAGCTTGGTGAACTTTCCTCAAAGTTTACACCCTTCTCCAAAAATACCTAATGTGTCTTAGGATCTAGAAGTCTATATGCCTTCACACCATCTTCATAACCAATGAAGGTACAAGGCTGAGGTGATTGTGCCTTACATCCCCTAGAAGATATCTTTGCCCATGTAGGACAATTGAAGACTTTGAAGTGTGTCACAATAGGTTTTCTGTCGCACCATGCCTCAAAAGGAGTTTTTCCATCTAAGGCTAGATTAGGAGAATGATTAAGAATGTGAGTGGCACTTGAGATTGCTTCGACTTCTAATGATGGATCTAGAGACTTGGCATGAATCATGCAACTTTCCATAGACTTAAGCATGTGGATCTCAATGCTGCAACATCTATCTTATGCAGACTGAATGTTGGCAGAGTCTGAAGATCAAGTCCCTTGAGTCTACAAAAGTCTGTAAGTCTTCTATTCACATAAATGCTTCCATTGTCCATTTGGAGAACTTTGATGGCTTTCCTAGATTTCCTTTCCACATGAGTCTTGAAGTCTAGAAACTTGTCCAACACTTCATTCTTATTATGAAGAAAATAGAGCCAAGTGAACCTTGAAAAGTCATCAACTAAAGTAAGTATGTAATGACCCTGGATGAATGCAAAAGGACCTGCTAATACCATGTGAACCAACTGAAGAAAACTTGGTGCTATTAAAGACTTCCCTCTTTGTAACTTCCCTTCTAGATGCATATCCACTTAATCTGTTGAACATTCACCCTTAGAAAAGTTGATTTGAGGTAGACCTTTGACCATTCTATATGTGCAAAGTTGTTGAAGGTAGTACAAGTCAAGATGACCATACCGCTCATGCCATAATTGCATTGTTGAATTTGATTGAGATAACAAGGCCTTTGAAGGAGACTTAGGTACAAAATGAGAGAAAGAGTACAACCTTTTTTTATGATTCACTTTCCCCACTATAGCCAAGGAATCATCTTTAAGACTGTGCACTTTTATTGAGTCTAGAAGGAACTCAACTCTATGTCCATCTCTAAGTTGAGTGATTTGGTAGATTGAAAGGAGATTATTACTTAGGTTTGGAACATAGAGAACCTCTTGAAACTCTTTATTTTCCATCTCCACATTTACTTTTCCTTCAACTTCCATTTTTCTATAATTTCCCATGAAGATGTGCGGTACCTTGGACTGCTTCATTGAAGAAAAATCCTTCTTTGAAGAACCCATATGATATGAGGCACCTGAGTCAAATATCCATTCCTTTGAAGAGTTTTAATTAGCCATGAGTGCTTGCCCTTTGCCCTTTGAATCTGAAGAAGCTCCTTTATCCTTATAAGTATTAGGCAATGGAACATAATGTTTCAACATGATATTGGTCAACTCATCAATATTTTTAAGATAACATTCATGCTCTTCATAACCTGATTTCTTTCAATAAGTGCACTTCTTATTCTCATTATTATCCCCCTTCTTGTTGGAATTTGAGGACTTGCTTTGTTGATTGGATTGTGGTGTTGTCTTTTCTGCATCCTCTAATTTATTCTTCCATTTCTTCTTACCCTTTCCTTTATTTGAAGACTGTTTAGCTAAATGTTGAGAACCCTCATTGGCCACCAATGCTTTAGGCTGAGGTGATTTGAGAATCCCCATTGATTTCAACTTCTTTTCTTCATCATCCAAAAGTTTAGCATATTCATCAAAAGTGACTTTCTTGTAGGTAGACTCTAAGGTAGTCTTTAAGGTGTTAAAAGAAGATACAAATGTGGAATACTCTGATGATAGCTTGTTATGTATGAGATAGATTAGTCTGTCATTTTTGATAAAACTCACACAATCAATAAACTTCATCCTTAGTTCATTCACCTTGATGATGAAATTCTGTATTGAGTCATATGACTTAGGATCTAAGGAGACAAGCTCATCTTCAATTTTGAAAACATCCTCTTTAGACACTTTATCATAAAGGTTTTCGAGGGTATCCCAAGCTTCCTTTGATGTAGAACTCTTCTTGATTTGATACATGATCTTATCATCTACCCCCAAACATATATCACCTAGGGCTTCCCTATCCATTACTACCCAATCTAAAATTTCACTTGCTGATACATTATCACCTACTAGTTTAGGAAGAGTACCATCTACATATTGTGAAACTCCATTATGCATTAAGTGATACCACATTTTTATGGACCATGTAGCATAGTTATGAGGAGTTAATTTAGGAAACTCAAAGTTTCCTATAATGTAAAAAATGAAAGAAAAGTGCAAAAAAGGGAGAACACAACACCAAGAACACCCCCCCTTTTCACTAAATCAAGAAACCCCCCCAAAATAGATGCTTTGGGCACTTTATCAGTAGTGTGATTACAATGGGCCACTTGCCAAATTTGGCCTTTGTGGACTTCTGATTTTTCTTTTTACAACCTCTAAATAGATTACAAACTTGGAACTTTACAATGTGCTACAATTATGAAGCATTACAAAATAAAGAAAGGCCCTATTGCTGAAAGTGACACTTTTGTCCACACAACCTTACAATCTGATATTAGATCTAGAAAGTAGATGAAAAATAGTGCACTTTAAAAAAAAATGAAACCTTTTTTGACTCTAGATGTGCCCATACAGAGCGTTGAAGTTGCAAATTGCAAGATTATGCAGGTATACTCACCAAAAAATGCAAATTTTGAGAAATATGTGCACCAAAACTAGAAAAAAGCTACACCACTCAATTTTTTAGGAAATTCTACCCAATTTCAAAAAAAATTGCACTTGATTTGGAGTCTAGATGTCCAAGTTATGGCCTCTTGAAGTTGGACTGCAAAATTGAAAATCAATCTGAAGAGGGGTTGCATCAGCAAATGATGGGGTTAAATTTGACAGTCATATGATTGTCACAATAGTTCAAATTTTTTCAAGTATGATGATCAGACGGTCATCAAATTTTGTCTCAAAAAAATGATGATGTCAGCAAAATTTTTGCCCTTGTTGACATGGTAGATGATGTGTAGTACTGTACTGTATGGATCCATATGGAATGTACAAAAAAAATTGGTATGGCAAGTGACTATGCAGGTATGGTCTGACTGAGTAGTGCTGATGCAGGCTCTAACATGGATGTTCGTGTGTGGTGCGCAGGCGAATAAGGAAATACCACATGTCAGTAGCAAGTTGGCCCACATGGATGAATTTTCCTTCATCATGTGTTGCTTATTCAGTGGTTGACAGAGCATTTGTGTGCTAGTGTGGGTAGTTGTGGGGATGCCATGTGTCATTAGGACAAAGGCTAGACAGGGTTTAATGGTGCTGAATTATCATCGGCAGTGACAAAGATGTATTTAATGCATTGCTGTGCTGGAGATAAAGTGAGCCAAAATCTTCAAAGATACCCCTAATTATGTCACCGTGTTTTCACATTGTTGACTACTTGGAAATTGATGTCTTTTGTCTCACATTCGTGGATGTAAAGGGCTCTGCATTATTTAAAACAATGCACTCTCGCTCAATAAAATAAAATGAATATGCCAGATGAAGGTGAGATCCGTCGGTGTGAAGGGTAGGCCAGATTGTTTAAATTAGCCATCAAAATTTGAAAGGCAATCGGTTCAATTTAATTAGCTTGATTTATATATGTAAAATTTATAGTGCCCCATAGATTTAATGTGAAACCCTACAATAAATAATAATATTCAGCCAAAAATATAGAGCCGAGCCGAGGTGTCATTGCCTGGTTTGGCCAATTTTTTTTTCTCTACCTGTGAAACTATTCCAAAATTTTTTTTTGAAAAATGCTCAAAAAAGTAGAGAATTTAGATCCAAAAATTAATAATCAGATCAATAAAACAATCATACCTAAACTACAAATCGGGGCCTACGGGTTCTGATTTGTAATTTTTTTGCCTCACGATCAACTTTCACCCAACATAGGCAAATTTATAATCGATCTTCACCAAATTGATGCTCCAAACACAATAGTGAGGTTAGATCTGGCTCTAAATGCTCCCAATTCTTGTAGATCCTCCAGATTCAGGTCGAGGTGCTGAAGCATGAACAGTCTCGAACGGCTATGTGTAGAGAATCTCCCTCAGGGCTCTAATACCATGTAAGAATTTGGCTTAGGTTAGAATTCACCTAAGAACTAAAGAACTCAACACAAGCACACAATAGACCAAATAGAGAGAGTATGATCAAAATGAGGATATTAATTCAATATGCCAGCTTGAGAGTACACTAGGAGTGCCTGTATGTAAAGGCCGCAAGAGAGCTTCTAGAATGCATAGAAGTCAACATCATGATAAGTCATACAAATAGGCACATGTCCACTAGATATGGGTTATCCTCCATTAAGAATAGGATTAAGTGCAATGATGTGAGGATAGGCCTATAATGGTCTAATACACAAATCAGTGGTGTAGACAACATGTGCTAAATGAGGAGTGCGAATAACTATGTTGTCAACATGAAAACTTAGCGATTGATGCAAAATCCTATGTTGTAGATACCGTGTGCATAATTAGAGTTGCATAACTCATGAGAGTATAGAAACTCCTAAATGTCTCACCTAAATAAATAATAAAATAATGCAAAAATAATTAAATAATGCATTAACCTAAGTAAACTTAAGTAAGTGTAATAAGTAAATACTTATTTACACCAACAATATCATTATCTCTTTCATGAGTACTGACTTTTGAGTCAGTGTGTGCATTTTCTTCATTCTGCAACTCAACTTCTGAATGCAGATCAACATTCACTGGTTGTGACTCAGCTAATACTATAACTTGTTGTTGATTCTTAACTTGATTGGCAGCTTTATTTTCAATTGGCATTCCTTCATAGAATTATACAAAGGATCTGTATTCTTCTAGTTTCTTAGATTCATCAACTTGGACTTCTGCATGCTCATCAAATTTTACATTTGCATTCTCCACAATCTTGTTAGTGTTAGTATTTAAACACTTATATGCCTTACTTCTAGTGGAGTATCCAAGAAATATGCCTTTATCACTCTTTTCATAAAACTTTCCATTTCTAGTATCCTTAAGAATATAGAATTTAAACCAAATACTTTGAAATTTTTTATATTAGGTGAGTGACCATACCATAGTTCAAAAGGTGTTGCATTTGCACCTTTCTTGACTTGAACTCTATTTAGGGTGTAAATAGTAGTGCTTACAACTTCTCTCTAGTACTTTAGAGCAACATTTTTCTCCATCATCAAGGTTCTAGCATAGTTTATCACTGATCTATTCCTTCTATCAGAAATACCATTCTGAGGTGGAGTTCTTGGTGCTGCTATTTTCCTTTTGATACCTTTTTCATTACAGAATATCTCAAATTCTTTTGATGTAAACTCTCCTCCTCTGTCTGATCTGAAGCACTTTAGACTCTTTCCTATTTCCTTCTCAACTCTGGCCAAGTACCACTACAAACATTTGAAATGCATCTAATTTTTGCTTTAAGAACATTGCAGTCATCATCCTGGAGTAGTCATCTGCAAACAACATTATGTATCTATCTCTTTGGTAGCTTTGGACTTCTATTGGGCCACATAAGTCTATATGGACTAGCTCTACTACTTCTTTGGAAGTGTATGTTTTTCTTTTGAATCTAGATTTAGTCATCTTTCCTAATTGACATTATTTGCACATTATATATTCAAGTTTTTTCAACTTAGGCAAACCTTTGACTTTTTTCTTTTTGCTGATGCTAATCAGATTGTCAAAGTTAACATGACATGACCTTTTATGCCATAACCAAACATCATCAAGTCTAACAACAAGAAAAGTTGTATATTCCATATCTAGATAAAACAAGTTACTCCTTGTTTGTTCACCTTTTCCTATTAGATTTCCATCAGTGTCATAGATTTTGATAGTTTTATTTCCAAATTCTACTTTGCAACCTATATTGCCTAGTTGTGACACACTCAACAAATTGTAGTTCAATCCTTCAACAAAGTATGCATTATCACATGAGATTTTCTCTATAAGTTTAATGGAACCTTTTCCTTTGATTTGACATGGTGCACCATTACCAAATCTAACACTATTTCCATCATATTGAGTAAAGGTAATAAACTTACTTTTGTCTCCTATCATGTAATGTGAACATCCACTGTCTATGATCCACTTGTCATTTTTGTTCACACAGGTTACTAGTGCTATTGCTTCTTCTTCATCTGATTCATCCTTCATGGCTACATAGACTACTTCATCATCATTCTCATCAAAATTTTCTTCAAAAATGTAGCATCTTTTGTCTTTTTCCTTTTGATCTCTGCTATCTTCTTCTCTCTTGTTCTTGTACTTGTTTCCTTTATAGTTTTTCTTCTGTGTACACCTTGCAGCAATATGACCTACTTCATTCCAATTGAAACAAATGATAGGGAGCTTACCTTTGAATTTACCTTTGCTTCTATGGAATCTTCTAGCCAGTAGGGCTTCCAATTGTTCTACATCTTCCTCATTTGTGTTGCTATCACTAGATGCATGTTTTCCTTGTCTACGTTTCTTCTTTGATTTCACCTCCTCAGTGTCTTTCAATTTTAGCTTTTCCTTGAAAGTAGATTAAGGGTTCTCAGGTTTATAGTTATCAAAATTGGATAGTTCAAATGCAGTAAGTCTTCCCACTATTCCTTCAAAGGTTAGTGTGTTTCCTTGTACGCACCTTAGAACTTGGATGACTGAAACTCTAATAGAATAGATAGGCAGTAGGGTTCTCAAATATTTTCTATTGACAGTCTCTTCTTCCAACTGACCATCCAAACTTCTTATTGCACTTACCACTTCTTTCATTCTAGAGCCATATTGAGCAACATTTTCTCCTTCTTCCATTTTCATGTCATCAAACTTTCCTCTATGACTTTCTCTTTTTGCTCTTTGAACAAAATGGATCTCCTCCATAGATATTTGTTAAAGCTTTCCACATCTTGAATGCAGTGTCACATCCTTCAATATCATCAAATTTAGCATAGCTGAGTGCAGAGACAATCTCTAGTATTGCTTGATTGTGCTCCTTCCTTTTGTTCAAATCATCTGCAAAGAGGGGTCCAACTAGATCTACATGTTCCACTCCAATAGAGGTTTTAGCATAATCAACTATTGATCCAATGTGTAGTTTCATCAGACTTTGCCATGCAGTGAAGTTATCTCTGTTGAGCTTGGGAACTTCTCTCTTGGGCATCTTGATCTTCCTACTTCTAATACCTTTAAACTAAATTAGTAGATGGCTCTGATACCAATTGTTAGAAATGCATTAGACATTTCATATTTTGATGCTCTCTCATCCTGATGATGGATCATGTAGTATGATCCAAAATGTTGATGCTAAAAAAAACTCACACAATCTAATCCAGAAACATTGCTCTCATTGCTTTAGAATAACTGGGGGGGGGGGGGGGGGGGGGTGGGGGGGGGGAGGATGAATTAGTTATTTAAGATCCAAATGTCCAATTCAATTTTTTTCATATAGTAAAGTGAGCCTATTAAATTGTTCTATCATCTAAGCTTAAAACTTTTCCTACTTAGCATGTTACTATAAATCAACATGCAAGCATAACATATGAAGAATCAACACATATCATAATGATTTACATGGAAACCCAATTTGAAAAAAACCACCACTAACATGCTACTCAATTCTCACTCTTTTGAAGTGATGCCCTGTGAAAGGCCTGCCCTGTTAAAGGCTACATCACATTGTTAAATGTGATTTGGTTAAAGGATTTATCCACCCTATTAGAAGTGGGCCTAGTTAGAGGAATTTAGAACATTTACTTGGAACGCCACCCTATTAAAGGATTTACAAATAGCTATTAAAACAAGCTAATTCCATAGGATTTAACCCTAATTAATAGAATTTCTAGAGAGTAATAATAAGGGGTTTTGACTTGATTATAGTACATAACTTATCTTGCAAATTTTAGATCACTCTTTAGCTCATAACATTTCCTAGCTTTCAGTCCCTTCAACTCTGATAGCTTTTCCTCCTCTCAAGCTTTATCTCCTTGAGTCTTCATGCTCAATGTACAAGTGCAATCCTCTCTATCTAACCACTTATCAAAGTATGGTCTCTGTGCCTTATATTTCCTTCTCCTAAATGTCCTCTCCTTTACACCCTTCAACCACTTCATAATTTGGCACACTAACTGTTGGAAATAATTAAGACTAGCTAGGTTACTAAGAGGGGAGGGGTGAATCAATAACCTCAAAATTTTTGACAAATTCAACACTTAATATCACAATCCATTTACCATTGATAGATCTAATCTACTGCATGCATGAGAAATTGAAAACACAAAACATTTTGCTCTACTGTTGATTCACATTCGCATTCTCATGCATCAAATGTTACTTCTATTATAATTGGATAGGATACGATACATTACATATATACCAACCCAATTATAATAATTACAAGGTCAACCAAAACACAAGATAACACCAATATTATTGAGTTGGCCCAAGTGTAGAAACTCAGGTTTTGAAAACTGACTTGGTGAATTTCTGATACATGACATCCACTGCATTACTCAACATCATCATGCATTTGGTAGAAGTAGAGGTTTAGTCCATACTAATCACTCAATGTAGCTTCAAACTCAGTATACACTAGAGACTCGGTAGATACTATGTCACTCAATAGAAATTGAATTCCATGTTTACTATGTGTGCTCAGTAAACACTAACTTCTCATCACTTGGTTAACACTTGCTTCACATCACAAGAACTGATGACTCAGTAGACACTATGAAGCTTAGTGACCCTTGACTACTTTGTAAGAACTAAATTGCTTGGTCTAAATTGCTAGACTTTGCACTGCCTGTATTCACTCAGTAACCACTTGGAATGCTCGGTATGAACTGTGAAACTTGGTAACCACTAAATACTGAATGAAGAGCTCAGTAACCATAGAAAGTATAAATAAGTGTTGTTATTAATTTAAAAAAAGACTTAATGCCAACAATATCCCCCTTTGGCATTGGTGACAAAAACACTTATCAGCCAAAACTTATGTATAACATAATGTGATACTGACTTGATATGGCATGCTGATTTTGATTTTTCAAAATTTGTCTTTGTAATTTTCCTATATATACATTTGTACATATTTCCCCCATACAATGTACATATAATATCATAATATCATACTGAGTGTATGTACAAATATCTGTCCTCCTTAATCTCTCCCCCTTTATATTATGCACATATCTCTCCCCCTTTTTGACAATAATGCCAAAGATTTATACGCAATCTACTTATATAGAGACACTAAAATGTGAGAGAAACTCAGAATGTACCTTAAGAATAAGAGTTAAGGTCTTGTCCTAGTTTTCTTTCAACATTTTGCAAGTTTGAAGTGCAACTTAGACTTGTGTAGAGAGTTCAATCATATGATTTGCAACTGAAAAGTTGTTGTTATGGATCAATGTCTTAAAATAAGCAATATGCTTTTGCATTGTATCCATGATAGGAAGGATCATATTCTAGATGTATATAAGTGTAGACCTAATCCTTGCTTCCTCTCTTAATAAATCTACCTGCATATCTGATAGAAATTCGATCCTCATGTGTTGTGTAGAGCTTGAACTAGGGTCAAGCTACAACTTTTGTGCACTAGTGTTTAGATCCTCATCAATCTTACTTAATTTTCCCTTAATTTCTATTGTATGCTCAGTAACATCACATAATTTAGCAAAAAGAGATGTTAAATTTGTGTAGGAGGATTCAAGATTTGACAAAATTGAAGAAAGATCTACCTGCTTAATAGGTATTTGCTGAGCAATGTGCTCAAACACTTTATTGTCAAACTTCTTCTCTACTTTTTCCATAAGCTTGTCCTAGCCAGTAGAATCCTCATTGAATTTATTAACCGCCTCTTCTAATTACAACAAATTTTTTTGAGAAGAATCTACATCAACACCTATAGCCTCTGTCAAAATGTTCTTGGCACTCTCTATAGTTTTGAATTCCCTATCTCTTTCTTCTCTTAGCTACTTCTGTTTGGCTTTTTGTTCAAGTAGCTGACTAACTAATCTCATTTTCTCTATAGGAGCATTATAAAAATCTAACTTAGTGATTTCAATCTCGTCCAGATCAATATCTTCCTTAATTTCTTTTCCACTAATCAAAATTTTTAGTGGTGTCCTTGGTTCAACTTTTGACACTAATGGTTTGGATTTTGAAACAAAAACAATTGTGGAAATAGTAGGGCTTGCAGTACAAACTTGTATAGTGCCTACTGATGGAATGCTTGCTGGAGCACTAAAAGAATCCAAAACTGATGTACTTCCAAAAATTGAGGTATCAATAGGTGGAATACTAGTAGAAGTACTTACAATAGGAGCATTTACTGGAGCATGCAAAACTGAAGTAGACAAAACTAAAGAATCCAAAACTGTAGAACATGAAACTGTACACACTACTGATGAACTAGACTCGGGCACTGAAGAAGTAGAAGGCTACAACTTGTTAGATGAAGTGGTAGGCACTTCCATTAGAGATACCTAGAACTAAGAGGAAGCAAAGAGAGATTAGATAGATGATGTATCTATTGTGGTCACAATCACACTTTTTGAAGTTGTCTCCATGCTTGATGATGTTACTATTTTTATTGGAGAGTGAGGAAGGGAGGCTATGAATTTTGTAGCTATCCTAACTGGATCACTTTCTTCTTCTTCTTCCTCTTGTCTGTCTTCCTTTTCAGCTTCTTCCTCTTTATCTTCTTCACCATCCTTTATCAAATCTTGATATTCTTTAGCATTGATGGTGACATAAGGAGTATTGTATTCTTCATTATCTTCATCCTTGTTACTATCATCATCATCATTGATCTCAACTAGATTCTCACTTGGCTTGTGAAGATGGAACACATTCTTCCATAAGTTTGTTGCATTCTTCACAACATACTCAACATCTTTCATTAGAACAAGACAAGTGTTGAATATTAGAGTCATTTTGCTTTCATTGTCTTTTAATGCTTTCTTCACCTTTGCATCTATCAAGTTGGGCACCAATTTCTTTAGAGTTTGAGCAAAAATATCCTTGACAGTCTAAATGGTGCTATCCCATCTAACCTTTACGTTATCTAACAAAACTGCAAGGATTTGAGATGCAAATTGATCAGGAGCAAATTTCCATCTGCTTAATTTTTCCATGATTAGATCTTCAACCTCTTTCTATTTTATTGGAGTCCTAGTTTCATATTTGAGTGCCTTGAAGTTGTCTATTCTAGCACCTTCTCTTAATTGATTAATTCTTTCCTAAAATGTGGGAGGAGGTTGGTTAAAGACAACATCATTGTCATCTCTTCCTATTTTATTCTTAGATCTTCTTATGAATATAGCTATGGAGGTCTTAGGTGGCTTGGTGATAATCACTTTGCCTTTCTTTCTTACAGGATCTTCCTCCTTTTCTAATTCTTCTTCTTCAATCTCAGATTCTTTTTCTTCACCTTTTCCCTTAGTAAGCATACGAGGGGCATTTTTAGTTTTCAGTTTTGATATCCTCCTCTTACCTTTATTCACTACCTATGGAAGCTTGATTTCTAGTTCTATTTTGGCTTTGGTTTCATCATAGGTTCCAAAGATAGGGGCCTTTAGATCTACAGGCTCATTAACTAGGGCTTCAATTATTTCCTTTGTCTCATCAATATTAACCTCATAAGAAAGAGGTTTTACCCACACTATTCTAGGCCTTACTGCCTGGATGTATACTTTGTCACAATCAACCATAAAATAGACATCATCCTTATAGTCTTCAACCAACTTCTGAGGTATCCTGAATCTATTATTCATCTTTTCCTTGAAAACTTCAAAATAATTGTCCATGATACTATCAAAATTTCCACTCATTTCAGCTATAAACTCATTAATTTGATACAAGACTGGTGTGTCTTTTCTCTATACCACTATTCCTTTAGAGGGGAAAAACTTGTGAACATAAAAGAACAAACATGTCAATAGAGAACCAAATTTGCATGGATTATTTTTTGAGGCTTTGATGCTTTCCATATTCTTATTCAACTACTTCAACATTAAGTCTACTAGGTCATATTCCAAATTCTTTTTAACAACCTTGTATGCTAGGTCAACTACCTCACATGGCACACTACTAAGTTGATTAGAGTTGTAGATCTTATGAGAAATAATATGAATACCAAATTTGAGTTCCACATCAGACACATTGCTAATTTTCAATCATCTACCATCCCACTCAGCTAGGGTTTTCTTCTGAAACTCATCTTGACCTAGGGTTTTTGTGACTTTAGCCTTGTTAAGTATAGGGAGACCAATAATGTGATGAATCATTTTCCTCATAATCAAAACTAGCTGTTCTAACCACAATTGACCATTATGGACTTGACTCAAGATATTTCTAGTCCATTTAATTTGAAAGCTTCATGGTAGGTGAGGAATATGGGTTAAGCCTTTCTCCTCTAGGTGTTTATGCTCAGGCTTAAGAGTTCCATCCACACAAAGTTCACCTAGGGAACTATCCACTTCTAGGGTTCCTATCTCTTGTACAACACATTTGAAATGAGTTTGAATATCATTGATAAGGAGTACCTTTGGTGGAATTTGTGACTGAGCTCCATTTAGGTCGAGGGATTCTACAATTGCTAGTACCAATTTGAAATTAGCTTCCTGATACTATTAAATTTTACTTTCTTTTCATCTTCAACTCTACCTATATTCATGCAATTCTTAGCTATATGGCCAAGTTCAGTACATGTGTAACATCTTACTGTAGTATCCTTTCTTCTCAAGTGATTCCTAGCACAATTTATGCCAATGTGTCCATATTCTCCACAGTAGTGACATCTATGCTAAGTATTGTAGTCCCAACCAAATATTACCTTTACAAATTGTTTAGCTGGATTGAATGGTTTAGATCTGCATTCAGATGCCTTGTGACCTTGTTTCTTACATTTGTGACATTTGCCTTTAAACTTTGGTTTCTCCTTGCATTCATTAGCTTTATGACCATGCTAACTACAACTGTAGCATTTTCTATTGAATTTTTCCTTTCCATTGCTCCAACATTTATTTGATGTATGACCTATCTTACCATAGTGATTTCAAGTAGGTCTTTGATTCCTTTGAGCACATTTTTTAGAGGATTCACCTTCTTCTTTGTATCCAAGTCTTGCTTTGCCCTTTTTCCTATAAAAATTCTGCTCATTTTGCTAATTCAATTGATCCATGTCTACTTGGGATTTCATTATTCTTTCATTGAGTTGCTTCTTAGAATTTAGATCAACTTTCAACCTTTCATTGATTTTGTTTTTAGTGTTCAAATCATTCCTTAACCTTTCATTTTCAGATCTCAGACTCATGATTTCTTCATTTGCATTGGAGAGCTGATTGATAAGACTTCCTTACTGAAGGGATTGATTTTGAGTTTGATTGTCCCTTGCCTCCAAGTCTTCTTTTGCCTTATTTTTCTGTTATGAGATTTCACATAATCTTATTGACTAGATTTCTTGTTCTTTTCTCAATTTTCTTACCTCTTCTTGTAGGGAACCATTCTTTTCTAGGATTTCTTTGATTGCATCATTTGCTTCATCTGAATTTCTTGAGGAGAAAAAGTCTTCAATCTTCTCTTCAACATACTAGTGATCATTCATCTATTTTGTAAGTTCCTTCCTTCTTTTTAGGGATTGGTAAAGATGCTCTTTTTCTTCCTTGAGTTGAGCTATGGCCATCTCTAGATCTAGCTTGTCATTATCAATAGCTTTGCCAAGTCTAAATATCTCCATTGTCCTTGATCTTTTCTCAAGCTCTCAAACTTTATCTTGAGAACCACAAAGCTCTGTACCAATTGTTGGAAACAATCAAGATTAGATAGGTTACTAAGATAGGAGGGGTGAATCAGTAACCTCAAATTTTTTGACAAATTCAACACTTAATATCATAATCCATCTACCATTGATAGATCTAATCTACTGCATGCATGAGAAACTGAAAACACAAAACACTTTACTCTGCTACTGATTCACATTCGCATTCTCATGCATTAAACATTACTTCTATTACAATTGGATATGATACAATACATTACATATATACCAACCCAATAATCATAATTACAAGGTCGGCCAAAACACAAGATAGCACCAATATTACTGAGTCAGCCCAAATGTAGAAACTCAGGTTCTGAAAATTGACTTGGTGAATTTTTGATACACAACATTCACTACATTACTCGGCATCATCATGCATTTGGTAGAAGTAGAGGCTCGATCCATACTAATCACTCAACATAGCTTCAAACTTAATATACATTGGAGACTTGGTAGATACTGTGTCACTCGGTAGAAACTGAATTCCATGTTTACCATGTGTGCACTCGGTAAACACTAACTTCTCATCAATCGATTAACACTTGCTTCACATCACAAGAACTAATGACTCGATAGATACTGCAGAGCTCGATAACCACTAACTATTTGGTAATAACTGAATTGCTCACACTGCTTGTATTCACTTGGTAGCCACTTGGAATGCTCGATATGAACTGTGAAACTTGGTAACCACTGAATACTGAATGAAGAGCTCAGTAACCATACAAAGTCTAAATAAGTGTTATCACTAACAAAAAACAAGACTTAATGCCAACACCAACAATTCTTACTTCTTGGTCTGTGACTCCTTCAATAGAAGTTTGCAATCCTCTTTTCTGCTCGATTCTTCCACTCTTTAATTTCAATTTGAATGGATTAGGTAGGATTCATTGAATCTAACCCACATCTTGTTTCATCTAGAAACATGTTAAAGAATCCTCTTGAATTTTCTCAAAAATAGTTTACATAGAATCATGTACCACTAGCTCATCATCCTTATCCTCCAACTAGTTCACAAAATCCAAGGTAACAACTCTGTCAGCTCAGATCTAGTGAATCTTTGACTTTTCCAATAATGTAGTAGCTTGACACTATTGAAATTTTGGTTCTCGACACATATTGTGTTACTTAGCATCAACTATGCTTTACTGATGCTCAACACCTACCATGAATTCACTTGGCATCCACTAAGTTTTTTGTTTGCTCAGCTCCTTCTATATCACCTGGCACTTGAACTTCTCTCGGTACCTGAAGCTCACTCGGCACACACTAGATTTTGCATTTTCTCGACTCTAATTGAAAATTTTCTTAGCTTTAGTTAGCTTGCTCGACACTTACTAATGAACTTAGTTTAAGCTTTGCAGTCAACCTTGTTCCAACTTACTCCTCCAATATTTCTAAGTGTGACCAACATCTGAATCTTCAAGTATACTATCAATACATCATTTTAGCTATTGTCTTAGTTGATCCTTATAGTTCATTACAAAACCATAAGTCAACCTTTCCCTTAGGTGCTCTTGTTACATCTTATTGATTAAATCCTCTTCATTAATCAACTAAGTGGTAGTACTTAGATCTTATAAGCAATTTTCATTCCTACAAACAACAGGTTTGACATCAATGACAAAACAATGATTGAAAACATTCTTTTACAATAATCTCCCTCTTTGATCTTCAACAATGATCTTTTCAATCAGATTTCCAACACCAGACTATCCAAGGTTAGGTCATTACCATGAGAACATCTTAGTTCTTGTATTGTAGAAACTTTAATAACATAAATAGGAAGTAAAGTTCTCAATACTTTTCTGATCATAGTCTCATCACTAATCTTTCCATCAACTCCTCTAATAGCATTCACAACTTCTTTGATTCTTCCAACATATAGAGCAATGTTCTCACCTTCTACCATCTTCATGTAATCAAAATTTCCTCTCAAGATTTTTGATTTGGCTCTTAGTACATTCTTATCTCCTCCATGGATCTTTTCCAACTTTTCCCACATCTTCTTTCTAGTATTATATTCCTTTATGTTTTCAAATTATGAATAGCTTAGGGAGGATACAATCTCCAACATTGGATGATTGTATTCTTGCTTTTCCTTTACTTTCTAGGATGTCAAAGGTGACGGTATAGTCACACATCCATTTTCCAAGTAGAATACTACTGAATCTCCAATTCCATCAATGTGCAACTTGATCAAAAATTTCCTTGCAGGGAAGTTCTCCTTGTTCAACTTGGGTATCTCCTTCCTCTACATCTTGATCTTTAGCTTTAAGTCCCTTCAAACTTTTCTTTTCAAGAAACACAATATATGATATGAATTGTTAGAATGAATTATAATAATTGATGGGAGGAGGGTGAATTAACTATCCTTAGGTCAAGATGTACAAATTAAACTATTAACTCCTCAAACAACTGAGATCTAATCTTTAATCCACTCGGTCTCTATAGAAACTTATCAATAACATAAACTTGTAGTCCACTATCCCAATAATAACTAACTTATATAACATGAAACATAAAACTATAAAACATATCAAATAAAATCCACACAAGTATAACACCAGGATTTAATGTGGACATCCAATTTGAGAAAATCCACTAGTTACATGTCACCAATTTTTCACTCTTCTAAAGTGAGCTCTCTTAGGAGCCAACCCTATTAAAGGTTACAATACACACTATTAGGTGAGACCTTTTTAAAGGATTTAATCAACCTATTAGAAGTGGCTTTGTTAGAGGACTTAAGAAAATTCTATTAGAATGTCATGTTGATTAAAGGATTTACAAATCAATGTTAGGTCAACCTTGATTAAAGGATTTTAACTAATACAGTAGTTAGAAAATAACAATAGGTTGATGTGATAAATACAACTCACTTTTCAAATACAAATCAAAATGTAGCTGATCTACTAACTCACTGACTGAGCTTCATTCATGTCTCCATCATTGTTTCTAATCTTCTTGGAAAATCCTTCAAAAAATCATTCTTCACCCATGTTCTTCTTCTTCTTCACAACCTTTTGCTCAAGTTTATCAGTCAACAAAATTAGCAATTGCTAACCCTCTCTTAGGTTAATCCTTATGCCTCCTTAAAGTAGTAACTTTGATCTTTTTTCACTTAAACACCACCATTGATCTTAGGGTTATGATCATAATCAAAATATACAATGAATCTATCTACCTTCTCATTCATCTTCTTCCCTTCTAGAAACTTCTCAAAAACTTCTCTTTAAATCCATGCCTAGAAATGCTCAAATACAATTTCTCTTGCATTAAATGCTTTATCTCATCAATGCTTATCCTTCACATGCCTTGACCAATTTTAAATTTCAACTATGTCAGTTGGGAATCTTAATCCCTTCACAAAATAACAAATGCTAACACTTAGTCAATGCTATGTTCCTTGGCCTTGATCATCACTAGATAAATAAGTCTTCATTAACTATCTTGCTTGGCTTACACTGACTTCACTCAGTCCAAATTTTATGTTACTCTATCTTTACTGGTGCTTAGTTGATAGTATATTTTCATAGCTTCTACTATTCACTTGGTCGACACTACCATAGCTCAACTTCAACTATAAGGTCCTTAATATTTTTCTTTGAAGCTTAGTTTAGCCTATGTATTTGGACCTTCATTGATCATCTCTTCTAGGGTTCAACTCAACTATCTTCTCCACTTAATATTATGATTAAATAACACATTATCTTATCAAAATCCAACTGATTATGTGCCCATTGTAGTTCCACATAACTCAACCTTTCCACTATGTCCTCTTGTTATATCTTATTTTCAAATCTTGTTAATCAATCATCTTGATATGGCACTCTACTTAGGTAGCAAATATCCCACCAATAAGGTTTTACATCAATGACAACATAACAATTCTTTCATTTGTAGTTTCCAACAATCTCCCTCTTTGGAAATGATGGAAACACCTCTAGTTACCATACAATCCAAAAATTCAATTGAGTATCCACTTGATTTGCTTCTATCAACTCCCTCTACATTTATTAAAATATCTTCATTAATATCTTTAGTTTCATTTAGATTCTAATCTTAGTAACCAATAATCTCTCTGATCTCAACTTTTAGTTTCATTCTGATTCTCATCTCATGTAGCTTTGCCTCTAGATATCACTTGTTCATGCATCACTTTTTCATATCAGAACATGAACTCTCTCTTTGATGGTAATACCTTCACTAATCTCTTTTTTTACTCTTGTTTCTCATGGTAACTGATCATACTATCCTCCTTTAAACTATTTAGACAATCTCTCCTTTACTCATGTAGATGGTAATTTCTGAACTTCTCCATCTTTCATGTATGACTTCTTTCATCTATAATATCTCCCTTTTTATTTTACTTTTTCATATGGTAATTGTATAATATCTCCCTCTTTAAAAACAATGCCAAAGACACTTTTTTTGGAAGTTAATTCGAAAACTGAGATACTGGCAAGGGGGGTGAATCAAGATCTATAAAACTTTTATCCTTCAAAATAACTTTACTGCATTCACCATATTAACCATCTTATATCTAGTTTATGAATAACATAAGTTGAAATATCAAATTCTAAAATAGATCTAACTATGCATCACATCCATGAAATCTAAACACATAATGAAAAAGATTTTGGTAACCTAGAAACACTTCAAGTTGAAGATAAAATTGGGGTGGGGATGATACTCACAAATTTTTACTATTGCAGTAACAAATTTTACCTATTTGGGTTACAATTTTGATCACTTTTGATGATCTACCCTATGAGGGGTGTGCTCTATTAAAAGCTTTAAGACTGTTAGGTCTTACCTTGATTAAAGGATTTTACACTTACAATGAAGTAAGGACTCTGTTAGGAGACTTACAAAGGTCTGTTAAAACTACTTTGTTAAGAGATTTACCCTGATTCAATATGTCAAAACTGATTTAGTACCTAATCCTTTGGTCTACACTTATAATTACTAATTATGAATCTCCTCCTTCCAATCTCTAATTTGATCTTCAATTTGGTATATCCTTATTTTGTCCTTCACTGCTCCATAAGTTTGCTAACTCTATTTTTCACAACTTTCTCTTGCAACATCCAAAACTTAACTCCTTCACTTGCTTCACACAATTTTCTCTCTCTCTTTTGCGATAGCTCACTCTGTATATAAAAATAGGTTTTGGATCTACCTATTTAAAGACACATGTAGAGTCTTCTAGATGCTTCCCTTTTTGCCTCTTCATTTTATTGTTTGTTCTTTCCTCATAGAGATTGATGATCTGCATCAAAATGCATAAAAACCTTTATAACATACTCTAAAATCATTAAATGTCATGTCCATGTTGGATCAAAATGGTTTACTTCAAAGTTTGGATCATTCCAAACTTTTATGTTCTCTCTATGTTACTTGACACTCACTATCTCTAATTCTTGATCATAACTATTCTTGTTGTTGTTGCTCAACCTTAACTGTACTTGGTTCCTTCTATATAAATTGACATCTATGTTCTTTGTCTACTTGACATTCACTAATCTTATACTGAAAGTACTCCACAACCAAAGACTTTCTTGGGTCCCATAGAGCTTGGTTTATACATGATTATTTACAAGTCTTTACATGACTCAACCTATATAGAGTAACTCAATCGTAGTGATGACTGACTAACTCTCCCTTACCAACAATCTCTCCCTTTGACATTAGTAGCAAAAACAATTTTTCATGATTACTTCTTTACATTATAAAAATAATAGTACACCTCCTAATCATATGACTCGGTTCTTATAGAACTTGAAAACTTTTTCTTTTACAATACAATATATAATACATACTTTACATGACTCAAAAATAGTCTGATTCTATCTTTGTCATATCTTGTGTACACTCTTCCTTTTTGAGCTTTGAATCTTTGTATCTATTCTTCATGTATATATCCCCCTTGTAACTCATCATTCTAGTTTATTTCCCCTTATATAAATCTTCTATCCCGCTTGATCATTTCATTCCCCCTTTTTTTTGACACTTATGTCTTCTGTCGGGGTTGGGTAGGTGGAATCAAACCATATTTATCAATGAATGGTTTGTGTATTTGATTGATCATGGAAAGAGCATGATGCCATGTGGTTCTTTCTAATTCCAAAACATGAAGCTTTAACTCCAGATTTTCTGCCAAGTTAATTAAGCTATTAGTAATTAAAAGATTATGATCTATTTGAACTAGATCTTTTGCTGAAGTTAGCTCTCATTGCATAACCTCCAAGTGAGGTATCAACATTGATTGGATGGAGATGATTTTGTCCCTTATTATGCTATCTTCCATTTGTAGCTCAGCCAACCTTCCTTGTGCAAATAACTATTTGTTATAATACATTGAGACCAGTTCAGCTGACTGAGAGATAGAACTACCTAATTGCTTCATGTCATCTTGAATCCTCTAAATCTTTAACTAAAAGTCATTTCTAAACCTTGGCACATCACCAAGTATATTGTACAAATATTGTACTTTCTTCACAAGTTCTTCTAAATTCTATACAAGTGTCTATAGCTCTACTTTTCTAACTACAATTATAGTAGAAATTTTCTCTATTACTCTCTTATCAAATTTCTTTTCAAACTAGGCCATAAGTGTTTCATTTGTCTCAATATCCTTAGTGTTGACTTTTTCAACAATTTGCACCAACTGAGAGATAATGTGGGCCTATTCATCAATGGTCTAAATATCAAAAGCATCAAAAAAATGTCCTTGATATCATGCAACACCTATGTCAATTGATGTTCTTGTCTCATCTCTTCTTGTCTTTTCTTTCTTGCTAAAATTTCTTGCAAGATAACAATTTGTTCAAAAGTGAGATTGTTTAGATCTCATTTTGGCATTTTAATTACTTCAGCTAGAGTAATAATATTACCTAGAGAACTACCCTTTTTCTTCTTTCCTTTCTTTTCTTTGGAGTGCTACTACTCAACACTGCTAGAGTTAGAGTAGGTTAGGGGGTTTCACCACTTAGTCTTTCTTATTTTTTAGTGCTTGGAACAAAAATGGTAGCACTCAATACTACATTCTCATTTTCATTTTTTTCTTCTTTCTATCCTATCTCCTTATCTCCCTCATCCCAAGGTCTAGAGACATGTGATCTTGTTTAACTAGATTGGTCTACATTTGAGTCTTTATCTTTCTCCTTTTGTTCTACCTCCTTTTCTGGTTCCTCAACCTCTATTACCAAAGTTTTGGTTTGTGAGGCATATTGTTGTTGTTTCTCCATCTAGTTTATTTTTTCATTGAAATCAACAACTTGGACTTGTATTATTCCTTCCTCAGGGTAGTCCCTTATTTTTTTCAATACATGAGTGTTAGGTGTAGTATCATGAATGTGTGATACATTTCCCTCTGGGATTGGCATACCTAAAATTTCTTCATCACTTTGATCATCCTCAATGGTCACTATGTCTACTTGTTTCTCTTGTTCAACTCTTTTTGTGGTTAATCCAAAAATACTCTTCTATAAAAATTCATTCTATTGTACACCAATCTCAATTTCATTCTCTAAAATCATGAATGTTTTGAATTTAGGAACAAATTAGTTCCTATACTTCTCCAAAAATGTTTCCTTTTATTTATTTGTCAATTCAGGCATAATCTTGACCAATGTGCCTTCTCTTATTTTCTTCTTAACTTCTATTGCCTGTTCCCACTTTGCCTAAAATTTCTTCATCACTTTGATTGTCCTAAATGGTTACTATGTCTACTTCTTTCTCCTATTCAACTCCTTTTGTGGTTAATCCAAAAATACTCTTCTATAAAAATTCATTCTACTGTACAACAACCTCAATTTCATTCTCTAAAATCATGAATGTTTTGAATTTAGGAACAAATTAGTTCCTATACTTCTCCAAAAATGTTTCCTTTTTTTAATTTATCAATTTAGGCATAATCTTGGCTAATATACCTTCTCTTATTTTCTTCTTAACTTCTATTGCTTGTTCCCACTTTCTATCAAGTCTACTATACAAATCACTCGAAATCTTATTCAAATTCTATAGGGGCATGCTTATTATTAGCTCACTTCTATCATAGATTCCTCTACCTTGGATTTACTAGCATTTCTTAATGTATCATACTTCACATATTTGAATCCTAATAGGCCTGCAAAGTTTCTAATGTTGGTACAATGATTCGTCGATGACAAGGTTCATCAGACTCGATCCTCTCTACATCTTGCTCTTTAATATCTTTCTTCTTCACTAGCCATTTTCTCTTTGTCTACCCTATAACAACTAACACTTTCCTCTTCTCTGCACTTGTACCACTAGGTTTTATGATCTTCACCACTCCTTTCTTGAATGGTGGCTCGACACTTGCTATTGTTGCTGCCCTAGTCCTTGGTCTTTATGGTGCAGGAGGAGAGAGGGGCTTGGATATCATCTTCTTTGAAATCTTTCTCACCTTAGACTTAGTAATTTTCACTGATTTAGCCTTCTTTACTAGTGGGGAGACAAGTGCTATGGATTTATCCTATTTATCTACACTCTCTTCCTCTTCCTCAACATCACTACCATTTTATTTATCTTCTCCAAGACCTTGTGTAATCATCAAAGTTTCTTTACATCTGGACTATGTGCCTAGCTTCTCTTCTAGGTCTTCAATAATATTCTTTCTCTTCTTATCAGTAGAAGTAATCTTGATGTCTACTATTATTATCTAGCTTTTTCTCCCTCAAATTATCCAAATGGCTCGAACTTTGCACAATTTATTCCTTTAGTAGTGCAACAATACTTGTGCTCACATCATCAACTTCAAATTTATGGCCAAAAGGTTTAAGCTAGGCTATCCTTGGCTTAACTACCTATACAAATGTGTTATCAATATCCATTAGGAAACTATTAGTTCAAGATTTTTTAGAGTCACCATTTTTCTTATTTTTGATTCACTCTTGCTTTCATTGTTTATTTTTGGACAGTTGGTTCTGCCTTCCCTTTGGTTTTGTCTTGTAAATTGATCATCAATGAACCTCATTCTATCTATATTATTTTCCTTCAAGCCTTTTATTGAACAAGTCTTTCCCTTAGAAAATCTTCATCAAAAGTGATTATCCTGAAACCATCTTACCAAAAGTTTGGAAGTTTCTTAGTATAAAATGTAAACTTCTTGAACATTTTGTACCCTTTGTACCAAGTTTAGATAGCATGAAGCTGCCTTGAACCCTTTGTACCAATTGAACTTGTGAACATGTTCAATGCTTCATCTAGTTCTCAAAGACAATGTTTCTTGGTGGACCTAACCAACATGTCATGGATACACATGTGTGAAGGACATGCAATAGTTGGATACCTCATCAACTTTGACATGATCATGGGTAATATCATGATTTAGGGTAAATATAAGTAATTAATGGTTGAAGTAAGGCTATCATAAATGATCACACCAAAACCTTCATTTGGGAGTAAAGATATGAGGATTTGGCACATGCAAAGGGCAAGAATCATTTGAATTATTTGTTTCCTATCTAATGTCAGTCACTAATTTGTCTCGTCACCCTATCCTCATGGTATGCTGAAATTAATTCTGTCCTCCACATAATTAATGACTAGTCCCTATTTTGGAGATGCATATAAAGAAGAATTTACCTTTTTTTAAAAAATAAAATAAAATTTCTTCTCTTGTCTAAAATAATTAGTCATAAGAAAATTAGAGAGAGAAAGCCTTCTTCCATATCTGTAATGGTCATCGCTTTTCATGTAACCCTTTTGATCTCTAGTTATTTTTCTCCCGCCTATTTAGCGAAGCATAATTGTGGTTGTTTCTTTGTTTTTAAATACAAGTAAAGTTCCTAAATCATGAAGTCTACACTACACTTATTTGGGAATACTCATAGTTTGCAATGCAAATCACCTATAGTATCTGACACAAACCTATTAGGAGTTAATTTGGGGGGTGTTGTAGAGAGATTGTGTGAAAGAATTGCAAAACCTTTTTCCACTGAAGTGTTGGATACTAACCTCCTCATGGCCTCCACTTTCCCACCAACCTACCCTTGTCTAGAGCTAATTCAAGAGTGAATTCATATGTATAATGTGTTTGGGGGGAATATATTGAAGAAAGATGGAAGTGTGTTGTTGAGTGTCAATAGAGAAACTGTATCCAAATTATTTCATCTAGAGGAGCAACAATTTTATGACTTGACCCCTACATTATCTATGGCTAGATTTTTAGAGCAAGCATATATCTATAGGAACACCATAGCAAGAGCTGGATTGAGTCTTTCTACAAAGGTGGTTCTAGGTTACCCAAAATCTTGAAAAATAAACAAATGACCATTCAAGTCTAGGGCATAATGGTTCTACTACATAGAATTTGTGGGTCTCCTGACATCTCCATCTTTGAAGAGTGGATGTATTTTTATATACAGATTGTGTTAAAAGGCTCACAATTTTTAGACTAGGCAAAATTAATATCTAGCTCTCTAATAAATTAGCTGAAGGGTGTTCTAAATTTGAAAAAGAACTTTTTGATGTCATCTTATTTGATGTATATGCAAGCTGGAACTTAGGATTTACAACATTTACCCCATGAACCCTAGACTAAGAACATTACCATATATAATTATTGCCCCATGTTGCATAAAGATAGAGCCTTGGAAGGTTTCAGAAGGATCCATTACATCTTTTTTGGAAAGCTGTATTTTGAATTGAAAAGCCCTGTGCACCATAGATTGTCCCCTGAGTCTCAAAATCTCATTCAATCTTTCAGTATCCTATACATTCAATTCCCTAAATTCACTTACTTGAGGGTAGGAGGTTTTGATTAACAACCTATATGCCTTCCTAGGTTTGCTCTTGATTGCTTTGTCTTGGTAGAAGTATCTCAATAGTTAATTGCTATGATAAACAAATTCTTAGCTAAAGAAGCTTGTGATATTATTTTCCCACTCAAATTAGGAAAATTGACATGTGGAAGCATGGAAGATGCAACACGTATAAGCTCTAACTTGGTTAAGATTGGTTTTGGCTTCTACCAGGCTAAAATAGACTTTAACAACAAAAGAATTATTCATAGTCTATTTGATACTCATGCAAAGATTGTACATGTCCCTAATGTGGAAGATTTTTGGGAGGATTGTGCAGATGAGTTGGAAGTGAGAAGAAGAGAGTCCTCAAGGTTTACTATTGCACAAGTCCCCCTATTTCAATTGAAATTGGGTATAGATATCATAGACATAGAAGAAGACAGAGCTGATACTTCAACCCCCCAAGAAATTGAACCCGTAATTTCTAACATGGTTACTATAGATTGGAGCTCTAAAGAAGAAGATAATATTCTTGAAAGAATAGAAAATGTTATTGAAAAGATAAAGTCTTGGTTGAGAATGAAAAAGGACACTCATACTAGTGACTAGATTGATCATGTTTCTAATATTGATCTTACAATTGCAGGTAGCAGAAGGTCACTAAGGATTTGTAAGAAGAGGTTCCATAATCCACCTCTTGTACAAAAAGCCCATTCTAAAAATAAATCCAAGATGTCAATACCTGTAGGACTTCACCAGGTAATCTAGGTAGATGATGAACCAGATAAGGACCAAGGTGATGAGCTTATTAAAAACAACCAAAGAGTCTAGATGACATTGGGTTCATCTCCTTCAAGGATACAAGTCATAAAGACCCCTAAAAAGGTACTAAATCAAAAAAGGATGCTACTACTCCTAACTAGCTCATAGCTTTAGTAAATAGGAAGAAGAGTTTAGTTCTTGTTTTGTTTCTTGTTGAGGACATTGTGAGCAAGTATACCAGCAAGGCCCCAAACCTAAAAGGAATAAAAGCACAACCAACATAACTTTTGATAGTGCAACAAGGACGAGTATAGCTAAAGTGACCACCTACAATCAAAAAGAGGGAACCGATGAATTAGATCTAAAATAATTTTGAAATCACATGAACAAATTTGGGGGTAGTGAACTATGAAACAAAGGAACACTAGGTAGAAGCATCCACAAAAAAAATTGTGCTATAGTCATAGAAAGACAAGATTAAAAAGCAGAAACTAAAAGTTGAGATCAATGTAATGAACAAATATATAAATTCTCTAAAAGGTCAGAGTTTGGCTCTCGATGACCAACCACAACTTACCTTTGACTCTAGTGCTCCTAAAAACCAACAATTTCTAGGTGACTTAAAGAAGGGAAAGATGATGATGAAAACTATGTTAAGTTGGATTAGCCTAGTAAAAAATCATGTTGCTATACTCATGCCAAATCTACATGAAATCATTTCTCTAGCTGGGGCTGCACTTATTGAATCCTACATTTAGTCAACAAATTAGAACGGTGAAGTTGAAAATTTCTCAGCTATGGTAACTCAGTTTGTAGAGATAGAAGATTACAGGCCAAAAAGTTTCTAAAGGGAAACCCACTGTAGCACGTGGACACAAGGTTGATTCAAGTTTTAAGAAAGAACATAGCCTGGAGGGTATCTAAGTATAGTTCTACTATTTCCAAGATGTAGTCATGTGAAAAAGAATTCAAAACATTGCTCAAAAATATAAACAGGGACTTCTAGTCCATTGGCTTAGCCTTTTCCACCCCTCTTAAAGGAGGTTTTGATGTGGAGATCATGATCAAACAATATGAAGAGTTCATGAGTTCTATGAAAAATAAAATTGATCTCACATCATTTGACTTCTCCAAGGTGGCTAAGAGTGAGATAATGTTAGGTATGTGCACTCTAGAACTTCTTGGTTATTTGGATAATGTAAATAAAAAGAGACTGGATAAAGAAGTTTGGAAAAAATTGGTTATAGAGCATCAAGAGCCCGAATACCACTGCCATGAATGAATTCATGAACATGTTCAAGACATGGAAGCTTGCACATGGATAGGTGATGCTGAAGATGAGGAGGAAGAAGAACCGCTTGACAAATTAGTATATAATTAATTTTATCTTTCAAATTATTTTAAGACATTTGGTTTCTATTTTTAAAAGTTAATTTTTGGGTCTACATACCCTTAAGTTGGTTTTCATGACTACTTTTAACTATTTGAGAATTGAGTTTTAAGGGAGATTCTTAGATAGCTTTCTATTTAAGTTTGAAAATTAGTAGTGTTAAAGGTTGGCAGTTTTTGATGGATACCATATGAAAAATTAGATTTTTTTAAGTTTTCCAATATTGTACTTGAATAGGATTGTTCTTTTTGAAATGGGAAAGATCTGATTATTCAAAGATTGTATGCTTTGGATTGGTTTGTTGTTGATTTAGTATTGAATTGATGTCAAACTATTGAAATCTCTTTCTTATGTTGGATGATATATGGTAGATATGTTAAATAAATTTCTATTCTATATGTCTTTATGAGAAATGATTGATAGAGAAATTGTGCGTTCTCTCCTTTTTGTTCTTCCTTGTTTGTTTATTTTCTACTTTCTGATTATCCCTCTATCCAAGAGTAGATGTGAAGCCTTACTACTTTCTAGTTAAAAATAACTCTGATTTAGAAGGAAGTTTTTAATTCAACATATAATAAGGAAGCTGAACCTTACCAAAATTTAGAGAGGAATCGAAGAAGTTAAAATTCCTCAACTGTTGGAAACTTGTATTTGTCTAGCAAATTTGGGCATAAAAGTTCTTAGTTATTTTGTTCTATTAAAGGATAAATCTGTACACCAATAGATTTTTGGTGACTCTATTGGGGAGTTAATTAGAGAAGATCTAGTATTTCATTATTTAAAAAGTTGATATTATGCTCCAATATGGTACTTCCACATTATAATATCTTTCCTATTCTTCAACCCAATCTTGGCTTTAATGACACCCAAGAAGATATCATATGTGATTTGAACACAGTGGCTTGGAGAGAAAGGACAAGCAATCAAAAATACTTACAAGTTTTTAGAACCCTAGAAAGAGAGGAAGAAATTGGTGAACAAGTGAGAGAAGTCCTTGTGATTCAAGAAGCTACTGTAGTGAATAGATTGGCTCAAGGGCTAGTGAGAAACTGAATAAGAAATCGAAGAAAGCTGGCTGAAAAGAGATTTAAAAGTGCAGATAAAGAGAGATGTTTTATTGATGATGACTTTGAAGCTTTAAGGTTGATTGATTTTAAACTTGATCACACGCATAAAAGAAAGAAAAAAGTCTGTTTAGTTAGTAGGCCTACATCACCACCACTAGCACAACCTTCTTGAGTTCTACAATCCCTTGATATCCTTGGTACTATTACCTCCTCTATTTTAAATATCCAACCTTTGAATATCATCCTTCCAGTTATGGCTTTTTGGGGCCAAAAAAATGGACCTCTCCAACTTAGAGTGAACCTTGGGGTCATAACCAAAGGAACTAAAGATTTCTTTCTTAAATTTAGTGGAGATGGTAAAGTTCTAGCCGGAGATCATTTAAGCTCTTTCAAGGCAACCTGCAAAACTATAGATGCCCCTATTGAAGATGTTGTTGTCTGACTTGTCTTCCAAACATTTACCAATATTGCTGCTAATTGGTTTAATCATATCCCTCATGCCTCTATAACTAGTTGGGATACCATGACCCATGCATTTGAAGTATATTTTAAAACTCCTAGTGATGGAAACTCTCTTCTTACCTAATTGTCTCAGCTTAAGAAAGAAATGCACGAATTGCTGAGAGAATTCATGGCTAAACATAATAAACTTTTAGAAAGAATAAACACTAAAAATTGGAAAGGATTCCTCGTGGGAGAAATGCCCCCTAACATCTCTTTTCATATGAGAAGGATTGTACCAGTTGATTTGGATGTTGCCCAAAGATTAGCCATTGAATTAGAAGATGACTTGATAATCATAGGAAAATGGAGAAGAGATGTTCAAAATTTGAATCCTCAAGCCTCTACAAGTATAGATCTTGTAGTCTAAAGGTTAGTTAATGATGTTATCACCCTGAAAAGACAATAGGGTAGACTTTGTATTTATCCAAACCAATATTAGAATCAACTTGGATGGAACAATTTCCCTACATAGCAAGGAAGAGATGCTTATTAGCTACTTGGTCCGTAGAATAAATTGTAGATTGAAGTCCCTTCTAATAAGGAGGTAATGTGTTCTTTTCATCTTACTACAGATCATGATGGTGAAACCTGTACAAATTGGTTGAGGCATTTGTAGATGAAAGAGACCAAATGTCAACATGGAATTGTTACTGAAGTAGAATTGTACCACCTAAAATGACTACCTCACATGCATTCTTTCTAGAGTATGAGTCTAATTCAGATAAGAGTGTAGATGTTTTGTTAGCCACAAATGATCCTTCATGCTCTATATTAACAAGAGGTTAAAGGGCATCCAAATTCACTCTTGGGACAAGCTCAAGTTCACAAAGTATGAAAATGAATGATTCATCTCAACCTATCAAAGATCCTCCCAAAGGTATTGAAAATGCTTTCCCTAGAAAAAGTATTGTAAATTCAAGTTCTTTTGCTCCCTTTGATATAGTTTAGTTTTGTAAATCTTCTAATGATACTATATCTACTATTGATTACTTAAAATTGAATCCTAGGGAATTAGATATACTAGTGGAGTTTATAAAAAGTGAACCATGTAATAATTTACAACTCATTGGAGACACTTCTAATTTTGTTGAGACACTTGTCCCAACCAATGAATGTACCCTAGAACAAATTGTAGATCTTGAAAGTCTAATGATCCTTGAGACAGACAATCAAGATAGAAAACCTAATCTTTTTTATATCTCTATGTTACTCAATGGAAGGAAACAAAGTAATTGCATAATTGACTCTGGTGTGTATAATAATATAATGCCTTCTTCTGTTACCAAAGCCCTAGGACTAACTCTTACCTAGAATTATGGGAAATGCTATTCTATGGATGGTAAATAGGTACCTCTAATAGGTCAAGTGAAAGATGCGCAAGCAGTCTGGTGGTATACCTTGATAAAAGGCTGAAACTAATCTTTTTAGTGGTTGAGATACCAATGAGTTATGGGATCTTACTCAATCAATTTTTTTGCAAAGATATGGGTGGTGAGATAAAGATGGATTGGTCTAAAGCTACTCTCCCTATTGGAAACAAGAAGGTCCAGTTAACCCTTGAGGAGAAAATTTTATACATAGTGTTTCCGTCTAACAATCTAAAATCTCACATTTTGTATCAGGAATGCCAATTTGGTAATTACTTTATTCAGTTTGAAGAAGAGTAAGATTTCTTGGAGGAGGAAGAAATGTGGGACATGGAGTTTGATGGAAGTTGCTCTGGTTTTGGATCCGGGGTTGTTCTAATTTCCCCTAAAGGAGACATGTTGACACATTCTTTAAAATTAGATTTTCCTAACACTAATAATGCTTTAGAATACAATGCCCTTCTTTTAGGATTGAATGAAGCAACATTGAAAGGAATAAAATCACTCACTATGAAAGGAGATGTTAAATTAATTGTAAAACAAAATTGAGGTCTTTATGCCATGAAAAATGACTGGCCATGAAACTAAATTTTGATATTGCTTCAGCCAGATATTTGTAAGATGGTTTCAAGATAAGAAAGCCTTCATCATGAGTGATTATCTTGAAACCATCTTACAAAAAGTTTAAAAGTTTCTTGGTATAAAATGTAAACTTCTTGTATCCCTTGAACCTTTTGTACCCTTTGTACCAAGTTCAGATAGCACAAAGCTCCCTTGAACCATTTGTACCAATTGAACTAGTTCACAATTTCAATGCTTCATTCGATTCTCAAAGACAATGTTTCTTGGTGGGCCCAACCAACAAGTCTAATACAATCGTGGGTGATGTCATGATTTAGGGTAAATGCAAGTAAGTAATGGTTGAAGTAAGGTTGTCATAAATGATCATGTTGGAACCTTGATTTAGGAGTACAAAAATGAGGATTTGGCACATGCAAAAGGTAGTAATCATTTGAATTATTTGTTTCCTGTCTAATGTCAGTTGCTAATTTGTCCTGTCACCCTATCCTCACAATACACTCAAATTAATTATATCCTCTACATAATTAATGACTAGTCCCTATTTTTGAGATGTATATGAAGAAGGCTTTACCTTTAAAAAAAAACCATAAAATTTCTTCTCTTGTTCGAAATAATCAGTCGGAGGAAAATCGGAGAGAGTAAGCCTTCTTCCATATCTGTAATGGTTGTCACTTTCAGGTAACCCTTCTACTCTCTAGTTATTTTTCTCCCACCTATTAAACAAAGCATAATTGTGGTTGTTTCTTTGTTTTTCTCCCATCTAACTAACAATATTTCAAGCAATCTCCCCCTTTGGAATTGATGGCAATATTTGGGAAAATTGGCTACGTCCCAAAATGATGTCATACAAAACATAAGTAAATACAAAAGTAACTACAAAAATTTCCTTCAAAATAGAAACTATTTTATTCATGTTTTGATGAATCATTACATTCCTTATCACTCCTTACAATGATACATAAGTGTACTTCCCCTTAAATATACATATAAAATTTTCCCTACATATATTACTCCACCTGAAGGTTTTTTTAATGGCTAATATTTGTAAATTGATTATTTTTAGAAAAAAATTGCTAGTAATTTTGCTAATAATTTAAGATTTAGTGCAACCTTAATCACCACATTTTTAATAAATTTAGTTCTTAAATATTTAAAATTGCTTAATAATTTATTTTACTAAAAATATTAAACTCAAAGATTTGCCACAATATTTGATACATGATTCACCTAAATATTATATATTATTGGAGAAATTAAAATTACTTCACCAATAATTATCATAATTATTAGTTACTTTAGCAATATATCACCAATATTTAGTTTTCACTATTGATTTAAAATATAATGTAAGTATCCTCATAATTTCCATCAGATAAAACAAGTTCAATTTTGATTTTTAATATTTCATGACAATTAGCAAAATTCATATTATTATTTAGATTCACCAATATTTTTTACTCAAACATTATGATTCCAAAATAATTGCCAATTTAAATAATATTAAAAATTAAAAATTTGAGAGATTTACCGATAAAAATAATCTGGTCTTTCAAAATAATGAAAGATTCACCAATATTTTATATCTTTTTTTGGAGGGGGGTTTCTTAAAGTTTACCCTACTCCCCCTTTGACATCAATGGAAAAGGTGTCAAAAACTGTATACAAGAACTGTAGTGTCTTATGCTGATCAACTTGATATCCTGGAAAAATAATGTGCATAAACAAGTTTTAGTCTTTCAACTTCCTTCTTCTAGTTCTCCTAACTATGTTAGAGACACTAATGAGTGCACATAGTGCATAGGATTCCACTTCTACCATGCTCAAGTTAGTATAGGCAAATTTTTCCTAAAAGGCCTTAGCTACAAGACACTCCTCCAATTGCCTTTGCAAAATGCTTAGCTTGGGTGATAAAATTTCTCTAAAAGTAGAGAACCTTTTGATTACCTTTTCCTTATTAGTATCCATGCCTTTGATTGCATTGTGAATCTTCTCCACTTATATTCCAAAATATTCAATGCTATCCTTAGGGAGCTGCAACCTTGTAGTGAGTTTGTGAAGCTCACTCATTTGACCCTTTAACTGATTCTCAAAATCTGTCAGGTATTTGTATAATAGTGTGCATTGTCCATACAAATTCTTACCTTCATTAATATGATTTCTTAATTCCTTGATGCATACATCAAGTACCTTCAATTCATTCCTCATGTTCATGCATATTGTATCAAATAGTGATGTGTAATGTTTGGCTTGCACTTGTGCTAAAGCAACTTCAAACAACGTTGTGAATTCTTCATCAAAAGACTTCACCAATTCTTTAGCCTTTGACTGCAAGTTTGGGTTTGTGAAAGTTGTGGTAATTGTCTACTGCATCCTATCCAAGACTTTTGATAATGTCTTCTCCAAGGACTTAACTAACTTGTTATTTTGGAACAATTTTCTTAAAGAACTCATCAATTCTTTTTGATCATCATCATCATTAGATAATAGTGGTAGTAGTTTGACTATTGATGATGGGTTAGCTAGTGGTGCTATGATAGGCACAATTTTTGGGGCTACATAAGGTATGTTAGCCTCATGCTGAAACACTACCTTCCCAAGCTCTAACTCCACATTTTTTAGATTTGGCAAGAATGTTGACTCTTGCATCACAATCTTCCATCTTTGCTTTAGTTTAGAATTTTCTTCTGCTTTCTTCCTTTCCTCTTCTATCCTCTTTTCCTCTTCTCTTTGTTTCTTTTTTGTATCTTTTCTCTTTTCTTCTCTTCTCTTCTCTACTTCTTTCTTCCTTTCTGCTTCTCTTTTTTTCTCCTCTTTACTTATTCTTTCTTCTTTTCTTCACCCTGTTTCTTTCTTTTCTCTTCTTCATCTTCCTCATCAGAGCTATTGTAGGTAGTGATATTGTTGACATTACCAACAATTTTTACTTCATAACCTAAAAAAGGGTTCTCCTTTGCATCTATTGTTATGTGTGTACTATCCACTTGCATGGATTCAATACCCATAACTATGCAAGGTGATGATGGTGTTTGTTGTGTCTCCTCAATTTCTTCTTCATCACTAGTGGGAGTACTGGCTTCTACATATATTGGACTATCTAGTTTTGACTATGCACTCACCTTTGGCATAGAAGTCATATATTTTACTATGACTTCTTTTGTCTCCTTCTTAACCTCTTCATAATTACCTCCCATTAGAAGAATTTCTCTTCTTTTGTTCCTCAGCAAGGGTTCAATACCCTTCATAATTTTGTCCATGTCTTCTTTAAAATTAACTTCATATAGTTTTTTAATCATGTTTTCTCTCAGCTTTGTGCCTTCTTCTACTGCTCTTTTCTTCCTATTTAATATCCTATTACAAAGATCTTTTGTGATCTTTCCTTGTATACTATCAAATATTTTGTTCATCAAAATCATGTTTCTTACTATGATATTCTCTAGCTACCTTTTATCCATATTATTATACAAGCTATAATAGTTATTCAACTATACAAAATTGTCATCATTTGTAATCTCCATGTTTAGGTTTTCTACCTTTGGTTTCCATGCCTTCTTTCCTACTGGAGTTCTTCCTTCTTGTGCTACTTGCTCAACTGGTCTCTCCTCAATTTCATCCTCTGATTCCTTTGAATCACTAATTTGCAATGTCTTTCTTCTTTTCCTAGGTCCACTTGTAGTCTACTTGACCCTTTTCTTGGTTGATGCTGTAGGTTCCTATTTTGTGTTCACCAATTTTTTATATTTTTTTTGCATAACTAATGTTTCAACCTATGGTTTCCTTTTAGGTAGCTATACTACAACTGGTTTCTCTTGCACAACTATTGCATAGGGTACCTATGCACTTATTTTTGCAATAGTTACACCTTTAGTTGGTACTACAATAGTAATTGGTGTTGCTGCTATCACCTTAGACTTTCAACTAGCTTTCATTTCTGGCACAATACCTTTGACCTCATTAGACTCTTCTCAAGTCATGCCTGATTTCTTGAGAATCGAATCTATCTTCTTTTCCACATTTCTCTTAATTTCCTTAGTGTAAAGATCTAAATGAACTTCCCTTGCCTTCTCCTCATATGTACCCCATCTAGGGAACTCAGTGTCCTTTTCTGACTGGAGTATATTTTGTGCATACCCTTCTATGTGTTATGTACTCATTTCATATCCCATGGGCTTAATGAATTTCACCCTTGGTTCTAGTTCTTCCATACATGTATTGTCTATTTCCACCATGAAGCATAAATCATTACTATACTTCTCTACCATGGAAGGAGGGATTCTATACCTCTACTTCATCTCATACTAAAAGGTCTTCATCATCCTATCAATGTCATCATCTCTAACATTCTCCAACTTTTCTCTATAACACAATGCCACCAACTTCAATGCACACTCATTACTTTCCTAGTTTTTTATTCCAAGGAACTTTTTAGTTGTGTAGAAGAATAATTTTTTCAACAAAGACTCAAATCTAAAGACTACATTCTTAGTCTTCTTCAATTTTGCAATGTTGTCCAATAACTGAGTTTTGACTATCTCGCATAGGTTTACTTTTCTTCTCTCAACTACCATTACATAGGCTGTATGTAAGAATCCTGCTGGTACTGAGTTAACCCTTGAACTATGGTTAAACTTATATCCTAAAATTTTAATTAACACCTTGACTCCTTTGTCCTAAATCATATCCACCTTCATATTTCTTTCATCAAATATGGTATAAAAGTTAGTCTCAACTAACTTCCTTACATTTATATCATTCACTAGGTTGCATCCCTCATTACTTAGACTTGTGACCTTATGAATTAATTCACTGTCAATTGCAATTGGCACATCACCTATCGAAAACTTCTCATCATGAACTCTTCTTAGAATGATTCTAGTCCACTCATGATTTTCAAACTCTATGTAGAACATATACTTTACTAGGTTTAACTCGTTCAGATGTGCATACTCAGATTTCAAGGTTAGGTCATTACTACACATGACTCCTAAGTCCTTGTGTATGTCCTCATCTCCAATACTTTCAATATTACAATGGATATAACTTCTAACATCCTCTACATGTAGCACATTTGATGGGATTTGTGAAAATGAAACTAATGGGTCATCAATATGAGAAACAAATGGATGTTTCTTTTACTTATATCTTGGTCTTTCACTAACATTATATACCATTTGACTAGCCATTGATTCTTTAACTGCTTAAACTAAAAACTCAATTCAAACTTTGTAAAATATCTCTAAAATGTCACATTTAGGGCTTTTGCAACTTCACACTTAAAATTCCTTTCTTTGCACTTGAAATCATTGTCAAATTTCTCTGTTGTCACCTTAAACTCTTTGCATGATCAAATGGTACTCACAATCTTATTCACAATCTTTAAATCACTTCAAATTGGACTCTGCATTGAATGCACATCTACCACAAATTTAAATACTGTCATTTATCACCAAATTTTTTTTTTCCTATCTTCTAGCTTACTGTGATCATATCTAAGCTTGCACACTTGACCATAGCTTCCTCTCTATGTCTTCTACTTGCTATTAATTGCACAACTTCTAATTCACTCTATAACATTAGTTCTATTTAATTAATGCTCTATTTCTCCTATAATTGATTAATTTAGATAGGATGAGTCACATACAATTTTTCACTTCAATTTCCCTTTAGGTGCATCAAAATATTATTCTTCCAAAACTTTATAAGAACTCTCTAGATTACAAGATTTCACAGATGCTTCTTTGAATTCATCAACATTTTCCTTGATTACTTCCTTCTAGCTGTTGTCATTGCCATTTCCATTCCTTCTGTCATTTCTATTATTGTTCCTTCTATGATTAGGATTCCTATTGAAGTTCCTTCTTTGCATTCTGAATAATCTTGTTGTGTGTCAAAATTTATTGCATAACTACCATACAAGTGTATTCTTTCTCTAATTGGTTCTATTTTGACTATTAGGTGCTCTGCAATTCCTTGCAGTGTGTCCTAGATTGTTACATTTGTAACATAAAAACTATTTTCTTTCACCATCATTGGATCTACTTTGGGATCTTCCTCTTTTATTACCTAAAGGGTTAGTATTCCTAAACATTCTACTATTCCTATTATTACCATCAAAATTAGGTTTCTTACATTCTATTGCTTTATGTCTATAACCATGACAATTATAACAATAAAAATTAGTGATAGGTTTAAAAGACTTACTTGTGCAATCTCTCTTCATATGTCCAACTTCATTGCATATGAAACATTTACCCTTTAATTCATGTCTAACTTCCTTGGTTGATTCAACTTGCTCTGTTATCTTGGGTTCATCAGATTTCTCAGAGAAATCACCTATCTCAACTTCTTTAGATGATTTGATCTTATTCCCATCAATTTCTTTAGGGGTTTCTACAATTGGATCTGGTTGTCTCCTAATTTCAACTTTCTTGGTTGAATTTTCTCCAATAAGATATCCATGACTTTTTTTTCGTAAGAGGGTCTCTGACAAAATATTTGCTCATCAATTTTCTCACTACTAGAATAAAGCTTTTCTAATTGTTGTTTTTCTTGTGTTAGCTCTCCTTTAAAAATAGTATTATATTTTTATAACTCAACATGTTCTATCTTGATAGAATCTAATTTATATGTTACTTGACTTAATTGGGATCTAAGGTCTACATTCTCAAATTTTAGATCAGGTTCATTCTTACTGTCATTTTACTTAAGGCTCGACTTAAGTTCAACAATTTTTAACTCATGCTTCAAGATCTCATTTTATTTCTTAAGATTTCCTACTTCATCATTGTCACTAGTCTATACATTTGATTCCTTACCAAATTTCAAATCATCAATCTTGTCTTTCAATTTTCCAATGTAGACTTTTGCATGTTCATACCTATCTTTCAAGCTATCTCTTTCTTCTATAAGAAGATCAATCTATTCAAGAGCTTCTTCAATATTTCTCTTTAACTATTCCATATTAATAGGGATCTTACTCAAGCTATTAAGCCTCTTTAGAGTAACTGTGCTCTAATACCAATTTTTAGAAATAGATAATACTAAAGGGGGAGTGGGGGTGGGGTGGGGTGAATAAGTATTCTACAAAATTTTTCCTACAACTGAATATTGTTAATTACTTTATAACTTGCATATGAAAGTAAACCAACAATGCTGAACAATAAATATAACCATGCACAAAGAGAACCCATAAAACCATTATTTTTTAACTAGGGAAACCTTGGCCAAGCAAAAACCCCAGTGGGGATGATACCCACAAGATGATAAACTAAACAAAAGAATCTTGTTAAGGATATTGACCCTATTAGGAGTCTATGAAGCATGTGTCTTGAGTCCTTGTTAGAGGACTAGGCCCTATTAAAAGCCTCAACCCTTTTAGGAGTTGCTTCAACCCTATTAGGAGTTGGTAGAAAAAATACAATGTATGTAAGAAGAGCCCACTGCCCTAACATGCAATTATACAATAAAGTTCCTTCACAAGAGAAGATATGCCTACAATAATTTCTTACTGCTATATCTCACACTTTCTCTAAATTCACTTCAGATCTTGCATCATATAAGTTCACACATTATATATACTATCTTCACAATAGTTCGCATTAACATATATTGCTTGTATATCTTATACATATCGCTCACTTATTTGCATAAGATAAGATCTTTATATATACCTTGATGATTATTAAACCATGCTCTATTGACCATCATGATCTCACAAAATTACCCAAATATAATTTAGGATGTTAGATAATCATGACTAAGTAATTATTTTGTTACCAAAATAATTCCTTAAGTCCTACAACTCAAAACTTTGATATGCTTTGTTCTACTCTATTAAATACTCAAACTAGTATTTCAACTATAACTTGCATTGTACAATCTATACAAATCTATGCATTGGCATATGTCATAATGACATTGTCATAAAGATATCCTCAATTGTGCATAAGATAGTTTTAAATGTGTCATCTATACACATCACAACGGTCTCTGTGTTGCTACAAACTATCTAACACTCAGACAATTTTCTAACTCTAAATGCATAAATGAAATGCTGAATGCATGTTGCCATAAATGAAAACACTCTAGACATCTACCTAACCATATTTCCAATAGGTTCCTAATAGGACTCACTTCAGAAGAGTAAAAATTTGTGACATGTTTCTGGTGGTTTTTCCTAAATTGTGTTTCCATGTTAAATCCAAGTATCAAACTTGTGCGGATGCTATTATGATGTTTTACTAATTAATGTTTACATTCCACAAGTCTATTATATTAGAACAATGGACAACTAGCTAATGTTACTAATAGTTTAGACTAGAGATAGAGAAATAAAAGGATAAGATCTAAAGTTGTTTAACTATTTGTTTGTTCAATTGGTACATATGGACTATGGATAATTGATTCACCCTGACCTCTTAGTTATTCTAAATATTCTAATAGATTCATCATGTCTACCTTAGTATTTGTAAGCTTTTGAACATCAGATGACCTCTCTTCAAGTCTGATAGCCATTTATCTTTTATCTTCCTCAGCCACAACTTTTTCTTCTTCAACTTTATTCTTTTGTTTGGTCACTTCACATAGCCTTGCAGGCTAGATTTCATATTCTCTTTTCAATCCTCTAACTTCTTCATTCAAGATATTGTTCTTCTCCAATAGATCTGTAATGGCAGTATCACTTTCATTAGAATTTATAGTGTCAAGCAATCCTTGTGGATCAACTTCTTCATAAAATGTGGCATTCCATTGAATGGCCATATCCTTTCTCTTTCTAATGGAATTCCTTAGTTCCTCTCTTGCTACTTAAAGTTTATCCAATATGAGCTGGATGTTAGTCACTTTATTGTCAATAACCTTTCGCAATTTGTAAGCCTCCATCTCCAAGATCAAAACTCACAAGCTATCATACTTCTTTCAAGAGAACCAATGCTCTAATAACAATTGTTGGAAGTTAATTGGGAAACTAAGATATTGAGGGGGGGAGGTGAATCAAGATTTATAAATTCTTTTATCATTGAAAACAAATTTACTACATTCACTATATTAACTATCTCATATCTAGTTTATGATTAACATAACTTGAAATATAAAATGTTGAATTAGATCTAAGTATGCATCACATCCATGAAATGTAAATGCATAACACAAAATATTTTGGTAACATAGAAATACTTCAAGTTGAAGGTAAAACTAGGGTGGGGATGACACCCATAAATCTTCACTACTGTAGTAATAAAGTTAACTTGTTAGGGTTACAATTTTGATCACTTCGAATGATCCATCCTGTGAGGGGTCTACTTTGTTAAAAGATATAAGATTGTTAGGTCTTATGTTGATTAAAGGATTTTACACTTACAATGAAGTAAGGACTCTGTTAGGAGATTTATAAAAGTATATTAAAACTACTCTATTAAGAGATTTACCCTGATTCAATATGTCAAAACTGATTTAGTACTTGATCCTTTAGGATGCACTTATAATTGCTGATTATGGATATCCTCCTTCCAATCTCTAATATGATCTCCAATTTGATATATCTTTATTTAGTCCTTCATTTCTTCATAAGGTTTCTAATTCTATTCTTCACAACTTTCTCTTGCATTATCTAGAACTTAACTCCTTCACTTTCTTTTCACAATTCACACTCTATTCTATGATAGCTCACTCTATATATAAAAATAAGGTTTTTATTACCTATTTAAAGACATCTCTAGAGTCTCCTAGATACTTCACTTTTTGCCTCTTCATCTGATTGGTTGTTCTTTCCTCACAGGGATTGATGATCCATGTCAAAATGTGTAACAAAATCTGTAAGAAACTTTATGATCATTAAATATCATGTCCATTTCGACACAAAATGGTTTACCTCAAAGTTTGGATCATTCTAGACTTTTATGTTTTCTCTATGTCCTCAACACTCACTGCCTCTAATGCTCAATCATAACTACTCTTCCTATTGTTGCTTGACCTTAACCATACTTGGCTCCTTCTATATAACTTAATATCTATGTGCTTTGCCTATGCGACATTCACTATACTTGACTCATACTAAAATTACTTGATGGCCAAATACTTGCTCGAATCCTATAGAGATAAGCTTATATATGGTTATTTACAAGTCTTTACATGAATCAACCTATATAGAGTAACTCGATCATAGTGATGACTGAATGACCTTGCCTTATTTATGACTAAGTGTTTGCCACTAACATTCAACAAGAGTTAGAGATACTAACAACTTTAACATCTTCAGTAAACTTTGACTTATAGATCTTCAACATGTAGATATATCTTTGTCATTTTTTCTTCTATCATCTTGCTTATGACTGATTCAATATCTTATGCTTTTCTCTTCATAGCTTTAGGTAGGTCCTAAGTTGTGACCTTTTGCATCAATTTGTAATATATTTCAACTAAAACATTTGATGCAAAAAACCATCTCAGCTTAAGTACTAGCTTCAATAAGGGGAATCACCCCCAATTTTTCTCTTAGATATTTATGTACATCCTAAGGGAAGGCTTTTGTAAATATATCATCTATCTATTCCTTTATATTCACATACTCTAATCTCACTTCTCTGTGTTTTACCAACTCTATAAAGTAATGATACTTGATATCAATATGCTTGGTTTTGGTGTAAATCACATGATTTTTAGATATGTTTATGGCACTTGTGTTATCACATAATATAACATGTTTAGTGATCTTTTCCTTCATTCCTTTCACTTTTTTGATCCATATTATGTTATAACAATTAACTCCTACTACATATTTAGCTTCAAATTTAGATTGGGAGATACAATTTTGCTTCTTTCTTGTCCATGAAACTATTCTCTTTCCTAGAAAGAAACCTCCACCACTTGTACTCTTTCTATCATAAATATTTCCAACCCAATCTACATCAGTATAAACATTCAGTTCAAACTTGTCATTCTTCTTGTAATACAATCCATAATCCTTTGTTCCTTTTAGATATCTTAGTATAATTTTTACAACCATCATCTGATTCTCCTTAGGATTTAAAGAAAAACTAGCAACAATACCAACTTCTAGTGCAATATCTAGTTTTCTTTGAATAACATATTGCAACTTTCTAATCATTGATATATATAAGGTTGATTCACATCAAAAAATTATCATCATTTGAAAGTTTATGTCCAATAGTCATGGGTTTTCCAACTGGTCTTGAGTGTTCCATACCAAAAGTTTTGAGCATCTCCTTTATATACTTTGATTATGTAATGAAGATAACTTTCTTCATTTGATACTCTTGCAAGACAACAAAGAATTTGATCTCTTCAAAAATAGACATCTCAAACTCTTACCTCATTTGATCTGCAAATGCCTTACATAATGCATCCTTTTCTTCAAATTTGATATTATCCACAAATATCCCTACTAATAGTATCCCTTTTATAGATTCAATCTTCAAGTAAAAATTTTCATTATCATTTGTCCTTGCAAAACCAATCTTCACCAAATAAGTGCACAAACTTTCATACCATGCTCTAGGGGCTTGTTTCAATCCATATAGTTTTTTGTGCAGTTTACATACCATGTCTCTTTTGTTTGGATCAAAAAATTCTTTAGTTTTTTCAATGTAGACTTCTTCTAGTAATCCATTCAAAAATGCAAACTTGAGATCCATCTAGTACACTTTGAATCCTTTGTAAGAAGAATATGCAAGTAGAGTTCTCACTCCTAATCATGCAATAGTGGAAAATGTCTCCCCATAGTCAATACCTCCTTTTTCATATCCCTTATAAACTAGTCTATTTTTATTTCTTATGACTTCACCTTTCTCATTCAACATATTTCTAAATACCCACTTTGTTCCAATAAAATTCTTGTCCTTTGTTCTAGGTACCAATGACCGAGTTTTGTTCTTTTCTATTTGTTCAATCTCTTCATTCATTTCTTGAATCCAATGTTCATTATCCAAGGCATCCTTTACTAATTTAGGCTCAAATACACATAGTAAGCATGTATCACTCCTCAGTCTTTTCCTTTTCATAATTTAAGAGTTTTTATCTCCAATTATTTGATCAAGTGCATGATGTCTTCTCACCTTTTCTTCAAATTCATATTGTATATTAGCTTCAAGTAGCACTTCATGTATCTCAACTTGTTCTTCTGGCTGTTTGGAAATCACTTGCTGATGCTTAACATGCTCTTCTTGATGCTCGACACTAATGGCCTGATGCTTGACAAAGTATTGTTGTAACTTGACATGTACTGGTTGCTACTACTTGATAACTTTATTTTCAAGTTTAGGTAAAGTGAAGGGCTCTCCTTCATCAATATAAGTGAAACTTCTATTATCTTTAGGTTCCTTCTTACATTCAACTTCATTATTTTCTACATATTCATCAACTTTAACATTTGTACTTTCCACAACTTTGTTACTGCTAGAATTCCAACACTTATATACTTTTCTCTTAGTGGAATCTCCTAAGAATATGCCTTCATCACTTTTTGTATCAAGTTTTCCATTTCTATTGTCTTTCAATATATAAGATTTTCTTCCAAATACTTTGAAATATTTCACATTAGACACATGACCATACCATAACCCAAAAGGTGTGATATTTGTACCTTTCTTGACTTGTACTCTATGCAAGGTATAAAAAATTGTACTTGTAGCTTCTCTCCAGTACTTAGGTGCAACCTTCTTTTCCACCATCAATATCCTAACATGATTGATATGTTCCTCCTTTTAGCTATACCATTCTATGGAGGGGTCCTCAATGAAGACATCTATCTCTTGATTCCTCTATCATTGCAAAATGTTTCAAATTCCTCAAATATGAATTCACCTCCTCTATCAGATCTCAGATACTTCAAGTTTTTACCTATTTCTTTTTCAACTCTTGCTAAATACCACTTAAACATTTAAAATGCATTATATTTCTCTTTAAGAACATTCTAGAGTAGTCATCAATAAATAGAATAAAGTATTTTTCACCACAATAGCTTTGCACTCAAATAGGTCCACAAAGTTTAGTATGAACTAAGTCTAAAATGATATTAGAAGTATAGGTATTTCACTTGAAACTAGACTTTGTCATTTTTCTCAATTGAGATTGTTTACACATTACATTATTAGGTTTCTTTAATCTTGGTAAACCTCTTAATTTTTTTTTATCTTACTAATGCTTACCAAATTATCAAAGTTCACATGACATAGCCTCTAATTCCATAACCATATATCATCACATAGGTATAAATAGAACAAGTTACCTCTTGTTCGATCTCCACTTCCAATTGATTCACCAAAACCATCACAAACCTTAGCATTCTTGTGCTGAAATTCAACTTTGTAGCCTAAAATGTTCAACTGTGCCATACTCAAAAAATTGTAGATAAGTCCTTCAACCTAATAGGCATTATCGTATCTAATATTATCCGTCAATATTATTGATCCTTTATCTTTCACAAGACATGGTGCATCATTACCAAACTTAACATTACCTTCTTTATAATGTTCTAAGGTTTCAAATTTATTTTTATCACTAGTCCTGTGATGTGAGAAACCACTATCAATTATACATCTATCACCTATACTCACATATAAAATAAGTGCAGTTTTCTCATCTTCATCATAATCATCTTTCATAGAAATATAAATAGCTTCTTCATCATTACTGTCAGTATCATCATTAGTATCTTGTTTAGAAATGTAACAAGACTTCTTACCTTTTCCCTTGTAGTACTTATATCCTTTGTTGTCTCTTCCATCACTTCTTCTTTTGTAGTTTTTGTCTTTCCTCTCATCCTTGTTATCCCTGTTAGCACATCTTGCATCAATATGCCTAATGTTATTGCATGAAAAAATAGATTATAGGAAGTTTACCTTTATATTTTCCTTTGCCTCTTGGTAGTCTCCTAGCCATTAATGCTTTAAGATCCTCAATATCATCATTAGAAGATTCACTCTCACTATCCTCATATTTTCCTTTCTTCTTCTTAGACTCATGTAAAACTAGTTGTGATATGAAAGCAAATTCAATAGTAGGGGTAGTAAAATTATCAGAATTTGACAAGTCAAAAGAAATGATTCTACCAACTAGACTATCCAAAGTTAGATCATTACCATGAGCACATCTTAGTTCTTATATTGTAGAAAATATAATAACATTAATAGGAAGTAAAGTTCTCAATACCCCTTTGATGATAGTCTCATTATTTTGATCTTTCCATCAGCTCATCTAATAGCATCCATGTCATTTTTTATTCTTCCAACATATTCAACAATGTTCTCACTTTTTACCATCTTTATGTCATCAGACTTTTCTCTCAAGATTTCTGATTTGACTCTTAGTACATTCTTATCTCCTCCATGGATCTTTGTCAATTTTTCCCACATCTTCTTTGCAATATTGGAGTCCTTTATGTCACCAAATTTTGAATAGCTTAGGGCAGATACAATCTCCAACTTTGCATGATTTTCTTCTTGTTTTTCCTTTATCTTTTGGACTATCAAAGGTGATGATATAGTTACGTATTCATTTTAAAGTAGAATACTATTGAATCTACAATTTTAGCAATGTACAAGTTCATCAAAAATTTCCATACAGGTAAGTTCTCCTTATTCAACCTAGGCATCTCCTTCCTATACATCTCTTTATCTTTAGCTTTAAGTCCCTTCAAAATTTTCCTTGCAAGCACCACAAGCTCTAATACCAATTGTGACAATGATTTAGAATAACGAAGAGGGAGGGAGGAGGGGGGAGGGGTGAATCAGTTATCCTATGTCCTTGGTCCAGATGTACCACATAAAATAATAAAATATCTCAAATAACATCCACACAAGTATACCACTAGGGTTTAACGTGTAAACCCAATTTGGGAAAAACCACTAGTAACAAGTCACCAATTTTTCACTCTTCTAAAGTGTGAGCTCTATTAGGAGCCAACCCTATTAAAGGCTACAATACACACTATTAGATGTGACCCTATTAAAGGATTCAATCACCTATTAGGAGTGGCCTTTTTAGAGGACTTACGAACATTCCATTAGAATGTCAATGTCACTTTGATTAAAGTATTTGACAAATGACTATTAGGTAAACCTTGATTAAAGGATTTTAATTGATACAATGGTTAGAAAGTAACAATAGGTTGATGCCATAAGTACAACTGACTTTGCAAATACAAATCACAATGTAACTCATTTGCTAACTCTTTAACAAAAATTCATTAATGTCTGCATTACTATCTCTGATCTACTTTTAAAATCCTTCAAGAAATTACTCTTCACCTCTACTAATCTCCTTCTTCACAAACTTCTACTCAAGTTCACTAATAAAAAAAAGCAACTAAGCCTCTCTTAGGTTAATCCTTATGCCTCCTTAAATAGGTAACTCTGATATGTTGTCACTTAAACACCACCATTGATCTTAGGGTTATGATCAGTTTCAACACATACAATGAATCTATCCACCTTCTCATTCATCTTCTTCTCTTCTAGAAACTCCTTACAAAATTCTCTTTGAATGCATGCCTAGAAATTCTCAAACATAGTTTCTCTTGCATTAAATGCTCCAACTCATCAATATTTACTCTTCATACACTTTAACCAATCTGACATTTTAACTATGTTAGCTGGGAATCAAAATTCCTTCACAAAATAACAAATGCTAACACTCGATCAATATTGCATTCTTCAACCTTGGTCATGACTAGATAACTCGGTCTTCACTAACTATCTTGCTCAGCTTACACTGACTTGGTCCAACTTTTTTGATACTTTATCTTTATTGGTGCTTGGTTGAAACTATATATTCTTGGCTTCTACTATTTAATTAGTCAAAACTAGCATAACTCAGCTTCAACTATAAGTTCCTTAATCTTCTACTTCAAAAATTAGTTTAACCTATGTATTTGGTCCTTCATTACTCATCTCTTCTAGGCTTCAACTCAACTATCTTCTCCACTTAGTGTTATGATTAAAGAACACATTATCTTATCAAAGTTCAAATGATTATGCGCCCATTGTATTTCCACATAACTCAACCTTTCCACTAGGTCCTCTTGTTATCTATTCTTTTCAAATCCTCTTTATTAATCGTCTTGATATGGCACTCTACTCAGGTAGCAACTATCTCACCAATAAGGTTCAACATCAATGAAAACATAACAATTATTCCAATTGTAGTTTCCAATAGTTGGTATGGTTTTTCCTTTGGCTCATTTTGTTGTTAATGAAGAAATTCTACGAGAGGTTGTGGCTTGGAAGGAGGTTGTAGTGGAAGATTTGATGGGCACAAAAAATACCTCTTACACCTAATCTATTTCCAAATGTGGGGGCTTGAGGGATGACTCTAAGTTGTCTATTTCTAAACACTTTCCTATTTGTAAATCTATTGCAATTGATTTGTATAAAGAGATAACTAAAAATATTGGGAAAAGGAATGGGATCTTTTAGAAGGATGCAGTTATTTGTTGATTCAAAGGCTTTTGGCCCTCCTTTAAAGAGCTTCATACTTGGATTGTCAAGCATTGGGAACCATATCTTACTATATATGTCCAAAATTTTCCTCTAGTGAAGGGTTTTTTAATTGCCAGATTCAACAATGCGAGTGATAAGAGAACTATTCTATGTGATAATTTATTCATATGGGCTAACCATTTTCCTTTGATGATCAAAACTTGTCACAAGGACTTCAATACTCTAGTGAATATTTTTGTAGAATGACTATCTAGGTATGTATCCCTAACCTCCTTCTTCATCTTTTGCATGATCATGTCCTTGAAGAGATTGGTGAGGCTTTAAGTGACTTCTAAATAGTGGGCTTAGACTCTGTTGATATTTTTCATTCTACCTATGCTCAAATTCTTTTTGATAGTGACACTTCTAAAGGCCTCCCAATAGAGATTAAATTATTATAACCTATTGGGCCTTAGATCCAATCTATGGATTATGAAGGTCTCTCATTTATATATAGAAAATGCTTAATCAATATGAGGCATGTTGTGGAAAAGTGTGAAGTTGACATATCCAAACCCAAGAAACCCTCCTCTTGGTGGAAGGGTACTTTTCAACAACACTTTATGGTAATACAAAAGTCTATACATGATGTGGTAGCTCCCTCTGATGCTACTATTGCCTCTCAACATTAGGAACCTTCTTATGATATCTTTTTGGGTCCTGGTCTTGGTTAGGTAGATGTTATTGTGTTGGTCCTTCCTAAGACTGGCTTTGTTTGTGGAGCCTCTACTAGAACTTCAAATAGTGTTGCTAATGATTATATGATTGATAGCTCTACTCAACAAGGTGATATTGAGTGTGTAGGTGTGGGAAGTGTTGAGGTTTTGGCCTCCATGCCTAATGTTGGAATCTTGAACCTTAATGGTCATATGAGAGAGGCATCTAGTGGTGATGACTTTACTTCTACTAGCCCTGTCTTTAATGGTGGTGTTTTACCTATCTCAAAATTTTATACTAGATTGTTGGCCTAGCAATCTATGACATCCTAGATTGAGAAGGGATGGACCTTAGTAAAAGGTAAACATGTTGAGAGGATCCCTTCTCATTATCCTACTTTAACCTACAAGAGGGGTTCAAGGGGATTCCTTAATTTAGTATTAATCCTTTTTCTATAGGGTGGTTAGGTTATTAAAGGGATTAAATTTTTTAGTGACCACCAGTTCGTGTTGGTGGGGGTTGAGAGGTGTTTGACACCCCCTCTTTTGTGTTTATTTTGTAGTGACTATGCCATGTTTCTCTTTGTAGATCGTATTGTATATATTTTGATATGGGATGCAAGTTGTTTAGTTCTCCACATGCTTTGTACTTGGGTTTCAGGACCCCTTCAAAACTTATTTTCCTAATAAAAACTATCATGACTAGAAATAAAAAGTTTCTAATCAATTTTGAGTATTAGATTGCTTAGAATGATTCTTGGGTAGGGCAGGAACTAGAACCTAGAAATGAGGAAATGGTTTGATTGAAGGGATAAAACACTTGGCTCTCTTAGATCAACCATCTTCTGATTTTCTATATCATATTTTATTTTTCACACATTCTCATAATGATTAGAAAACATTAGTTACAATTGATATGTTTATTAATTTTTTATTTCATCTAATTAATGCAATAGTGTTACTTCTATGGAAGGAACAAATAATAAATTTAATTAAGAAATAATAATTGTAGAATTTGATGATGAAAGAATCCATAGATCCTTGGATATCCTACATGCAAATAACCTATTACAAGGAAGAAAGAAAGACAAAGAGAGAGAAGGGTTTTCTTGTAAAACAAGAAGATTGAATTTACTTGTGCAAAACAAAATGAATGAATTTACAATTGATCAATCATTATGAAGGAGATCAAAATCCTAAAAGGGGAGTCCTAAGAGGTAAATGACATTTAATAATTAATAATTAAATAGAAATTAAAGGTGCATAAAGTGAAGTCTTCGTTAGGGATAAAAGCTAATTTAACAAATGAAATGAAATTAACCTTTTTCTCTAACACCCCCCCTTCAGATGAGTAACAATGCAAGTACAAACAATGCAAGGAAACTACAATACTGAAAGAAACTTGGGTCCTAACAACAAGGCTCAATGAGGTACCCAGTCATAATCAAATCTCTATGAAATAATGAAATAGAGAAAACCTAGTGGGAAAAACCCTGCTCCAAAAAGAGATAGAAAATGATGCACAAATGAAACATCTCAAGAGAATCTCTCAAGAAAATAAGTGCAATGAAAGCCCCCATGATAGAAGCTTGAGACTCCATAGCCCCCTAGAATGAAAAAAATCCTATGTCAATAAACATACCAATGTGGCTCCAATTTGAAGCAAATAAAGGTAGTGGAAAAGGATGATAAAACCCATGTATGTAAGGTGCAGCTAGAAGTCATAGTTGATGCTCAAAGGAGAATGCATGAGAATCCTAAAATGGAATATCCAATGGAGGTGAGATAACATGTGTGCTAAATCTGTAATTTGAGAGGAGATGTGTGTCCTCTAATATATCCTCAATAACTATAGTAGGTGGCTCAATGATTGGATCTGCAATAGTAGGCAATGCTGAAGAGTAATCGTGTGCAAGAGATGGAATCTCAATAGGAGATAGAGGTGTAGAAATTACAACATTGGTCTCAGGAACAACACATAAGCTCAAGCGACCTGACTTCACCTTTGTAATTTTTCATGAAGAAGGATAGTGAGTCTTTGATAGTGGAGATGGTGGACCAAAATGTGAGAAAGAATATAGGTGGAAAGCACTATCAATAGTTTTTGTAGCAATAAAATTTCTTGTCTCACTATCTTTGATGTGTATTAAATCCTATGCAAACTCAACTATCTTCCTTGTACCACTATGTGTAATCTGATAAATAGAGAAAATGTTAGAGGATAAAGATGGAACAAAAAGTACATCATGAAATGTACCATCATCAATGCCAATAGAACCTTTCCCATATACAGTCATAACAATGTTGGTCCCCATCAAAATGTGTGGAGTAGGATAAGCCTCAAAAGAAGAGAATAAATCCTAAGAAGATGCCATATGGTGTGAAGCACCTAAATTGAGTAACTATCTAGAAGAATATGGAGTAGTAGTTTCACATAGTGCATGACCCTTTCCTATATATTTAGCATCTGACTAAAATGATGATGATGAAGATGATATGTGAGAAGTATAAAAAATATCAAATTTTCTCTTCCTAAGGAGAGCAATCAAATCTGAAACCTGCTTGGCATAGCCATCTAACTTATTCTCATAGAAATGTGACTCATCATGATTATGATTATTACAATAAGCACACTTTGATCTTTTTGGATTTGGTTTACCCCCCTTAGGAGGAGGTGGCCTTGATGAACTATAAGTGTTAGAATCAATCTAAGATTCTGTAGAATGAGATTTATGTGTCTTCTCCTTCATCCCCGAAGATGGTCATTCTACCAATGCATAAGTGTGTGAGCCTATGAGAGAATCCAACTAAGAGAGCTTAACTTTTTCTCAAGTCAAACAATAAAAAAAAGCTTCAAAGGATGGCATGGTAAATATATTACCCAAATCATCTTTGGTGGAATATAAGGAAGAATAAAAAATCTAAAAGTTTCGACGAAGCTTAGAAAGAATAAGATAAATGCACATAGTATCAGTCTTGGTCTTCCCACAACCCTGTGATAATGATCTTTTTTGATTGAAGTTCATCAAGAATTCCTTAATGGAAGGAAAAGAATATGGTACAAGAGAGGTAATATTTTCCTAAACCTGAAGTTCCCTGAACTCATTCACTATATCAGTGAAGCCTTCAAACTTGGTCCACATAGCTAGAGGGGTATTGCACCCATTAAGATGAAATTGTAGACTGTAAAATACCTATAAAGAAATCAATCATATTTCCTCATCCATCTTGTTCCTATGCTATATAACCTCAAAAGGCCTCTATAAAATTGGTTGTACTGAATCTAAAATCTTAAGACCACAACCCTTTTGACTAGAGAAGCCGTGTCATCAAGGTCTTCCATGTGTGATAGTTATAAGGGGTTAGAAGTTCTAGACAAGAAGAGGTCTCAGCCATTATTTTAGATGGTGTTGGGTTGTTTTTGAAAAATGTTCCAGTTTATTGATGTAAATAACAAAAAAAATAATACAAAACACCCCCCACAATACAAAAAATTGAACCCTAGTTGCGAGAAGAAATGCATAAACAAGAAGAGAGAAAAAAGAATTAATTTTAGAATAAAATCTAACTTTGAGGAATACTGATGAAAAATAGTAGAGAATCTGAAGAGGGCTGGAGGAGAGCTTTTGGACACTTTTTCTAGATCAAAAAATGGAGCTATAACAAATAAGTTATGCTCCCTGGAAGATGAAAGGCATCAATAGAATTCAAGAATTAAAAAAAATATAAAATATGGAAAAAATTAAAAAATACTTCACCATTGTCTCCATCTCTAAACCAACTTTTTGATGCTTCTTTCGGATCGAAAAAAGACCCTCGTATGCTCAAGATATTACAAAAAAATAGACAAGCCTCCATAATTGCAAATAAAAAATTACATTATTTATTTTAAAAAAATTTAAAAAATTACCCCCAAAGTGGTGCACTGGTGGTGTTAGTGCTCGAAATTGCATTCCCATTTTGAGTGTCCATTCCAAGTTGTGAAACCCTATGAATGATTTTCATGCATATATAATCGATTGTCATTTTAAGGCCTATAATGTGTTTCATGTTTCTAACACCCTTCATTTGGAATATACATGTATTTTGTAATGATCAACTAACATTTTGAATCATTCTACGAAGTCTTGTCTTGAGCTAGTGTCATATTTCACAATTCTACATGAAGTGTCAAACAATGTTTAGTAGCCTAGTTTGCCTTTGAATATCTTTTACCCAGTTAAGATTCATAACTTTATACTTTAAGGATTTTTAGTATGCATATGAAAAAACCTATGTTCCAAGTTTCAAGTCACTATGAATCCGTTTGACTAGGTTTTGAACCCCTCAAAGTTAGCAATTTACTATTTTCATATATCTGCATATTGTTCATAATTTTGGGTAGCCCTGTTTGACAAGTTATAACTTATGACCAGTTGGCCCAAATAATAAATTTCCTTTTGCATCATATTATAAGGGAAAAAAATTTTCTATGCTCCGATTTTGAGCTTATGATGAATTTGTTTGATCAGTTTTCAAACATGATTCTGTTTACAATTAATAAAGTTTCACTAGTAATCAGAAATACAGATTGATCAGGAGCCCTATTCGGGATGTCATATCTTTGAATCTATGATTGGTGGGATAAAATGGATTGTAACCCTACATTATACTCTAAAAATAATTTAGGTGTGTCAGTTTGTAAACCTTGATGAATCCGTCTACACACTTTCCCAGGGTCATTCCATTTGCAAAAAATACTTTTTTGCTAATGTTTCCAGTCTTGCGAATCCGAGTAGCCAACTTCAGACCTTTTCCAAATGCGCCCCATGATTCTTCATGAGTCCAAATCATAGAGTTACATTCTCCTCATGATAGTGAATTGTTGCCCCAATTTTTAGAACTTGAAGTGCCCGTTTGCCCAGTTTTCAAGGCCAAAACCAAATGCAATTTTTGGTTTTTTGACATGTTTATTTGCAGGTGATTATAAGTAAGCAACTTTGAATGGAAATATCTTTTGATCCTGATGTTGTCATGTGACAAGATTTGGTAGGCCTGTTGAATATGTTAGAGAGTTAGGATATCTAGAGTTCCGAAGCTTGGTCAGATGTTTGAATCAGCTTTTAAAGCTAGGCAATAGGCCTCTTAACACAATATTCATAGTGGTGTGAAAATGATTTAAATAAGTTTTTAGTGGTGAATTTCTGATCAAATTTGTATCTTAGATAGTTCAAGATGATTGATGGATCAATTTACAGAATTAGTTGTTCGAAAATTAAATTTTTTTAAGCCAAACCCACTTTGGGGCCCAACTGATTCCGTTAGATTGAGGAAAATATGTGTAAATCAAAATTTTTGAAAGGGGAAACTTATAATACAAAATGTGGCATTTGAACTAATGTTTCTTAACTCCTTATGAAAAGAAATTAGTGACTTTAGATGCCTTACGAGAGATGTTTAGAACATCAGAAGGAGGAAAAGATGATGATTTTTTTTTTCATTTTCCATCTACACTTCCAGCTTACACTCTTCTCTCATTGGTTCAATCATGATGCACATGTTCATGCTACAAGAGGTTTTGTTCTTCCTTACCAAATAATCAAGGTCAATCACTAAAATTGTAGATACAGTAATAAAGAGTGTTTTGATGCCTAAGAAGAACAATATTAAGAGGGAACATACAACAGTCCGTGCGAAAGAAGACAATGTTATATGATGCCATTGTGCAAGATGCTGCATACTTTTTAAAGGCATCAGTTTCCATTCTAAAAATGTGTAACCTATAAGGGATGGCTTTGAGTCTTACATATTGGAGCCTCATGTTGCAAGAGGGAAGATCACCATAACATCTGGTGAAGCAGAGCATCCAAGCAATACATAAATGATCAATCAATTGGTATCCATTAAAAGTCTCCATGGTGTCAAAGGAAGGAAGGAAGTGATTGAACACTCCACATGCATTAGAAGAAGATCATGGCTTAGCAGAGGCTCCCATCTCCATGCATTCGACATGTTGGAGCTCTCATGGCAAGCAGGGAGCCATTAGAGGCATACAAGGAAAGCCCACAGTAACAGAGGAATGTGGGGACGATATCTGCAGGAGTTTACATCGAAAGCAGAGTAGGCATCCCATTGTAAGAGGTAGATAAGATGTTGCTACCTATAGATGAAGACCACTTCAAAAACAAAGGGGTTCCACACATAAGATGCACCCACATTTGAACAACCCATGTTGGGAGTAACAAGCTGTAGCCTACAAGTGAGAAGACCACGACAAGAAACATAGCAACAAAAAAAGGCTATTCATGCAAAAGAACAAGGAAATGTAGGAGGCTCTTGATAGAGAGGAGAAAAATAGGATAATCCACATACATAGAAAATAGTCCACAATCCACACAAAATGAGATTTTAGTTGGGCACTTTTGTCCCACATTGGCAAAGTGGGTGGAGCTTTTACCATTCTAATACCCACGTACTTATACAAAGACATGTGTAAAAGACATGTCTCTTTTGCGACCAGCTCCATGCAAGAGCCCCCCCCATCTAACCAGTGGACATGCAAGGTCAACAAAGTTTTGACCCCCACTGTGTTATCGAGGGATTACTCTTGAGGATGTGCGATGATTTGATAGTTTCATATAGTCGTAGGTGGAAAAATAAAGGGCTCTGATCCTATGATTGTCATGGGATTAGGGCATAATTTCTAAAATCTTGTGATGCTCCAACTGCCATAGGATTAGGAGGCCCTAGAGTAAGAGATAAGACATTATAAAGGTTATAAGTTTGAAGGCTCCCATAGGGTCAGGAGGTTTGACTTGGAGTTATAAGATGCTACTGGAATATATAGGTTTGTAGAATCAGAGGAGGAAATAAAAAGAAATAAGATGCTATGAGATGATTAAAAAATAATTAATTAAAAATTTCAAATGATGATGGTCCAATGGAAGATGGATAGTTGGCAATGGTTGGTTGGGAAAGAGAAAATAATATAAAATTCAAAATTCAGAGAAATATAAATGCTAAAAATTTCAAATAATAAGGATTTGAATTATTTTAAACGTTTTATATAGTTTCTACTATATAGATATTAAAATTTTTCATTTTAATGCTTTGATTCAATTCGGGAACCATATTTTCAAATTGGCCTCAAGGGCACAAATTTTATCATAAATGTACAGTGTAGCATACTATTGGAGTCTGCAAAGAACAAAATTTCCATTTTTGCAGTCAAATTTTGTGCAGGTGTTTTTGGAAGCAACTACATGCAAATTTGTATTTCCGAGGGGCTTCTCAATGAAAACTACAGAATTATGTTTTCAAATGAAAATGAAATAGGATTTGGCTAGTTCTTCATCAAATTTGATTTCATCAACAAATTAAAGGATTATTTGATGGTTTTAAAGGTAGTGGGAAGTAATTATGTTTTTGCCAGTAGAACAAATGAATTTTGCAGCAAAAGCAAATGTGACCAGCTAAATCAAATTTTGAACCTCCAGCTTAGATTTGATTTGTACCTGATATTTTCTCAATGAGATATTTTGCTAATTGCTTTAGTGAGATATATTAGATATTTTGTTGCATCATTTATGGTTTTTGGTTACAGGTAGATGAAGAAGTTCAATTTCAACAACTTCAAATTGAAGATATTTTCAGTGCAACACATGTCAAATTTAGCTTCCAGAGCCTAAAAATATCTTCTCTTCTATATATTCTTCCTCTCTGCTCTTTGTAAGGGTTCCAATTTTTGGATATTTTTCATTACAGTATAACTACTTTGTGGTTTCACTCTGGTTGAAATCCTTTCCCATTACTATGATATCATTTTCCCAGTATTCCTTGATTGGAACAATAGTATTGTATTTCTTTTAAAGCATTGTTATATTACATAGGCATTCTTTGTGTATTTTCTAAGTTTTGATATACAAATGATTTATTGGTTTCAAGGAAATTAATGCAAGAGCTTCATTTCTTTTAGTTTCATTTTGATTCTCATCTCCTTCTTCTGTTATCTAAAATGTTTGTGTTTAAGAACTAACAGCTTAAACTCAATTGAAATTCCTTAAGGTTGTATGTCAGGACAAACATGCTGTTGGAACAAAGAAGCCAAGTAAATGCTTGTTTACATTGACAGGATTGTGGGTTACACCAGGAGGATATTACCATAAGTATGAGAGTTTTTATGAAGATTGATGCCTATTTGCAAGTCAGATAGATAGATCAGATGAATGAGTATATCAGTATATTAAGATATCCATCTATATGTGAAGGTTTAGTGGATGCCCAATGGATAAGGGACTATTCAACTTAGAGATTGCATGTCCTCTATTGTTGCATACCCGAGTTATGCTGAGATCCAAATTATCAATAGAATATCTTTACCTTTATGTTTAAGAATTAAAAGAGTTTTCCCTCACTTGGTCTATTAGGTTCATGTGCTCTGTCATTAGCTATTTCACCCATGAATGCTTGCATAAACATAGAAGATTAAGGGATTTTATTTTTTATTTAGATTCAATTGTATGCCTTTACACTGGCATCATATAAAGAATTTGAGGTCCACCCACCTAGGTCTTATAGAGCCTAACAAAGAAGAAGGATTTATCCTTATAGTTGGCCCAAGACTACAGTCAAGTGCATCCATTATAGGAATTTGGCAACCTTAGATGTATTGCTCTAGTTTCTTGGTTATTTTCAAATCTATTAAATTAGGAGCCAATAGGTGGCTGGATGATAGAGCCACTAGTGGAGTAGAGAGGAAGGTGGTGGCAGTGATCTAGTGGTTGAGTGGTGATGACAGGTGGGCGAAGCTGCAATTGAGTGGGAGATGTTGGCCGTTTGAAATCCATAGTAGTTTGAATGACTGCTAATAGTTGCCAAGAGTGCTAGTGGTTTTGGTGACCATTGACATTTTAAAAATATTGTTGTAGGTTGAAAATGCAATTTTTTTCTCAAATTGTGTGCAGAGGCTGTATGACCTTGTTATGCATTTTTTTTTGCCTCCCACGTCAATGTTGTCCAAAATCAACAAACTTTATATGAAAATAGGGGTTTTGATGCCTTCTAAATCCAACTGTGAGGTCTTTTTGGCCTCAAAGGGCTCTAAAAATTAGAGATCACCTTGTTTTCACAAAAATACATGAAAAACACTAGATCTATTATGTCAAACCCTCATTCTTATTTTTTTTCAAAAAAAAATAGGAAAGCAAGAGCAAGGCTCTTATACCTTGTAGAATTTGATGATGAACAAATTCCTAGATCCTTGGATATCCTACATGCAAATAACCTGTTAGAAGGAAGAAAGCAAGGTAGAGAGAGAGAAGGGTTTGCTCAAAAAACAAGAAGATCAAATTTAATTGTGCAAAATGGAATGAATGAATTTATAACCGATCAATCCTTATGAAAACCTAAAAGGGAAGTCCTAAATGACATTTAATAATTACTAATTAATAATTAAATAGAAATTCAAAGTGCATAAAGTGAAATCTTAAGAAGGAAGAAATGGTAATTTAATAAATGAAATGAAATTAACCATTTTCTCTAACAATAATAACAGAATGAAATCTATAAAAGAGCTTTAAAACTTAAACTTAGGACTTAAAAAATGTAGACGGTAAAACTTTAAAAGGTGGTAAAGGGTGAAATGACATACATAAAGAAATTGATATACATTGTAGAAGGCAATTAGTAGCATATAAAAAAAGAATGTGAAGGAGAATGTTTGCATCAGATATAGGTCTGAGTACTAATTCGTTTTAAAAATATCCAACGATTCTAACAAAAAAATTATACCAAGAGAATTGATAAGTGTGGTGAGGCAAAAGATAAACACATGCAATACTACTCAGAAGATACGATGATCACAATTATGAGGTGATTAAAAAAATGAACAACACTACATGCTACATTGTTAAAAAGTAAAAAATAGACACACTATGTACATAGAACAATGCACTAACTCAAGGAAGAAGTTTGTAGAAGCAAAAGTGATCAATGAAGAAAGAAACAAGTTGAAGCTAGAGTAGCAATTTAAAAACATAAAAATATTTAAACTATAATAGAGGCACAAATATTTAACAAAAGCAAAAAGATTAGGTTTTTTCTTTTTCAATTATGTCAAAAAAAATGAAGATATATATATATATATATATATATATATATATATATATATATATATATATATATATATATATATATATATATATATATATATAGACTAGACATGTAACTTTTTTAGTAATATATAAATTATTTCTACAATAAAAATCTTGTGAATAAATGATATTAGATTTTTATTTGAAACTTGCAAAGAAGAAACCAATTAGTAAGAAAAAAATTGTTACTAAATATTAAAAATATTTTTAAAATTTGAGAATGAATTTATCATCTTGTGCTTGACACCAAAATCATTAATCCATTCAAAGGTTAAATTATAATGTAGATTTATATGAGAAACTTGTTGGAATTATTTAGAATAACTTTGGCGGGGGGAGGGGGCAGGGGGCGGGGTGAATCAGTTATCCAAGGTCCATATGTATAATTAAAACTTTTCATAGCTTAGTGAACCCATAAGACATTTTTATATATTGCATGCATCCGTTAGATTATGCAATCACATAAACTTGTAGGTTACTATCAAATCAATTTGCAAAAATGTAAACATGAAACATAAATGATTCAATAACACACTTAACACAATGATTTATGTGGAAACTCAATTTGAGAAAAACCACTAGTAACATGCTACTCATTCTCACTCTTCTGAAGTGATGCCCTGTGAAAGACCGACCTTGTTAAAGGTTATAATGCACATTGTTAAATGTAACTTGTTAAAACATTTCAATCACCCTATTAGGAGTGAGTCTTGTTAGAGGACTTTCGGTCATTCACTTGGAATGTCACCCAGTTAAAGGATTTACAATTGACTGTTAGGTTAAACTTCATCCAAAGGATTTACCGTAGACTAATACAATGATTAAAGAGTAACAGTAAGGCTTGATCTGATAACAACTTACAATGCACTTATAGATTACACATCTCTATTTCAGTCCTCCATTCTACTTGGCTTTCACACACTTCATCTCTGATAGCTTGTTCACCCTTCAAGCATCCATACCCTTAAGCCTTCTTGCTTTGTTTGTCAATGCAGTCTCTTCTCTTAGGTCACTAAATGAAGCAATACCCTAGACTCTTTGTCTTCATTAGGTTCTCACACATGACAACCCTTGCTTCTGACCATCCATCTCTATAAATAGAGAATTAAGATTTTTTTTGTTCATCCTCCATCGTCCATTTTAAGGTTAGATCAATTTAAGTAGGATTTAATGAATTTACCCCCCATTTCATTACATTCCCTTCTAGAAACTTCTCCTTCAATCCTCTCGAATTCACCTCAAAATGGTTTACCATGAATTCTGTGCCACCAACTCATCAACCTTGTCTTCCACATGGTTCACACAATTCAAGAAATCAAACTTGTCAGCTTAGATTCATTGAATTCTCGATCTTTCTCATAATGTTGACACTCAACATTAATTGGATTTTGATGCTCAACTCATACTGCATTGCTTGACATCCACTATCAAATCACTCAACATGAACTAAAGTTTATTGGTGCTCAACATCAACTAAACTTTACTTAGCTTTTACTGTTTTACTTGGCTTACACTGAAATTGACTTTGGTTGGCTCCAACTAATTTTTTTCTTGGCTTGCACTAACTTTTCTTGGCACCTACTATGCAAATTTTCAAGCTTGGTAGACAAAATTTGTTTAACTTGTTCTTTTGAACTTAATTAGTGTAACCAACCTTTGAAACCTTAAGTAGATTATCCATGCACTATAATATCACTATCTTAACTAATTCTAGTACTCCTTTTTGTATCATAACTCAAACTTTCCTCTAAGTGCTATTGTTACCTCATTTGATCAAATCCTCTTCATCAATCAAATAAATAATAGTACTTAAATCATATAAGCAATTGTCTTACTAGCAAGTAGTAGTTTTGACATCAGTGACAAAACAATGACTGAAACACATTTATCATACTTGTATCAATCTATTTTCAACAATCTCCCTCTTTGGCATTGATGGAAAACCAAACTAACCAAACTTAATTAGTAAGACCAACAAAATACCAAAAAGAAAATAATTTCTTGTATTGAAATCTCTCCCTCTATCAGCAACTTTCATCTTCTGAATAGATTACAATTTTTTTTAATGATCAACAGACAATTAACTCATCCTTACGACTCCCTCTTGATTACTTCTTATATCTCCCTCAACATTATCTCCCTCTCACTAGGTAGATGTAATCAGTAGTCACACTTTCTCTCTCAACACACTTTAACTCTTAGTACACTTTCCCCCTCTTTGACAACAATGTCAAAGACATGTCATCTTCTAATGCAGATATGAATATTTTTAGTTTCTCCCTCTGTCACCTTGCTTGTGACTAATTTGTAGTTCCAGCTCTTTAATTACTTTAGGCAGCTCCTAAAGTAATATCTATTACATCAATGTGTAACATATGTCAATGAATCTTATTTGATGTAGGACACTCCTCATGCTTCTTAGATAGCCTTTGATATGGTTATCACCCCTAATTTACCTCTTAGATACTCATGAGTATCCTTAGGTAATGCTTTTGTGAAGATATCAACAATTTTCTATTTGGTGTTAATATATTCTATCTTCATCTCTTTATCTTGAACTAATTCTCTCAAGTAATGATACTTGATTGTAATGTGCTTAGTCTTTATATGCATCATAAGATTCCTTGATATATTTATAGCACTTGTATTATCACAATAAAGTATCATAGGTTCAGTGATTTCTTCCTTCATACCTTTGAGTAGCTATTTGATCCATACAACATATGTACAATTTACTGAAGTAGTAACATATTCAGCTTTAGCAATGGATTGAGAAATGTAGTTTTGTTTCTTTCTATTCCATGTAATTAGCCTTTTACCTAAGAAAAATGCTCCTCCACTAGTGCTCTTTCTATCATCAATATTTCTAGCCCAATTAAACTTCAACATAAGTTCTCAATTCAAAATTTTCATTTTTCTTGTAGTATAGACCATAGTCCTCTATTCCTTTCAGATATCTCATTATTCTCTTAACATCCATCAAACGATTCTCCCTAGGATTAGTAGGGAATCTTGCAACTATCCCTATAGATAATGCAATATTAGGTTTTCTATGTACTACGTATTGTAATTTTGTAATCATAGACCTGTATAATGTTTGATTCACCTCAGCTGAATCATCACTTTTTAACAATTTTTATCCTGTCACCATAGGTGTACTTACTGGCTTGGAATCCTCCAATCCAAAAATTTTCAATATCTCCTTTACATACTTTGACTGAGTGATTTATATACCATATTTCATCTGATGTACTTGCAAACCCACAAAGAGCTTGATCTCTCCAAATATAGACATCTCAAATTCTTTCTTTATTTCATTTGGGCATATGCACCAAGTTGTGGTGCCAAAAAGGTGACAAAGAATATTTTTTCTTCCTATTTTAAGTAGCGCGTACGCGCTATAGGGCGCATCCACTATGGCTTGGGAAACCCAAGCCATAGTGCGTGCACATTATAGTGCATACACACTTTTAAAAAATAAAGTATATATGATGGGCTGCAGACCTGCATCCCATCATTTTCATCAGTATGTTCTTCTACTCCTACAACGAGCAGCACGTACGCGAGTTGAAGACTTAACATTTTCACCACTATTTACCAAAATGCCTCCTCATCAATGAAATCCAAGACCAGAAGTGCACCCACAACGATGCTGTAAGTGATATAAACCTAACTTTGCATTGTTTGATATATTTTTCATATTGTTTTGTAAGTTTTTAATATTCTTTTGTAGGGTTTTTACAAATTTCATTTAGATTTGTTTATTTATTTGGATTTCAATTGATTTTTTATCAAGAAATGTTCATAATCAACCAAAAAATCCACAAGAACATCAAAACCCTCAAGAACCCCAAAACCAAAACCCTCCTCAAGAAGAACAACAAATTCCACAACCCGAACCAATTGCAAGACCTCCACCAGGCACACAAGAAAATATAATAAATGAAATAGTGAGAGGCAAAATTGAATTAGAAAGAGTCATTGCTCGGTTAAAAGAATCCAGAAAAACCAATCCAATGAGGGCTCAATTGGCATCATCCCTCGAATCCATTAACACCCAGATAGCCTCAGTTAGTGGTCAGTTAGATGTTTGGCGGGTTAAGAGGGATGAACAAAAAAGATTTTATGCAAATAAATTGTCATATGAAGATGTTAAAAAAAAATAAAATACCAAAAGGTAGTATATGTGCATTATTTAGAAAACCCGGTGAGCAACATACTATTATAGAGGGTACTAAATGATTCCCCATCCATTGGTGCATACACGATGCTATTAGAAATAAGTTTTGGGATAGATGGTGGATGGTTTTTGATGCCCCTCCTTGCAAAAATCACGAGGTCCCCATGTATTTTTTGAAGAAATTATATTGTGAGTTTGTCCTTGGGGAGATCCCCAATTATTTTGATATATTAGACTCCCAGGGTAGAGGTGGGGGGTCATCATTTGAGAGGCCAGGAGCACGTCATGACCCTAATGTAGTTAGGGCACTTGTGGTCAAGCCACAATGCGAGCATGTGACTATTCCTTTAGTTGTGAAGGAAAATGTAGAGGCCAACACTCTAGGGACCATTAATGCTTTGACATAGACCCTCATCCATTCCATGAGCCCATTAGTTGAGGGGGAGCCTTTTGTACGTCATGGTCACATGTGCACTTCATGTGGATCCCTATGCACATTTGGCACTCATGTTGGAGATGGTGCAGATGATGGGCTTGTCACCGATCAGTTCTTGAACAAGACATTTGGCATTGACACACATGTAAATTACAATTATAATTTACTAATTTGATCACATTTCATATGTATAGTGAATGATTAATTAATTAGCATCTATTAACATTGTTCAAAATTCAGGGTCAGAGTGTTGCTAGGCCTAGCAGTGATCCTCCAAGCCCATTTTTTGTCCCTTCCACGAGTCCTGAGGTATGTATCGATTTAATAATTTTTATTAATACATATATTTATTATGTAATCATATTAAGGATTGACAAAAAAAAATTATGCACGTGCATCAGTTCTCCACAGGACCCTCAATCTTTACCACAGACTTGGAGCATAAACATCATGCGAGCTTCACACAGGTACAGTTGTTTCATGTTAATTTAATTCATTTGATTATATTTATTTTATGTTTCATGTTAGATGTAATGTGTATTGTATGACATGCAGCTCATGATGTCAGACACACCTCCTCATCTGCGACAGTCTGTTGATAGTTGAGTGGCTGCAGCTGTGGCTAGCTCACAACCACTGACGAAGGTATGAAAGAATTTTCTTCATTTTAGTTGTTGTTTATAATAGTTAATCTCAAAATTTCTAATGTTAACCTTTTTTTATATATTACTATAGCTTTTATGGTTTTTACACAAGCAGTATGTATGTTAGGCCTACTGATACTCTTTTAATTATGGATCGAAACCTTGTTTTTGTTTTACTAAGTGGTAAAGGGTAGCTTTGTTTAATTGTTATCTGCTAATAGTAGGTTAGTTTGTTGTTAAAGGGTCAGCCCCCTAGTTTTGGCTACTTTTAATTCAAAAACTAGGAGTGAAGGTAGAAGTGGCAGTGAAAGAATTAGATAAAGAAGAACTAGGAGCACATATTGAAGTTAGAAGTAGAGAAGAAGTAGGAAAATCAAATAAAGGTATGAGGACTAAGAGCAGGAGATAATGAAATTAAAAGTAAAGATAGGAATAGAAGATTAGTTGTATTCCAAGTTTATTGCAACTAGGAGTAGGACATACAAGATGGAAGTTATATGTTTTATATAAATAATAGTCAAGTTTAAAGATATAATTGGTGATTAGATATACTCACCTTGGTCTAGTAGAGTCATAAGTGTAGGAGAATTTGTGTTTTAAATTAATATTATTCATAGGCCAAAGTCAAATGTTGAACTTGATAATAGAACTAGGCATATCCTTATGATTCAAAGAAACTATAGTTTTTGGAATCAACACCATCAACTCTCCTTCACTATGTCTTTGGGATGAATGGAACTAGCATAACAAAATTCTACATTCTTTCATTCTCGTCGTCCTCCTCCTCTCATACAAAATAAACTTGGATAAGATAACTTACTAGACTTTTGGATTCATGTCCCTTCTCTCTTCTTTTCATACTCTTATAGCTATGCTAGTGGGATAAATCGTTGAGTATTTTCTTATCTTTTATTTTTGCTGTTTCTTTTCTCAAGTGACCACTTGAGCTTTTGCAATAGCTTTTATAACACGATGCTTGAGATTGAGACATTTTCTTGAGTGAGGTCTCTTCAACTAGTTGACTTGGAATCTTAGTAAGCTTTAAGATTTTTTTGTTCTTTTATGTATCCTTGAAAATGAATGTAATAGTTAATATTCTTGGTTTGGGAGCTTTTGTCCTTCAGCTTGGTGATATTTAATCTCCTTGTAGTTTTCCCAAAATCTTTACCTCTTTCTCTTTTTTTCTTCTACTTTATTGTGTGCATGAGGTGGACACATGCTTCAATAAAGTGGGGACTACATGTATCATTTGAAAAAGTAAGAACACTTATTTGGTATTATTTTTAGCCCCATTTTAATATACATTATGGGTTCCTACATTGATTTCAAACTCTCCTTTAAACACTCATTGGACCTTCAAATTATTATTTAAGTCCTATATTGATTCATTTTCTTTAAAAACTCAAGGTTACCCTTATCTATAAGTGTGCTTCTCTATTTCAACTTCAATCAAATAATTCCTTTCATTTATTGGACCTTATCTTACCATTTATGACATGTATTTTCTCTCTAAACCCAAAAATAATTTGTTAGATCAAATTGCACATGTTCTAAATATCTTGGACCCACAATCAAAACTTGGGTTTGAATTGGTGGGTATAAGATGACTTTGGTGATATTTACTTGGGTACAATATTTTTGTTGGTGATATGTGTATTTATAAGTGATTATATTTATTGAATTGTTGTAGGGTCTCATCATGCCTGATCGTCCATGAGCATCTGAGGTGAACTTACAGAGTGACTATTTGTTGGCAGTAAGAAAATAATTGATTTTGTGTGTACATATATTTGATTTCAATGTATAATAAATATTAATTTATATCTACTTTCTTTGTATCAGTTGGAGTTGGAGAAGAGCCTCAATAAGAGGTCGAGTGAGCATGTCAGGAGGGCCCCGTCATCTCCACTATCTCCCTCCACATGATGGCAAAGGACGTCGAGAGACTTGTTTCCTTCCCGAAAAAGATGTAGTTGATCTAGATATGTATATATATAGGCATCAATGGACATATTCGATACACATTTGATGTATATGACATTCTATATTTGATGTATGACATTTATTCGATGTATGACATTATTCGACTTATGACATTATTGGTTAATATATGATATATTTGTTCATATACAACATATGATATGATATGTTTGTTCATGTTTGTTCATGTATGACATTAAATTAGATATGTTCGTGTATGACATTAAATTAGATATGTGCATACATATGAAATTAAATTCAATACCTAATCTATTCAAAAATTTGATAGAATATTGATTAACAATAAACATCATTGTTTAAGCATAAGTTAAGCATTTACAATATGTCATCGTCATATGATTTATGATCTTGTTCATGTTTAAAGTTTTCCTTCTCTATCATTTGTTTATCAAGTTTAATTCAATACCTAATTAGTTTGAATTTTTGATACAATATTGATTGGCAATAGACTTTATTAGGCAATATTCATGGACCTCCTGGCAATTGGTCACCTAAATGAGAACCTTGAGATTTATTAGGAACTCCATTAAAGAAATCAATAGTTTGAAATTACTCTATCCAACAAAATAGTGGTCTACAAATATTAGAGAGATAGACTTAATATTTATCAAGTGGCCATCCAATGCCAAGTGTTGTGGATGTATCTCCATTCAAAGTTCAATCACATGTTAAATAATAGACATTTTAGGAGTAAGAATAAGTTATCTAACCTTATTAACATTCTTTTGTATGAGTTCCAAGTAAGGTATCAAGAGTGCTTGAAATTCAAGACTTTGTCTTCTCATCTTGTCCATGTCTTTACTTAAATCAACCTGGATTAACTAAGGTACCTCAATTAACTTAAAAACACTATTCTTTAAATCCTCATCAATATTTTTCAACTTGCTTTAAAATATATTGGGTCAAATGTAGTACATCACATAACTATTGGAGTAGGAGGATTATCTCCTTAAGAATATTTTCTAACTCGGTTGTAATACCACCAAGTTCAACTTGTTGAGCAGTAATGGACTCATTTAGTTTCTCAATAATCTTCTTCTCTATTCTTTTCTCTTCAAATTGTATCAAATTTTCATTAGCATCAACATCAGGTGCATTTACCTATTTTACAAGTAAACTTAATTGATCAATCATTAGAGGTTTGTCATTGGCTGGTGCATCTAGAACAATTTGTAATAAGATGTCCTTCACATCTTATAATACTTGTTTGTACTTCACTTCCTATCTTTCTCTTTTACATATTTCCCCTTCACAATTCTCCATAATTTATCATAGCATCAGAATCCAATTTTTTATGATCATAGATTGAAAGTATGATAGCTTCATCTAATATTACCTTATCTCTTCTACTCTTTTTCATCTTTTTCTTGTCTTGTAATGTGATTGATCTTGTACTTGGTGATATAATTGGTTGCACTAAAGCCATCTCCTCCTTAGATTTCTTATTTTTCTCATCAATTAAAGGTTTGTCTTACTTTACCCACTTTTTGTTGTGCAAATATTAGGCTATTTAGCTAATGTCCCCATAACAACATTTGAAACAACAATTTTGTTTAGTTTTGGTTATGTGTATACAATAGTGTTCATTATCATTTAAGGGAATAGTGATAGTTACTAATCCATGTAACCCCAATAATGTTTCCTTTTATTCATTACAGTCCTATAATAGTTGATAATTTCTATAAGGATTTAGCTAATTCTAACTTGGTTGTGCATAATGTACCTATTAGTAAGTCATATTTTGCGAATAAGGACTCTAAGAAGAATTTTGATCCCTTGAAAAGCTATTCTCCACATCAAACTCCCATGCCTGATCCAATTCAAGTGTTTACTTGTAAGAGACAACAAAGCAAACCTAATGCTTAAAAGATTAAGGAGAAAATTGACCTTGGTATTCAAGCTACTCTAGAAAAAAATTTGATAGATAGAAAAAGGAAAAGGAGTGCAAAAGGCACTCCTTAGAAGAATGAGGGACCTTTCGTGAAGTGTCAGACAAAAGATGTGCTCTCTAATCTAACTTGATGCAAGTGGTGCTGATGTAATTTTGCTTCAAAAAAAAAAATTGTCTCAATAATCATATTCTTCTATAATTGCAAAGTTGACTAAGTGGAACTCATTTCATGTTCATGTTGCAGGTGCTTCGGGTGGTTCATGTATTCTTTGGAACCATAAATCTTGCACTTCTATATATTCAATCTTTTCCTAACTAGTGGCAAGTAGTTGTTACTAATTTTGGTATGTCATTCACAGTGCTCAATATATATGGCCCTACTTCTACATCTGATGATAAGACAAAACTTTTGGATTCCTATTCTTAGGCTATTTCCAACATTCAAGATGATAAATTTATTGTGCCTGGGGATTTCAATGGCATTCTATCTCGGGATGAGAAAATTGAAGGTATATTCCCCCTGTTCATAAAATGATAATTTTTTTGATTTTGTGAATAATAACACCCTCATTGATATCCCTCCTTCTAAAGGGGCATTTACATGGACCAATAAGGGACAAGAATTTCACCAAATTACTATAGACTTGATAGGTTTCTTATTTCTCATGATTGATTCCTTTCAAATATTAATATTAATTCACAAATCCTCACTTTGATTGCTTCAGATCATTTTTCCATTTCTCTATGTATTGAATCTAAGGGGAGTCCCAGTGGTAGTAAACCATTTTTTAAGTTTAAGCATATGTGGTTTAGGCACTTGGATTTCTTGTCACTACTAAACCAATGTTGTCCACTCCTTTTGTCAAGGAATCTAGAATGTATCAGCTTCACATGAAGCTTAGATAGGGTTTACCTAGCTATTTGGAGCTAACAAAGTAGACAGTTCGATCCCACGACGAAAGGTGAGAGATTTGGCAGTTGGCAACTTTGTACTAGCCAACACTGCAAGTTTTAGCATCACCCGAGATGGCATTGTAAAATGAAAATGAAATGTGATCTCCAAAAAGTGAGAGAGGTTATTGTAGGTCTCTGCAACATGGTCCTGTAGGAACTAGAATCGCATCCATACCTCGCATGAGCTCCGAGATATGCCCCATCAAAGATCATAGCCCTATGGGATTTAGTGACCCTTGGGGACATTTTGGTTCAACGTTCCCGAGAATGTTCGAGCACTGAAGGGGATAGGATGAGGTTGAGGATAGGGTTTACCTAGCCACCCAGAGCTAACGGATTAGATAGTTTGATCCATGACGAAAGGTGAGAGAGATTTGGTAGTTGGCAACTTTGTACTAGCCAACACTGCAAGTTTTAGCATCACTCGAGATGGCGTTATAAAATGAAAATAGAATGTGATCTCCAAAAAGAGAGAGAGGTTATTGTAGGTCTCTGCAACATGGTCCTGTAGGAACTAGAATTGCATCCATACCTCACACGAGCTCCGAGATATGCCCCATCAAAGATTGTAGCCCTATGGGATTTAGTGACCCTTGGGGACATTTTGGTTCGGCGTGCTTGAGAATGTTCGAGCGCTGAAGGGGATAGGATGAGGTTGAGGATAGGGTTTACTCAGCCACCCAAAGCTAACAAAGAAGACAGTTCGATCCCACGATGAAAGGTGATAGAGATTTGGCAGTTGAAAACTTTGTACTAGCCAACGTTGCAAGTTTTAGCATCACCTAAGATGGCATTGTAAAATGAAAATGGAATGTGATCTCCAAAAAGTGAGAGAGGTTATTTTAGGTCTCTAAAACACGGTCCTGTAGGAACTAGAATTGCATCCATACCTTGCATGAGCTCCGAGATATGCCCTGTCAAAGATCACAACCCTATGGGATTTAGTGACCCTTGGGGACATTTTGGTTCGACGTGCTCGAGAATGTTTGAGCACTGAAGGGGGTGGAATGAGGTTGAGGATAGGGTTTACTCAGTCACCCAGAGCTAACGGAGTAGACAGTTTGATCCCATGATAAAAGGTGAGAGAGATTTGGCAGTTGGCAACTTTGTACTAGCCAACACTACAAGTTTCAGCATCACCCGAGATGACGTTGTAAAATGAAAATAAATGTGATCTCCAAAAAGAGAGAGAGGTTATTATAGGTCTCTTCAACATGGTCCTATAGGAACTAGAATCGCATCCATACCTCGCACGAGCTCTGAGATATGCCCCATCAAAGATCGCAACCCTATGGGATTTAGTGACCCTTGGGGACATTTTGGTTCGGCGTGCCCGAGAATGTTCCAGCACTGAAGGGGATAGGATGAGGTTGATGATAGGGTTTAACTAGACACCCAGAGCTAACAAAGTAGACAGTTCGATCCCACGACGAAAGGTGAGAGAGATTTGGCAGTTGGCAACTTTGTACTAGCCAACAATGCAAGTTTTAGCATCACCCGAGATGGCATTGTAAAATGAAAACAGAATGTGATCTCCAAAAAGTGAGAGAATTTATTGTAGGTCTCTACAACATGGTCTTGTAGGAACTAGAATCGCATCCATACCTTGCACGAGCTCTGAGATATGCCCCGTCAAAGATCGCAGCCCTATGGGATTTAGTTACCCTTGGGGATATTTTGGTTCGGTGTGCCCGAGAATGTTTGAGCGCTGAAGGGGGTAGGAAAAGGTTGAGGATAGGGTTTACTCAGCCACCCAGAGCTAATGAAGCAGATAGTTCGATCCCATGACGAAAGGTGAGAGAGATTTGGCAGTTGGCAACTTTGTACTAGCCAACACTGCAAGTTTCAGTATCACCTGAGATGACATTGTAAAATGAAAATGGAATGTGATCTCCAAAAAGAGAGAGAGGTTATTGTAGGTCTTTACAACATGGTCCTATAGGAATTGGAATTGCATCCATATCTTGCACAAGCTCCAAGATATGCCCCATCAAAGATTGCAACCCTCTAGCATTTAGTGACCCTTGGGGACATTCCAATTCGGCGTGCCCAAGAACATTCAAGCGCTGAAGCAGACTGGATGAGGTTGAGGATAGGGTTTACCTAGCCACCCAGAGCTAACAGAGTAGACAGTTCAATCCCATGACCTTTTTTCCACTAAGTTACAAATTTGAGCAACTTTTACAACTTTCAACAATGCAACTTTGCACAAAAAGTGCAATTTTTACATTTTTCACTTGATTCCAATTCTATGACTTAGAAAAGGTTTGAAAATAGTAAAACCTCAAAGGAATATAGGAATATAGATAGTTTTATGGTTATTTCCTAAAAGTTGCTAAATTATTGCAAAAGTTGCTAATGCAACTTTGCAATTTTTGCATTGACAACATCTGGGTGAATTATGCATTTTGGCTTGGAGGGTATGGAAATTGAAAGGTGTTGATGGGAACATGCTAGATAGGGTAGAAAAAGCCTATTAAAGCCTAAAAAAATCTTAGAGTTGACTATTTGTAGGATTTGCCCATCAGGAACTAGAAGGGTCACTTGGCACATTGTTACAAATTTGCTCATTTTGGGTTGTTACTTGGGTCCATCACCCTATCCTCTACATCAAGATTGATCCTAGGTTAGGGGTGGATAGAAAAGACCTATAAAGGTATTAAATAATGTAATAAGGCTATCGAAGTCTCTAAAAGATATAAAAGGCACTAAAAGTGCAATATTTTGTAAAATTGCCAACATTGGCAATATAAGCCAAAATGGGCTTAATCAAGTCATGTAAAGGATCCAAAGGGAGGTTTCATTTGGTTTTGAGAGTCTAAATGAGTTTAAAACCTCATTCCCATGTGTGGGAGACAAGTTTGGGTAGTGGAAATTGATTGCTCCAAAGGTGGATTTAGTGTTTTCTCGAAACAAGAGTTTCATTTTACATTGGAAGTCATCTAATATAACCAAAGTGAAGGTGTTTGAACCATTTTGAGATTCTAGAGATGTTGCAAAGTAATATTTCTATAAAGATCTAGGGTAAAGGGGATAGAAAGGAGGGTATGCAAACTCGCCTAGGGCTAGATTTCTATGCTCCTTTCAAACACTTTTTTGTTGATTTCATTGCCTAGCTGGGTATGCAAACTCGCCTAGGGCCTCTTGGAAAAAAAAAAAACTTCTGCAAAACAAGACCAAAATACATATTTAGATTTTTTATACAATCTATTACTTGATTCCAAAAGGCCATCATTTTTCCACCATTGGAATTCAAGTTATAGAGGTTTCTTTGCTAATTACTTTGTACAGACCAGCGAATTGGCAACTTTAAAAAGATTTTTCAAACTAGTAAAGAAACTGATAAAAAAAACTCCTAATATTTACCAAAGCATCTACATTCCATACACCATCAAACCACATGAAAATAGCAACCCTATCAATCCATTAAAGGTGTCGATGAAGGGTGAAATCATAAAATTGTCATCAAAATGCTTAAGTTTGCTCTTCATTCCAGTGCCAAAATTCGTACAAAAGCATGTGCCAACCCTCAAAATGACTTGGATTGGTCTTAAATACCTCTTACCCATATTAATCAATAGATATCATAGGTTTCCAACTGATTCTTGAAGCCCTTATAAAGTTTTAGCACTTTTTGTTAATGTTGTCAAGCAACTTTGCAAACTTGTAAAGTTGCCAAGTGCAACTTTTGCACTATTGTGCATTTAATGGCTCCATGACCTCAAACATGGTTGAATGAACCTATTTTCATGTAATTACAACTTTGAACATTTTTTCCATCTTTCACATCCTCCTGGGATCTTGGTCAATGTTTGACCATTCTAGGCTCTAACAAGCAATTTAAGCAATTTTGCCAACATAGAAGCAACTTGGGAACTCAAACACAACAAAAACCTATTTACAAACACAAATCACACACTTGGGGATTTATCACATAGCCCTTATTCATGTGATCTGGCCAAGACCACTACAAGCCAAAAATAATTTAGGAAACTTGGCATATTTCCTAGGTGCTCCTACACCAACAAAGCTCAAAGCCAATGGGTAGAAGTCAATAGTAGGAAGAAGAAGTTGTCGACTACTAGCCCCTTTTTTAACATGGTTACTAAGAGAAAGTACAAACCTAATGTGGAAGGTAAGAATTATTGTTTGGGTAGGAAGAATAATAAAGAAATAAGAGAATTGGCAAGTAAAGTTGATATAGTAAATGGGAGACAGTTCACCATCTAGGAGAGTTGTAACAAAAGTTATAAAGGAATATCATATCATAGAATATTAGAGGATTGAATGCTCCTCATAAGAATGATATTTTACGGAATGTGGTTTGGTAACCCAATTTGAACATTTGGAGGGACCCTTGTAGAGAAGGGTAGGTATTTAGTTTAATGGTTTGAATCTATTCTTGAAACAAGTTATTTGCTTAATGTTTATTACTTCTTGGGGATCTAGTTTGACTCCTCAAATAATTGGTATCAAATCTAGTAGATCTATTGAGGGTTGCAAAATTAGTTACTTGTCTTGTAGATTGTTATATTGAGAAGATTCCTCCAAAAAATATATATAGAAGGAGATACAAGAGCTGATATAAGCTACTAAAATAATGTATAGAGAGTTGAGGAAAAAAATAGACTAAGATGCAATAAGGTAAAGAGAAGTGAGACAAGTAAGCAAGTAAAATGCAACCATCTCAGAAATCTTGGAAGCTTTGGAAAGGATTCCTACGAGGGATGTGCATTAAGAATAAGAAAGTGATGCTTAAGCACTTGAGAATCCTCATGGAGAGGATGGAGGGGACTTAGATCTTGAAGAAAGAAGGATGATAAGGTTGTTGAAGATATTTCAATGTGGTAGAAGAAAGACAATAACTGATTTCCATATCTATCATGGCAAGATAGATAGTGAAGAGGTTTTGCTATTGATAGATTCCCAAGAGAATTATTATAATTATGGAGATATAAGTGAAGTAAAATAAGGTAAAGCTATACAAAACATAGCTAAGAGGGACAACATTGACATGGTGGAGTAGTGTAATGGAAAAGAGGTTTTTTAAGGGTGGAACAAACATGACCAAATGGTGAAGGATGTGCCTCTTCCATCAAATAATACATTCCAAAAATAGAGGATAAGGAATAACTTGAAAGAAAAGGAGATGGGTTTGATGACCTACATAGAGGAATTTCACAAGTTGAGCATAAGAGGTGGATTAGAGCATAAAGATGAAAATGTTGCAAGGTATCTTAATGGGCTCATAGACAACTTGCAAAATGGGATTACCTTGATTTTTCCTAAGATGCTTAGAGATAGTTTCCAATTGGCTATAAGTGCATAAGATATGGTCAATAGGAAGAAAGAGAGACAAGAAGGTGGTAGAGGAAATCAAAACAGAGGAAGGGGAAGAAAAGCCAATAATATGGGAAGAAATGATAGTTTAGTTTCATATGAAATGGTGAACAATTTATATTTGGAATGGTCACCACACAATAGGCCGTATAGAGCATCACATGTAAGTAGTGTTGATTTTTTTAAAAGATAGATGACTATGAGCATCACATGTATAGAGCATCTCCATTAACATATGTTTACTGGTGTAAAACTGTGAGGAATAGTTGGTCCCAATTCAGTTGTGAGTCAATATTAGGAATGTGACCAATTAATGTGACAACCTCATCATATGTCACCATAGTCGAAGTATTGACAGCCCATAGGAACTCAACCTTTGAACATCCCATTTGTAAATGACCTCATAAAGAAAGTTCAATAAACTTGCATGAAATAGTGAAACAAAAGTTGCATACTTGTGAAGATGATTAGACTGTAGGTGATCAATATGTCTCAAATCTATATTCAATTCTTTTACTATGCATATAAATGGTTTGTTATATAAAAGACTTATATCCACCAGATAAATAATCATTTTCTTACTATGCTATCCTTATCCTTGGTTGATCTCTGGTAGACCATTTCTTAACCATCCTCCTTCGATCTATAGGTCACTGTATTAATCAGGTTCATCTTGTCTCTACTCAAATTAATAAGAATTGGCAATCTCAGGGATTGCCAAAAGAGGAATGGGTCTAAGTGGAAGATAGGATTTAGAAGTGAGTTTAATTAAAACATAATAAATAGTGTATTACAAAAAGGAGAATGATATGTTCATTGCAATCTACTCCCTTATACATTCTATCAATGTTCCACATTTAACCTGATAGAGAACATCACAACACATAACTAGCAACATAGAACATACCTCCTAGCCACCTCAAGAACATAAAATTTCAAAGATATTTGAATTCATAGTGTTTAATGAGAATATAGTTGAGGCTTGCTTTACTTTTCTATGTTAAGTTTGGCTTTCAATTTTGGAGGAATGAATCAACCTTGATGATAGAGGTAAATGCTGAATAATATTTATTTAATCACATTGTTTGAAAAAACTTTAATGACCTTTAAATACAATTGAAAGAAATGGAATTGATCTCCCTTACTCATTTAGATGAATAAAATTGGAATTTAAAAAAGAGAGGGAAATCCACCATAAAACCATGCAATCATGCACTTCTTGATGGGAGTATCATAAGTTCATTGTTAGATGGATATGCCAAATGTGGAAGAATTAAAAGGAAAATATGTTGATTGATTGAATATAAAACCAAACATGTGGAATATTTAAAAATATATCATGGGGCTCTTAATAAAATCAAACTAATAGAATCAAAATCTACAAACATGGGTATTCAAACTATGAACAAAAAAAACATCATTATTGAGGTTTTAGCATGTTGGGCAAGATAGAGTCTTATTGAAGCTAACAAGAAGCATCATTGTATATAGTGTTTTATAGGCATAAAATTAAAGTGGCATAAAACCATTCACATGCAAAAACATCTAGAACATGTGATAAAATCATACGTTCAAACCATTCGTGTAGCCATAGTCACAAATTTCAACAAAGAATTCAACCAACATAAAGGTGGAAAACTTTGTAAGCTATGGATAAAATATTTTCTTTTGTCTCCATATAAAATAAAATATTTTGGTACCTTTTTGAATGTAGTATGACATCCTTCATTTTATAGTGTTGATCCCAAAGCTACAACACTTATTATTTATTACATATGTATGTAAATCTGTTAAGCATCAAATTCAACACCTGATGTGTGCAAAATAATGTACTATATGTTAGAGTAATAAATTCATTTTCTTATTAATTAAATTATATTGATATAATTACTAAGTTACTTATTATAATGATATAGTTTACTTATAATTCCTTTTGATTTACAACTAATTACTATGAAATTGGATTTGTTGTCTCTTTCTCTTAAAGAACCAGATCTACTAGTTCCTTTGGTCTAGAAGCCTTCCATTGAGATTGGGGTTTTGAAAGGTTCAAGGGTTGAGGAAATTTTTATAGAATATCTTGAAGAAGGAGAGGTCATGTATAATGGTTTTGAGGAAGGCTAGAGTTCCATCTAGATGGTGTTGCAAAATGGCCAAGCGGAGGAGGTAGAAGAATAAATAGAATAAATGCATGAGAAGGAGGGTCATGAGGGAAATGGAAAATTTGGGGAAGGAAGCAATTAGGAGAATGGGTCAAATATGCTTCTCAACTATAAGGAGAGTATTGCATTGGACACTGATACTAGTCTACCTTGTAGCAAGATCACCAATGTTGGTGATGACCTTGTTAAGGAGATCACTACCAATCAAAATTTTACCTATAAGCCTACAAGACTTCATCCCTTGGTAGTGGTAATGGTGGTAATTATGGTTGAATGTGTTTGAAATAGAAAAAGAAATGAAGGGTGTTTTGCATGACACTATTCACTCATCATAGATTGTATGGATTCAAACCCACAACCAAGCTTTTATACCATTATACAAATTAAAAATTATAAGACTATGCCTTTCATGATAGTCACATTTTCATATTGGCAAATGAAGAATGACTTTTGGAACAGACATAATAATTACTTCCAAATACAAATGAAGCCAATGTATTGTATTATAAGCTCGAATGGTAAAGACCAAGCCCAAACATTTATTAAGGTGTAGCATTTATAATTGTCAGGTTCATGTGAAGAAGTCATTGTTCATATTCTCATTGTTGTGTAATTTGATGATAAGAAGAATACAATGATATAGAGGTTGATAGTGACTTAAAACTTTACAAAATGCAATCAATGAGAATTTTACATTGAGGGGGGAGTAATAATCAATGTTTCATTCTCATTGTTTGACAAACTCTTATATAAAGAGGGAGTAGACAGATGATATGGTTTAGTCTTCTTTTGAGAATCTTAGTCTACAATTCTAGGCATAAGATGATTAGCATACAATGGTACTTGAACAAAGAACACTAATAACTATTGAGGATGTGAATTGATAATACCATTTCGCAGATGATTTTGGCATCTCACCCTTTATCACTTGTGCATCAACTTTATTAGCCCTCTTCTTTGGTGACCTACAAATGAAGAATTAGCACAGTAAAAAATCTAAGATAAGATTTAAAAAATGGGTCCTATTAAAGAATCTAATATAAATTCAAATAATGTATCTAGATTCTAAACAAATCAAAACTAAATCTCATCACTTACACATCATAACAATATGGTCCACCTTAGTCATGTGATAGTCTTGGGGAAGAGGTTGTAACATTGTGTTTGGATCCAATTGATCACTTTTTCTGTTTCTCCCAATTCAATCTAATGAGCCAACTAGATCTGCTCGACATTTTAATGTCTCAAGTATTGCCTCATGGTCTGATCGCGAACTTTCCAAAGAATCTTATTATGTGGTTTTCCACCATATTATCAAGTGGAAATTTGATGCAACAACAAGGTTTGAATAATGAAGAATATTCCTCTCTGTTTGCCAATCCTCGAATAACCACAAGTTAGGATTCTTCATAGGATATCATCTAAGCGATGTGCCTGTTACAACCACTGCACCGACATGGTACTCTAAACCTTCACCATCTATAACCGAGTGATCCAATTTTTGTTTGGCTTCAACACAATGACAAAAATAATAATCTATCCCTTCTTCATTGTCTTTAGGTGCAATAACAGAAAAAACATGGCCTGTAGTGACAAATGTACAAAATGCGGTCATTAATTCAAAAAATACTTGGGTAAAAGTTATAAAGTTACATATTGGAATTACAAAGATATATATATATATATATATATTACCAGGTTGCACTAGATCTGACAAGCGATCAAAGTCAATAGATGAATCCATTTCTACCATTTCCAGTGCTTGTGGGGGACGATAGGTGTCAATTGGGTCCAAAACTCGTATATCCCATTTGTCCACCCATTCAGTTGACTCACAGTGATCCCAATTTCCTCTGCACATGATGGACAATAGCATGCCATTTTTCGTGTGTGGATACTCCATGAGCCTACATCAGAGCTTCTAAAAGAGTGTAACTCACTAGATCTTGTTAGTGTGCAACAATCCTGATATGGTGCAATGTTAGTATTATCTATCAAACAAAAAAATCTACGAACTGTAGACTCACCTTCCTTACCTGGACCCATTGTAGTGTTCCACCATTAGATGATGGATTTTGCATCTATCAATATTGCTCCATCTTTGTACTTTAGTTCTTCACGAGCCAAGGCTCTTTTAATGCATGCGCCTGCACCATCGTGCTCTCCCTTACCATGACCAGCCTCTGTGAAATTCCACATATATTGAATTCTACACAACCTGTGCATCTTGCTCAACCAATAGAACATCCATGCATTCTTGAATTGAGATGCACAATTGTCTGACCAAATAATGTGTTGACGATATGATATGCCTCTGTTAGCCAAATCTCCATAAAATAGTTGAAAACTACCATGTACAAACTCTGTAGAATGTGATCAATCATCACTGATGTAAAAATGGTACTCCCTCAAAATCTTCCCTTCATCCTCTGTACTTGTAAGTGAATGCATGAATATTATGTGAACAAATATGGAAACCTATTGAGATGTCTAATACTTTGCTTGCACCTCATTTTGTGGTTGTAGTGTGTAGTTCTCTGCAAAATCTACAACCAAAACAATGGTATCCAATGGAAACGTATCCTTGCACAACTTGAGTTGCAAATCCAACCATCGAGCTCTATGGGTATGCCTTGCATACTCGTAAATAATCTTTTCACAAAAAATCTTGATGAACTCATACATTGGAATCTTTTCAATAACTAGATCACATCTTTTACCATGTTTTCCATATTTTAGAGCATATGCCACTGTCTTGAATTTTCCATAATCTACTATTTCATTTCCAATTGCATGTGTACTATCCATATGTTGACAAGTTTATAAAAGTTGCAAAGAACCACAAAATAAGCACGTACCATCCAAGCATGATGTCTTGTAAAATTGTTGGTCGTCCCCTATTTCACATAAAATGTTGGATATGAATTCCCTAGAAGATCTTGGTGGATCTTTTATGTCACAATCCTGCAAAACAAACTAAGAATGCAAAACTATGCATATGTGCCTAAAAACATCAAAATGGTTAGAAAAATCAATATGTATCCTACAACAACAAGTTGTGCATGTGTGATTTTTTTTCACATAAAAAGGTTTACCCATCTCAAAAAATCTTTGACTTATTCGAATTTGAGGATACATACCAATAAATTTTGCAAAAAATTGTGTCTGAGTTGAGTCGAAAAAATGTTTCGCATGTGGCTTGCGATTTCAGCTACCAATCCTCCTTCTTACAACATCTCTTTAATTAGGGAGAAACACGTGTGTTATTTTTCCAAAAATCTTCTATCAATGATTTCAAGGCTTCACTAATTTCTTTATCCTTTCATAGTAGTCTACCGCTAAATGTCCATAACTCATTTTTTGTTGGATCTTCTAATCTATCACGCCTTAGCATGGCTCTCCTTAAGGTACCTCTACCAATTTTTAATGTTTTTCTTGTCTTTCTCACTAGTCGAGCTTTCTTCATTTGGCTACTTACTATTTTTGATGTGAGTACTCGTCTTGTGATATTACTATCTTTGGTGCATGATTTAGAACCCACTTTGTCATAAGCACTCATTAGATTCTTTACAATATTTCTTTCATTTGAATCATCCGTCGTTCTTAGCCCAAGAATATTCATGATAGGCCTAAATTTCAAATTCCTCATCATTTCAACAAATAATTGCCATTGACCTGTAATATTTAATTCTTCAAAAAATAATCTTCACATATGATTAACTTTTCTTTGACAAGTACACTTGCTAATCTTGTCAAGCATTGATTTCAAAATGTTAGTATCAATATCAATCAAATATTTTGGCTTTCTAAAATGAATTCTAGAAGGTGTTCTAATCTCTTCAATTCTCTCAACATTTTGAACATCAATATAAGGTTGAGTGTATTGCATACCTTGAACTAAAGATGATGTGCCTTGGCAATAAGATGTAAAAGATGGAATATCACCTACTTGATGTGTTGATGTTGTGCTTTCAACATGACATGATGGAGTGTGTATATCATCGGATCTATAAATCAGTGTCTCTTCAACATGAGAGGATGATATGACTTCAACATTGGAAGATGGTGTAGCAGATGATATGACTCCAACATTTGAAGATGGTGTAGCAAATGATATGACTCCAACATTGGAGGATGGTGTAGCTTCACAATTCAATTGTCTTCTTGAGCATAACAATCTCATTTGTTCTCTTTGTCTTTCTAATTCTTCCTCCTTGTTTCTTTGTACTGGTGGTTCTTGATCCTCTTCAAAAGTCAATTCTTCATCATTGCTTTGTAATTTTCTTTGTTCACGTAGTAATTTTATTTTATCTCTTTTAATTGTCAAATCTCTCTCCCTATCTACATTTGTTTGAATCTTTGGTTTCTTCCTTGGCATGATGATGATTTCTACACGTCAAATTATTCAAACATCCGAATTACTTAAAATGTGTAAATTACAAATTATTCAATTACATATAAAAATTATAATTATTTGAATGAATACACAATATATATCAAATGACTTGTCAAATTTCTAACCATTTCGAAATAACATTTCATTCAAACATACAATTTTCAATGAATTCACTATATATTACATAACATATCAAATTGTAATCAAATTTGTATCTATATATCGACAAACAATATTTAAAATGGATTGCACTAACCTTTTCTATTAAAGGAATATTAAAAAATTCTTCAAATCACGTATCCAATGATTGAATTTGGTGTTTGCTAGCTTCCAAAAGTGTTGAAATAGTGTTTTCTATGTTGAAACTCGTGTTTTTTGTTGAAATAACAAAGAGCATAACAGACCAAAAGTTAAAAATGGATGAAATGGGCCCCAAGGTTGGGTTTTGACCATTTTTTGGTGATTTGAGATAGTGCGTATGAACTATAGCATGCACGCACTATCTCAAAACACATCACTCCCCATCCTCCATACTCTCTATCCTCCCTACTCTCTCTCTCATCCCCTCCCTCTCTCTCTTCCTACTCTCTCCCATCCTTTACTCTCTCACACTCTCCCTCTCCCACCACCTACTCTCTCTACCTATCTCACACCCTCTCCTCTCCCATCCCCAGCTCTTTAGATCTCTCACACACACTCTTATCCCCCCTATCTCTCTCCCTCTCCCTCTCCTACCACCTAATTTCTCTCCCCCATCCCCTACTCTCTCTCTTCTCTCCCATCCCCTACTTTGTCTCTCTTACACACATTCCCATTCCCCCTCTCTATCCCTCTCCCACTACCTACTTTCTCTCCCCCTTCATCATACTCACTCTACCACCCCCTACTCTCTCTCACACTCACACTACTACTACCTACTATCTCTCGCTCTCAAGTTCTCTCTCTCCCCCTCTACTCTCTCTCTCCCATCTTGTACAAGCTCTCTCTGCCTCTCCCACTCTCTCTCCCACTGCCTACTTTCTCTCCCCCATCCCCTTCTCTCTCTCTCTCATCTCCCATCCCCTACTCTCTCACACTCTCACACTCTCCCCCATCTCCTACTCTCTCTCTCCTCTCCCATCCCCTACTCTCTCACACTCTCACTCTCTCCCATCCCCTACTCTATCTCTCTTACACATACAGCCCCATCCCCCCTCTCTCTTTCCCTCTCCCACCACCTACTTTCTCTCCCCCATCATCATACTCTCTCTCTCTGCCACCCCCTACTCTCACACTCTCACACTCTCTCCCATCCCCTGCTCTATCTCTCTTACACACACACTCCCATTCCCCCTCTCTCTTTTCCTCTCCCACCGCCTACTTTCTCTCCCCCATCGTTGTACTCTCTCTCTGCCACCCCCTACTTTCACACTTTCACACTCTCTCCCATCCCCTACTCTCTCTCTTTCATAGATACACACACTCTTATCCCCCTACTCTTCTTCTTCTCTCATATCCCCTACTCTCTACATCTGTCACACACACTCCCATCCCTCCTATTTCTCTCCCTCTCCCACTCCCTCTCCTACCGCCTACTATCTATCTCTCTCAAGTTCTCTTTCTTCCTCTCTACTCTCTCTCTCTCTCTCTCTCTCTCCCCCATCCTTTAATCTATCTCTCTTATAAATAAATACACATTCCCATCCCCCCCCCCCTCTCTCTCTCTCGCAGTCCTTGTCCCAATGCCTACTCTCTGCCATCCCCTACTCTATCTCTCTTAAATGCTTCCATTCCACCTCTCTCTCCCTCCCACTCCCTCTCCATCGCCTACTCTCTCTCTCTCTCTCTCACTCACTCACTCTCTCCCTTTCTCTCCCATCCCTCTACCATTTCCTACTCTCTCTATCTCTCTCTCCCCTCTCTCATTCTTGACTCTCTCTCTTTCACACACACACACCCATCCCCCCTCTCTCCTCTTCCATCCCCTACTTTTTCTTTCACTTGCTCTCCCTCTCCCACTGTCTACTCTCTCTCACTCTCACTCTCTCCCTCTCCACTCTCTCTCTCTCTGCTACCCTCTAAGCTCTCTTAAATTTTCACACTCTCTCCTATCCCCTACTCTCTCTCTCTCTCTCTCACACACACACACACACACACACACACACACACACACACACACATTTCTATTCCCCCCTCTCTCCCCCTCTCCCACTCCCTCTCCCACTCCCTCTCCCATTATCTACTCTCTCTTCCATCCCCTACTCTCTCTTGAGCTACTTTGTCTTCCCCTTCTCCTATTCCATACTCTCTCTCTTTCACACACATGCACTCCCATCCTCCTCTCTCTCAAGTTCTTCCTCTCCCACTCCATCTCCCATTGCCTACTCTCTCTCCCCCCCACCCCCTACTCTTAATCTCTCTCTCCCAACCTGTACTCTCTCTCACTTCCTCTCTCTCCCATCCCCTACTTTAAATATCTTTCCCCCATCCCACACTCTCTCTTTTCCACCCCTACTCTTTCTCACACTTCCTATCTTTGCCACCCCTCTTCTCTCTCTCTCTCTCATCCTATACTCTCTTTGTCACCCCTACTCTTTCTCACTTTCTCTCTCCCATCCTGTACTCTCTCTCCTCTCCTATCCCATACTTTCTCTCTATCTCTTTCACACACACACATAGCCATTCCCCTATCCCCCCCCTCCACGTAGTTCTCTTTTGCAACTTAGATCTTAATAGTGCATGCGCACTATAGTGCGTGCGCACTATAGCGCGCATGCGCTATTTAGAATTGAGGTTTAAATAGCGCGTGCATGCTATAGGATACACGTGCTATTTAAACCTTAATTAAACCCAAGCCTAAGGCTTGGTTTTGCCTTGGAGATCCAACCCAAAGCTTTGGATTTGATGAACAGGCCCGAGACGTGTTTTCCAGCAAACATACAAAAAATGATTGTTTTTTCTTTTATGTTCCCCTTCAAGATTTCTCATGGTTGGGTATCGATAAGATCAGGTTACATAGCATTATAGGTCTCTGTGTTAGCTATCTAACCATATAATTTATTTTTAATTTGAACTATTTCAAGCCTTTCATCTATAATTTCTTTTGAATGTATGTTCATTTTTTGTCAAAAACCACCATGTACTAATTGGGCTATAGATTTTAGCTCGTTCATCGAATTTTGTAATAACTTAATTTTTTAGAAACTAGACTCCATTCTACACACTTTGAAATTTTTTTTTTTGATTTTAGATTAGTTTTCAATTATTTCTAGGGGGAGCAGATAGATATTTCACATTTTTGGGATGTGTCTAGTTAAAAAATTCATTAAAAAAAAATACACATTATAAAATTACTCAAAAAATTTGGGATAAACTACATAGTGTTAAGTAAATTTTTATCAGCGCAATTAAAGAATTTTTAAAAAAAAGTTAAAATTTTAGGGGGGCCACACTTTGTATTGTGTTATGTTTTTTTTGAATAAATAGTACCACTTTTTGTGGCCTCCTTTTTTGAGGACCTAAAACTAAACCATTTTGAAAAAAAAATAGTAGTTTAGAAACTAGATTCAAAGGATTATGACTTTTGTTTTTGTCATATCTAAAAATTTTGAGCATAATTATCTTCAAATTCTTGTTGAAGTTCAAAATTTGTAGATTTCAGGAAAAAGGTGTCCACTTATACCCCCCTTTTGGCACCACAACTTTGTGCACTTACCCATTTGCAAAAGCATTACATACAGTATCTTGACCTCCAAATATGATATCATCAACACAAATTTTAGATAACAAAATACCTTTTCCTTTCTTTGTCTTCAAGTATAGATTGTTGTTATCATCAGCTCTCTCAAATCCAATCTTCATAGGATAATTATAAAGCCTCTCATACCATGCTCTTGGTGCTTACTTCAAACCATAGAAAGATTTGTGTAGTCCACATACCATGTATTTTTTGTTAGCATCAAAAAATTCTTCTAGTTGTTCTATATAAACCTCTTCCTCCAATATACCATTTGGAAATGTAGACTTAACATCCATTTGATAAACTTTGAAACCTTTGTATGCAGAGTAAGCAAGCAGAGTTCTTACTCCTTCCAATCTTGCAATAGGAGTGAATGTCTCTCCATAATATTTCCCTTCTTCTTGTGCATATCCTTTACAAACTAATCTTTCCTTGTTTCTTATGACTTCACCATTTTCATCTAACTTGTTTCTATATACCCAATTGGTACCAATCACATTTTTGTCTTCTGGTCTAGGAACTAAAGTCCATGTTTTATTTTTCTCAATTTTTTCAATCTCTTCTTCCATGGCTTTACTCTAGTCCACATCTTCTAAGGCATCTTTCATTTTTTTGAGTTCTTACATGCTCAAAAAACATGTATCATTTCTCAACTTGTTCCTTGTCATTGGTCTAGCATTTTTATCTCCAATGATTTGTGCAACAAGATAATGTCTCTTGACATACTTAGACAATCTTGGTTAAACTCTAGCTCTTACATTTGGTCTCTCAACTTTTGAATCACTATGTACATCTCTATCAAGTAGTTTAGCATCTCTTTCATGTACACTAATCTTAGAATAAAAATGTGCTTCAACTTTATTCTGTAACTTGGCACCTAAATGTAGCTCGATTCCTAAATGAAACTCGACATTCATAGTATGTGACTTAGCAGTCATTGAAACTTACTGTTGGTTTGGAACTTGATTTACAAATTCTTATTTAGCAAGCATACCTTCATAAAAGAATACAAATGATTTGTATTTTTTTGGTTCCTTCATAGGTTTAGCCTCATATACTTTTATATATTTATCAAATTTCACATTTTCACTTTTCACAACTTTGTTAGTGTTAGTATTTAAACACATATAAGCTTTACTTCTCATGGAATAACCAAGAAATATACCTTCTTCACTTTTTACATCTAGTTTACCATTCCTATAATCTTTTAGAATATAGCACTTGCTTCCAGATACCTTAAAATATTTTACATTAGGTGATTAGCCATACCATAGTTCAAAAGGTGTTGAATGAGTACCTTTCTTGACTTGCACATGGTTCAAGGTATAGAAAGCTATACTTACAACTTCTCTCCACTATTTCAAAGCAACATTCTTCTCTATCATGAGTTTCTTAGCATAGTCCATTACAAATCTATTCCTTCTTTCAACAATTCCATTTTGTGGAGGGGTTCTAGGAGCAAATGTTTGTCTTTTGATTCCTCTATTATTTTAAAATATCTCAAACTCATTTGATGTAAATTCTCCTCCTCTGTCAGATCTCAAAAATTTCAAATTTTTATTTGTTTCTTTCTCAACTCTTTCTAAGTACCATTTAAACATTTGGAAAGCATCAGATTTCTATTTCAAAAACATAATTGTTATCTTTCTAGAAAAATCATCAACAAGCAACATAATGTACTTATCTCATTTGTAGCTTTGCACTTCAGTTAGTCCACATAAGTCAGTATGAACAATCTCAAGTATTCCTTTAGAGGTATGCTTCTTATTCTTAAAACTTGACTTTGTCATTTTTCCTAACTGACATTGTTTGCAAATTATATGGTCCAGCTTCTTCAACTTAGGCAAACCTCTAACTCTTCTCATGTTATTGATAATAACCAAGTTATCAAAATTAACATGACATAACTTCTTGTGCCATAGCCATACATCATCAAATTCTACAACTAAACAAGTAGCATCCTCTATGTCAAGGTAGAATAGATTATCTCTAGTTTGATCACCTTTTAATTAGTTTTCCATCAGTATTATATATCTTAGCAATTTTATTTTCAAACTCAACCTTACATCTTGAATTATTTAGTTGTGACACACTCTAAAAATTATAGTTAAGTCCTTCAACATAGCAAGCATTGTCACATAAAATCTTTTATGTGAGCTTTGATAGAACCTTTTCCTTTTATTAGACATGGTATATCATTACCAAACCTTAAACTATTTCCATCATAATAATTGAAGGTATTGAACTTACTTTTATCTTCAATCATGTGATGTGAACACCCACTATCAATGATCCATCTATCATTCTTGTTCACACAAGACACTAGTACAGTTGCCTCATCCTCATCATATTCATCCTTCATTGCAACATACACCACTTCATCATCATGATAGTCAGATCCATCTTTTTTTCCCTCTTTAGAATTGTAGCAAAACTTCTTGCCTTTGTCTTTGTAGTCTTTGTTGTCTTCATCTCTTCTACTTTTGTACTTGTCAACACCTCTGTAGTTCTTCTTCTTTGGACATTTAGCAGCAATATGACCAACCTCATTGCAATTGAAATACATGATAGGTAACTTACCTTTAAACTTGCCTTTACCTCTATGAAATCTCCTTGCTAATAGTGCTTCTAGTATATCTATATCTTCTTCATTTGTATCACTATCATTGGACACATATTTTGTCTTTTTCTTCTTCTTTTCATTAGGTTCCTTCAATGATAGCTTAGCTTTGAAATAAGATTCAATATTTTTAGGTATGTAAATATCAAAATTAGATAGCTCAAAAGTAGTAAGCCTACCTACTAGACTTTCAAGAGTTAGATAATTCCCTAACATACATCTTTTTTTCTTGTATTCTAGAAACTCTAATAGCAATAAATAGGCAGCAATGTTCTCAAATTTTTTCTTAGTACAATATCATTATCATATTTTACCAGTAGCTCCCCTTATTACATTAGCAACATGTTTTATCCTAGAGCAATATTGAGCAATATTCTCACCTTCTTGCATTCTCATATCATTGAACTTACCTTTGAGACTTTTAGCTTTGACTCTTAGAACATTCTTGTCACCTCCATAGATAATGTGTAGAGCATCCCACATTTTATTTGCACTATCACAACTCTTGATATCATTAAACTCGACATAACTTAGGGCAGAGGTAATCTTCAACATTGTCTAGTTGTGTTTTTTCTTCTTTTTTCAGATCCTTAGTAGTTAGGGCTCCAACAAGATCAATATGCTCAACAAAAATGGTAGATTGTGCATGATCTCCAAGACCTCATGAGTGTAGCTTCATCAAAATTTTCCATGCAGAAAAGTTATCTCTATTAAGCTTGGGTACCTCTTTTTTTGACATCTTGATCTTGTTACTTCTAGTACCTTCAAACTAGTCCTCTTAAGTAGATGGCTTTGATACCAATCATTGAAATTCTTTAAAATAATTGAGAGGGGGGGGGGGGGGGGGGGGGGGGGGTGAATCAGTTATCTAAGGTCTAGATGTATAATTAATACTTTTCATAGCTTAGCGAACCCATAAAATATTTTTATCATGCATGCATCCATTAGATTATGCAATCACTTAAACTTGTAGGTTACTATTAAATCATTTTGCAAAAATGTAAATATAAAACATAACAAATTCAATAACACACTTGACATAATGTTTTAATGTGGAAATCCAATTTGGAAAAATAACTAGTAACATGCTACTCATTCTCACTCTTTTGAAGTGATGCCCTATGAAAGGCCAACCTTGTTAAAGGTTACACCACTGTTAAATGTCACCCAGTTAAAGGATTTCAATCACCCTAGTAGGAGTGAGCCTTGTTAGAGGACTTTAGATCATTCAATTGGAATGTCACCCAATTAAATGATTTACAAATGGTTGTTAGGTCAACCTTAATCCAAAGGATTTACCCTAGACTGACATAATGATTAGAGAGTAATAGTAAGGCTTGACCTAATAAAAAATTACAATAAACTTGTAGATTATAGATCTGTATTTCAGTCCTCCATTCTGCTTGGTTTTCACACACTTAAGCTCTGATAGCTTGTTCACCCTTCAAGAATACATACCCTTAGGCCTTCTTCCTTTGTTTTCCAATGCAATCTCTTCTCTTAGGTCACTGAATGAAGCAATACCCTAGACTCTTTGTCTTCCTTACACGTGACAACCCTTGCTTCTATCAACCATATCTATAAATAGAGAATTAAGATATTTTGTCATTCATCCTCGATCATCCATTTTAGGGTTAGGTCAAATTAGGTAGGATTCAATGAATCTACCCCTCATTTCATTACATTCCCTTCTAGAAACTTCTCCTTCAATCCTCTTGAATTCACCTCAAAATAGTTTACCATGAATTTTGTGCCACCAACTCATCAAACTTATCTTCCACATGTTTTACACAATTCAAGAAATCAAACTTGTTAGCTCATATTCATTGAATTCTTGATCTTTCTCATAATGTTGACACTCGACATTAACTAGCTTCTAATGCTTGGTACATACTGCGTTGCTTGGCATCCACTATCAAATCACTCAACATGAACTAAAGTTTACTAGTGTTCGACATCAACTAAACTTTACTTAGCTTACACTAAAATTGACTTTGCTTGGCTCCAACCAATTTTCAACTCGGCTTGCACTAACTTTTCTTGGCACCTACTGTGCAAATTGTCAAGCTTGGCAGACAAACTTTGTTTAACTGGTTCTTCTAAACTTAAGTGTAACCAACCTTTGCAACCTTAAGTAGATTATCAATGCACTATAATATCACTATCTTAAGTAATTATTGTACTCCTTTTCATATCATAACTCAACCTTTCCTCTAGGTGCTATTGTTACCTCATTTGGTCAAATCCTCTTCATCAATCAAATAAATGATAGTACTTAGATCATATAAGCAATTGTCTTACCAACAAGTAGTAGGTTTGACATCTATCTCAAAACAATGATTGAAACACATTTATCATACTTGTATCAATCTATTTTCAACAAAACTAATGTAAAATGAAGGCAAGATAGAGAAACTTGCACAAACAGAATGTTAAAACAATTCTCCTCTTAGTTTTGACAACAAGCTTTATAAAATAAGTTAGAAAAAATGGGTTTGGCAACAAGGAGATCAAATGAAAAGAAAAAAACAAACTAAAAACTAACTCTTTGACAACAAGCCTTCCAAAGATGATTTTTGAAAAAAGGTTTAAATCAAAACCCTATAATGTAATAAGAGTTAAAATAAGAGAGTAAAATTCAATCCTTAAAGAGGGTGGCTCCTAGACAACATTGACATCCTTCATCAAATTCAAATTAAAAAAATTGATTAGTAACCTACTCTAATACCATGAAATAAAATACACAAGCAAAAATAAAAATAAAAATGAAATCCAAATCATTTATTGAAGAGATATTAACATGTAAGATGAATAACTTACGAGTAATCACCTAAAGCTTGAAGATGAAATACACAAGCTTTTAGAAAGGGGGAGCAATTTTTTTTGTTATGTATTGATGTAGAAGCATCCTTGGGGCATTGTTAAGATTGCATTACTCAAAATATTTTCTTTTTGATTTATCTATTTATTGTTCATCTTGATAGTTTTCATGTTGTTTTAGGATGCAATCAATCCAATTGACTCATTTTCTTATGTTGTCCTTATGAAATCATCTATAATCACCCAATATTAGTCTAATAAACTATAAGCCCACTCTCTAAAAATTAAATTAAAATACTAGACCGTTGCTATGCATTAAACTAATTTTGCATGATTAGTTAAGAAATATTTGATCAAATCATCACATAATCATTTATTTGATTATATCATAAGGTATGATCACTTTATCCTATGTTTATTTAATTAAAAGAACATTTCCCCCTTTAATTAAACTAAAAAAAATCTCCTTTATCCTCACTACACATGAAAATCACCTTTCTAAATAGTAAAAAGAGAGAATTCTTCCGGACTTGGATTAAATTTATTTTAATTCAAATATTTTGTCTTATTCTCTAAATATTTATCTCCACCTTGATTGCAATGCCTTTTATTTTATCTTTATCTTTAATCACTTTTTGCTAGGTGGACCTACTTGAATTAAATTTATTTTAATTCAAATTTTATGTTATTCTCTAATTCTTCTTTAGTTTTATTGGTTAAACTGCAATTTATTTTGCCTTATCTTTAATCTCTTTTTTCAAGGTGGATCTATTTGGATTAAATTAAATTTAATTCAAATTCTCTTATTTATCTTAATTAAAGTACAATTGATTTTGTCTTTTCTTTTCGCCTAGTAACTTCAAGTCATATTGGTAACTTCAAATCATTTATTTTCATTTGTCTATTGATACATATAACTGTTGCTTGATCAGTTAGTGTATAATCAATAATGTAATCAAGATAAAAAAAAACATCCCATTACACATATTTATCTTGTGGAAACTCATTTTGGGTAAAAGCCATAACTTTTATGCAATGCTCACTAAGCTTGCACTCTTCTAGAGTGTGCCCGGTCAAGAGCCAATCCATATTAAAATATTACAAAGATATTTTCAAGTGCCACCTAATTATAGAATTTAATAGAGACATGTTAGTCTTAATCTAGATAAAGGTACTTTGATTGAAAGACTTAAGACACAAATTAATGTGTCACCCTGTAAGGGGATTCAACACAAAAGTCTTATTGAAGTCCACCTTCGATGGATTTTATATTATAAATACAGGAGAACAACAAAAGGATTGACCTATAAGATTATATATTGACCTAGCTTGATTTAGATCACTTGTGTGCTCTTCGATTGGACCTGTCTACAACTTGCTCTACACTCTTGTTAGTTCACGGATTTTCAGAGTCACCATTTTTATTCTTTATTTTTGGTTCACCCCTACTTTCAAATGTTTATTTTGAACCATTGGTTCTACTGGGTGTCAATTGCAATTTGAGTTCCAATAAAACCTTTTCAATTATTCATTCATGAACCTTATCCTTTCAGTCCCTACTTCCTTCAAGCTTATTGTTGACCAAGTCTGATCCCTGAATTTCCTTTGTAAACATATTGATTGAGGTTGTGTTCAGAGATTTGATTTTCTTTAATAACTCTTGAACCTCTTGTACCCATTGTACCATTTCAACTAAGTTCAAGAGGTTCAATAGGTTCATCACTTCAACTCATTTTTAGTCTTCATGCAATATTATTAGTGGGCTCTAGCCTTATGTGTCATGGAGTTCAATTCTTAGAAAATGCACTACAACTAGATGCCTTGTTGGGTCTAACACATCCATGTGTGACTTCACCATTTATAGAAGGGTAGTAAATTGAAGTAAGGCAATTATTAAATATCATGTTGAGATATATTTTTAAGAGGTAAAAGGAAAATTTGGCACATGCGGAGGCAACATATCATTAAGTTGCTCACTTTATATTTAATGAAAACCACCATCTGTCCCATCCACCTTTTCCTATGGAATGTGTAATTCATTATGTCCTTCCCATGATTAATGACCTATCTTTGTTACAAAGTGTATATGAGTAAAATTTCCCTTTTCTGAAGGCGCAAATTTCTTTATTTGGTTAAGTGTTAGTAGTAAGAGTCTGAGGAAGGAGAATCAACTTTTGTAGTTGTCATAGTTTCTTCTCTTTAGGTAACTCTTATGTTCTTTAACTCATTTTCTTTCATCTATTAACAAAAAAGAGTGTGTTTGCTTCTTTAATACTTAAGCAATAGGATGAAATTATAAATCATGAAGTCCACTCTACACATTTTTGGGAATACCCGTAGTTTGTATAGAAAGTCACCCATTGTATTAGACACAGACCTTTTGGGAGTTGACCTAGGAGGAGAAACAAAAAGATGGTGTGAGAAACTTGCAGAGCTTTTTTCTACCAAAGTCATGGATACTAATTTCCTTATGGCCTCTACCTTCCTGTCAGCATACCCATACCCAAAATTCATTCAAGCATATTTTCAGATGTATGATATGCCTAGTGGAAATATTTTGAGGAAGGATAAAAGTATATTTCTAAGTATCACTAGGAAGACTATGTCCAAGTTGTTTCATCTCGAAGAACAAGAGTTTGCAGATTTGACTCCTGCCTTGTCACTGGCCAAATTTTCAAAAAAGTCCAATGTTTATAAAAATATCAGTGCAAAGAGTTGGACTAAAACTCCTTACAAAGATAGCTCTATATTACCCAAAATCCTTAAGAAAGGTTAAATGACCTCACGGGTTCATGACATAATGGTCTTGTTGCACAAAATTTGTGGTTCTCTAGATGTGTCATCTTTTGAAGAATGGATGTAATTTTACATTCAGATTGTTTTGAAAGGGTCTCAAGTCTTAGACTAGGCTAAATTGATTGCTAGTTCCTTGAGAAACCAACTCAGAGGAGCTTTAAGCATGAAGAAGGATTTCTCTATGTCTTCATACTTAACATATATGTTGGCCAGTACTCAAGATTTGTAGTATCTACCTCATGAACCCTGGGTAGAAAATATCACTATATATAACTACTACCCTATGTTACATAGAGACAAAGTTTTGGAAAACTTCAGGAAGGTTCATGATATTTTCTTAGGTAGATTGTGTTTTGCAATGAAAGGTTCTCCTCACCATATATTCTCTCCTGAATCTCCGAAGTTTGCTCAAAATTTTGGTAGCATTTACATCCAATTCCCCAAGTTCACTTACGTGAGGATAGGTGATTTTGATGAGGAACTTTTAAGACTCCCTAGATTTTCCCTTGATTGTTTCATCTTGGTAGAGGCATCTCAGCAACTGATATCAATCATAAATAATTTTTCCACTAATGAACCTTCTGATGTCATTTTTCTACTCAAGCTAGGTAAACTAACCTATATAAGTATAGAGGATGCTACATGCATAAGTTCAGATTAATCAATTTTCATCTTGGCTATTATCATGCTAGATAGAATTTTGATAGAAAAAGGATAGGTCATAGCTTGTTTGAATCATGTGTGAAGTTTTTGCATGTTCTTAATATTGAAGACTTTTGGGAAGATTATGCAGATGAACTAGAAGTTTGGAGGAGAGAATATAACAAGCTCACCATTTCTCAAATTAAGCTCTTCCATTTAGATTTGGATATATACATCTTAGATATTAAAGAAGCTAAAGAAGATTTAATAGGCACCCAAATAATTGAGTCTCTGATTTCTAGTAAAGCCATTATAAATTGAGATTCTGAGGAAGAAGACAATATTCTCGAAAGAACAAAGACCATGCTTGAGAGAAAAAATTCTTGGTTAATGATGAAAAAGACCTAATGTGCTGAAAAATCAACTGATTCATGTTCTAATGTTCATTTCAAATTTTTAGGTGGTAGGAGATCCGCAAGGTTTAACAAGGCATAGAGCAATAACCTTCCTCTAGTGCAAAAAACTTATTATAAGAGAAGAACCAAGATGACGATGCTTGTTGGGCCCAGTGAAGCTATTCAAGTTGATAGTGAATTTGACAAGGATATGAGTGGTATACTCATTGATAATGTTAAGCAAGTTTAGATGACTGTGGGATCCTCTCGTTAGAGGATAGAGAATTTGAATATTACAATTAAAGACAATGAATCTCAAAAAGTTCTTGATTCTACACCAAATTAGTTGGCGGCCTTAGTTAACAAAAAGAGGATTCTAGTTCCTATTTGCTTCCTTGTTGATGAAATTGTGAGTAGGTATACTACTAGAGCCTCAAAGTCCAAAAAGAGTTAAGAGTTCAGCCATAATAGTTTTTGATTAGGAAACATGCAACAACATTGCTGAAGTGGCCACTTACAATCACAAAGATAATACTGGTCCATTGGATTTGGGTAAATTTGAGATTACTCGGACCAATTTGGAGGTGATCAACTAGGAGAGGAAGAAACATTGGGTGGAGTTATCCAAGAAGTAAATTACTCTAAAATCACAAAAGGATGTTGTTGAAAAGAAGAGATTGAAAGAAGAAATCTATACATTGGTAGAATACATAAGATAACTAAAAGGACAAGGTTCAGGGACTAAGAGTTCATCCCAACCCACATTTGATCCTAATGCACCTGAGAATCAATAGTTGATGAATGATCCAAGGAAGGGGAAGGCCATAATTTATTTCATCCATAATTGGATAGAATGTGTGATGAATCTATTCATTGAATTTATACAGGACATGCATAAAATATTTACTTTTTCCAAAGTAGTGATAGGTGAGGCTCACATACAAGTGACAGTGTGGAAAGTGGAATCTAAAAGATTATTAGCTATGCTTACTCAGCTAGCATATGTGGAGGAGTTTGGTCTAGATAGATTCTTGGAGGAGAATCCATTACAACTAGTTGATGTAGGGTTGATCCATATATTATGAAAGAACATAACTTGGCAGGTTTCTAACTATGGTTCAACCATTTCTTGCATACAATCTTTTCAAAAGGATTTCAAGATAATTTAGGATGGTGTGAATAAATATTTGCAGACCAAAAATTTGACTCCTTTGACACCTTTCAAAGAAGGAGGTTCAGATGTAGAAGTGCTGGTTAAGCAATATGAAGAACTGCTAAATGTGATGAAGGATGGAGCTGATCTGGCCGTTGTAGATCTTACCAGAATCACTAAGGTAAAAACCATGATCAATATGTGCAACCAAAAACTTCTAGAATATCTAGATAGTGTCACCAAAAGGAAATAGGACAAGGATACGTGGAAAAGCTGCCTATAGATCATAAAGAGCCTAAATGAGAATGCCATGTTAGAGTTCATAGGTGCATACAGAGTCTAAAAACTTGCGTAGGGACCTTCTACCTAGGACAAAGATGAAGAAGAAGTGCCACTAAAGAAGCAAGATAATGATTCTCTTTAGGGAATCTTTTCTTTATGTTTCTTTTCAAGTTTCTTTTAAATTAGTTAGTTTTGGGGTTCTACATACCCAAAAAACTTGGTTATTTTAACTGCTTTTAAACTGTCTAAGAATTGGATTTTGATGGAGATTATCGGACATTACTTTATTTAAGCTAGAAACTTAGTAGTATTGAAGGTTGGAAATTTTGATGCATATCATATTGTGAACTTTAATCTAGTTTTAGTTGTCATGCAAATATCTTAGTTTTCCAGCACTATACAAGAACATGATTGTTTTTGGATGAAAAAGATCCTATATATATTCAAAGATTGTATGCTTTGGATTATTTTTTGTCAGTTTAGAATTGAATTGATATTGAATTTTTGGATCTTTTTTTGATGTTGGATGCTTTTATTGTGCATACATTAGATAATTTATCTATTTCATATCTCTTTTGGATAGTGATTGATAGGGAAACTGTGTTTTGTCTCCATTTTATCCAATTCTTGATTTATTTAGTTGTTTATTTGATTAACCCTCTATCCAAGAATAGATGTAGGGCCTTATTACTTTTTGGTTAAAAACAATTCTTATTTAAGAGGGGTCTTTCATTGAATATTTGATAAGGAAGCTGAACCTTATCAAAATTTAGAGAGGAATTAAAGAAGCTAAAATTCCTCAATTGTTGGAAGATTGTATTTGTCATTATGAATTTGGGAATATAGGATTTTGATTATTTATTTTATCAAAAGAGAAATTTTTTTACCAACAACTCCCTTGACTTTTCAACTTAGGTTCAATCATTTCTATGCTTGGCTCTACTTACCTTCAATACTTTTTAATTATGTATTTTTGGATCACTAGTTTTACTCAACATGCACAACTCTCACACTTTATCTTCACCTTTTCTTCTTTCCCTTTCACTAGTCATTGCACTTAGCCTAGCTTAATGATATTCCAATTTTATAATACATAACCAACACTTGTTCATACTAAAATGAATGATTATATCAATTTGTTGTTTTCTCATTCTCAAACCTTAATTTGTGAATTAAAATTTGAATTTATTTTTCTCTGTTATAAATGCGTTGGTCTCAGATTGGTTTTGACAATTGAGTGTCAACACACTTAACCAATTTCAAATATGATGCCAAGTATGATACAGATGTCAAGCTATAGTATGTTCCGAGCCAAAAATTCAACAGGTGTCAAGTGAACTTTAGGTGTTGAGCAAGATTCAGATGCTAAGTGATAAGTGATGCCGAGTCACTATAGATGCCAAGTCACTATAGGTGTCAAGCAAAGTATAGATTCCAAGTGAGGCAGAGTTAACTATAGGAGCTGAGTGAGATAGAATTCCTATATGTGTCAAGCATCAAAAATTAGTAAGTGCCAAGTAACACAGAATCAACATATGAGTTTGTGCCTTCACAAACTTAGATGTAAACCATTTTTGAGCCAACTTAAGATGAATCGCAAAGGATCTTAAAGATAAGATTGAATCTTTTACATTTCCTATATAATCAACATGCAACCAATAACAAAAATAGAGAAGGCATGCAACCAATAAGAAAAGTGTAAAGATTTGAGCGAAAAAAGAAGGATGAATATTGATTGTAGATTCATACTTAAACCTAAGTCTTCAAAGCCTTTAAAAGGAGGACAATATCCCACAATTCATGTGTGTAAGAATGTTGTATGGGAGAATGCTAGCTAAGTTCAGAGGGGTACTGTATGCACCCTAAAATGGTCACCTAGACTATGGGCCCCCATTATTCAATTTATCAATTTATCAAATTTTTTGAATCAATGGTTTGTAATATTTTATTAAATCAATTCAAATTAATTTCCTCGATCAAATTTGATTATTTATTTTTCTAAGGTTGATCATTTTATCTTAAGTCTTGTTTAATTAAAAGAAAATACCCTTTTAATTATAAAAAATAAGTCCCCATTTAATTAAAAGAAATTTTTTCTTTTAATTAAATTTATCTACATTTAATTAATTAAGAGAAAAACCCCTCTTTTAATTTAATTAAATATTTCCTATTTAATTAAAAGAACTTGCTTCCTTTTAATTAAATAAAATTTCCACTTAAAAATCTCTTTGTGATGAAAAAAGAAATTAAATAAATAAAAATTAAACCCACTTGAAAAAGGAAATAAAATAAAATTAAAAATTAAAAAAAATCTTTTTTTATTTTCTCTAACTTAAATGCACATATCTCTAAGTGGGAGTCCTTTTTTCCCTCTCTCCACTTTCTTCTCAAACACTCCTCTTTTCTCATTGGTGGAATTTTATCTCACATAGATCAAACTCTATTATCCCATATTGGTTGTGAGAAGCCTCTCACCTCCATATTTTCCTTTATAAGGGAGAGCTCTCTCCTCATTTTGGACATCCATGATTATACATCCACGATTATGTTATTGTTATGTTGCAAGTTTGGAGAGCGATTTTTGAAGAAGGAGTTTGAATACTAAAGCTTTTTGTGGAGAACTTCTATCTTCTTGTCTTCTTCTCTAATGCATCCATGGCTTCCATCATGAGGTTTCATCCTTGCATTTTCATATTAGCTTAGATCCATGTTTTCTTCCATAGATAAGGTCTTGCATTGTTATTTCATTTCATTTCATAGATTTTCTTTCTTGCATTTTTTTGCATTGTTATCATTTAGATTAGTTTTTATCTCTATTTGCATGTATTTTGGATCCTTGAATATCTTATTTCATGGTGTACTTGCATGGGCACAAACTAGGTCAAATTATGGGCCTCCATTACAAACCCTTGCACTCTATGAATAGATACTATGAGCCACCATTCAAGACCTCATTTTGGAGCAATCTTAGATATAATGACTCACAGAAGTGTGCCCACATTTTAGGCATACATTTTTGGCACTCACCATGGGGAAACCTACCTTTACTTGTTCGTTTTAGATATTTTTGGAGTTAACCCCCTTGTATAGAATTGTTTGGAAACAAAAAAATCCTAGATTTGAAAGATTTGATCATATCTCCCAAATGGATATGTATTTATATATATATTTTTTTATAAGGTGGAAACATGTTAGAAAAGCTTCAATCAAATTTTCAGATTTTCCTAAGATATTTTCAATTTTTTATAATTTTTTCTTTATTTTTAATGAAAAATCATTTTAAGGAGAAAATTAGCAAATTTTTTGAAAAAGTTTACATTTTTCAAAAGCTCTCTAAATTCTAAATATAGTTCGTTCTTTGTGTTTTGATTTTAGAGATCATATTAGGGCTCAATAGTTTGATTTGTAAAAATTGGTCTATTTTGACAAAATGGCTCCCTAGGGCACAAATGAAAAGATATTTTCAAAATTCTAACATTTTTGGAAAGCCCCCTAATTTTTGATAGGGGTCACTTTTTTGTATTTAAGGTTTTGGATTGAAATTCATATCATATAGGTCCAATCTTTATGACTAGGTCAAAAATCAATTTAAAAAAGGGCATTTAAAGAATAGCTTACATTTAATTTTTACAATGGATCAATGCATGGTGTGAGATTTCATTTGAGTTATTTTTTGGTTATTATCATTATTAAAAATTAGATTTTAGATCTAACCCTAGTTTTGCATAAGTTGGATATATATTGAATATCTTGTGTTTGCTTGTTTTGCTTGTTGCTTTGTTCATTGCGAGCAAGCGTTTATGCATAAACAAAAGGTATGAAAAAGAAAAGATGCGTTGCAAGGATTACTAGGTATTTTTTTGGATCTCTATAAAATTTGAATTTGAAAGTAAAATGAACATCTCATGTGTTTGGCTTGAGTGCTTTTACATATTTTCATAGATTCACACTTCATTTGGTGCTCTAAGATTGGATCTAGATTTGCTTTCATGCATCTCTGTTTCACATAGTAATTAGGCCCTATGAACACTATTTGGGAGATGTTGAGAGACTGAGCTTCATTCACTTACTTTACATGTGAAGCTCCTCTTGACAATAGATCCCCTTGTAGGCAGGGAAGGATATTTGTTATTATCTTAGTATTCTGCTTGGATTTGTCCTCAACATCTATTAGTATTTTATCTTTTGATATTGGTGATGTTTGTTGTTGGTTTTTCCAAATAGTTGGGGAGGTGATTTCAAATTATTGTGTCAAAGAATCTTTTTTGCTATGTTTAGGTAAAGTGAAGAGGCTAGAGGAGTATGCTCTGTTCCCTTTTGGGCACATTAGAAACTTGGAACTCTTGAATCCAAACCAAGTCCCCATATGGTACAACTTTGTGAACCTTCTTTGATTAGAGAGGGTTAAACCATAGTGGACGTTCCCTTTATTGGGTCAACCACGTGGATGGTACCTCAAGCTATAATAGCCTTTTTGACATGGTAGTAGCAACCATTATATAAATGTTCTTATGGGGAAAATCTTCGTGGGTGTAGTCTTTCTTTGGGCTATTAGATCTCCTTAGTATCTCTGATTGATTAAATTCTTGAAATATGTCAAAACTCTAGTGCGTTAGGATTGGATTTTGCCCACTTTAGATTGCAAAATTTGTAGAGTTGAACATTACTAAGAATCATAGTGCTGCCAAATTTTCTTTTCTAGGACTATGTGCGTGATTGGAAAACATTTTGAGAACATATACAGTAGTGGTTCTAAGGATTAGATTGATACTATGACACTATTCTTGTTTATATGCAAGGTTTCTTTGTCCCTTGCTCATTATTTGAAGACATTTGCTTGAAATCTCTCATTGCTATCTTGCATGCCTAGTTCATGATTAAAATTATTTTGATACACCTAGTTGGACATTTAAAATGAACAAAATTTGAGTTCCTGAGTCAAGACTTTACAATTAAACTACTTTGTTGTCCTATTATTTCCAATCTCCCTAAGTTGATCCAATTCAGATTAGGCTACTTACCCCATTGTTAGAAGCCTGTTTGCACCTTGGGTTCTTGTACTTTGACCTCTTGAATTACTAATCATTGATTTCACAAGAGACCTTGTTTGGAGTTGGTGAGTTAGAGACCATCCTTGTTAAGAAAGATATACCTTGGATTCTTTGATATTATGCTTGGACAATGTTAGTAATTTCTTGTCTATCCACATTCATAAAAATTCAATTTTAATTAATTAAAATTTGGGTAAATCATCCTCCTTGTCCATATGTCTTAGGGTATTCACCCAAAGTTGTGAGAATCTTTGTGGAAGTGTTGGTTTATGCCTATTGCAAAATTCTATCTTATCATCTCTCTTTTGGACACATTAGTGCTTTTACTACCCTAGTTTGGTACCAATGTTTCTTAGGGTTATCCTATCAACTAGTACCTTTTCTTTCATGTTGGTTACAAGTGCTATTATATGTTACTCAAAAATTCTCAAAATGAATCTTGGTCTTCTTTCTCCTTCATCTTTCATGTCTTTTTAATCTCCCATTTCCATTCTTCCTCTTCTTCATGTCTTCTTGATTCTTTTCCTCCTATTATCATATAGTCTACCTTCTTCTATTCATCCTTTCTCCTTTTACGTGCTTGATTCTTCTTATTCTAGAACTATGGATCTTGAATATCTTGTTAGGGACCCTCATTTGAGCATAGATGAACTCGATCTCCTTCTTAAATTTGAAAAGTGTTGTTACTACAATAGATATATGGATGCTAACCTTTTGGCAAAAATGATTGAAAAAGGAAAAAAATCAGATGCTCTTGTTAGGATCATACACAAGATTAGATCACAATATCCTTCTTCCAAATATTCCTTATCTTCCAAGTCTTATTATGTTTCTTCTAAATATCGTTCAGATTCTTCATCTTCTAAGTCTTATCATGATTCTTCTAAATATTGTTTAGATTCTTCATCTTCTAAGTTTTATCATGATTATTCTAAATATCATTTACATTCTTCATCTTCTAAGCCTCATCATGATTCTTATAAATATCATTCATGTTCTTCACATCTCAATACTTACCATGATTCTTCTAAATATCATTCGTATAGGTCTTCACCTACCTCTTCTTCACAATCTCATTCTTCTTCTACTTCTACCAAGAGTCTTATCCTCTTATTGAGGCATACCATAATCAACATGAAAAGTCTTGTGATATGCCTATTTATAATTCCTATAGTGACAATGATTATGATGACGATGATTAATTATATTCCTACGAGTCCTAAAAATCCTCCTAGTCCTATGCTTGTGCTTAAAGGGGATGAGTCATAGATAGATATTGATGGTAATCCATATAACCCAAATTTTGAAAACAACATTGATAAATTTTGTGAGCAATACCTAAATAATAAATCTGCATTTTTTTGATGAAGAGAAAGCATTTTTTTGTGCTAAAATACAACATCAATGGCATAAGAGTTCCTCTTCTAAGAATCTCTCTCAAATCTTCTACCAATCCTTCATTCAACAAAGATCCTAATGCTTTTTTTTTGTGGTTCCCTATAATTATCCTCAAAGGCTACCTCTTAAAGAAACTCAAGCTAACCTTCACTTGGATGCAAATACTTTTGATAATGCTAAACCTAAAGAGCCTAAGCCTTCATGCACTATAATGCCTACTTCAACTAGTCTTTCATTATCTATTCCAAAGTCTTCCATTAAATTCCAACATGCTTCCTCCTCCTTAGGAGTGGCTTCATTTCAAGAGGACTCTAAAAATTATAAAGAAAAGAATATAAAGAAAGATCGAGATCAAAAACTCTCCATGTCATCCAATTATTTTCACAATGTCTCTGGTCCATTTCATGGTTCTTTTGATCCTCTGTGCCCTTCCTCTTTTCATTCCACCATTTCTTAAATCTTCTCATAAGAAAAATAAAGCTACTACTTACACTGCTGAGCTTATTGAAAATCAAAATGGCCTTAATATAGTTTCACCTTCTAAAAATGATACTTATATTAAGGTTATTAAAAATAGTGTTGCTACTTCCAATGTTGAGCCTATTGGAAATCAAGAGAAAAAATCTACACTTATGCTATCCAAAGATCCTTGTCAAGATCAAAGTCTTCCATCTTCTTGTTCTACCACTCCATGTTCCCTTCCACTTTCTACTCTTCCTAAGTCTTCTCAAGCTTTAAGTACTCCTATCAAAGAAATTCCTCCTATTCAAGATGTTCATGATCTTATTGAAAATCCTAGTGCTCACTCTAAATATGTTGATGACATTGATTGTCATATAGATGTTGATGAACTTATTGATTAACCCTTTCTCATCTTCTACATCCATCCTTGGACCTCCCCCACTAATACTAAATTCTTCACATCTTCCTTCCATCTTGGGTCCTTATGTCCCTTCAATTTCCCCTCCCAACTCTTCTAATTCATCATCCATCTTGGGTCCTTACGTCCCTCCCTCTCCTATCTTTCTTCAAGATCAACATAGATGCATATCCTTGTATCCTTTTCATCCACCCATTCACCTAAACCAATCATATCATCCTTCTTCTTCCACAAGTCCCAAGTCTTTTGGAAGTAACCTGAATGTTCAATACAAGAAAAAGAAGCAATTCAATAATCCATATAAAAAAGAAGACCACCATGTTTCCTCTAATCAACATGGGGGCATACAGTCAAAAGAGATATCTAGGAAAAAAATTATAAGACAAGTATGGGTTCCAAATCCATCATTGAAGATATTATCTCTACATCATCAAAAAGAAATCAAAAGAGGCCTACGGCTATATGGATTCTAAAGTCTCTCTTGAGAGAGTCTAATGTTGAACAAAAATTGATGTTGACATTCAAGCTTCCAAAGAATTCCACTTCATCTTCTTCCAAAAGTATTCTTTCATTCCATGTGCCTAAACCACAACCTCTTCTATCCACTCACCATATTCCTTCACATATTCCTTTATTTATGTTTTCTCCATCCTCTCACCACCCTTCAAGGTGTGTGTTGACGTTGATCTTGCTTTCATTTCTATCTTCCAATCTCACTCGCTTTGGATAAAGCCATATCCTCCATTTTTATCTTCCATCTTCTTTTCCCTATTAGCATCTTTGAGAATATCATTTCAACTCCTTTGCATGTCATGGTTTAAACCTTCAAGGAGAATTGTCTAAAAAGCTTGACTTCTTCCAAAAAAATTCAAAAAAATGAAATAAAACAAGAAAAAAAAAATGAAAATTTTTAAAATGTGCCTTGGTGAAAACTTGGTAATCAGGCACCTTGGTAGCAAAAGTAAAGAGAAAAAAATTCATCCTATGGTGAAAACCACTCCCTTGTGGTGCCTTGGATAAGTACCATGATGAAAACTTGACAAACAAGCATCATGCGTAGTTCTTCTACATCTTTCATCCATTCTGTTTTCTCTCTTTGATCTTGACAATGTTGACCTATACACAAACATTTGGCTATCTTGTGAGCTATCTTATGATGATCTTGTTTTCATTCCTTTCATATTTAGTCTTCATATCTATTTTCCTCCATTCATTCTAGTCTTTCGCTATCCTTTTCCCATTTAACCCTTTGGTCTTGATCTAATAAAAAAGAGTAAAATACAATGCTATGAAGCCTCTTGACATGTCTACTCCTTTGGATTGCATCTTTCCCACTTTTACATTATGCTTTCATGAATTATCCTATATTGGCCTTTCATTTCATGTCCAAATGTGCTTTACATGACATTTTTTCCCTACCTTGGGTACTCTGGAGGAGTCAGTCTTTGAAGATCACTTTCACTTGCTTCATACACTCTTTGTTTATCCATCATATCCACTAGCTTGTTGCTCCATCATGTCCTCTACCTTGCTATACATTGGAATTAAATGATGTGCTCTTGCTTGAGAGTTTGGTCCGTGTTTCTATCTAGGGGCATTTTATATTATTTCTATATATTTATTGATCCTAAAAAAATATTAAAAAATGATATATTTCAAAAATTCAAAAAAATGATATATTGTGAAAATTATAAAAATTGGAAAATGTCCTAAAAAAATAATCATCTTAGTGAAAACCTAGCAATAGGTGCTTTGATGTATCTCCAAAAAAATAATATATTCCAAAAAAAAATAAAAAATTCAAAAAGAAAAAGAAAAAGTGCCTCGGTGAAAACCTGGAAACAAGCACCTTGCTAGAAAAAATACAAAAAAATAATAAAAAGTCCTAAAAAATAAAAAATAAAATAAAATCCAAGTGGTGAAAACTTAGAAAAGGGCACTACTTGAGGCCTTTGCACCCCTATTTTTTAGCACATGTCCTCAACGCTTAGCCTTTCTCCATCATGCCTTGTCCTTGTTGTCTTTGTTTCGAATTGTTCTTTGTCTAGGGGGCATAACTATGTTAGCTTCGGTCTCTTGGATGCATTAGTCTTTAGGACAACTCGCAACTAGTGATTTTCAACACCATCCCAATTGTGTTTTTTAATACAACCCCTGACATTGAGTGTTTTTCAACACTTATCAGTTTAGTCTCATCCAATTTTGTCATGTTCTCTTCCCTTCTTGCAAGTATTTCATCCTTATCCTCAGAATTCAGTATCAATTAACACACTTAAATTTTTAAACACAAACACTTAATGCTTGACTTATGTCATGCTCTTTTCTTTGTGTTCTAACTTTTATTAAATTTTTTTGAGTGTCCTGGTTTGATAAGTCTCTCTGGGATGCATAGCTAGAGAACTTGGGGCATGGGATATGTTTTTATTTATTTTCTACTTGTGAGTGTAGTCTTGAAACTCTAGAGTGTTTCTTGTCATTCCCTTAAAACACTTAGGAGATTTGAGGCATCATCCTTGACTATTTTTGCACAACCGTTCTTTTGGTCATCTTGGCATCTATGCCTTGGGGTGAGCATGGTTTTGCTATATTAAATGGGTAAGCTAACATTAAATTCATCTTGACCTTTATGTCTTTGATGCTTATGTTAGAATCTTTCCACATTCCAATCTAATATAAATCACATTCATATTTTCATAGTTGCGCTTGTGACTAGTGATGATCATATAATTTTCTGATGTTTGTTACTAATGGCCCAATGATGAAAATAAGTTCCTTTACATTCTCTAATGAATAATGAACACAAAATTCTATGTTACAGTTGCTCTTTTGCAAGTACACCATTGCATTTTCATGTAGTTTGCATTATTAGACTTGATGTTAGTTTGCATTTTTAGGCTGCATTATGAGTTTGAAAGGGTTTTCCTTTCATCTTTATTGTGGAAATTTAATCAACTATGGTCATGTTTTGTTCTTTATTTTCTTATCTTCTTTCGTGATCTCAATTGAAATTTCTATCTTAATCAATTGATTGATGTTGGAGCCTTCTATTTCTTATGAACAATTTTCTTTTCTTCTTTCTATTTCATTTCATCTCTTCCAAACTTCTATCTTCCATTTTCTTTTACCCCACTTATTTTCTTCTAAATCACCTTTGGGGCATAATATTTCATGCTTGATGATCTACCTTGGTTCTCTGATTCTTATACCTTTCATATTACATCAAGAACTTTATCTTTTGTTCAATTTGATCAAATTTATCAATTTGTTGTTTCTCCTATATCTCATTTCGATTTTGATCATGAGGGGTAGTACCTATCAACTTCAATCCTTGATTTAGTTTTATCAATTTTATCTTTGACTTTTTAAGTCAAAATTTATTTGTATTCTTTGTCCTGATGTGTTCCTGAATCGACTAGACATCTGAGTTGTTTTGTGATCTCGAATCGACCTCACACTTCAATTTCTCTCTTTGACTATACATGTTCCCAAATTCATCACACATTAGTCAAAGAGGGGAAAATGTATGCACCCTAAAATGGTCGCTTAGACTGTGGGCACCCATTATTCAATTTATCAATTTATCAAATTTCCTGAATCAATGGTTTGTAATATTTTATTAAATCAATTCAAATTAATTTCCTTGATCAATTTTGTTTATTTATTTTTCTAAAATTGATCATTTTATCCCTAGTCTTATTTAATTAAAAGAAAATACCCTTTTAATTATAAAAAATAAGTCCCCATTTAATTAAAAGAAAACCCCTCTTTTAATTTAATTAAATATTTCTTATTTAATTAAAAGAACTTGCTTCCTTTTAATTAAATAAAATTCCCACTTAAAAATCTCTTTGTGATGAAAAAGGAAATTAAATAAATAAAAATTAAACCCACTTGAAAAAGAAAAGAAAATAAAATAAAAAATTAAATAAATCTTTTTTTATTTTCTCTACACTTAAAAGCACATATCTCTAAGTGGAAGTCATCTTTTTCCTCTTTCCACTTTCTTCTCAAACACTCCTCTTTTCTCATTGGGGAAATTTTGTTTCACATGGATCATACTCTATTATCCTATATTAGTTGTGAGAAGCCTCTCACCTCCATATTTCCCTTTATAAGGGAGAACCCTCTCCTCATTTTGGAAATCCATGATTATACATCCATCATTATGTTATTGTTATGCTGCAGGTTTGGAGAGTGATTTTTGAAGGAGTTTGAATACTAAATATTTTTGTAGAGAACTTCTATCTTCTTGTCTTCTTCTCTCATGCATCCATGGCTTCCATCATGAGGTTTCATCCTTGCGTTTGCATATTAGTGTAGATCCATGTTTGCTTCCATAGATTAGGTCTTGCATTGTTATTTCCTTTCATAGATTAGATTTTCTTTCTTGCATTGTTACCAGTTAGATTAGTTTTCATCTCCATTTGCATGCATTTTGGATCCTTGAATCTCTTGTTTCATGGTGTACTTGCATGGGCACAAACTAGGTCAAACTAAGGGCCTCCATTACAAACCCTTGCACTCCATGAATAGAGAGCTATGAGCTACCATTCAAGACCACATTCTTGAGCAATCTTGGATATAATGACTCATAGAAGTGTGCCCACATTTTAGGCATACAGGTATAAGGAATTAGAAGGAAGGGTAGCATTACATAATTTAGTTTTTTAGAATAAAGCATCAGCACTTCGAGCAGAGACATATTAGATCAAGGACGGATCATATTAGATTGAGTAGAACAATGATCTGGAATTAGCAATTGAAGATTGTAAGTCATCAAGTCAACATATTCTAATACTTTCTAGCCATTGTATTAGGAATTAAAATCCTATGATGATAGGTTGGTCTAATAGCCATGTTGTAAGCATTTCAACAAGATGCTAAATCTTTTAACAGGGTAACATTCCAAGTGAGTGTTTGTAAATCCTTTAGACATGTCACTTTTAATAGGGTGTAAAGCATTTAACAGGGTAGGCCTTTCATAGCATAGACCATTGGAAGTGGTCAAACTTTCTAACTTTAAATAGTTACATATTGTAACAGTTATAATTTGTGGGTGTCATCTCCACTCCAGTTTTACCTTCTCATTTTGGAGGGTTTCTGGGTGACCAAATCTTGTGTTGTCTATTTTCATGCATGTCTTTAGTTTTATTTTAATTAGATATGGTAGATGCATGTAAAATATCTCAGTTAAAAGTTTTAGAGGATTAAATATAGTTACTTCTAATTCACACCCCCCCCCCCCCCCCCCCCACTCATAAGTAAACCTTCCCATTTGTAAATTTCAACAATTAGTATTAGAGCCAAGTTCTCATAAGGAGGAGCCTTATAGCTTGGAGAAAAGATCTAGAAATGGGAGTCTACAAACTTGGGTAGGCCATAGAAAATTAGGTGATTGATATACAACTTTCTCTACATACTTTGGAAGAAGCCAGAGAAGAACTGAGAAAATCCTTAAAGAGAAGAAGAGAGATTTCCATAGTTGAGAATGATCCACAATACGAGGATATTGACACCTCAAAAGTGTTTACAAATGGAGATTCCAAAGAATTTGTTGTAGCAATAGCAGACCTAATGGAGAAAAATAGAGCTCAAGTAGAAGAGATCAGAACACTCAAGATTGAACAAGAACCACAAGCCATGATGCTTTGTGAAGCGACTGAACAGAAAAAAAGAGCCATTGAAGATAAGACTATGCTAGAAGAAGACAAGAGAAACCTTGCCAATAGGCTGGAATAAAAGTCAATTAAGCTTGCAAGAATTTATAACATGCAACTAGACACCTTAAGTCAGATGATGAATGCACATCATGAACTAAATGTCAAGGATATTGAGATCTCCACACTAAAGATGCAAAATGAACAACTGCAAAATGAACAACTGCAAAATGACTTGAAAAGAGAGAAGGAGATTGCAAAAAGCTTCAAAAAACCTAATGAGGCCATCAAGTACTTTGAATAGATACTAAAATCACCAATAGCCAACAATGATACTTCATGACTAGGATACACAAGCACTGAAAATGGAGATTCATCCAAGACTATAGAAGAAAGAAGTGGCAAAGGTAAGAATACTAAACCTACTTGTTATTTTGTGGTAAAAAAGGACATACCTCTAATGTGTGCAGAAGAAAAAACACTCATCAACATGAAAAACCTAAAAATATGGGTCACTGTCACAAGTGCAACAAGGAAGGACATCAAGCACATGACTGTAGGATTAGGACTATTTGGACACCAAGATTTGAAGGTCACTGCTACAATTGCAAGAAGTATGGACATAGAGATTTTGAGTGCAGATCAAAGCCTATGTGGAAACCTAATCAACCAGCAAAAGAAAATAATCATGGACTATTAGAATGTTCAAAATGGGAAGAGTACTTCTAAGAGGGGGGTGAATTAGAAGTATCACACTTTTAACCTTTTCTAATCCTTAAATCAAATAATTGAAAAGTAAACTGCATGCATGTAAACATATAAATGAACATAAAGTAAACACATGCAATAATGCATATGACACCAAATTTGGTAACCTAGAAACCCTTCAGGAATAAGAAGGTAAAACTAGGGTGGGGATGATACCAACAAAAATCACTGCAGCAATAAATGTTTGACCACTTCTAATGGTCTATCTTATGAAAGGCCTACCCTGTTAAAAGCTTTACACTGTGTCAATAGTGACTTGTCCGGTTAGATGATTTACAAACACTTTACATGAAGTGTTACCTTGTTAAAAGATTTAGTCACCTCTTCAAAGGAAAAAGTAGTTGTTAAGCTAACCTATCAACATAGGATTTTCACTTATCTAATACAATGGCTAGAAAGTATTAGGAATCTTTGACCTAATTTCTTACCATCTTTAATTGCTTATTTTAGGCACTTGATCTACTCCTTTTAATCTTGATCCTCTAAGATCTAATATCTAATCGTGTCCCTTTTCCTTTGTACTATTCTAATCAACTGGATATGTAGTTGCTGCTCTGTTCCTCTCAGTCTTTCTCTCTTTCACACTAAATTTTGCTATAGTTTACCCATACATTGCTCTTTTCTACACATGCAATGAAGTTTTTGACCTCCTTTTAAAGATTGTGAAGACCTAGGGTTAGGTATGGATCTATGATCCATATTGAATCTTGAGTTCTTGCTCATTCCTTACATTTTCTTCATTGGTTGCATGCCTTCTCCATTTTTCTGATTAGCTACATGCTGATTGGATAGGAAATGTAAAATATTCATCCTTATCCTTTTTCTCCTTCAAAATCCTTCTATGTTGGCTCCAAAAATGGTTTACATCTGAGTTTGTGAGGGCACAAACTCATATGTTGATTCTATGTTACTCAACACATACTGAAATACTAGTGCTCAACACATATACTATCTTAGCTTGCTTGGTACCTATTTCATTCTATCTTGCTCAACACATGTAAGATCCTAGATTTCTTGGCACAAATATAGTTTTGGATTGCTTGGCATTAATTGTGACTTGACACCTATATGTCACTCAAAACTTATATACTACTCGACACCTGAAGTCACTTGACATGTATTGCAAATCTAACTCGGCACACACTATGGCTCGGCATACATAGTGTACTCGACTTCAATGTAGAAAGTGGTTAAGTGTATTGACACTCAAATGTCAAAACCATCTAAGGTCAACAATCTCCCCCTTTGACATTAGTATCAAAACCACTTAACTAATCATTACTAATCTATCCTTATGAGTACCTTATCCAAAAAATTTCAAAATTTGTTTGAAAAATTGTTCAAAATACCTTATAACTCCCCCCTAGCTGATTGTGCCTTGTCATTCTTGCAACCAAAATTTTGTGCTAAAAGTGCCTGATACTCTTTATCTTTTGCACTATTCCTATATTCTATACTTGTGTGCTATTTTATTCATGTCTCCCCCAAAACATTATTTCTCCTCATGAAAGAATGTAATCAAAATTTATACTATTCTCCCCCTTAGTTATATCAAACCATTATATCTCCCTTATATCTCCCCTAAAACATATATCTCCCCCTTTTTGACACTAATGTCAAAGGGTTCTAAGGAGTAATACCTTACTTAGCCAAAAACTTACTATTTAGCTCCATTATTGTTTTTAGAGCTGCATCCCAATTCTCCAAAGCAATCTCAAGTGACTTGTGTTGGATGCCAGTCTCTATAGCAAGGTGTACAAGTCCATCAAGTGTAGAAAGATTAGGATCTTTCTTTAGAACTATTTTAGCATATACTTGCTCCTGGTGGAGGACTTCTAAATGTGGGGTTATAGAGGATTGAATTTGCATCAATTTAGTCTTTATATTGGCTTCCTCTACTATTAGTACAACTAACTCTCTTTGAGTGTGAAGTGATTGTGCAAAATGCTTCTCACTTTGAGATAAATCCTTTGGCAGTTACATGCTAGAGATTTTTAACTTTCTTTCCAAGCTCATTATTCTCTGATTTGTTTCTTGTGTGAAATTGAAAAAATCACACAACTTCCTGTACAATGAGAAATTTTTCTCAAGTACAACTTTAACCTTATCTATTTTCTTGGCCAACTCTACCTGTTCAAGTGCTATTCCACTTGATATCTTCTCATTTACTTTTCCTTGAAATTTTCTTTTTGACCATTCCATGAGTTTAACATTAGTATCTTGGTCTTCATTGGTCACCTGGTTAACTATATTTGATAGTTGCTCTATTATTGGCTTTGCTTCATCTGGTGACTGCAAGCTGAAGGCATCCATAAAGATGTCCTTAATGTCATTAGAGCTTGCTTGTGTTTGAACTCCTTCCTGAGTATTTCCTAACTCATCCTTCTATCTAATGCATTTTTAATTTCATTGGTTTGCACCATTGTGATGGTCTTGGAATCATAGGAGGGTATTACAATATCTTCATATAATTCAAGGTCTCCATAGTGGAGTACCCTTGCCACTCTAGTTGAACTTGTGTCTAGAGTTGAAATTTGCAAAGGTGTGACTTCAATGTTTGGCTTGTGAAGGGTCTTTGTAGGAGTGCCAATTTTTGGTAGTTCCACCAATGTTTGTATGGCTGCCTACTCCTTTTCCTTTGAGGTATCCTCCTTTTCATTTGACTTTCCTTCCATTGCACTTGGCTTGTGTAATGCATCTCCTACTGCTAGAGGTGGTGGAAGCATCAAAATTGTTGGTTTAAATAAGTATTTATTTATTACACTTACTTAAGTTAGGTTAATGCATTAGTTTATTATTTTGCATTATTTTGTTTGTGAGACACTTAGGAGTATGTGCACTCTTGTGAGTTTTCATGATGACATCATAGGGGTCCACACCTCTTTTAAGCACATTTTGTCTACAACATAGGAATCTTCTACACACATATGACACTTTCTCATTCTTATCCATTCATCTAGAATGTTGGATAAGGTGCTTAATTATCTTATCTTCTGGTTGTTTCTAGAGACATTCTAGGTGCTTCCCGAGAGGCCTTTATATATAGGCACTCCTAGTGTACTCTTAATCATGGCATATTGAATACATTGTCATTCTGATCATACTCTCTCTCTCTCTCTCTCTTTTGGTCTACTGTGTGCTTGTGTTTGAGTTCTTAGTTCCTAGGTGAATTTTTCCCTTAGGCAAATTCTTACATGGTATCAGAGCAACTTGGAGATTTTCTAATCACATAGCTGTTCAAGACCACATTTTCTTTAGCACCTCAGCCTGAATCCAAAGTACTACAAAAATTGGGAGTGTCTAGAGCTAGATCTAACCTTGCCATTGCATCTAGAACATTGAATCGGTGAAAATTGACTATAAACTTGCTTACCTTGGCCTAAAGCTGGCCATGAGGCAAAATGTTTTGCAAATCAGACCCCGAAGGCCCTAATTTGCAGTTCTAGTATTGTCCTTTTTTTAGATCTATAATTTAATTATTCAGATCTGTATTTATTTCTCTTTATTTTCATCATATTTTTTGTCCAAATTTGTGGAATTTTTTTTCCTAGTAGAGAAATTTTTTTTAGTAGACCCAGGCAGTGACACCCTAGATCTACCATTTTTGGAGGAATTTATTATTTGTTATAGTAGATATTCTTCTTATTTATGTGGGTATATTCCATTTAATATTACTGCGCAGAGGCCGTACCATTTCATTACAATGGGCACAAAACATTTTTCGGCAAATAAATCTGGACCACACCAATTCACCATCGACCCATAATATTCCATAAGCAGGCAGATTCTCGAAAGTTCTAGGGGGGCTTCACATTTCTATTTGATTCTGCGTGGGATTTCTCTTATACAACTGCATAGGCCATTGTGTGATCAATGTGGGATAATGTGATATCCCCACACCAGCCATATGAATAATCCCTGCATGCCCTCAAGGAACTCTGGCTTGACTTGCATTTTATGACAATGTTCAAAACCTCTACCTTCGCACTGACCGGTTTTCTTGACATCGATCTCTCCTTCCACGGTGCCCATAGACTTCTCCTAGCACCAAGTAGAGTTTTTCGAGGGCAATTCTTTTCACCGACATCGTATTGCATTTCTTGGTAGTAGTCAAACCCTTCCTAGCAATGAGACAATAGCTCAGGAGGACATGCAGACAGCTATCATTTTGTCACGCAGACCTTTTGACTGGGACATGCGACCTGTAAGGATCTGCCATGTGGACAGTAAGCAGACCAACCAAGAACTGCCACATAATCCCATGGAATTTGGACACTTTTTCCACATCATCTGCCAGCTAGACATGCACACATCAGCATCTGTATGTTCTGTACAGTACATATATATAGTCAGTAGACACATCATCTACCACATCACCCTAGGGTGTAAATTTTTTGCTGATGTCATTAGAACATGGTGTTAAATTTGACAACTGTTTGACCATCATTTTTAGGCATTTTACAAATATAGAGATGACCATTTGAACATCAAATTTAGACTCAGAGATTTCCTTCCAGACCCCTCTCCAAATTTCTTTTCAATTTGGTAGCCTAACTTTGCGAGCCCATAACTTGGACATCCGGACTCCGAATTAGGTGCAATTTTTTTTTGAAATTGGGTAAAATTTCTTGAAGTTTCTAGTGGTGGTATTGTTTTCTAGTTTACATTTTTTGCTAATTGTACTTGCATAATCTTGCATTTTGCAACTTTTGAAGCTTCGTACGGGCACATCTACTCACTTTTTTAGGTTCTATTTTTTTTGAAAGTGCATATTTTTTCATCTACTTTCTAGAATTGAAGTAAAATTCTAGGGTTGTGTGGACCAATTTCTCACTTTTAGAATTAGGCCTTTCTTGGAATTGTAAAGCTTTGATTCTTTTTCAAAATTCTTGTAAAACTAAGCTATAGTGCTTAAGTGACAGATTTTAGCCTCATAAGGTAGTTGTAAAAGAAAAATCAAAAAGTCCACTTTGTTCATTTTGACAAGTGGCCCATTGTAAATGCACTACTTATAAAGTGCCAACAAAATCTTTTTTTGGGGGGGTCTTTTGATTGAGTGAAAAGGGGGGGTGTGTACTATGTTTTTGTGTCTCTCTATTGTGCTTTTTTCATTTCTGCATCATGGGTTTTAAATTTCCTCCTTTAACTTCACACAACTATTCTACATGGAAAGATACTGCATGGAGTAGATTAATGGAAAAAGGATATAGTCTGTATGTTGATGGTACAATCACCAAACCTAATGATGCCAAAAAACTCATTGATTGGAAAATTCAAGACCAACAGACTTTAGGTGTTATCAGGAGTTGTGTACATGGGGATCTTTTGTTTCACATTAAAAATTGTTCAAACTCTAAAGAAGCTTGGGACAAACTTGAACATTTGTATGGTAAAGTGGATGAAGAAAAGGGATGTCAGATTGAGGATGATCTAATTCTCTTGGATCCTAAGAATTATGACACAATTCAAGATTACATCATCAAAGTCAATGAGTATAGGGCACTTTTGAAAGATTGTGAAAACTCCATGAAGGATGAAAATTTGATTCATCATATCCTGAAGCGGCTACCTTTTGAGTACACTAACTTCGTTTCAAGTTTTAATACTCACAGGTTGACCATGGGATTTTCTTACCACAAGCCTTCCTTTGATTAATTTGTAGACATGTTGATTGTTGAACAATCTCACTTGGTGGATTTTGGACTTTTCAAGTCATCAAAGACCAAAGCCTTGGTGGCTAGTGATGATCATAAATCAAGTCAAGGAGGGAAAAGCAACAAGAAGAAGAAGTAGTGGAAGCAGAAAACACAATCTGAGACACACCAATCCTCCTCTCAACAAGGTGGTTCTTCTTCAAACAAGAAGGGAAGTAATGAAAAGAAGGAAAACCTCTTTTGTGCACATTGCAAAAAGCCAAATCATGATGAGCATCATTGCAAGACAAAAATAATTGATAAGTTAGAAAATCTACTCAAGAAGAACAAGATTCAAGTGCTAGGTACCAAGGATTCAATTCCAACCTCTTCAAAGGGTAAAGGGAAAGCACTTATGGCAAACACAAGTTCTTCTTCAGAATAGATACTTGACTTAGGTGCCTCTTACCACATGGGTTCTTCAAAGGAAATATTTTCTTCATTGAAGTAGTCAAAGGTACCACACATCTTCATGGGAGATGATACTAAGATGGAAGTTGAAGGGAAAGGACATGTGGAAATGGGAAATGGGAAATTCAAAGATGTTCTCTACATACCAAATCACTCACCTTGGATATGGTCTAAGGTTGAGTTCCTTCTAGATTTAGTGATGGTGTGAAGTCTTGGAGATGATTGATTGGTTGCAGTTGGGAAAGTCAATGGTGACAAGAGGCTTTATTCCTTCTCCCACTTTGTGCCTAAGAGTCCTTCTCAAGCCTTGTTAACTCACTCTACTTCACACATCAAATTATGGCATGAGCGGTTTGGTCACCTTGACTTCCGTTCTCTTCAACAACTTTGCTCTAAACATATGGTCAAAGGTCTACCTAATATCAAATTTTCTAAGGGAGAATGTTCATCTTTCTTAGTGGATATGAATCTCAAGGAGAAGTATGATAAAGGGAAGTCTTCTCAAGCTCCATTTTTTCTTTAGCTAGTTCACATGGTTTTAGCAGGACCCTTTGTAGTGACTTCAGTCAGCCAAGGCTGCTACATACTCACATTTGTCGATGACTTTTTGAGATTCACTTGGGTCTTCTTCCTTCATCATAAGAATGAATTGGTTCATAAGATTCAAGACTTTAAGACTCATGTTGAACACAAGTCAAGGAAAGACATCAAGGTACTAAGGGTGGACAATGAGAATAGATATGTAGACAGAAGGCTTAAGAACTTTTGCAAAATTGAGGGGATTTATCTTCAGAATTCACCAGAATTTAGTCCGCACAAGATAGATGTTGCAACTATGAGGATTAGGACTCTCAAAACCATGAAAAGTTGCATGATTAAGGCCAAGTATCTCAATCCTACACTTGAAGTTGAAGCCATTAGCAGTGCTACTCACATACTTAATAGGTCTCCTCATCCAGCCTTAGATGGTATGACTCCTTTTGAGGCATGGTGTGGTAGAAAAATAGTTGTGAGTCACCTTAGAGTCTTTGGTTGTCTAGCATGGGCTAACCTATCTTCCAGGAGTTGCAAGGCACCGGCACCTAGGGCTTGTACCTTCATCGGTTATGAAGACAATGTGAAGGCTTACAGACTAATGGATCTAGAGACACACGAGATCTTTGTGGAGAAGGATGTACATTTTGAGGAAAGTTCATCGAGCTTATCCTCTACTCCTCTCTGAACATCATACATAGTGGAAACTGATAGTGACACCAATGATAGTGCTTCAACTGGTTCAGACAAGTGGGGTTATGTTGACAGTTACTGTGAGAGGTCAGATCAATCTAGTCCACATGATTATATTGCCATAGTGAAAGGTCCAACACAACATGGTACATCTCATCTTCCACCTACAACTTTAGTTGACTTGGGAGATAGACTTGAGGACTTACATCTTCTCATTGATGAAGTTGATCCTTCTACAGTTGTTGCGAGGGCTCACTCTGACCCTCATATCCATTCTCTACATGATCAATCTTCTTAGGTTGGTGTGATTGTGGATCCTTATGAAAAAAAATTAGTGGAGGTCTCTTTGTTAGTTGAGGAGATAGATGGTTCAGTGGAACAGGTTCAAAAGACATCCTTGACAGATCTGCATTCATTCTTTTCAGCATAGTTGGAAGGGGTGAACTTTAGCATCAACAGAGGGATACTTGAGTAGGTTTCAGGGCCAACACACATCTTTAGGATTGTACCTTTGGCATTGTTTCTTCCTAAGGGGAGGAACACCATTCTACATTCTTGGACAAGCTTCTTCATTAGAGCGGCTTTCACTTGCTGGCATTCTTCTTTTGGGGGGGGGGGGGGGGGGGGGGGCGGGGGGGGCTATTCTGTCTCTCTTCCTTCTCTTATTCTCTTATGTATATATTGGATGTATGTCGTAATGGGGGGGTCTTGATTACTCCATCCATCAATGCATCCTATTTATCTCCCTTTTTGGGGGAGGGTTTTTCCCATGAGGCTTTCCCTCTTTCCTCACTTTATGAGAGAATGCATTTTTATTATGTACATGGGTACCTAATATGGCCTAGTAGTTAGCACCCATTATGCATATTCATCCTAGTTTCATAAGCTTAAGGGCATTCCCCTAAGTTGCACTTAAGGGGGGGTGTTGGTGTAAATAAGTATTTACTTATTACACTTACTTAAGTTTACTTAGGTTAATGCATTAGTTTACTATTTTACATTATTCTATGTGTGAGACACTTAGGAGTATGTGCACTCTTGTGAGTTTTCATGATGACATCATAGGGGTCCGCACCTCTTTTAAGCACATGTTGTCTACAACACAGGAATCTTCTACACACATATGACACTTTGTCATTCTTATCCATTCATCTAGCATGTTGGATAAGGTGCTTAGTTGTCTTATCTTTTGGTTGTTTCTAGAGACATTCTAGGTGCTTTCTGAGAGGCCTTTATATACAGGCACTCCTAATGTACTCTTAATCATGACATATTGAATACATTGTCATTCTAATCATACTCTCTCTCTCTCTTTTGGTCTACTGTATGCTTGTGTTTGAGTTCTTAGTTCTTGGGTGAATTTTTCCCTTAGGCAAATTCTTACAAAAATTTTAGTGCTAGTAGCTTTATAGGTGAAAGGTGGTTCTTGTGTTTTCACCTTTTCTCTTTGTGGTATTGCTACTACTTTTTGTAACTCATCAACACTCACCATTACAGGGCTTGTGCATAACTATGCCTATAGACTGGATTGGTGAAAGATCTTGGAGAGATCCTTTGTCGTTAGGGGATTGATGTTCTGAGCTGAGTTGTCAGGAACATCCTTGATAATTATTGTCTTTGGAGGTGTAATGGTTACATGAGGTGGCATTTGTGTGTCTTGCACACTCTGTTCCTCTTCTTACTATTGTTCAGCTGTTGCCATATCTTCTTCCTTTTGCGTTTCTTCCTCTGCACCTTTTTCTTTATCCTCTTCAACTTTTTTATCTTCACCCTCTTTCTTCTTTTCTTCTTCAACTCTTGTTGTTTCTTCCTTCTTCTCCTCTATTTTCTTTTCCTCTTTCTTTTCCCTAGCATTGGTCTCCACCTTATTTGTTTCCTCTACCTTATCATCAGTTATCTTATAAAATGTTTTCCATAATTGTGTGGATTTATTTACTACATCCTCTATTTGGTTTTGAAGGATGCTGAAGGCTCTATACTTTGGTGCAAATTTTCCACCATGTTTCTTATTTTCCTTTGTTATTTGACTCTTTGTCATGTCAGACTTTACTTGAGCCAAGGTAGATTCTCTTATCTCCCTTTCCATTTTTAGAGAATAATGTCATTTATTCTCAATTATCTCATATAGTTCCTTAGGCATGGTATTGTCAAGTTCTAAAGGTGTGTTTTTAAATTCTGCCATCATGGCATACACAAATTCCTCTACTTTATTTTTCTCTTCCCTACTGAGCTTATTAAAATCAAGAGTCTTTAAATCATTTAAGTCTACATTCTTAATCTTTTCACAAAGTTCGTCTAAGGCAGATTTTGGAGGATGACTTACCACTCTAAATTGGCTGTGGTCCTCTGATTTTGTTCTTTCTTCATCATTTGTATCTAGCTGTGCCACATACTTCCTTCTCTTTTTTGGCTCTTCAATAGGCTATTTAGTGGCTTTATTTTTCTCTTTTGTTGCTTCTTTGGCCTTTTGAGTGGATGCTCTTGTAGTAGCCCTTATTACTAAAGCTAGCTTAGCTTGAGCTATCTTTGTGACCTTCTTAGGTTTGGGCCGAGCTGCAGGCTGAGTTTTTGCCTTTCTTTTCCATTGCTCAGTAGATGTAGGTTCTTCCTTGGCTTCTTCTCCCTTGGCACCTTCCTCCTTGTCTTCTCCTAAGCCTTGTGTTAGCTCTACTGGACCTTGCCCTTGCTCTTCTTCTTCTTCACTATCTCCTTCTACTACTTCTTCTTTTTCTTCTTCTTCACCTATTTCACCTTCAATGCTTGCTCCAAATTCCTTCTTTATCTTTTTCACTATTTTATCTTTATTCTTGATAACAAAAGTTGTCTTCAATTTAGTTTCAACTTTGGACTTGACAACATCATATGTTCCAAAGTGAGGAGCCTTCTTGTCTATCTCTTCTACTATTAATGTTGTGATTGCTGCTGAGGATTCATCTACATCAAGCTCGTATCCCAATGGCCTTAGCCACCTTACTCTTGGTATTGTTGCCTGTATGTAGGTGTAATTAATGTCAACCAAGAAGCATATGTCATTGACATGTTTCTCTACCAATAAGACTAGTATTCTCATTCTCTACTTCATGGACTTCTTAAAGTCTTCAAAATAACTAGTCATTTGAGCCTCAAAATTATCTCCCATCTGATCAATGAACTCATTGATTTGTGTGATTGTAGACTTGGTGGAGCCCCAATTTACCTTCCCAATTAAAGGGAATTCTTCCATCACATAAAATAATATGCAGACTTATATTGATCCAAATTTTCATTGTGCTCCCTTGGATCTTCTTATAGCTCTCAAATTTTCATTTATTTGCTGAAGCATTAGTTTAGCTAGATCATAGGTATGATCTTTCTTTACCAACTTGTAAGCTACATCAATAACTATGTAGGGTACACTATTTAGTCTGCTATATTGGTAGAATTTGTGTGAAATTATTCTCACAACAAAGTCAAGTAGGGGTTCAGTTACAGTGTCTATGGTCATTCCCCTATTGTTCCATTTGGCTCCTATATTTTTCTCAATGACCTCCTTTATATTGCTTCTCAAGGTCTTTGGCTGATCTAGGGTTGGGAGTCCTATAACCCTATGCACTATCCTTTTTGTAATCTTTATAGGTCCTATCTCCAGCCATAGATAACCATTATGAATTTAACTCAAAACAATGCGAATCCATTCAATCTTAAACACTGTAGGAAAGACTAGGGTTTTTGCCAAACCCTTTTTCTCAATTGTTTGGAATTTGTCTTTCAATATTCCATTATCACATAAATTTTCATAGGCATGGAAGATTTCAAGATCACCTATGGCACCAATTTTTTAGTTATATCATTTTCTTACATCTTGCATCATGACAACTTTAGGTGGGATAATGGATAATGCGCCAGCTGGGTCATTTTTGTAGGCGACTTCAAGGATTGGCCTAATTTAGGTTGCTTTACCTCATTGATAACTAACTAAATCTCATGATCTTCCTTTTCTTTGGGGTTTCTTGAACTAGAGGCCATTTTATTGAACTAGGGTTTAAATGTATTAAAACTTTAACTTCTATGTAGTTGGCACTTGATAAATACCTTTGAATCAATGAATTTGTGTTGAATTGCTATTGAATTCCATGCAAATGGTTGTTAGGTTGCTACTTTATTGCTTCTTCGCTCTTCTAGTATTTTCTCTGTGTTTGAATGGCATGAAAATGAATAAAAATTGACCTTATACCTGTCAAAGACCTAGCATTAAATGATTCGTGCATACAGCTATAAACTCGACACTTGAAGGTTTCACCACAACTCAGCTCCTATTGTATTTCATTTTCTTAGCTTCCACTAGTTCACCAATTTACTTGGCTCCAACTATCAACTCAGTTTCTATTAGAAACTCGGCATCCATTGGGGCTTTACTCCACATCCAAGGGTAACTCGACAACTTCTTCAAAATTTTACTTGGCATCTTTTCTCATGCTAATTTCTTCTTTGTAGTATTCCTTTGTTCTTTGGGACTAATGTATGATATAACTTTGTATATCAGTCCCATACACCTTTCTTTTGCTTAGTTGGATGAAGTGTGATCACTTGACCTTTTAGGTGAAATGATCTCTCCATTTGATGTGCTGCACTCATCTTTCTTCTTCCAAGTCTTGTTCACTTTCCCTCTTATTTGTTCAACATCAATCTTCTCTTTTCCTTTGTTGACTTTTGACTTGGGTGCCTTTGACTTTGTTGGGCAATTCTTGTGGATATGTCTAGTCTTCAAGCAACTGAAACATTAGTTTGACTGAACCATCTACTGTAATTCCCTCTAAAATGTGTCCTTATGTAATTTTTGAGAATGTGTCCATACTCTTGACAATAGTGATAGCTATACTTGCTGTTGTAATCCCAAATGTAGTGATGACCATGGTTGTTTCCTCTTACAGGCTGATTAGATATCATATAGGCTTTCATCTGCATTCAAATGCTCTATGCCCATATTTTTTTCAGTTGTAGTAGTGACCTTCAAATCTTGGTGTCCTCATGGTCTTAGTTCTACATTCATGTGCTTGATGTCCTTGCTTTTTGCATTTGTGATGAAAGCTTGCATTTGTAAGCTTGTCATGTTGATGACTATTCTTACTTCTACACACATTAGAGGTATGTCCCTTTTTACCACAGGAATGACAAGTAGTTTTAGTGCTCTTACCTTTGTTACTCCTTTCTTCTATAGTCTTGGATGATTCTCCTTGTTCAGTGCTGGTGTAACCAAGTCTTGAAGTATCATTACTAGACCTTGGTGATTTTAGCAGTTGCTCAAAGTACTTGATGGCTTCACTTGATTTCTTGAAACTCTCTACTATCTCCTTTTCTCTCTTCAACTCATTTTTGCAATTGTTCATTCTACATTCTCAAGGTGGAAATCTCAATGTCCTTCATGTTTAGCTCATGATGAGCATTAATCTTCTGACTTAAGGTGTCCAACTACATGTTTAAGATCCTTTCAAACTCAATTGTCTTCTCTTCTAGTCTTTTGGTAAGATTTCTCTTGTCATCTTCTATCATGGCCTTGTCTTCAATGGCTCTCTTCTTTTGTTCAGTCACTTCACAAAGCATTATGGCTTGTAATTCTTGTTCAAGCTTGAGCAATCTGATTTATTTAGCTTGTGCTCTATTTTTCTCCATCAGTTCTACTATTGCTACATCAAATTCCTTGGAATCTCCATTTGAGAATACTTGTATGGTATCAATCTTCTTATAGTGTATGTTATTTTTAGTTATGGCTATATCCCTCCTTCTTTTTAAGGATTTTCTCATTTTTTCTCTAGCTTCTTCCAATTTGTGTAGAGCAAGGTGCACATCAATCACCTGATTGTCTATGATCTTACCAAGTTTGAAGACTTCCATCTTCAGACCTTTTCTCTAAGCTGTTAGGCTTCTCCTTATGAGAATCTTCACTCTAATACCAATTTTTGGAATGTTCAAAATGGGAAGAGTACTTCTGAGGGGGGGGGGAAGGTGAATCAGAAGTATCACACTTTTAACCTTTTCTGATCCTTTAATTCAAATAACTAAAAAGTAAACTGCACACATGTAAACATATAAATGAACATAAAGTAAACACATCCAATAACACATATAACACCAAATTTGGTAACCCAGAAACCCTCCAAGAATAAGAAGGTAAAATTGGGGTGGGGATGATACCCACAAAAATTGCTACAGTAATAAATGTTTGACCACTTCTAATGGTCTACCCTGTGAAAGGCCTGCCCTATTAAAGGCTTTAAATAGTGTCAATAGTGACCTGGTTAGAGGATTTACAAACACTTTACATGTAGTGTTACCTTGTTAAATGATTTAGTCACCTCTTCAAAGGATCTACAAAGTAGCTATTAAGCTAACCTATCAACATAGGATTTTCACTTATCTAATACAATGGCTAGAAAGTATTAAGAATCTTTGACTTGATTGCTTACAATCTTGAATTGCTGATTTCAGGCACTTGATCTGCTCCTTCTAATCTATATCCTCTAAGATCTAATATCCAATCATGTCCCTTGTCCTTTGTATTGTTTTGATCAATTGGATATGTAGTTGCTGCTTTGTTCCTCTAATTCTTTCTCTCTTTCACACTAAATTTTGCTATAGTTTACCATACACTGCTCTCTTCTACACATGCAATGGGGTTTTTGACCTCCTTTTAAAGATTGTAAAGACTTAGGGTTATGTATGCATCTATGATCCATATTGAATCTTGAGTTCTTGCTCATTCCTTGCATTTTCCTCATTGGTTGTATGTCTTCTTCATTTTTCTAATTGGCTGCATGCTAATTGCATAGGAAATGTAAAAGATTCATCCTTATCCTTTTTCTCCTTCGAAATCCTTCTATGTTAGCTCCAAAAATAGTTTACTTCTGAGTTTGTGAGGGCACAAAATCATATGTTGATTTTGTATTACTCATCACATATTGAAATACTAGTGATCGACCCATATAATATCCTGGATTGCTTGGCACCTATTTCATTCTATCTTGCTCAACACATGTAGGATCCTAGATTGCTCGGCACATATATAGCTCTAGATATCTTGGCATTAACTATGACTCAACACCTATATGTCACTCAACACTTATATACTGCTTGGCACCTAAAGTCACTCAGTACCTATTGAAAATTTGACTCGACACACACTGTGGCTCGACATACATAGTGTACTTGGCTTCAATGTAGAAAGTTGTTAAGTGTGTTGACACTCAAACATCAAAACCATCTAAGAACAACAATGGACATCACTATAATTGGGACTACAACACCAGGAATAACTGTCACTACTGTCAGGATTATGGACACATCCTTGAAAATTGTATAAGAACACATTTTAGTGGAAACTACAATAGATGGTTGAGTTAGACCACATGTTTTAGTTGTTTGAAGACTAGTCATATCAGCAAAAATTGCCCAACAAGGTCAAAGACACCCAACTCAGAGTTCATCAAAGGAAAAGGAAAAATAGATGTTGAACACATCAAAGGAGAAATGAATAAGACATGGAAGAAGAAAGATGGAAGTAACACATCCAATGAAGGGATCACTTCACCTAAAAGGTCAAGTGGTCACACTTCATCCAACTAAGCAAAATAAGGTGTGTGGGATTGATATACAAAGCTTTATCATACATTAGTTCCAAGACAAGAAAGTATTGAAAAGGAGAGATCATCATGAATAGATATAATGTTAAAACTTCAAGTTTTTACCAGTACTATCGAGTAAGAAAAGTTGCCTTCAGATGTTGAGTAAAATCCTAATACATGTCAAGTTGCTTGCTACAGTCAGTAGAAGTTGAATGATTAGTTGCAGCTAAGTTGGTAGTGGAATCTGAGTGAAGGGAAACTATAATGGATGTTCAGTGTTTGAAATACAATGGAAGCTAAGTAATGCAGAAATGCTTAAGAAGTTGAGTGGACAACAATAAATACACTAAGCATTAAATGCTACAAAATAATGGTATATGATCGCATTTTGAACCATTTTTCTTCATCACGAACAAAAAGAAAAGACAAAAATGAGTGCAAAACAATTTTCAAGCAAATAATCCAATGCTTGAGCAGATCTCAATAGTGATTCAACACAGTTTCATCAATTCCAAGGTATTTACACTAGTGTTGAGTTATGTAGTTTCAAATTTCTTCGTGTTTATACCCTAGATAGCAGAAATGACCTCCAGTTCTAGGAAACCTTAGGAGAAAGAGTTGTTCGAGGTCCAACTAGTGTCAAATGAAGTTAAATAACCTTATTTCTAGCCAATCCATGAAGTTGCATATAAAAATGACCCAACCAGAGCCCTATCTGTAATTCCTCCTAAAGTTGTCATGATCTAGGATGTTAGAAGATGTTACAATTGCAAGATTGGAGCCATAGGAGACATGAAAATCATGGAAGATTATGACAAGTAGTTTGAAAATAAAGTATTGAAGGAAGAATACCAAATCTTTGAAAGGAAGGGTTTGACTCGTGCCCTAGAATTCCCCATTGTCTTTGAAATTGAATGGATTAGAATTGTGCTCAGTAGGATTCATGATGGAAGTTTATGGTTGGAAGATGGCCCAATAAAGATATCAAAGAGGATTATTCATAAGGTAATTGGGTATCCAACCCTAAATTGGTCTAAGACCCTCAGAAGTGACTCTAAGGAAGCCATTGAGAAAAACACAAGAGCCAAATGGAACAAGAGAGGAATGACTATAGATACTATCTAGGATCCTCATGTTGACTATGCTGTTAGAGTCATATCACACAAATTTTATCAATCCAACAAACTTAATAGTGTTCCATGCATTATAGTGGATGTTGGGTAAAAACTAGTAAAAAAGGATCATACTTATGATCTTGCAAAATTGCAATTGTAACAAATTAATGAGAACTTAGGAGTAATAAGGAGAACTAAGGGAGCACAATGAAAACTTGGTGCAATTTTAATTTGTATAGTTTTCTATGTACAAAATGATTTTTTATCTTTTGGTAAATTTAGCTAGAAAACCAATAGATCCATTGTAGCTCAAGTGAATGAATATATTGAACAAATGGGAGTTAATTTTGAAACACTTATGAAAAGTTATTTTGAGGATTTCAATAAGTCCATGAAACAAAGATTGAGGATACCTATTTCATTGGTTGAGCAACATGTAAATGATTTATGTTTTCTTGTAGATATTGATTATACCTATATTCAAGTAGTCATACCAAGGGTTAGATGGTTAAGACCCCTTGGATATGAGATAAATATAGATGAGGCATCTGTAGCTATAACAACATTATTAGCAAAAGAAGTGGATAAGAAAGCACCACATTTTGGGACTTATGATGTGGTAAGATCTAAGGTGGACATGGAGTTGAAGACTACCTCCACATTGAAGAAAAATGACAAACTAGTAAAGAAACTAAAGGCCAAATTTGGAGAAGGGGTGGTTGAGGTAGAGGAAGAAGAAGATGAAGAAGTTGATGATGATGATGAAGAACAAGGAAAAGAGCCATTATCACTGACCCAAGGCATGGATGAGGATGCAGGGAAGAAGACGGTGCTGAGAAGGAAGCACCAAAAGTAGAACCCAAGAAGAGGAAGGCACAAAAACAACTTGCAACATAGTCAAAAGGCAAGAAGAAAGTAGCTAAGTCAAGCCCAGCCAAGCCTACCACAAGGGTAGATACAAAGGAAACAAAAAAAGTGGCAAAGGAACAAGAAAAGAAGAAGAAAGCCATAGAGAAAGGAGGGCCAAAAAAAAAGAAAAGAAGAAAATATGTAGCACCTCCAGAGTCAGATGAAGAGAGATTAGAATTTGGTAATGAGCAATTCAGAGTGGTAAGTCACACCACCAAATTTGGTCTTGAAAATTTTTGTGATAACATTAGGGATAATTTAGATTTGATTGGACTAAAAGGCATTGGTTTTAATAAGCTAAGTAGAGAAGAGTAGAGCATAGTGGAAGATTCTATCTGCACTATGATGGCCAAGTTCAAAACTACTCCACTTGAACTTGATAATTCTACGCCTAAGGAGCTAAGTTCAATAGTTGAAAATAAATGAAATTATTGCCTAAACATGGAGAAAGACATAAGAGAGTCAAATTTTTCTCATGTAATGCTTGACCTAACTAAAGGTCAGATAAGTAAGGCTAGCAAGAAACATGGGAGTAAATTTGCACCCAAATACAGAGCCTTTGACATTCTACAAAATAAAGTTGAAGATGTTGTAAAGAAGTCCACTCTCATATGGAAAGTTATATATGGTCTCCAAATAGCCAAGGAAGGACAAAAAGATCCCTTTGAGGGAAGAAATGATGGTGAAGAAGAAGAGGAAAATGAAAAGGAAGAAGAAGGAGAGAAAGAAAAGGAAGAAGTAACAATGGAGAAGGGGATACATAAAGGTGATAAGGCAACAACTAAAGAGTAGCAACAAGAATAGAGTGTCCAAGACACACAATTTCCACCACCTAGTCCTCCACATGTAGCACCTACATCTACAAAAATAGTAATTGTGAAAGATGTTCCTAACACTACTGGTTAGAACATTAATCCATTGACTGTAGAGGATCTCAGGAAGATCCTTCACCAAACAATTTTGCAATCATAGTTTTGTACAAATCCTATTTTGGTGAATGTAGAAGAGTTATAGAAGGTTGTAGCTAAAATAACCAAGGAGAAGGTGAACACACAAGAACCACCTTCACAACCTCCTACAACTACAAGTGATCAACCATAAGAGCAAGTAGTACAAGACTTATTTGCTAAGGTTGATTCCATGGTTACAATAACTTCAACTACCGAGGAGCAAGATAAGGAGAAAATAGGATAGAAAGATACCATTGATCCTATAGCACAAAGCCAAAGTGAACCTCCTCTAATCACCATAATTGATCAAGGTAGAAGAGAAGAAGAAAAGGAAGAGGAGAAAACCCCTAAGGAGAGAGAGAAAGATGCAATACAAATGTTAGTTAATTTTCCTACTACAAGGACTCCTACTAAGAAACCAAGCATTGATGTAGTACCACTACAAATATCAGCACTGGGCTTGAGCTCCACCAAGGTAGCAAGGGTACTTCATTATGGAGACCCTCCACTTGATGAAGAGATAGTCATACCAAGTTATGACTACAAGAAAATGAACTTAGCATAGATAAATGATGAGCAAGAGACACTGGAGAAGAAGAAAAAGTAGGAGATAGTTAGGAATGAGTATAGGTAGAGACAAGCATTAATAGAAATCAAAGACATCTTTCTTGATGCATTTAGCCTGCCAGTACTTGATGAAACAAAGCCCATCATGGAGAAATTGTTCAACATAGTGGACCAAGTACAAAATGAAGGCCTTGATACCAATGTTAAACTATTGGAATGTTCTGAGAAGAAGTTTCAAATGAAGGTGAATGAGAAGATATTAGATCAAATAGCACTATCATAGTTTGAACTAGCTAAGAAGATAGAGAAAGTAAAAGTAGTACTTGAGAATATATTCTCATTGTACTCCAAGTTGTGTGATTACTCATGCTTCACATAGGAGACTAGCTAAAGAATATTGAGCTTGGAGGGGAACCTTAAGGTATAAGCATGTAGCTACCGAAGGATCCAACTCAAAGTGAAAAGCATTTTACCACAATGTTTCACACTCAAAATGAGATAGCTATATTAACAATAGAAGAGGCTAATATTAAGGCCAAATTGATATAGATACAGTCTATAATCATCCCGTACCTAGAAGTATTGCATAAAGATATGGCCTATGCAAAGAATGTTTTGAAGAAAGATCCAAATCTTTCTACATTAGAAGGCCTAGTACATCATGCAACAAAGATAGCTATCTAGCTCAAAGCACTGGAAATTTCCTTAGACAATTGGGATGCTTCTTTGAAGATAATAATGGAGGTAAATAAAACATGTTTGGCTAAATATTCCATTCATTCTTAGGACCCTTTCACATAAGTGTCAAAAAGGGGGAGATAATACATTATGTAGATATGGGGAGAAATAGATTTTTGAGATAGAGATAATAAGATATAATAATTTGGGGGAAATAATAAATGAGACCCAAAGAAGAAAGAATATCCAAAGGGGGAGATATTCAAATTTTGAATTTTGAGGAGAAATAAGGAGATACAGCCAAAAGGATACAAAAACTACAAGGAGATATGTGAAAGGGGGAGCAAAAAAAAGGGGGAGTAGACATAGAGTAGATGCAGACCAAAAAAAGAGCAGACAAAAATAGAGGCAAAAAAATGATAAGGTAGCTAATCGAAACAACATGAGACAAATCCAGCTTAAGAGATTTTGGATATAGAAATGGCACATTAGCTTAGGGAGAGTTACAAGTTTTTAAGGTATATGGTATTCTACAAAATTTTGAACAAGTTTTTAAAGTTTTGAACATATGTCGAACAAGATGTGTATTATACTCATAAGAGACCAGATTCATAACGCTTAGTTAAGTGTTTTTGCCACTCATGTCAAAGGGGGAGATTGTTGGTCTTAGATTGGTTTTGACAATTAAGTGTCAACACACTTAACCAATTTCAAAGATGATGTCAAGTATGATATAGATGTCGACCTATGGTATGTGTTGAGCCAAAGATTTAATAGTTTCAAGTGAACTTCAGGTGTTGAGCAAGATTTAGATGTTGAGTGATAAGTAATGCCAAGTCACTATAGATTTTGAGTCAGTATAGGTACCAAGAAAAGTATAGATGCCAAGCAAGATAGAGTTACTATAGGAGCTGAGTGAAATAGAATTCCTATATGTGTCAAGCATCAGCAATTAGTAAGTGCTAAGTAAAATAGAATCAACATATGAGTTTGTGCCTTCACAAACTCAGATGTAAACAATTTTTGAGCTGACTTAAGATGAATCTCAAAGGATCTTAAAGATAAGATTGAACCTTTTACATTCCCTATGTAATCAACATGCAACCAATAACAAAAATAGAGAAGGCATGCAATCAATAAGAAAAGTGTAAAGATTTGAGCGAGAAAAGAAGGATGAATGTTGATCGTAGATTCATACCTAAACCTAAGTCTTCGAAGCCTTTAAAAGGAGGATAATACCTCATAATTCGTGTGTGTAAGAAAGTTGTATGGGAGAATGCTAGTGAAGTTTAGAGGGGTATAAGGACTTAGAAGGAAGGACAACATTGTATAATTTAGTTTGTTAGAACAAAGCATCAACACTTTGAGCAGAGACATATCAGACCAAGGAGGGATTAGATTAGATTGAGCAAAACAAGGATCTAGAATCAGCAATTGAAGATTATAAGTCATTAGTTCAACACATTCTAATACTTTCTAGCCATTGTATTAGGAATAAAAATCCTATGATGATAGGTTGGTCTAACAGCCATGTTGTAAGCCTTTCGAGAAGGTGCTAAATCCTTTAACAGGGTAACATTCCAAGTGAGTGTTTGTAAATCCTTTAGATAGATCACTTTTAACAGGGTGTAAAGCCTTTAATAGGGAAAACCTTTCACAAGGTAGACCATTGGAAGTGGTCAAACTTTGTAACTTTAAGTAGTTACATATTGTTGTAGTGATAATTTGTGGGTGTCATCCCCACCCCAGTTTTACCTTCTCATTTTGGAGGGTTTCTAGGTGACCAAATATTGTGTTATCTATTTTCATGCATGTCTTTACTTTTATGTTAATTAGATATGGTAGATGCATGTGAAAAATCTCAATTAAATTTTTTAGAGGATTAAATATAGTTACTTTTGATTCACCCCCCACCCCCCCCCCCCCCCTCAGAAGTAAATCTTCCCATTTGTAAATTCTAACAAAATGTTCTCGTTTCTCTATCATATGTTGCATTCACAGGTAATGTGTGTCAAGTTTACTTTCATGACATGGAAAGTCATGGGTTCTTTGTGAATTCTATCTACTTGTTGGGAAGAATTCAAATTTGAATTCTCTTACCCATATTCTCATTTAAAATTTATGTGATAGCTACTCCACCATTCTTTGAGGTGTCAAAACATCTTTACCTACTTAGTGAGATGTCTATTCATAGGTTGCATTCTTTTGTGTTCAACCTTGATAACTCCCCTTTGTGTTGTCTATGAGACTACTAGTATCATCATTCTATCTTGCTATCATGTCTCCTTGCTTACTTCCAACTATACTTATTCCAATTTATGTAAGATAGTGAAGAACACTTTAATTTACTTCTCTTGCTTGTACCAAACTCCAATAATGTTCTCCTATGATTGGGATGATCTCGCATCCTTTCCTTATTTCACTAGTTATCATTCATTCACCAATAGTATGTGTTGACATCAATGAAAATACTTTCTCTTACCTATTTTAGTAGTAGGATCGACCGATCTCATAGCTTGACTCTTTTTAGTAGTTATGCCAAAAATCTCCCCCTTTGGAATTGATGACAAACTTAGTCATATTCAACACTATTTTGTGTCAGCACAATTTTATTAACATTTAAAGACAATTTACTAACTACTCCATGGTTAGAAAATAAAACTTTTTATTACTTTTCTCTCCTTCTTACACATCACCCCTAAGATAGTTAAACCATTTGGTGCTCTAGTACTTGTATACTTTGGTCTCACTTGTCTCCTCCTTTCATCTTCTTTCTCTTTATTTATTCTCGCTAATACTTCTCCCCTTATAGAGTAGCTCCCCTTTGGTCATCAATGTAGTATAAGTAGAATCTTTTAAGTTCTTGAATTTATGCTTGTCTTTTTTTCTCTATTTCAGGCATGATAGGGGTACATCCCCTAGTCTTCCTCTAAGATACTGAAAAGTATCCTTTTGAATAGGTTTAGTGAAAATATCTACTAGCTGTTCTTTTTTTGGAAAAAAATTACAACCTTACCTCTTTTTCTTGCATATGCTCTCTTAGAAAGTGATATTTGATAGCAATGTGCTATGTCTTGGAGTGTATAACTAGGTTCTTGATATGTTCATGGCACTAGTATTTTCACAACTTATAATCATTGGTTCTTCAACCTTCTCCTAAATTCCTTCTAGTAGTTGTTTTTTGTAAATATTTTGAGTACATTTCATTGATGCATCTACATACTTTTCCTTTTTTTATTATGAAGATATAATATTTTTCTTCTTACTTGCATATGCTACTAATCTTCCTCAAAGAAAGAATACACCTCTAGTTATGCTCTTTCTCTCATCTATGTTTCCTTCCCAATAAACATCAATAAATAAATTAATTTAAAGGTTCCTTTTTGAGGATACCATAAACCATATTCCTCAATACCCTCTAGGTTTATGAAGATCCTCTTTATAGTAACCAAGTGTGACACTTTTGGGTTAGTTGAAAATATAGCTACTATCACTACTTCATGTGCAATGTCTAGTCTTTTGTGCACAACATAATGTAGTTTAGAAATCATGAATTATTAGAGATTTTTCATTTCTAGACTCTCATCCTCCTTTGACAATTTACAACTAGCCACCATTGGGGTTCCCATTGGTTTAGACTTCTCTAGTCAAAAGGTCTTTAGAATCTCCCTCACATTTTGTCTGACTTATGAAGATTCCACCTTTAAGTTGAGACACTTTTAGTTTGATGAAGCACTTTATTTCTCCATTCATGAACATCTAAAAATATTTCTTCATCTCTTCTACAAATTCTTTTCTCATTTTATCATCACCTCCAAGGATGATATCATCCACAAATATTTTTGCAATCAACAACCCAAATCTGGTTTATTTCTTCAAGTAAATGTTGTTATTGTCATTGGTTCTCACAAACCCAATTTTTATAAAGAATGAGTGAAGTCTTGTTTAAATTTTTTGTTACCTTTTATCCCATTATAGATAATTAACTAGAGACCCTTTTATGGGCCAAGTTATATTTGTTTTCACATAAGAAGTGTTGTATATTTTAGACATATTCTCAAGTGCTCAAAAATATTGTGTGTTTTTGGTGTCAAAGGAGTTTGGCTTATTGTATGAAGACTTTATTGATTATTTGACATTTTTGGTTCAAAAATGTTGTATGCCTTTTTATCTTTTTTGCATGAGTATAGGCAGGTATGAGGAGAATGAAATATTTGGTGTAATAGTGTAAAAATAAAAAAATTTGGTGTATTTTTTAGTTTTTCAAATGATTGCAAAAAAATATGAAGGAAGGGAATTCTTAGTGTGATGGTGTGCAAACCAAAATTTTTGTGTATTTTTGTGCTTGTGTTAATTTTTCCTAGTGACTATGATAAGGCTTGAGACTTGAATAATTATTGCAAAGTTACATTTTTGGGCTTTTACACACAATGCAAATGCTTTTCTTTCCTATGTTTCCACTTGGAAAGGGTATGGGCATGATTTTCTTGATTTCAAGGGCATTTATTGGTCCATTTCATATCATTTCATGGACTGGTCATGTATGAAATCAGATTTTATCTAATTTATTCTACTTGGGTTGTCTTTTCCTTCTACATCCACCTTCAATTCTAGTTGTTCTCTATCACTGTGTTTCCCAATTTCAAGTTCATTCCTTTTTTCTTTAGGTTTGAGTCAAGTCAAATATGCTAATGTCTTGAGTTTTAGTCTAGAGTTCCCATAGGATGATCTCTCTTCTCATCATCCCTTTGAGTTAATCTAATGCAAAAAATCATGCGAGTAATGCACTAGTCAAAAGGCTAGGTGATTAGGTTTTGGAGGGTTTTTTAAGGCATTCCTCTGATGAGAAGAAGGTCTAGATATTTTACAGATCCATCATTCACTATTCTTAAACATGTTGGAGGCAAAGATTCACATTGTATTACAGTTTTCATGGAGGACATCATATATGATTGAGCTCCAAATGTAGAAAAAAATTGTGCTACAGAAAGCAGTCAAAACCCTTTAACATCAAAATGTAAAGGTAAGTGAATGTGCATCATTGATTCAGTGCATGAATGGTTTAGATGTGATCTTATCAAGTTATGTGGGCTATTGAAAGGTTAATCAACAGAAAAATGCACACCATTGATCAGTTGAAAAGTTAGTTGTTCTTAGAAGAAGATCCTTGGCTGTTAGATGAAGAGCATATTAACAGTGTTCGCAATGTCACGAGTGGTTAGTCATAATCTAAGGTTAACATTACAAAAAATAGAAATCAAGTATGCGCAGCTTCACAAGGGTTAAAGATAAATCACGAGTTAACATTGTGAAGTAGGGAAAAGTCATTGATCACATGGTCACAAGAAGGTTAAGTTAATAATGAGTTAACATTGTGAAGTAGGGAAAATTCATTGATCACATGGTCACAAGAAGGTTAAGTTAATCATGAGTCAAGGCCTCAAAGTACCGAATAAGAAGAAATTGCATAGTCGTTGGTGGTTAGAGGTAACTCATAGTTAAGGTAGAGACATAGAAAAAGTGTGTATAAATTACATGATCGCATGGTCAGTAACAGTTAAGGAGAATCCAAAGTTAATGTTGTGAAGTAGTGACTAAAAAGGTGAATGGTTGAGTTAAAGAAAATGAAGCGAAGTTGTGAAATGATAGAGTTAAACCTTTTTCAAGGGATCATAGTCTAAGAAGATGTTGAGGGATAAACTAAAGAAATGGTGAGAAAGGCAATAAAAATGGAGGATACTTGTGAAGCTGTGAAATGCCAGAGATGACTACTAGGTGCATGATCACAAGTAAATTCTAACCAATGGAAATCTAAGTTGTGACAGTGTGAGAGATGACAATAGTTAAGATAAATGATCATCGCAAGTTCACAAGTGATTAAAGATAACTAGGGGTTAACTTGATGTAGTTGCAAAAGCCATTGATTGCAAGGTCATAGGTAATTAAGGAGAACCCAAGGTGAATGCTCTAAAGGTGAAAAAACAAGTAATAGTAGTGTCACAAAGAGTTAAAGTTGACTCTTAAAGTAAGTTGCAAAAATGTGAAAGATAATAGCAATTAAGAATAAACAGTGCTCACATGATCATGGGATAAAAGGTATTAGAGACATTTTATGTTGTGACTTGGTGAATGGAGAAATAGTTATTCCTAAAAGGTCATCACGATATCATATGAAATTAGCTAAACTCTCAATTCAATGTCATGAAGTCATGACTAGTGATTTAATGGTTAAGTGTAAGGTGATCACAACATCATGCATAGTAATGCAGTTAAAAGACTTTAAGTCATGAAACTGTGAAGTACACATGAAAATTAATCATCAAATCATTGCATCGAATGAGGAAATTGAATGAATCATAGTAGTGCATAAATGACATGGAAAGAAGAGATCATTCATTCGTTAGATTTTAAAGGATTGGCGATGCTTGTTTTCCTTCTTTTCAAAGATGCATGAAGGATAACCAATGCGGGAAAATGCGGTGTTGACATGTGTGCATAGGGGGACCCATGGAAGAAATCATAAACAAAAAATAAGGAGCTCTATTATGTTTTAATAATGATCATTGATTTGAGATCGATGATGAGAATTCAAAACTGCATTGACTATTGGAATATGAATTATATGGACTTGGCACCAAATAATAGAACATGAAGAAAATGAAGATTTCCATAGGTTTCCTAAGGCACCATGAAGATAAATAGTTGTCATGTGTTTTCAAAATTGCCATGGATTTAGGATCATCAATGGGAAAATTCCATGTGTCCATATTATGATGCAGATTAGGTGTTTTCATGTTTTATTCTCATTTTCTTTCTAATGAATAACTGTTGCTCTAATGTTTTATTCTCATTTTCTTTCTAATGAATAACTGTTGCTCTACCAAAACTAATGAATTATAGAAAACTATAAATGTAATTTCTTTTGATAATACAAAGGTCCACAAACTTAATGGTGAATTGGCGTGTTATTCCATTTACCTAATTTCCTTTTCATGTTTTGTTTCCCATAGATTAGTTCTGAATTGAGAGTTGAAGGATGATTACATGTGATTCTGTGATCAACTTGTGGATTCCATTTCACCATGATATTTACAATATACGTAATTACATTTAGTTTTTCACATATGGTTCTGCTTCTCCTCTTGTTTATTTCATGGCATGTTAGAAGTAATTTCATTGGGAATTGAAGAATAATTGTGTTTGAATCTATTAGTAACTTGTTGGATTCCATCTCATCCAAGTCTAATAGTTAAAGCAATTGCATTTTCCCTCATGTGCATCTCTTCTTCCTTTCCTCGTTTTCATTTAGATAATTAATCTACATTTAGAATAGGAGTAAGAGTTATAATATCTCAAGATAACCTACTATAGTCATTCCATTGCACGTGATAGGTTGTTCTAATCCATTTTTCCTGAATTGTTTGTGTCTACAAACAATTTGGTTAGCCTTTATTTCTCTTATGTTAAGAGCTTATTCCATCAAAAAATTCTGATCTAAGAAAGACATATTCATTGCACATCATTGTATATCCTAAGAATTCATAGGGAAGTGATATAACACATACACTAACCCATTTTTGGTGACATCCTTTTATTTCTCCAAAACATTGGGCATGAAAAGAGCTAGATTATAAAATCTAATAGGAGAAAAAACTGTTAACCAACAGTTTTTGGTGACTCTAGTGGGGAGAATTCAAATGAAAGCTCTAAAGAATTTTCCTTCATATTAGTTTGCACTCTAATTCTATATATATATATAGAGTTGCAAGGAAGGTCTTGTGGAAGTTAGGTGTTTTCCATAAGAACTTGATACCAATTTTATAGCCTCAACTTGCTAGAGTGAAGAAGCTAATTCAAAGTTGAAGACTAGTAAAGTTTCCTTGGTCACCAGGGTTAAGGTAAACTCAAAACACCATTTTCTAAAGCAATTGATACATACTAGATCCCAATTTAGGAGTGGCAAGGAAAGAGGAAGGATTGACCCAATATATGAGGAACTCAAGAAGGCCAACTTTCCTATTCTAGAAGATATTTGTAGAGGAGGAAGAACATGTACAAGGGAATCCATAGCTAAACAACTTCAAGGAATTCAATGTTCTTCTCCTCCTATTGCTAAGACTTCTATTCCTCCTATCTTTGATGCTTTGTTGTTAATTGGTGCAACACTCCCTATTTCTATTACTTTCTAAATAAACCAGTCATTATACCAATAGCTATGATTGCTTGCCACTCGTTATAGCATATCTCAAAATGGATAGATATTTGATAAGATTCAATGTCTTTGTTGTCCTCTATATCCCCTTCTTATGTATTCCATTGTAGAAGTTGTGACTTCTCGAAAGAATTGTCTTTATAATTTCATTAGTTCATAATCACCACTTACACTATCTTAACATAGGTTGCTTATACCACTAATAACATCAGTTAGTCTAATCACTCATGAACATAGATAAATTCCTATCTATGTAGTTGATACTTCAAATATAATGAACAATTACTATACACATAACTACCACTCCTTCTTGTGATACTTGTTAGGGAAATTTCCATAATCCACCATGCATCACATATAGTGTATTACATAATAATTTCAATGGTATAGTCAACCATTATCAATAGTAGTTTGGCTTTCTTGCATATAATCTGTAATTTTTTTTACTATACTAATCACATAAGTTTTCTCTCTAACCACGATGGATTTTTGGTAGTATGGTGTCGATGTCTGACTTATTGTTATGAGTTAATCACCTACAATATCTTTCTACTTGATTACCAATGTAATGAAGGAACTTTATTTTCCATTGGCATCATATTTAATTTCACAATTCATCCTCCACCGCTTATCCATAGGAGTCTACGCAATCATTTGATGAGAATCATGACTTCCCTTTTCTAATGCTTACTTAGACTTTACCTTGGTTCTTGTCAGGTTTAAGATTCAGTTGGTGTGTTCATTTCCTATCCTAGATATTGATGATACAAGTGCATTAGAGTTTTATCTCTACTCTCTTGCTTACAGATCACTTGTTATGGTTGATGTTTTAGATTGCTTTGGAGATTTATACTTTCTATCTCACCTATGTCGAGAGCTTTCCTTTGGTCATATTTTAATATAATAAGGTTTATTATAATAACTATATAAGGTCTTAGAATATTTCCTTCATCTATACTATTGTCATTCTGATATTAATAATTTATTATTATATTTAACAATAGATTTATATTATAATAACATAATATTTTTTTATTATAATATTGTGATGTGAATATCAGGATTTAACTGTGTGATTTTTGAGTCAAACTCGATGACCCATGTTTCATGAGTAGTGATTCAACATGAATCCATCTCTCATGAGAATAAATGGAACACTTAGCACTCATTGGATCTAGGTGATGCTCACAGGGGTGAAGCACCGGGACTTCCCGGGAGGTCACCCATCCCAGTACTACTCCAGCCTGAGCGCGCTTAACTACGGAGTTTCCTCCACAATTAAACCCAAAGCTTGCAACCCCATTTGCAAAACCTTCACCAAGTGTTGTGCCTTATGAACCATTCATTAGAAAGCCCCTTAAGCTCATCAATTGATAAGTAGGAGATGATTTCCACAGCTAGTCAAATTGTGATGTGAATATCAGGATTTAACTGTGTGATTTTTGAGTCAAACTCGATGACCCATGTTTCATGAGTAATGATTCAACATGAATCCATCTCTCATGAGAATAAATGGAACACTTAGCACTCATTGGATCTAGGTGATGCTCACAGGGGTGAAGCATCGGGACTTCCCGGGAGGTCACCCATCCCAGTACTACTCCAGCCTGAGCGCGCTTAACTACGGAGTTTCCTCCACAATTAAACCCAAAGCTTGCAACCCCATTTGCAAAACCTTCACCAAGTGTTGTGCCTTATGAACCATTCATTAGAAAGCCCCTTAAGCTCATCAATTGATAAGTAGGAGATGATTTCCACAGCTAGTCAAATTGTGATGTGAATATCAGGATTTAACTGTGTGATTTTTGAGTCAAACTCGATGACCCATGTTTCATGAGTAGTGATTCAACATGAATCCATCTCTCATGAGAATAAATGGAACACTTAGCACTCATTGGATCTAGGTGATGCTCACAGGGGTGAAGCACCGGGACTTCCCGGGAGGTCACCCATCCCAGTACTACTCCAGCCTGAGCGCGCTTAACTACGGAGTTTCCTCCACAATTAAACCCAAAGCTTGCAACCCCATTTGCAAAACCTTCACCAAGTGTTGTGCCTTATGAACCATTCATTAGAAAGCCCCTTAAGCTCATCAATTGATAAGTAGGAGATGATTTCCACAGCTAGTCAAATTGTGATGTGAATATCAGGATTTAACTGTGTGATTTTTGAGTTTGACTCAAAAATCACACAGTTAAATCCTGATATTCACATCACAATTTGACTAGCTGTGGAAATCATCTCCTACTTATCAATTGATGAGCTTAAGGGGCTTTCTAATGAATGGTTCATAAGGCACAACACTTGGTGAAGGTTTTGCAAATGGGGTTGCAAGCTTTGGGTTTAATTGTGGAGGAAACTCCGTAGTTAAGCGCGCTCAGGCTGGAGTAGTACTGGGATGGGTGACCTCCCGGGAAGTCCCGGTGCTTCACCCCTGTGAGCATCACCTAGATCCAATGAGTGCTAAGTGTTCCATTTATTCTCATGAGAGATGGATTCATGTTGAATCACTACTCATGAAACATGGGTCATCGAGTTTGACTCAAAAATCACACAGTTAAATCCTGATATTCACATCACAATTTGACTAGCTGTGGAAATCATCTCCTACTTATCTATTATAATATTGTATTATATGATTATTACACTATTATAATAAAAATAAATTATAAAATTGATACATTTATTTTTTTACTATTTATTTTAAAATTTTACCTAATGAAAATAGGGGATATGATAGAAGGTCTTGTGGAAGTCAGGTGTTTTCCATAAGAACTTGATACTAGTTTTACAACCTCAACTTGCTAGAGTGAAGAAGCTAATTCAAAGTTGAAGACTAGTAAAGTTTCCTTGATCACTAGGGTTAAGGTAAACACAAGACACCATTTTCTAAAGCATATGATACATCTTGGATCCCAAGTATATCAAGAGTGCCAAGGAAAGAGGAAGGATTGACCCAATATACGAGGAACTCAAGAAGGCCAAGTTTCCTATTCTAGAAGATATTTGCAGAAGAGGAAAAACATGTGCAAGGGAATCAATAGCTAAACAACTTCAAGAAACTCACTTGTCTATAGTTATTCCTACTAGAACAAAGAGAAGTCAATCTTCTTCTCCTCCTATTGCTAAGACTTCTATTCCTTCTACCTTTGATGCTTTGTTGTTAATTGGTGCAACACTCCTTATTTTTGTGACTTTCCAAAAAACCCAGATCATTATACCAACAACTATGGCACTTCCTCGAGGAAATGTCATTGGTCCTCTCACCCTTCGAGCTAATAATGATTTGCCAAAGGAATCAAGAAATAACTTCTTAAAATTTAATGGTGATGGCACCATCTCTATAGAATAACACCTAAGTGCTTTTCATAACTCCTATGGTGTGGTGAATCCTTAACATGAACATGTGGTTGTTAGGATGTTTGTAGATACCCTTGTAGATAATGTTGTTTGGTTGCAAGATTTACCTACATGATGCATCAAAAATTGGAATAGTATGAAATAAGGGTTTAAAGAACACTATAATAGTATAGAAGATACATGAGTGTTTTTGCTACAATTGGCACAAATAAAGAAAGAACCATCTATTTCTATGAGAGATTTTAATGCAAAGTTTAATAAAGTCATAAAGAGAATACCTACTGCAAGTGTACCAATGGATGACAATAAGAAGACATTCTATATCATCTCTATGCCTCCTGATTTGGGATATCAAATTAGAAGAGAAAATGTAGCAAATTTTCAAGATGTTCAAATGCTATCTATGGAGATGGAAGATGACATGATAACCTTTGGTGAGTGGAAAAGAGAACTTCAATCTTGAATCATGGATAACACATCTAGTACTTCAAATAACGTAGAGGCCATGCTCCAAAAGTTGCATAATGAAGTCATTTAATTGAAAAAACAAATTAATAGGCCTATTTATTCTTTCCATCAACCTTATTGAGAAGGCTCTTGAAATCCAAATGGAGGTAAGCCTTTACAAATACCATCTATTTAATAGAGGTTAGAAATTGAGGCTACTCCCAAGAGACATAACATGTGTACTTCCACTTGAGGGCAGATCATGATGGAGATACTTGTGCTAACATAATCAGGTATTAAAAAATGGTGGACAATAATAATAAAAAATTGAATATCCTGAAAGTGAGGATGATCATGCTCCTTGTAGTAACTTTGAAATTTTTTATTTGGAGTATGAATCATAATAAGAAATTGGAGAGGACTATTTTGCAACTATAGATGGACCTCACTTGACAGTCATGAGTAGAGGTTAGAAGAATAAGAGCTAATCCTCCAATACAGTGCCTGCTAAAAGTCATGCATCATCAAACAAAGTAGATAAGGATAGTAGCATGATGCCTTCAACTTCACAAAAGGAGCACAAAGGTAAGTCATCTAATTCCTTTGACATAATATAATATTGTGAAGAGGTGAGAATTCATATATCTCCACTGGATTACTTGAAGTCTAACCCTGATCAATTACAAAGGTTAGTTGAGCATTATAACAATAAAGATGGAAGATATGTTAGTATTAATGCCAATATTGATCATCATAGAAAAACTAGTACTAGTGTAAATCCTTTAGTTGATGAAGATTCTGCCTTACCTAAATTATTCCAAGAAGAAGAAGCCATTGTCTTGGCCACCTCTCCTAATAAAAAACTATATCCTTTCTACATTTCCTTGTTTATCAATGAAAATAGGTTCAGTAATTGTATCATAGAATCAGGGGCTTCTTATAATGTGGCACCTTCTTTTGTAGCCAAAGCTTTAGGTCTACCCTTGACTAAATCTTTTGGTCATTCTTACTCAATGGATGCAAAAAAATTACCCTTGCTTGGATAGATAAAAGATGCTCAAGTTACTCTCGCTACCTACCTTTCCAAGAGACTTAAACTCACCATTCTATTGGTAGACATCCTTGCAAGTTATGGAATTCTCCTAAGTAGAAGTTATTGCAAGGACATGGGGGGAGAGATAAAACTAGACTAGTCTTATACATTTATTCTAGTTGGGAACAAGAAAGAGAAATTAGAACCAGAAGAAAAGGAAAAATTCACTGTCATGAAATCAAATGATCCTAGGTCTCAGATTTTATATCAAGAAATGTAGTTTGGTAATTATATGCTATTCTCTGATACCCCTGATATTCTAGAAGAATCAAAGTAGACTAAATGTGATCAGTTCTAGACTTTGGAATTTGATAGCAGTTGTGCTAATGTTGGTTCAGGTGCAGGAGTGGTTTTAATATCACCTAGTAGAGAAACAACTTGGTTAGCATACAAGTTAGATTTCAAAAATACCAACAATACTATAGAGTATGAAGTCCTTCTCCTTGGCATAATTGCAAGAAAACAAAAAGGAGTCAAGATACTTAAAGCTCAAGGAGATGTAGAATTAATGGTGAGGCAAATCAAAAACCAATGTGCAGTAGAGAATTCAAGATTGAAAAATTATTGTAATAAGGTGTGGGATGAAATTGAGAGTTTGGATGCTTTCTCAATTATAACAGTACCAAGGGAATTCAATTCAAGAGCTGATTCTTTGGCAATTTTTGCATCTTTGCTCCTTCCACATCCTAATTTTAAAGATCAAACTTATAAAGTAGAATTTCTATTCAAGCCCAATGTTCCTAATAATAAAGATTCTTGGTAGGTGTTTGAAGATGAAAAACACATACAACAATTCATTGAAGGGGAAGAACCTTTTAAAGGATTTTATTTTGAAGGAAGCACTAGTTCAAGTGGTGATCTAGTAATAGTTGACAAAAGGAAACCAAAGCTTGATATGATCAGATTCCACCCCATCTTATCTCTTTGGAAAAATGATTTGATAGGCATGATACATATATTAAGAGAGAAAGAGATAAAAAGGAAAATCTTGAGGTGAGTATGATGGGATAAATATAGGGACAAAAATTAGTCCAAAAATGAAAAACATAGGGAAGTGTTGCACATAAGACGAGAGGGTAGAAATCCAAAAATTACTTATTGAATTTTGAGATGTATTTTCTTGGAGCTTTGAAGATATAAAAAATTTCATGGATGGGAAATTTAAACATGAAATCCCCCTTAAGCTAGGAGAAACACCATTCAGATAGAAACAAAGAAATTACAACCCTATAGTTGAAGGAGCAATCTTTAAGGAGATTGATAAAATATTGCAGGCTAGGATCATATATCATATTCATCACTCTATTTGGGTTGCTAATATTGTGCCGATAAGGAAGAAGAATGGAGAGATAAGAATTTGTGTGGATTTCAAAAAATCTAAATCAAACCTCTTTCAAAGATAACTTTGTACTCCCCAACATGGATCATCTCTTATAGATTGTTGCAGGGTTAGAAATGATGTCTATGTTAGATGGTTTTTTAGGGTATAATCAAATTCAAGTAGATGAAGCAAATCAATCAAAAATGGCCTTCACCACACCATGGGGTAATGTTTCCTATAGTAGGATGCCTTTTGTCTTAACTAATGCAGGTACAACCTTTCAACTTGGTATGAATTTTTCTTTTGGTGATTTGAAAGATAGAATCATTGTCATATACCTTGATGATTTAACAGTCTTTTCCAAGAAGAGAAATGATCATATCAAAGATCTAGAAAATGTGCTACAAAGGTGTAGAGATCATGGTGTCTCACTAAAACCCAAGAAATTAGTATTATGTGTAATAGAGGGAAAATTATTTGGTCATATTGTATCTCAAGAAGGAGTGGAGATTGATATATACAGAGTTAAGGCCATTCAACAATCAAGTCTTCTGCTAAGAAAAACTAGAGTAAATTTTTTCTTTGACTAGGTAAATTTCTTAAGGAGGTTTGTGCATGATTTCTCATAAATAGATAAGTGTATAGTTGATATGATGAAAGGAAATAAGACTCTCAAATGGAGTGATATTAGAAAGAGGGCTTTTGAAGACATCAAAGATTTTATTTCCAAGGCCCCTATTCTTGTTCATCCAGATTACACTAAAGAATTCATTATATATTGTTATGCATCAGAACATACCATGTTAGTTATATTGATGTAGGAAAAAAAAAGGAATACAAGCCCTAATTGCTTTTATGAGTATGCCATTAAAAAATCAAGAATTGAAATACTCACAAATGGAGAAACATGCATGTACAGTGATGAGAGCACTTAAAAATTTCAAGTTTTATATTTTTCATTCTCATCTAGTGATATATGTGCCAGATTTCACAATCAAAAGCATCTTGACGCAACAAGAGGTTGGTTGCAACAATAGAGGAGTTTGGATAGCAAAGTTCCAAGAGTATGATATTGAGATCAAGCCAACCAAACTTGTAAGAGGAAATAAACTTTTTAAAGATTTAGCAAGTTGTAGAGGAAGATGCTCTAAAGAATCTCATGGTAAGTCTTTAGGATCCTTGGTTTTCAAATATTGCATACTTTCTGATGTATGGTGAATGCCCTAATGGATTGACTGTTGAGCAAAGGAGGGCCCTAAAAAAAAAGGCCTTAAAGTATGAAATACATGATGATGTCTTGTATAAAAAAGCTATTGATGGCACATTTTAAAGATGTGTTGACAAGGAGCAAGAGGTGAAGCTGTTAACATCTTTTCATAATGAAGCATGTGGATGATACCTCTTTTCTACTATCACTGAATTTAAAATCTTAAGGCATTTCTATTATTGGCCTAGTATGTTTAAGGATGCATATAAGTGGGTTTCCAATTGTGAGAAATGTAAGATGTTTACTGGTAAACCTCAACTAGTTGCCTTGGCTCTTAGGCTAGTGCTGATTGAAGCTCCTTTCCATCAATGGGGTTTAGATTTTATAGGCTCAATCAATCCTCCTTCTAGTTAAGGACATTCTTATATACCGATTACCATATATTATTTTATTAAATGGGTTGAAGCCAAGCCAATGAAGAAGACATCATTATAGCTGGTATGTGAGTTTCTCAAAGAACATATATTAGTCAGATTTGGAGTCCCTATGAAATTGATAATGGATAATGCATCTTATCTTTTTCCTTATAGATTGTTGAGTTTTGTTATGATAATGGTATCCAAGTTGGACATTCCTTTGATTATTTCCCTCAAGGGAATGGGCAGGCTAAATCTAGCAATAAGAATTTGATTAATACCTTGAATAAAAAGGTCTTAGATAATAAGAAATGTTGGCACAAAAAGATAAATTATGCTTTATGGGCTGATAGAACCACACCTAAAAGAGCCATTGGTATTTCACCTTTCGAGTTAGTTTATGGAGTAGAAGCTAACTTGTCACTACCTCTAGAGCTTGCTACATGTAAATTGAAGTCTATGATTGAAGAGGATTTTTGCAAAGATGGATTAGAAAAGAAAATTTTGTATCTCACCAAGTTGCAAGAAGAAAGGGAAGAAATGGTTGATAGAATCACTGAACACCAAGGACGAGTCAAGAAGTTGGTTGATAAAAGAGCTAGACCAAGGAAATTTATGGAAGGTGATTTGGTCTTGTTGTGGGATAAGAGAAATGAACCAAGAGGGATGCATTATAAGTTTCACTCTTTGTGGAGAGGCCCATTTTATATCATACAAGTGAACTGGAACAACTCTTTCAAGTTGGCATATCCCATTAGAGAAACCCTGCCATGTTCTTATAATGGGCAGGATTTGAAGTTGTATCAAATGCAAAATTGAAAGCAAGTAACTCCTGCATAGTAGCTAGTTAGGTAGGTTTTTCTTTCATGCATTTTACTTTAGATTAGTTGCTCACTTTCTTAGTTAGTTGAGTCAAGTCAAATATGTCGATGTCTAGAGTGTGAGTCTAGAGTGCCCATAGGATGATCTCTCTTCTCATCATCCCTTTGAGTTAACCTAATGCAAGAAATCATATGAGTAATGCACTAGTCAAAAGGCTAGGTGATTAGGTTTTGGAGGGTTTTTTTAGGTGTTCCTCTGATGAGAAGAATGTCTGGATATTTTACTAATCCATCATTCTCTATTATTAAGCATGTTGAAGGAAAAGATTCATGTTGTGTTACAATTTTCATGGAGGACATAATAGATGATCGAGCTCAGAATGCAGAAAAAATAATTTGTGCCGTAGAAAGTAGTCAAAACCATTTAACATCAAAATGTAAAGGTAAGTGAATGTCCATCATAAATTCAGTGCATGAATAGTTTAGATGTGATCTTAGCAAGTTATGTGGGCTAGTGAAAGGTCAATAATAAAAAAATGCATGTCACTGGTTAGTTGAAAAGTTAATTGTTCTTAGAAGAAGATCCCTAACTATTAGATGAAGAGTAGATCAATAGTGTTCAAAATGTCATGAGTGGTTAGTCATTATCTAAGGTTAACATTGTGAAAGAGAAAAATCAAGTATGCATAGCTTCACAAGGGTTAAAGATATATCATGAGTTAACATTGCAAACCAATGAAAAGTCATTTATCACATGGTTGCAGTTAGGTTAAGTTAATCATGACTCAAGGCTGTGAAACACTAAATACGAATAAATTGCATGGTCACTAGTGATTAGAGATAACTTAGAGTTAAGGCAGTGATATAGAGAAAGTGTATGAATTGCATGATCACATGGTCACTGGCAGTTAAGGAGAACCCAAAGTTAATGCTATGAAGTAGCGACTGAAAAGGTGAATGGTTGAGTTAAAGACAAGGAAGAAAAGTTGCAAAATGATAGAGTTAAACCTTTTTCATGGGATTATAGTATGTGAAGATGTTGAGGGATAAACTACAATGATGGTGTGAAGGCTAATAAAAGTGAAGGAGGATAGTTGCAAAGCTACGAAATGCTAGAGATGACTACTAGGCACATGATTGCAAGTCAATGCTAACCAATGGAAATCTAAGTTTCAACTATATGAGAGGCAACATTGGTAAAGATAAACATTTATCAAAAGTTTACAAGTGATTAAAGATAACCAGGGGTTAACATGGTGCACCTTCAAAAGCCATTGATCTCAAGGTCATAGGTAGTTAAGGAGAACCCAAGGTTAATGCTCCAAAGGTGTGAAAGAAAGTAAGTGTAGTGTTGTAAAGAGTTGGAGTTGACTCTTAAAGTAAGTTTTAAAAATGTGAAAGATAATAACAATTAAGGTAAAGAATGATTGCATGATCACATGCTAAAAGGTATTAGAGACATTATATGTTGTGAATTGGTGAATGCAAAAAAAACTAATCCTACAAGGTCATCCCAACATCACATGTAGTCAACTAAACTTCAATTCAATGTCGCAAAGTTGTGAATGGTGATTTGACAGTTAAGTGTAAGGTGATCACAATGTCATGTATAGTAATGTAGTTAAAAGACTTTAAGTCAAAAAAATATAAAGGACACATGAAAATTAATCATCGTATCATCACACCAAATGAGGATATCAAATGAATGATAGTAATGGAGATATGACATGGAAATAAGAGATATCATTCAGTCATTAGATTTTAAAGGATTGATGATACTCATTTTTCTACTTTTCAAAGATGCATGAAGGATAACCAATGTGGGAAAATTTGGTATTGACATGTGTGCACAAAGGGACCCACAAAAGAAATCATAAAGGAAAAATAAGGAGGTCTATTATGTTTTAATCATGATCATTGATTTGAGATCGATGATGAGAATTCAAAACTGTAGTGACCATTGGAATATGAATTATATGGACTTAGCACCAAACAACAAAACATAAAGAAAACAAAGATTTCCATAGGATTCCTAAAGTCGAATGAAGATAAATAGTCTCCATGTGTTTTTAGAAGTGCCATAGATTCAGGATCATCAATGGAAAAATGCCACCTGTCCATATTACAATGTAGATTAGATGCTTTCGTGTTTTATTCTCATTTTCTTTCTAATGAATGATTGTTGCTCTACCAAAACTTATTAATGATAGAAAATTATAAATATAATTTCTTTTGATGATACAAAGGTTGAAAAACTTGATGGTGAATTGGCTTTGTAATTCCATTTACCTAATTTTCTTTTCATGTTTTGTTTCCCATAGATTAGTTATGCATTAAGTGTTGAAGGATGATTACATGTGATTTTGTGATCACCTTGTGGATTCCATTTCACCATGGTATTTATAGTATAAGTAATTCCATTTACATTTTCACATATGATTATGCTTCTCCTCTTGTTTATTTCATGGCATGTTAGAATTAGTTTCATTAGGAATTGAAGAGTAAATCTGGTAGAAGCTATTAGTAACTTGTTGGATTCCATTTCATCCAAGCCTAATAGTTAAAGAAATTCCATTTTCCCTCATGTGCATCTCTTCTTCATTTCCTTTTTTGTATTTAGATAATTAATTTTCATTTAGAATAGGAGGAAGAGTTAGAAAATCTCAAGATAACCTACTATAGTCATTCCATTGAGTGTGATAGGTTGTTCTAGTCCATTTTGCCTAAATTGTTTGTGTCTCCAAACAATTTGGTTAGGCTTTCCAGCTCTCAAGTTAAGAGTTTATTTTGCCAAAAGATTCTAATCTAAGAAAGACATATTCATTGAACATAATTGAAAACCCTAAGGGATATGTACCTTGTAATTCAAAGGGTAGTGATATAACACATACACTAACCCATTTATTGGTGGCATCCTTTTGTTTCTCCAAAAGATTGGGCATTAAAAGAGTCAGGTTATAAAATCTAATAGGAGAACAAAATTTTAACCAACACACTTCTACGATCATATTTTTTCAAAGAATAAGATGTTATTTGATTTTTTTAATTTACACTCTGCAACTTAACTCGAATGATAGTTGGAGTTTGAACTTCACTTCTATAACTGAGTTATGCTTGATCTCTTCAAAAAAAAGTTATGTACATATTTATTGGGTGGTTCTTCTCTAGGATTTCTTCTCTAGTTCTTTATAGTAGAATTTATGCTCTATATATGTAATTTATTTATGCATTGTAGTAGTAGAATTCTCTATTTTTTACCTACTATCACCATTCAATTTTATGTGTGTATTGCTTACCTTATGCTAAATGTTTATTTTCTTATTTTATGAAGTTAGTATGTTGTATCTATTGTTTCTTATGAATGTTATATAAGTTAATAAATCTTCCTTGTAGCATTACATTGGTTATAATATGCATATGAGTCTTTAGGAAATAAAATTGAATTGAGAGTTGTGTATATTTTAAGGGTTCTATTGATGTATAGTATTGATGCAAGAGCATCCTTGGTTTCCTTGTAGTCCTTCTCATTTTTATTCATTTTTCTATTACTATCAAGTTCCAGTTCTTTTCGAGTTCCAGTTACTATTGAGCTTTAGTTACTACCAAGTTCCAATTACTGTTGAGTTCTAATTACTACCGGTTTATAGTTACTATCGAGTTCCAATTGCTACCAAGTTCTAGTTACTGTCGAGTTGTCCAGTCTTGGCTGAGTGTTCCTTCATGTGTTGAGTGAACTTGATATTTAATGATGCTTGATTCCTTCTTTGATTCAGTTTGTCTTTGATTGGTTCATAGTTTGAGCTAACTTATGTATTTAATTTGGATCATGAATTTAATGATAGGATTTTATCTTGGGATGAGTGTAAACCATTTTAAGGTCAACCTTTCTATTATGTAATGATCTAGAATATTTTGTAAGCCATTTTGGAAAGTATAAGTGGAGGTATGTGGTTTAGATTAGGAATGCTTAGAGAGATCAGAGAAGATGTTTCTCAAATTATGTATTTGAAGCTAGATCATGGATCTAGAAGTTATATTTGTATTTGGGTCATAACTCAAAAGGCCTTATAGTGGGGCATTTATGTTGATAATTTGATCAATCAATAAAAGTGTTTTGTTCTCTCTCTTTGGTGTTGTTCTCTATGTTTTTTCTTCTATTGTGTTTACTCAGCAAGGTTGTTGGATAGTTAGCTGTACCTTTGGCCCTAACTATTCGATTTCCTCCTTGTGTCAAGTGGTATCAAAGCTTAAGGTTCATCCTTGTGGAGATTGAATCATGTAGAACCCTAAGTTGAATTTGGTTGTAGGGTGGAAGATCTAGAGATTTGACCTAGAACTTGTAGAGGGTTATGATCTTGTAGGAACCTATTTGCAAAGATGGTTTGAGGTAGAGGAAATGTTGATATTGATATTATGGACATGTTGAGATAAATTGCAGCCATATTATATGTTGTGGAGACAACCTAGAGGAGAGGAGTAGATCTTTATGATGTGAGTGATGATGAAGCAATAGCACTAGACCCTTATCCAAAACCTAAGGAAGATCAGGATGTAGAATGATTATTGAGAGTATTGTCTAGGGCACATTCAAAGCCTGTTGTAGAAGTTGTTCCTTATAATGGAAGTTTTGGACATCAATGTTGTGTTGGACTAGATCTCTAATATGGAGAAATTCTTTGAGATTGAAAATACTCCTGATAATAGGAAGGTGAAAATTGCAGTCATTAGGTTGAAAGGTCATGCCTCACTATGGTGGGAGCATTTGCAAACTAATAGAAAAAGGAGAGGAAAGTAGAAGATTGGGACTTGGCTGAAAATGGTGAACAAGGTAAAGAAAAGGTTCCTTCCTGTTGATTACCAAGTTATCTTTTTGAGAAAGATGCAAAATTTGAGACAAACAGACATGATTGTGAAGGAATATACTAAAGAATTCTATAGATTGGACATCAGATCTGGAGATTTGGATGATGAGGTTGAGAAAAATGCAAGGTATATCAATGTATTGAGATTTGGAATTCAAGATGAAATAAGGTTTTTGAAATTGGAAAGTGTGGAAGAATCATACCAATATGCCTTGAAAGTTGAGGAGATCTTGACAAAGAGGCAAAGGTGGTAGATTCTAAAGAGCCAGAGGTAGATTTTATGGAGAAGGTGGTAGATCTAATAAATCTACACAAGATAAGAGTAAATCTGAATGGAAAAATGATGACAAAGGCAAGACCAAGTATAAAGGTGGTAATTCTTATCAAGGAGGTACTAGTTCTTACCGAGGAAGAGGAAATTTGTATTTTAGAGGTGATTTTTGTGGTAATTATTTCAAATGTGGCAAAGAAGGGAATAAATCCTTTGAGTGCAAATAATCTAGTGAAAATGAACAAGGTAACATAAATGTTATGATTCAAGGAGACCTTAAGGGTTCACCAAGTGGACCTGAGGCTAGAGAAAATATGATGGTGAGAAGAACTTTTTGTAATAAGGGAATTGATAAGGAACTTGTCCTAAGGATAAGTCTTTTCAAGACCATATGTAAGATGGTTGGAAAATGCTACAAAGTGATCATTGATCATGGGATTTTAAAAAAAATAGAATTACAAGAGTTGGTTACAAAGTTGTAGTTGCAAAAGATGAAGCATCCTAAACCCTATCATGTTTCATGGATCAAGGATGAGCATAAGTTATTGGTAAGTGAACAATGTATTATGAAGTTCAAGATTGACAATTACTTTGATAAAGTTTTGTTTGATGTTATGCTTATGGATTGTTGTCATATTATATTGGGTAGACCTTGGAAATATGATAGATATGCTATGCATGATGGAAGATTGAATCAATATACTCTTTGGGTGAATGGAAGAAAGATAGTATTGTTGCCTTTGATTGAGTCTCCTGATGAGAACAATTGTAATACTTTAGTCTATAAGAATTTGCATGGTCAATGTGAAACAATTTGAAAAAAAATGAAAAGGAACCAAATATATTTTCATATAATTCCTAGAGGGATGAGTTGTGATAGTAATGATAGAGAAATAGAAGCTAGTATTGGCTGAGTGATAGTAGAAATTGGTAGTGTTAGCCAAGTACTATCAAAAATTGAAAGCTTGCTAAAAGAGTATTAAGAAATTGTTGTACAAGATATATTTGATGATTTACCACAAATGAGAAGTACAAGTCATTGTATGGATCTGATTCTTGGAGCTAGTTTACTAAATAAAGAACCATATAGCTTAACACCTATAGAGAATGAAGAATTAACAAAAAAGTGCATGAGTTGTTGTAGAAAGGTTTGATTAGAGAAAGATTGATTCTATGTGTTGTACCTATTGTATTAACACCTAAGAAGAATGAAAAATGCAGGATGTGTACTGATTCCATATCTATTAACAAGATCACAATGAAATATAGATTTTCTATGCCAAGGATGGACGATATAATGGATTGTTTGAGTGGAGCAAGGTATCTTGCCAAGATTGATTTGAAGAGTGGTTATCATCAGATCAAAATTAGAGAAGGTGATGAATGGAAGACTACTTTCAAAAAAAAAAAATGGTTTGTATGAATGGTTGGTAATGTCTTTTGGTTTGACTAATGCACCTAGTACTTTCATGAGGTTGATAAATGAAGTTCTCAAGAAATTTTTGGGTAATATTGTGATTATTTATTTGGATGATATTTTGATATTTAGGAAGACTAAGGAAGAACATGTTGATCATGTTAGATAAGTATTGTAGGGATTGAAAGAAGATAAGTTGATGGTTAACTTTAAAAAGTGTTCCTTTATGCAAGAGGAGATTGTGTATTTGGGATTTGTGGTTTCAGTTGATGGTTTGAGAATGGGTCCTGAGAAGGTTAAATCAATTTTGGAATGGCCTACACCTAAGAATGTTGATGATTAGGTAAGCTCATTCCATGGTTTGGCTAGTTTCTACAAGAAGTTCATAAATAATTTTAGTTCTATTTATAATACTATGACTGAGACAATGAGAGAAGATAAAAAAGATTTCAATTGGACACATGGAGCTGATAAGATTTTTGAGACTTTGAAAAAAAGGGTTGATGATCACTTGTATTGGCTTTGCTTGATTCCAATTAGGCATTTCAAGTTGAATGTGCAAGTGGCAATGCAATAGGAGTTGTGTTGAGTCAAGAAGGAAAACTTTTTGCTTTCTTTAGTGAGAAGTTGAATGATGCTAAAAGGAAGTATTTTGTGTATGATCAAGATTTTTATACTATTTTTCAAGCCTTGAAGAAGTGGAGATATTATTTGATTCCTAAGAAATTTTTGTTGTATACTGATGATAAAGCTTTACAGTATTTGGGAAGTCAACATATGTTGAATCAAAGACATGTGAAGTGGCTTGAGTACTTGTAGAGTTTCACATTCATGATCAAGCATAATAGTAGAGTTACGAATTGAGTTGTTGATGCATTGAGAAAAAGAGGTTCTTTGTTGACTGAGATGAAGGTTAAAGTTCTTGGTTTTGATGAAATGAAGAAATTGTATGATACTGACCCCATTTTTTCTAAGGCATGGAGAGAGTGCAAAGCACCTAATCTATCAGATCAAATGAGTAAGTATGATGAGTATTTCATTCAAGAAGGTATGTTATTCAAAGGAATTTAGTTATGTATACCAAGAAGTTCTATGAGAGTTAATTTGATTAAGAAAAAATATTGTGGTGGTTTGGATGGATATTTTGGAATTGATAAGACATTGAGTTTTCTTTTGGATAAGTATTATTGGCCATAGATGTATAGGGATGTTTAGAAGTTTGTAAGGAGTTGTGGAATTTGTCAAGTTGCAAAAGGATTAAGTTAGAATACTAGATTGTATACACCTATTTCTATTCCTAAGAAACTTTGGAGTGACATCAGTATGGATTTTGTTCTTGGATTACCTAAAATAGCAAGAGGGTATGATTCCATATTTTTTTGTTGTGGATAGATTTTCTAAGAAAAAACATTTCATACCATGTAAGAAGACATTAGATGTTGTGCATGTTGCTGAGATTAATTTCTTCAAAGAGATTTTTAATTGCATGGATTACCAAAAAGTATTATTTCTAACAAAAACAATAAGTTTTTTGGTTATTTTTGGAGGACTTTGTGGAAAAAGATGGGTACTGAGTTGAAGTTTAGTTCTACATTCCATCCACAGAAAGATGGATAGAGTAAAGGTTATCAATAAAATTTTGGGTAATTTCTTGAGATGTTTAGTTGGAGATAAGTTGAGTAATTGGGATATGGTATTAGCACAAGATGAGTTTGTATATAATAATTCTATGAATAGGAGTACAAGAAGAAAAAACCTTTCAAGATTATTACTAGAATGTAGTCTACAGGAGTATCAGATTTGAGGGATGTTGCTAGTGAAGAGAAGAGAAATGTTGAAGGGGAAGAATTTGTTGGTTTTATGAAGTCTTTACATGAGGAAGTGAAGTTGAACTTGGAAAAAAGTAATCAGAAGTATAAGGAGAATGCAAATAAGTCTAGAAGACATCATGTTTTTGAAGTTGGTGATGAGGTGATGGTTCATTTGAAGAAAGGAAGATTTCATGTTGGAACATACAATAAGCTGAAAATGAAGAATTTTGGACCTTGTAAAATCTTGAGGAAGTTTAACAGTGGTAATGCTTATGAAGTTGAGTTACCTAATGGCATGGATATATCTCCTATATTCAATGTTGTTGATCTAAATAAGTATCATGAGTAAGATGATGAAGTTATTATATTAGATGATTATCCTACGAAGTAGATTTAAGAGGTTGAATAAATATTGGATCAGAGAGTTGGTAAATGCACAAGAGGAAGAGATTACTATGAATATTTGGTGAAGTGGAAGAACAAACCAGTTGAAGAAGTTACATGGATTTCTCAATCTAAGTTGGATTCAACTTAAGTTGTGACCTCTCAATGATTTAGGAGAATCATTTCTTTTAAACCTAGTTGTCTAATGCAGGAGCATCCTAGGTTGCCTTGTAGTCCTACTCATTTTTGTTCATTCTACCAGTTACTGCCAAGTATCAATTATTGTTGAGTTTTAGTTATTGTTGAGTTCTTGTTACTGTTGAGTTCTAGTTACTATCAAGTTCCAGTTACTATCAATTTCTAATTGTTGTTGAGTTCTAGTTGCTACTAAGTTCTAGTTACTATCAAGCTATCCAATGTTGACTAAGTGTTCCTTCATGTGTCGAGTGAACTTGATATTTATTGATGCTCGATTCCTTCTTTGACCAAATTTTTCTATGATTGGTTCTTAGTTTGAGATGACTTATGTATTTAATTTGGATCATGAATTTAATGATAGGATCTCATTTTGAGATGAGTGCAGACCATTTTAAGGTCAACCTTTCTATTATATAATGATCTAGAATCTTATGTAAGTCATTTTGTCAAGTATAAGTATAGGTATACAGTTTAGATTAGAAATGGTAAGAGAGTTAAGAGAAGATGTTTCTTGAATTCTAAATTTGAACCTGGATCATGGATCTAAAAGTTATATTTGTATTTGGGTCATAACCTAGAAGGCCTTACAGCTAGGCATGTATGCTGATAATTTAATGAATCAATAATTTTTTTGTTCTCTCTCCTTGGTGTTGTTCTCTGTGTGTTTTTCTTTCATTGTGTTTACTTAGCAAGGTGGTTGGATAGTTAAGTGTGCCTTTTGTCCTAGCTATTCAATTTCCCCCTTTCGTCAAGTGCAGTCCTAGGAGGAGAGAGAATAACCAAAATTTAATTTGATACATCACCTTTCCCTTTTAACATTTAGATGCCATGCAATCCTTCTCCCTTTTCCTCAAAAATTGTAATTAGGTGCATCCTAATCGTAAGGAAATTGGCCTTCTCCAAAGATTTGGCTTCACAGTGTGAGCCCCAAACTTGGAGGTTGTTTCCATATTAAAAAAGGTAGTCTGGGAGCCATATCTAAAGCATGAGTGCAAAATTTTGTGTCAACATTTTTTGGCACGCCTGATGGGACATAATTTTAGCTACATAGGTTTGCAATTTATCTAGTTTGATCTCCATTCATTGAGAACCTAGGTGTTTTTCTCAGTGCTATTAGCCTTTGGAGACTTTTCATCAAACACCATGGAAAATCTAAGTAAAAATCTATTAGTTTCAATAGAAAAAATGTTGTTATGTGTAAGATCATTTTTTATCTTTTCTGATTTCAAAAATTTCCATGAGATATTTTGTATTAACTATTAATCATGGACCCATATCACAATTGTTGATCTCTAAGCCTTGTTGCCTATTAGTTTCCAACACTTAGTCATTTTCTAGGTAGTGTTGGTTGGTCATCACTGTGACTGAGTCATCCTAAGAAGACTGAACTACATGGACTTGTTTATATTTCACTACATGTTGAGCAAGTCAAAGGTTGTCAAGCACCCCAATAGAGACTGAGCTACTACAAATTCCAAGTAAAGTATATGGGGACCAAGTAATGTAAAGTTAACTTATTTTGAGTCTATAGAAGATGAGAGACTGCATGAATGTTAGTTATGACTGAGTGTCCAAACATTCAATTGCCAAGTAAAACAATTTTGGCATATGTGTTTATAATGACACAAGCACTTATGTAAATCATTTAAACCAAATTATATGCAACATTTATGGATTGTAGACAAACCTAAGGAGAAAATTATGTGTTTTTTTTTGGTCAGAAGAAATTAATCCCAAGAAATATAGAATAATTAATCGAAAAATTAAAAGGGTTAAATAGTAAAAGAGTAAATTCTGGATCATTGATTATGATCTAGAACCTTCCATGATTACCTATTTAAGAAGGGATCTAACCCTAAACCATTATCGATGTGTGAAGGAATATGATGTATGTGAAGGAAGATTGTGAATGAGTGAAAAGGCTAAGGACAAAGCAAGGCAGGCTAAGTTTGATAAAGAGATCAGTTAGAGAAACCTAGTAGAATAGAGCAAATCATATAAGGAGATCAGAGTTAGTCATGGAAGAGAGGAGATCTATAATAATATTCATAGATAAATTTGAAGGATCAGATACTGATAAATTCTAACCATTGTATCAAGGAAAGTATATTAGCAGATTAGTTTTAAAAGACCTTGCTAACTATCCTAACAAAGTGCTTACTTCATTGTAAGTTTAAATCCTTTAATCGAGGTATACTTAACAATCTTGTATTTTGTTTAACCAACTAGACCCCTCATAGGGTAGATTATTAGAAGTGATCAAATTGTAGCCCTAATAGGAAAACTTTTTATTGCAACAGTATAGATTTGTGGGTGTCATCATCATCCTAGTTTTACCTTCACCTTGGAGGGTCTCTAGGTTACCAAAATCTGTGTTATGAGTTTACATTTTCATGTTGATGGATGTTATGCATAGTTAGTTTTTATTTCAGTTTTATAGTTGATGATATATGATTAATGATCTAAGATGTGTGATGGATGTTGAGTGAATGCATTCAATATGTTATTTTTTTCAAGAAATTTAAATTTTTATAGATCCTAATTCACCCGCTCCCTCCTCTTAGTATCTTGTTTCCCAATAAGACTTCCAACAATTGGTATTAGAGCTTAGTTCTCTTGAAATAAGTCTAATAGCTTGAGAGTTAAGATCTTGGAGATGGAAGCTTACAAATTGGGAAGGATTATTGAGAATCAAATGATTGAGATCCATATCATATTGCAGCAAAAGAAGAGTTAAGGATATCCTTAAAGAAAAGGAAAGACATGGCCATTTAGAAGAATGATACAGTATATAAGAAAATAGATACCAAAGGATTGTTTAATAGTGGAAATTCTAGTGAAAGTGATGAAATAATAACAAATCTATTTGAGAAGAAAAAAATTCTACATGAAGAAGTCAAAGGATTAAAGAGAAAGCATGAAATTAAATCAGTAAGACTATGTGAAGTGACTAAACAAAAGAAAAAAGTTGAAGAAGATAAAATCATGGTTGAAGAAGACAAAAGACAAATAGCTACTTGGATTAAAGAAAGGTCATTTGATGTGTAGAAGCTTACAAAAATTAAGCTGGACATGATGAATCAATCATTACTTGCAAATCAGAAGCTGAATAGAAAGGACGTAGAAGTCACAATTCTGAGATCATAGAGTGACCAACTAAGGAATGATTTGAGATCTGAGAAAGAACTTTTGGAAAGAACAAATAAACCAAGTGTAGTTATAAGATACTTTGAAGAACTAATGAGATCACCAAGGTCATCTAGTGATACTTCTAGTCTAGGACATATTAAGAACTCTTCATCTATTGAGGAAGGAGAGTCATCTAAGCATGGAGAGAAAATAAATGCAAAACCTAAAGGTAAACCTACATGTCAACAAATATTTGCAAAATAAAGAATGGTAAGCAATATCCTAAACCTAATTTCACTAGGGATTTTTTTAATTCCAAGAAACAAGGATACCGAGAACATGAGTGTAGGTCAAAGGCAAGTGATACACCTACTACACCTAGATTTGAAGGACATTGCTAAATATGTTAGAAATATGGGCATAGAGCTCAATAATGCAGATCTAAGGAAAAATCCAACTGGACATATAAAAGGTAAGCACATGCACTTATGCAAGGTATCTCTTACAATTGGGATTATAACACATGGTATAATTATCATTATGGTGAAGAATATGGTCACATTCCCTAAAATAACATTAGGAAACATTTTAGAGGGAATTACAAGAAATGGTTAAATGGAAGCCTAGTTTGTTTTAGTTGTCACAAGGTTGGACATGTTAGTAAGAACTGTAGGACCTGAGTACCAACACCAAAAAATTAGCACATCAAAGGAGAAGGAAAAATTGACATGGAACAAACAAAGAAGGAGATGAATCTTACCTAGAAAAAGATATTAGAAGCTGGAGGTAGTGGATCAAGAAAAGTTGAGATCACCCAATACAAAGGATAAGATGATCACACCACATCCGACTAAGAAAAGGAGGTATGTAAGGAACTATACACTTTAATGATATATTACACACTAGTTCCTAACAAGAGATGTGATTAAAAGTCCATATCAACATGAACCAAGTTGCACTAGGATAGATCTGAGAGAAGAATTGGGCAATGAAATCAATTGCACTATCAAGTATTGAGCATCATTGATACTATCTGTATTGACTGAGCATTGCAATTATGGACCAAAAGTCCACAATGACTAAGCTGATGTATTAGCTAAACTAAATGGTATTGACCAAGCTAAGTAATAGTGATCGAGTATTTGAAAGGATATAAATGCAAACACATATTCTATATGAAAGTTGAGATCATTGTTATGCACCTACTTTAGTACATCACATTTATTGCAGACCTAAATCGATATATTGAAGGTATATATCAAATTTTGAAATTCATTTTCATTTAACAAGTGATTTCAATTCACACAAGAGATTGAAAGGAAATCAAAGCAATTTTAGAGAAAGAACAAGAAAATCACAACATGCCATTGGCAAGATTTGAGGAATTGAGTAAGGTTGGTTTACAGTGCCATGTTAAGTTGTTTAAACCCTAGTTTTGAAATGGCATCTACTATATCTGGGAAGGAAATGTTGAAAGAGATAAATGCATAGATTGTGAGGAATGATCAATGTCCTCCACCAAAATTCACAATGTGCCCTAACATTACAATGATTGGAGATGCATCTGGTACTCTATCGTTGATTGCACCTAAACTATTGATGGTTCACGATGTTGAATCATGCTATATGTGCAAAATTGTAGAAATTAGAGATTATGAATTGCAAGTAGCTTATGATAAGTTGTGTGACAATGGAGTTCTAAAAGATGAAAGTAATATTGTTTCTAAGAAAGGAATTACTCTTGTGCTAGCATTTCTAAAAGTATTCAAAGCTCATGAATGGATGAAGATTGTATCGAGTCAAATAAATGACATGAAATTGTGGTTGGAAGGTGGACCAGTAAAGATAAATAAGGAAATCATTCACTAAGTTACTAATTATCCCACCTTGGATAGCGTGAAGATGACGAGATGGGCTGCAGAGGATGTTGTTGAAGAATAGATGAAGACCAAGTGGAATGGATGAGGAATGTCAATTGATGGGATTAAAGATCTAGTTATTGAGTTTTTTATGCATGTAATTGCACAATATCTATCCAGTTGATTTAACAATGTTCCTTGTGTGGCAGTTGACCTAGGTTATAAGAAAGTGAAGAAAGATCATAGTTATGACCTAGCCAAGCTGTAGCTACAACAACTATCAGAAAATCTTGGAGCTATTTGGAAGGCAAAGAATACTTCATGTAAGTTTAGTTCATTATTAGTTTTTTATATTTTTCTATGTACATAATTCATTCCCTACTATCAACATAGTTGTATGGGATAGGTCAAGACCTGTCACTGAAAAATCAATGTTCTCATTGAACAAATGAGAGAAAATTTTGAGGCTATTATGGTCAACTATTTTGATGAGTTTAAGAAAAAGATGAAGAATAGGATGAGGATTCCAAAATTAGTGGTAGATCACTATTTTGATGATATATGTCTCATGGTAGACACATATTACATATATGCACATGCAATTTTACCAAGCATTGTGTGGTAAGGCCAATGTAATATGTAGATGAAGTCACTCACTGTTATCTAAAGAAATTGACAAGAATGTTGAGCCTTTCAATAATTATGAGTCAATCAAGGTTAGAATGTCATTGCAAAAAAAGTGCCCAAAATGAATAGGAAACAAAAGAAGATGTTAGAAGATCTTGAGGGAAATCTTGGCATAGTATAACTCCAGATAATAGAGGGAAAAGACAAGGATGAGGAATCTGATTAAGAAAAAGGAAAAGAATCAAAAGGTAAAGAGTTAACTGTTGTCAAGCCCAAGCCTACTGAACAAAAGAAAATTTTGATTGTGGATCCTATGGTGAAGGAGGATCTAAAGAGAAATGTGACGAAGGAAGTATTGCCTCCTAAACCTAAGCAAAAGAGGAGGATAATAACTAGATCCAAGGAAGCTCAGCCCTTGACTCTAAAGAAAAAAATAAGCCGAAAAAAAAGGAAAAAGACAAAAGGAACCAAGTGGAGCCTACACAAGAGGCCAAGAAGAAAATTGGTTGTTACACCTGATGAGGAGGAGGAAGATGAAGAGGAAACCAAGTCTAAGGATCTAAGTAGACTTCAAATTATACCTAGAATACCTCCCATGACCATTGATTAGGTATGTGAAAATATTAGGAATTTAGCTGACATAGAAGGCCTTAAGCATATTAAGTATGATTCTTTAAATTAAGACAATCAAGAAAATATTGAAAAAGAAATGATGGACATGATGATAAAATTCAGATACACACCTATAGAATTAGGAGAAGGTATTCCTGAGGATTTGTATAACAAACTTGATGCTAAATAGAAGTGGGAATTATCTACTAAGAGGCAATTAAGGGAGACAACATTAGAAGAAACAATTCTTGATTTAGGGAAGACACATGTGTTTATTGCCCTAAAAAAGAATTACCAAGAAATTTATGACAAAAGAGAGGGCATACAAACTTTTGAAGAAAAAATCTAATGAAGTTGAGAAGGAGAGAATTGTGATATGGAAGAAAGAATTTGGATTTCTAGTTCCATCAGCCAAAGAAGAAAAAGAGGAAGAGGATAGAGATGTTGTAGAATTGGAAAGTCAAGATGATGATGAACTTGAGAGAATTGAAGAAGTGAGGAAGTTAGAAGAGAGTGAATAACATGATGTTGTCACTATAGAGGGTATTCCTAATTCATCACCAGAAAATCATAATATATTAACTAAGGAAGACTTGAAAAATGTCAAATCAAATACCTTAGACACTTCTCTTCTATGCATTAATCCAATTTTGTTGTAAATACAAGAGTATCCATAGATTGATATTGCAACACACGATACTACACAAGTTACATCTTTTATAGTTATTTTAGAAATGAATGTTGAGCAATAGGGAAAGGCATTTATTGTGTTACCATAGTCTACATATTATATTGGTGAGAAAATAGATGAGAAGGGTGAAGCAGATCAATCTACTCAAGACACCAAAGAGGGAGAAAAGAAGAAAGAGTCAATAGAGATAGTAAAGCCAAAAGAGAAAGAGGCTATCCAAGCTCTTATTTAGCTTTCAAGTTCCATTTATACTAATACATTAATTGTTACACTTGTTTAATAGGTTACATTAACTCAACATGAGCATACTGAACAACATACACCTGGATCGAGTACAAAGGAGAAACAATTGCAGGTATGACAACATAGTGATAGCACCCCTTGATCATAGTTATTGGCACACAAATTTGAGAAACTAGACACAATAGTCAATCTAGATGAGGTCATCACATTGCCAAAATATGACCTTGATAATTTTACACTAGAAAAAATGCAAGATTTACTAGCTTTGGTGAGTTGCAAGACAAAGCAAGAGAAACTATGAAGGGAGTTCAAGAAAAATAAGGTACTTCATGATATTAAGGAGATTTTTGTAGATTTTTTTGATATTCATGGTGTAAATGAGAAACATACAATTTTGGATCAATTAGTGTATATAGTTGATAAAGTACATAATGAAGACATAGAGACCAATGATAAGATGATGAGATAGTCCGAGAAGAGGTTTGAGAATGAAGTTTTGGAGAAAGTCTCAACATAGCTTACAATAAGATAGGTTGAGCTTTCTAACCTTACCAATAGTTTGGAAGGAATTTTGACAATCATTCAACATTATATATGAAACTTTTGAAGGCTTGCATTGTTTCATTGAGCAAGAATGCAAGTTCAAGCTCATATTCATATAATAAATTGACATTTGATCAAAGAAGATTAGCTGAGTTGATGGCTAAAGATAGAAACATTGGAAATAAATTGATTTTAATCCAACTCATGTTGCAACCCCATTTGGAAATAATTCAGATAGAGCTATCAATTGCACAAATTCTAGTTAAGAGAGATCTACATCTCTCAATTGTAGATAGCTTAATTGATCTAGCTACTCAGCTAGAAATCTAGATTCAGGTCTTGGAATCAATAACAACCACATGAAATAAAGGATTAAATGTGATTTTAGTAAATCACAAAAGATTTTAAGACAAGTTGACCCTTGAAAACCCCAAGCCATAGTGTGACAAAAATAAGGGGGAATACATTCATGGCATCATTTATAGGGGAAATCATGGTTAGAATCATAAAAAGGAAACCAAATGAGCCAGCATCAGAGATGAAAGGTATGCAAAAACATGTGTGTGTATATATATATATATTGTATAGTAGAGTCAAGTTCTTGAAGACTGAATCATCATCTAAGGGGGAGAGCTAGTTTTTTTTTTTAACTACTGAATTGCTAAATCATGAAAAAAGGTTTTTGCCACTAATGTCAAAGGGGGCGATTCTTGATCTCTAAGCTATTTTTCCTTTTAGTGTCCAACACTTAGTCATTTTTTACACAGTTTTGGTCATTCATCACTACGATCGAGCCATCCTAAGAAGGCCAAGCTACATGGACTTATTTATATTTCACTACATGTCAAGCAAGTCAAAGGTTTCTGAGCACCCTAGTAGAGACCAAGCTACTATACATACCGAGTAAAATATATGGAGACTAAGTGATGTCAATTTAACTTATGCTAAGTTAGTTAGTATATGCCAAGTCTATAGAAGTTGAGAGACTGTATGAATGCTAGTTATGAACATTCAATTGTTGAGTAAAATGGTTTTGGCATATGTGTTTGTAATGACACAAACACTTATGTAAATCATTTTAGCCAACTTCTTTGTGAGATTTATAGATTGTAGAGACAACTAAGGAGAAAATTACACATTTTTTTAGAAGGAACTAATCCCAAGAAAGTAAGAGTAACCAATTAAAAAATCAAAAGGGTTAAATGTCAAAAGAATGAATTTTGGATCATTGATTATGATCTAGAACCTTCCACGATTATCTATTTAAGAAGGGATCTAACCCTAAATCATTATGGATGTGCGAAAGAGTTTGATGTATTGAAGGAAGATTGTGAATGAGAAAAAAGGCTAATGAAGAAGCAAGGTAAGATAAATTTGATAAGGAGATCAGACAAAGCAACCTAGTAGTGAAGGGAATAACATAGAAAATTAGATGAGGAAACTATATTTAGACATTGAAAAGAGGATTTTTGTAATAAGATTCATAGAGAAAATAGAAAGATCAAGTAGAAGACATTCTAGCTAGTGTATGAGGGAAAATCTCTTAATAGAGTGGTTTTAATAGACCTTGATAAATCTCCTAACAGAGTGCTTACTTCATTGTAAGTTCAAATATTTTAATCAAAGTAGACTTAACAATCTTGTATAGCTTTTAATCGAACAGACCCCTTATGGGGTAGATCATTAGAAATGATCAAATTATATCCCTAATAGGACAACTTTATTATTGCAATAGTAAAGATTTGTGGGTGTCATCGACACCCCAATTTTACCTTCATCTTGGAGGGTTTATAGGTTACTAAAATATGTGTTATGAGTTTACATTTTCATGTTGATGGATGTTATGAATAGTGAGTTTTCATTCCAAGTTTACAATTGACGTATATGAGATGGATTAGGAGTGAATGCAATCAATCTATTATTTTATTCAAGAAGCGCATTAGTAAATAGATTTTTCCTTCAAAAAGAGATTAAAGGAATGACTCCAGATTCCCAACATGAAGAATAAGGAATACTAATAGTTGGGAAAATTATCATTGAATTGATAATCACTCTCTAAATTGAGAGGTACAACTTTCTCTTAAGATTTACAATGAATTAAACTTTTATTATGTCTTTAACTTGAAGATACAAAGGCATTAACATTCATCCATCAACATGGTATGAATGTGATTACAAATTTAAAACAAGACAAAGAAGGAAAGGTCAATAGATGGTCATAGGACCACTTATTACACCTTATACATACAGAGGAAAACAAAAAGAATTAAATATCTCATTCCATAAGCCACGATCAGGCAAAATTGCATTTGAAATAAGATAGAAAGGACCATAACACCACATTCAACCAGAAGAATAAGTACCCAGACCTCAGGATCTGGCATGCACATATATTTCCCTTTTATTCAAAAGAATAATAGTACAAAAGAAGTATTGTTTCCTTCCTGTCATCACAATAATTGCAAAAAAATAAAATAGCTCCTCCCTATTCCTCTTTATTACTATCAAAATAATATTATCCCCCTCCATATCTAGCTAGAAAACTCCCAGGACAGAAAAGAACCCTTTCAATGTTTTTATGTCACCTATTTAACATTCTTCCATTCTCGTAACTTTTCAGTTACTAATATAACCAATTCCTTTTTAAAAGAATCTTATAAATGTCCTTAGCTTTTACCTTTTGCAATTGGCTTTTTCTTTTGAACTTTAATCAATTATATCAATTATACTTTTAATAAATATAATCAAATCATGGGACTACTTTGATTTCATTCTTTATCCTCATATAGATTTTTGACTGTTCAAATTAATTGACAAATGTCAGTTGGTGGATATTCCATGATGCGACTCTTATTAATGAATCAAATAATGTTGCAAAGTGTCTCTCAATTTTTTTGTGGAATCATACTTTAATAATACCTCTAATTTATTTATATTCTTCAAAGGTGATACACCAACATTTTAATTTCAACCACAAATACTCATCAGGACACCTGTTTGTCAGGCCTTCATATTAATCTTTTCCTCAAATTTTGTTGAAGAGACATGTTCTTAGACATTAATAACTTCTTAGCCTAATCATATTTTAGCAATCACTCTGGTGAGATAGTGTGAAACTTGTCTTACAACAACATACCCAAAATTAAGAAAATACATGATAAAATAATTAATTATGGACCTCACATTGAGACTAATTTTATACTAATAAAAATATGTGGCTAAAAGTTGTATTAAAACTATAACAATATATGCACGAATACGTGTACATGAATCACCAGTTTGAGCTTCCCTATTATACATCTCATTATCCTCCACCACCTTCTGGCCTTGGATCTTGGACTCCCAAGAAAATAATAACATTAGATCTTCTTTTTACTTTAAAAATGTTAGAGTGACCTTAAAACTTTGGACTTGAACTTGAACTTGAACCTTGAAGATCTAAAAATTTGAAATTGCATGCCAAAACCTAAAACTTTGACCTTCAACTTGTTGGGCCAATTTTGAACTTTGAACTTGAAATTTGCACTTTGCATTGACAATCTTTGGGATTTTGAACCTAAACTCTAACTTGAATTAACCCAAAGGTTCAAGTTCAAGTTCAACTTTTGCATATACGAATAGGAAGGCTGATGGCTAGGAGAATGATTGATCTACTTTTAACATTTTCTGCTAGTGGCAAAACTTGAACTTTAACTGACTCAAAGGTTCAAGTTCAATTTTGACTTAGGCATTCCCAAGACTTAAACAGTTGATTTTAAGGATGAATAAAAATACAAGTGTAACAATGTGAAAAGTTTTATAGATCTCAATTCACCCCCCCCACCCCCCGCTCTCAGCATCTTGTTTCCCAATACGACTTCCAACAATCATAGAAATTTTTTTAATTCCCCCACATCATGAAAATGTTATACCTTAGCACTCCTACTATCAATATCAATATCAGCCTCAGCCTAGTTATGGCTTATTTTCTATTATTGCACCAAATGACCAATATGCTCAAAATTCTTACTACCATTCTAGACCTGCTCCACCAGGCCTAACATCCCGATAGAAAAATATTTTAGACATGCTGTTGGAATTCCAAAATTGAATGGGCATGAAGTTTCAAGAACAAAGTGAGAAGTTTTTGGCCTATGATATATAGATTGATGAGATTGCAAGAAAGAAAGAACTAGACTGACAACATGAGGAGGTGACATGCCACACCTATCTCTAAGAAGAGGAAGTCGGAGGGATGCAACACAAAAAAATTGAGGGGAAATTTTCAAGGTAAGTTGTTACAACATAAGAAGATAAAATGAGGCTCAAGCTAGCTCATTTGCAAACCAAATAGGTAGAGGCAACCACTTCCAAAATTTCTCATTCCAAGCTTCAAGAAACCCCCTCCATTACACGAGCATGTTGTTGTCACTTCTAAAATCAATGTACAATTTTTTAAAATTTTTCATCCTTCTATCCCTATCTCCATTTCTCTCTTTAAGGGTGGATAGGTTGTATGGACTCCTTATCGCCATAAAACATGTCATATATGAGAGTGAAATAAAGCCACAAAAGCTACCATGGGAGGAGTTGTAGCATGTTGTTTGTGAGTCTTCACCTAGGCTTGAGAAGGACATGGAAGTGGAGGCTAAACATAATAAAGATGCCCAAATCCTCATATTTGAGGATCTTACCTCTTTTTTGGAGGAAGAGAAAGATGAGGTTGTCCCTACCCTTAAGGAACAAAAACTAGCTTTGAGCCTTTACAATAAAATGAGGATCTTCTACAAGAACAAGAAGAAAAAAATCAATTATTGCAATAGCCAGTCCTCCATGATATGGAGGATGATAAAGAGGACCCTAAGGATAGCTTTTTCCTTGAGGAAGAACATGTTGATATGCATGAGGTTGTCCCTCTACTTGTGAATATTATTGTAGTAGAGATGGAAGAGTCTAATGAAGAAGAGAACTTTTGGGATGAGCTAGAATTGTTTCTCTTATCCATAGATGTCAAGACATCTTCTCCTTCATTACAAAATCATGAGTTTTAGTAGTTGTTTAAGGGAAAAGGGGAGATGCTTTAATAAGATTTAGACCTCCACCTTTTGGCACAAAGCCATTCAAAGGATATGTGGAAGGAAAGAGATAATTTCCAAATATGATTCATCTTTATAACCTAAGTTTGATTAGCAAGGCCTAATGGGAAGGTATGCCAATTCTTAATTTGAATTGTAAAGGAGAACACAATATAAGGAAATACACTCTTTGGTCCGCATGTGATAATGTGTATGTATAATTGAAGTAATTGATTAAATAATGTTGATTTAGATGCTAAGTGTATGCAATCAGCCCAATTAAGATAAAGATCTAAGATAAAATAATGAAGGAAAATATAAAATAAAAGGCTCACCTTGAAATTCATAGTAGAAGATGTATTTTAGCTCAAAAAAGTGTAGATCTAGATCTATATATGTGAATCTTGTTGCAGTTCTCCAAATAGAATAAAAATCCTTTAAAAACCCATAAACTAAATTTCTAGAAAAACACCAAGGAAAATGTCAATCTGGTGGTAACTAAGTCAAATCAAGCTCTCCAAAAAGCTCTCGGGAAGTTATTTTCAGATTTGTGATTGCAATTCCGCTATCATGCTCTTACACATAGAAAATAAAGGTTGTTTTTGTTTGGTGGAGGAGGCCTTTCGTTGGTCAAGCTCTAGATTGAGGAATCAACCTTAATTGAGAAATGTAAATCTAAATGATGGAAACAAGCTAAATTTAAATATTAACCTTACTTGTAAAAACCCTTGTTAGTAAGTATTTTTCCTTGGTGTATGTTGTAGATGTTGAATTGGGTATGTGAATGTAGTTTATCTCCACAAGTTGCAATCGATCTAACATAACCACATCATGGAGCCATGGATGTAAATGTTCATCAATGAAGAACATGATAAATGCCTCAATGTAGGTCTCCTATGTTATTGGCCAACAATATGCTAGATCTTGAAGAGGAAATGCTCATAAAAGATCTTTTAATGCTTGATGAAATCTCCCTTTCTTGAATTCTTGAAATGATTGAATGCTTGAACTCCTTGAATGAAAAGTATGGGTGTAGCTCATGAAGTGTTAGGAAAGTTTCTTGAAGTGTCCTAGTTATAAAATGAAACCTCCAATCCTCCTTATATACTAGTTTTTGGGTGAGAAAACAATATGAGCCGACTAGAGAGGGGGAGTCAACTAATTAAAACCCCATGAATTTTTGAGCTCCAAACTTCACAATCCCCATGGAAGAGGTTGACCTAGGTCAAAATACTAGGACTAGGTCAACTTGGGTTGACCTATTCCTATCAAGGTTGAATTGGGTTGACCTTCTTCTAGAGGTAAGAGGAGAGCCACAAAAAGCTCAATTGAGATGTGGAAACTTTTAGGAAGAAAGTGGGAGAAAATAGAGAAAAGGGAGCACTAAGCATAGGTCCCTCAATTTTCTAGGAAATCACTATGAGGTGGGTGCTAAATGGTATTAAAAGAAAATTTCATGCATTTTAAGATGGTACAGTAGCAACATGTGGAGGTTTGCACCATACCCATAGCTCCAAACAAGCTGGTTCATGAGTAGCATGAGGAAGAGGTGAAGATCATTTTTTCATAAGGAAACAATGGGCCTCTTTTAGACCAATAGAATAACATCATTGTAGAGTGAAACAACATGGTCTAGGATGATTTCCTCAACCCAATACCATTAAGATGATGCCCCATAAGGAATATAGCTTTGTAACAAATCAACATGTTGCCCCCAATCATGCTTGTTTCAAAGCATGAGAATGAAGATCATAAAGAGGAGAAATTTTGTCTTTCTCAAGATGAAAATGTCCCAGTATTGGAGAACATATTATTTCTCAACATTGAGAAGATGCACCAAAATGCAGCAACATACTTCCATGCTTGTTGTCCCGTCTAGCTACCCAAATGCATGAAAGAAACAAGAAATTAGTGAGGAAGGGTGACTACTTCCACAAGCCAGTTAATGTCTTTTTAAATTTATTTTTAAATGACTTGTACATAGTATATTAGACGTTTCCTTATTTCCAAGAAGTGCATGAGTACAACTATTCCCTTCCTAGAGATGGTGTTGAATGGTTTAGAAAATGTGTGTGACATGCTAGCCAATCCATCAAATGATCAAACTTCAAGGGAACTCCATGTCCTAAAAAATAAGAATAAAAAAAAGACCTAGTCATAAGGATGTGTGTTCCCTAAAGAGATAAAAAACAAGATCAAGCTTCCAAAAATGTTAGCAGTCAAAAGAAGGATAAAAAAAAGAAAGGACTAATTCTCTTAAATTACTAGTAGTTTAGAGATAGATTCAAAGAGATCAAGCCCTTGGGAACTCTCAATAGTTCCAAGAAAATAATAATGCACATAAGAAAATATAGAGAGAGAAAAAAACATAAAGTGACAATGCATATATTTGAAGATAACTCATAAATCATACCAAGCATATGAGGTTAAAGTACTCCAAGATATACTCAAAAAATTTATTTGCTACTCCATGATCAAAAGGATGAGGAGAGTGTATGCCCCCATGCTAAAGATTTTGCAAATATCTTAACAAGACCAATGGCTTTAACAAAAGCATAATTTTATCTACTATATCTACTATGAACAATTCTACTGTGAAATACCCCCAAGAAGAACATGTCAAGGGAAATGATCACATAACAAAAAGAGAGAATACAAAGGGATATACTAACTTTAGGGTTAGTATGATGATATGATAATATGTAATATTATATCAAGTATCAAATATCATCATTCCCCAAAGGAAGTAGCACTACAAAAAAAAAGAGGAAAAAACATGTAATAGTTATTAAGAAGAGGCTTTTTGGGCCAATGACATGAAGACAAAAAAGAATTAGTGCTACCAAATCATAAGCAACCAAGAAGACTATACAAGATTACCAGTAGTAAATGCTATAATATTTTGTATATGTTATAATATTCCCATAGAATTCACTCAAAAGGTTTGGTAGAAATATATTCATACAACAATAGATGTTCGAAATGTAAATGAGAAAGTAAGTTTTGAGGGGGGAGGGGATGAATCAACATTTAAAACTTTTACCATAATAAAAATTCACCATACATCCATCTCATAACTTAACATGTAAACCAAAATAAGTAACCATGCATCACATCCAAAGCATGATGTAAATCTACACACAACACATAAGATTTTGGTTGCCCAAACACCCTCCAAAGAAAAGATAAAACTAGGGTGGGAATGACACCCACAAATATTCTCTTCTGTAGTTGTAAAGTGTGGCCAATTATGGCTACAATTTTTTTATCATAAACTATGATCTACCCTATGAAAGTTCTATCCAGTTAAAGACTTACAAGATGGTTAGGTCTCACCTTGACTAAATGATTTAAAACTCATAGTTAAGTAAGCACTCTATTAGGAGATTTACCAAAGTTTGTTAGGACTATGTTGTTAAGAGATTTACTCTGTATCACCTATCAAAATGATTCAGTACCTAATCCTTTGGTTAGCACCTTGTACTTGATGTCAAATCTCCTCTTTACTGATTATCTCTTGTCCTCCTAATTAGATCTATCTTCTCTATCCTTTCACTACTTACACTATTCTTATCAAACTAATTTTGCATTGCATATCTATGTCTTAGCCATCTTCTATGCCAGGAATGCCCTCTATTTTCTTAGCATTTGTATCCTTTGATCGTCACTCATGTATCATCGAGTTACTGATCCTCCTTAGTGTTTACCTTCTTAAATAGGCATTGACGGGATGGGCTAGGTTATAATCAATGGTTGTGGTTGATCCTTATTTCCACCTAATACTTCCCTTTATCTAATTGGCTACATGTATTGCATAGGTATTCATAATATGAATGGATCCATATCTCTTAATATTAAAAAATCATGTTCATGTCGTCCAAATAATAGTTTACATAGAAGTTTGTGGCATAGAAAACATATATGATAAAGATTGGTAACTCAACATCAATAGACTCTAATGCTCAACCTTCACTTTTCTCTTTATACTGATACTCAACTTTTGAATAGCTCAGGACATATTATTTCTTGGTACTTGAATCACTCGGCATACACTTTTTACTCGACACCTTCTGTTTGCTTAGCACTGGAGTGACTTGGCACACACTAACTAATTGATACCTACTAGTGCTTGGCACTAACTATCATATTAATCAAAATGTATTGTTTGGAGGCTTATGCTTGGCATATACTATGCATTGAGCTTCCACTATTCTTTGCTAGATAATGACAACGTATTTTATCACTACCTTGTCAAAACCAAAATGAGATCAATAATACCCCCTTTGACATGAGTGGCAAAAACACTTTTTCATGGCATATACAACCTTATCTGATGCATAAGTCAAAAAATTTATCATCTCTGCTCGGCTTTAATAAAAAAATTCAAAATCTTCAAAATTTACAAAAATGTTGTCTTTGATACCTTATTACTCCCCCTGAGTAAATACTTCATGTCATTTTTGTAACTCCTTCTGAGTAGATACCTGCCTTGGCAAAATTCTCTAAAATTTTACAAAATCTTTGTTGAGATAATGGGTGTTGCACACATTGCATAATATTATTATATTGTATTATTTTATTTTATTATGTAAGTTGCACCTAGATGGACATGCAACATGTAAAGATTCCTATGGGATATACTTGATGAGTTGTATTGTAACATTGTGATTCATGTGATTATTTAATATTGGGGAAAAGAATTTGAATTTCTAATATTCAATGTGGGGTCAGTGGGTTAGGTAGCACATGGTTTATATAATAACACTTGGTGGTTTTGTGGGACTTGCTACTATATAAGCAACCACAAGGGTAGTTGTTGGTGTGGGAAAAAGAAGAAGGCAAAAAGGCAAGAGTCAAGTGGGACAAGGCTTGACAAGTTAACCAAGGGAGCATTTGTGAAAGTTGGAAGCATGGCATGGGATGTGTGGATTCATGCTTGTTCACATCGATTTCTCAATTGTGGCCATGGCTTCAAAGACTACCATGGTTGTATTGTAATGGTGTTTTTTTTGAATCATACATGGTGTTGTATGCTTTTGGAGGCTGGGTTTTTCCCTTAGTGAGGGTTTCCAAGGGTATATCTTGTGTCACATTTTTTGTGGGTATGTTGTCTATTCTCTTGCACGTGGATTTTAATTGCATATTTGTTTAAAATTTATTATGGGTTATGTGGAAACAATTATATTCTTTGTTGCAAGTTTTCTTACAAGTGGTATCAGAGCTATAATTTTATTATTGCAACCCTAGATTAAATCTATGGGAATGCATGAGAGGATAGAAGAATGGGCAAGATATATGAGTTGTTTATTGTAGATATGAGGGTTTTGGGGTTTGTTGTTATGATGGGATATTGGTAGATTTTGGGCATGTGAAATTGTTGGACAAAAGGGTTTTTTTAGATGTTTCATTTAAATGAGGTTTTCAGGGGGAGCTTGTAGAAATGACCTCCTAGGTAAAAATAGACCTCACAATTAGAGCTAGGTCGATGTTTCCATAAATTTTGATATATAATATACCCTAGTTTGGCCATGTTCAAAGGAAATGAAAGAGTTTTTTAGTTTAAGGTTGTGATGGACATCAAATTTAATCCCATTAGAATTTTCATCACAAAAAAAAAAGTGTAATGGAAATGGTAAAAAGACTCTTAGTAAAATGATCATAACTTTCTCTTAGGATATCAGATTTCAGACTTCTTATAGGCATTGGAAAGCTAATTCAGAGCACTACAAGTTGGTATAAGTTTGGTTTTGTGATTTTGATATTTTGTTGGGTTTTAATAGCCCAAAAGTGAGTTGTTTTTTATTTTGAGCACAAATTAGGGCATAACTTGGGCGTACAGAGTCAAATTTTGGACTTCAAGTAGTCAATGGAACACTTTTGGAGAGCTCTACACATTGGTTTAGATTTGGTGTAGGCTTGGCATGGTTTATTTGGTAATATATTGATTTGAATAGTTTATGGTATATATTGACTATGGTAACATTTTATGTTTGGAGATTTAAGATTTGATGTCATTGTATACTTAGTTCATATTTCAAATTGTCTCATGATGATATGGTTATCAATGTTTAGTTTGGATATGTATGATGACTTGTTGGGTCTACAAGTTGTGTAGTGTTGTAAGTAGTCTATACTGATAGGTTGCATTTATGGATTGGTTATGGGTTGTCTTTGTCCAGTGATCTTTCATTATTGATGCATATTTAGATTGGTGGTTTGGATTTGGGTTGTCTATGACCTAAGTCACATGATTTGCTGATTTTTATTCATGTAGAAGGGATGAGATGTTGTTACTTGGTATAGTCATGGTGGAGGATTGTGGTTGACTATTTTATACTAATAGGTTGGACATATTAAGAGTTAATTGCCCGATTCAAGGATTTGATCATGGTGCTATTGATTTTGGCATGACATGATTGGATATATAGGTACATCTTTGATGTTTATTAGTTTGGATTCCTGATTTGGTTATGGTGGTATATCTTCTTGGTTGAGGATCATGGTTATTTGGTTTCTTTTGAGGATCTCATGATGTGCACTTTGAGTTCTTTGATGATTTGATGTCTTGGTTGATTCTAATGGTTAGAGGATGGTCTTTCATCATGATATCATAGATAGCTTGGATACATGGTTTAGTGGGAGCTCATGATAGTGATGAGGTGATAGTATATGATTAGTTCCTAGTTTGGTTTGTATCTTCTTGGTTTGGAGATTTTGGTTTCATTTGGTACTGACACTTTGGTTGTGTAAGTGTAGACCTAGAGGATCTTCACGTAGGAGATGGATTTTATGATGTCATGGGTGACTTAGTACCATGGTTGAGTGGGAGTTATTGGAATTAATATATTTATTAAGTGTCTAAAGATGTTGGAGGTTTGTCTTAGATCATGTCAGAAGCATCTTTGACATTTGCATGGTACACTTGTTATCTTTATGGTGTGAGGAGATGGTTCTTCATGTTATGTGGAGATAGTTTTCTTCATGGTGTGTGGAGATGGTTGCATCTTGAGGACTCGTGGGGTTCTTGGTAAAGGTGTAGTTTATGCTATCATTTGACATGTTATCATTGGTGTGAGAATGGTTTCATTTTTATGTCATGGTATACTCTTAATACACATTTAGAGTTTTTGCATGTTATAATATGTTCATATAGAGCATGTTATTTCTTTGGTTGAGATGGTTAGATCATATTGTCATGTTTATGTTCCTAAGGCCATGGTTGGAACTTTGACATTGATCTTGGTTTAGTTTCTTGATATTGAGTACATTGATCATAAGTTGGATACTTCATGATATTGCTATTTTGCATTTGGAGTTGGCATGGATTGATTGGTTACAGGTTCTCATGGATACTTAGAGATAATGGTGATGTTGATTTATCTTGGACTAGAGAATTATTTGTTGGGATAATTATTTGGTTTCAGTAGGAAGTTTGAGGGGCATTCACCTGATATGGACTTGAGAGGATATTTTTCTTAGATGAGTCTTGGCTGGAGACTTGGATATCTTGATTGGCATTCTCATTCCTCACACTTAGTCTACTCAATGATTTTCTACTTGAAAGGTATAGCCCATTATTTCTCTTAGGTGCATTATATTTATGCTTTTCTTTCATGGATATGGATCTTGAAGTATGGTACATGATTTAGTTCTAGAGGGTTCATTTGAGAGATGGTTTAGCATTGGTTATCTCCATTTGCATTTGTTATTATGTTGGTTGAGTTTGGGAGATGGTTTTATATTGGGAATAGTCCTTGGATTAGGAATGGTTTATGAGTTTGGTCTTCTTGTGAGAGGATTACAGGCATGATTAGTTAAATGGTATGGTTTAGGTGTTTTTGTGGCTTATTGTTGGGTTTTTATGGAGGAGATCATACTTGCATAGTTTACATCTAGAGGTGTGTGTAGAAGGACATGATATAGGTTATGATTTGCATGGTTTCTCTCTAGTCTTGGTTATCTTCCTAGATGTTTGGTTTTGCTTACATTGGATTTGAGATTAGTTAGAGATTGTGATCAATAGTTTATGTTCCTGTATGTGATGTGATAGATGACATGGTTATTCCTTTATCTCTTTCCTCTATTGGTTGTGGAGATCTTGGGAGACTATTGGAGATTTTTTATGAGAGTTATTCTTGCAGGTTATTGGTTTATATGTTGTGGATGTTCTTGATACTACATGGATTCACTTCTTTGAGATGTTGTGATTGGATTGATTATAGATTTGAAATTATCATTTGTAGTAGGAGCTTCTTGGTGTATATGTGACAAGTATTGCTCTTAAGGCTTGTGATTGTAGGTTACAAATTGGATATGTTGATGATGTGAGATTCACTTGGTATACCTTTGGAGGTATGTGTAGCTGGATGGGTTTGGAACTTGTTGTGGGTGTTATTTTAGCTATGGATATTTTGAAAACTATGGATACATGTGATTACCTTTGGATGAGATTTTTTGTGCTTCACATTTCAATTGGTACAGGATTTTATGATCTTCTAATGTGACAAGTCCATGACCTTAGTGTGAAATCTCTTCTTAGACCAGTCCAATAATTTAATATTTGACTCTATGCCCTCATCCTTTATCTTATCAACTATATGTACAATTTTCTATATAATAGGCTTATTGGAAATTAAATATGAAATATCAAAAGCATCTACAAAAATATCTCTAATATCATGTAGAACCTATTTTTTCTTATGCTCCCTTCTCAAGATTTATTGCCTTGATTTCCTCTATAGGGCCTCTTGAAGAACATCCATTTCTTCAAGTTTGATTGTTGTTGGATCAAATTGGGGTAGAACAATCACTTCATCTAAATGCACATCCTCAAATGATGTAGTTTCAGTGCTCGGTGATGTGCTATTACTTGGCCTTGATATCTGTAATGGAGTCTCTTGTGTACTCGACCTCTAAAGAATCTAGTTGTTGGTAGGAGGTGTAGAGACTAATAAAGTGACCAATGTCTATATAGCTACATGTTCCTTTGTCTCAACAATCATCTTATACTCTTCTATTTGATCATCCTTCTTTTGATCTTCATTGGGTTTTAGTAAGGTTAATGTAGAAGTAGCTTCCTTACTCATTGCTTCTTCATTTCCATCCTTGTAAATGATTACAAGTGTAGGTAAACCTAAGCTCTGTAGACTAGGCAGTGATGTAACTAGTATTTTTACCTCTTTGTCTTTCATCTGAATGACTATTGTAAGCATTGAAAATGGTGCATTTATAGGATCATCTTTCTTCTCCAAGTTTATACTGATGTAGTGCAAGGTATGAGAATCCCAAAGGAGATGTCCTATCCCCTAGAAAATAACTACACAATGGAAGATAAACAAAAATGAAAGATTTGAAGCCAACTAACAATAATTTATTCATAGATATAACTGATTACATGTAATGTGTTGGGCTGTAAGGCATTCCTAGTTATGACCAAATACAAAGAAAGTAATAGTTACGAAAGATCCCTCAAGATCCAATCCAAACCCTAGCTAGTCTAGAGCCACACTCTAGTAGAAACCTCCAAGAAAGATCCAACTAGTACTCGCAAGCCTACCAAGCAATCTCCTTGTTTCTCAAGCCTCAACTACTAGCTTTTCTCAAAATTCACTCCTCTACCACCTCTAATAATCCAAGATGGATGAATAATGACTAAAGACTTCACCACAACCCCTACTTATACCCAAATAAGCCACAAGTTTCCCCAATAAGCTACAAATTAAATATCCCTTACATTAACTTATTAAATAGCCACAAGTCAACCTCCAATAGAAATTAAATACCAAATGCCTTTAAAGACTTACAATAATTATTAAATAAATCAAAATTAATTACCCAAGACCCAAATAGGTCCACTCAACCCCACCAAAATCTCTTAATCATGCAGGATAGCCAAATACCCTAGGATGCTCTTGCATTAGACTCCCTAGGTGTAAAAATATGTTCTCAGTAGTTGGAAGAACATCTTCTAGGATCCAACACATAAATCCCAAACTATTTTTTCACATACATGTCCCCCGAGTCTTCAACTTAAACACTCTTTCCTTTTCTCTTCTTTTTCTTCTTCACCTCCATCCTTGGTGTTCCAAAAATTTTCTATCCACACTGATCACTAACACTTTTAGACTTTGTCAACTCAACTCGGCTGCCAATACTCAGGTTCCTTCTACTAACCTCTTCATTCTTCAAAGGAATTAGGGAATGCTTCTTTCTACCTTTCTCAATTATAAACACATTCTTGACATAATAATGCACAACCTTGCAATCATATTGCCAAGGTCTACCAAGTAACACATGATAACTATTCATGTCCCTAATATCACACAACACTTGATCCTTATATTGCCCAATTTGGAAATCAATAAGACACTACTCCCTTACTTCCAAAGCATGTTCATCTCACAACCAACCAATCCTATATGGATAAGGATGTCTCACTCTCTTTAAACCAAGTTTCTAAACCATCTCCTTAGCAACAAGGTCATTAGTACTACCGCCATCCACAATCACATTACAAAATTTACCACCAAACTTGCAATGAGTCTTGAACAAATTACTCCTCTAATAAGATTACAATTTCCTCTAACCAACCAATACTCACCAAGCTAGCAATCTCTCTCCTTGCTTAGGTTCATTGTCTTCAACCTCATTCAAAATAGCAACTATTCTGTCACCAACCTTCTATAGACACTCATATGATCTATGTCCTTCTTTATTGCATCTAAAACAAGTACCCTTAAAGTCACCTCTACCTATCCTTCTCTTCTAATCAACAAGTTTTGGTTCATCTTTTGCACTCGATTTAGCCTTTGTTGAGTAGTCCTTCTTCTCCTTCCCTCGAGAACTACCTTGATTCTTCCTCTTCATCATTTCTTCTGCTCTTAAAGCACACTGATAAGAATTCTCAATTGAAGAAACATTCAACACACCAACCTCATCCTAAATATTGAATCTCAAACCATTAATTTACCAAGCTACCTTTTCCTTTGACAATTATCTATGCCTAGACATAATAGTCAACTTTTAGAACTCCTCAGTATAATCTTTCATATTCATATCCTTTTGCTTTAGATTTTGCATCCTCTTAAACAACTCAATTTCATAATCATTAGGAATGAACTTAGCCTTTATCTTAGTCACCATCAATCTCCATCTAGTGATCTTCATTTCACCTTCTTCTTCTCTGTCTCTTTGTAGTTCCTTCCACCAAAAAGTAGCATGTCCCTTCAACTTATTTTGCACCAACCTGACTCTAAGTGTATCCTCAATATCCTCAAGCTCAAAGTAGTCTTCCAATTCAACAATACAATCAATTCGGTCCTTAGGATTTAAAGTACCTAAAAAATTAGAAACCTCCATCTTATGCTTCAACTTCAACTTAGATCTAGGTCTAGCAAACTTACCAACCCTATTTCCCATAGGTCTCTCTACACAATTAATTTTGGCCTCACCACTTGATCCAAAAACTTCAAAGTCTTCAATAGCTTCCTCATAACCATCTTTAGTACCCATATGTTGAGGTACACTACCTATAGCACTTATGATCTCAATGATCATATCACTCTTTATCAATGCCATCTCAGATCTGAAACTAACCTCCTCTATTTCAGATCTAAAATTTTCTTTAACCTTCTTTGAGATCCTTTCTTTCACAGCATCACTAAGATCATCAATCACCCTAGGGTCCAACCTTCTCAAAATCATCTTCCAAGGTTTTCACAAACCCCAATAAATCCATTACATAAGACCCTGGTGCAAACTACCTCAACTTTGATGCTCGGTCTACACACTTAGAAGAAACATTCACTCTGATACCACTTGATGTAGTACAAGGTAGGAGAATCTCCGAAGGATATGTCCAAGCCCCCAGAAAATAACCATGTGATGGAAGATAAAAAATAATAAGAAGATTTGAAGCCAAGTCACAATAATTTATTCATAGATATAACTAATTACATGCAATGTGTCGGGTTGTAAGGCCTTCCTAGTTATGAAAAAATACAAAGAAAGTAATATTTATGCAAGATCCCTCAAGATTCAATCCAAACCCTAGCTAGTCCAAATCCAATTGGTACTCGCAAGCCCACCAAGTAATCTCCTTGTTTCCCAAGCCTCAACTACTAGCCTTTCTCAAAATTTTCTCCTATACCACCTCCTCTTCTCGAAGATGGATGAATAATGACTAAAGACTTTACCACAACCCCTACTTATACCCAACTAAGCCAAAAGTCAGCCTAGTAAGCTACAAATTAAATACCCCTTACATTAACTACTTGAAGAGCCACACAGTTGGCCTCCAACAAAAATTAAATACCAAATTCCTTTAAAGGCTTACAATACTTACTAAATACATCAAAATTAATTACCCAAGACCCAAATAGTTCCACTCAACCCCACCAAAATCCATTAATTATGTAGGATAGCCAACTACCCTAGGATACTCCTGTATTATATACCTTGATCTTTTATGAACTCTTGTGATTCCTTCTCCTTTATTTATGCAACCATGGGTGGCACTATAGATGTATCTTTATGTTGTTCCTTGGTGGATGCAATCTCACCTTTTTGAGATTCATCAATCTTGACCAATATAGGGCTTTTGCATAGCATAGTGGTATTGGTGGATTCCTATTGTAGTTTCTTTATATCTGCCTCACTCAATGGATTTACATTCTATGTAGAGTTGTTAAGAATATCTTCAATGGTTATAGAGTCATGTTGACTCTCTTGTTCTGCATGTGGGGGACTGGTGCTCAACATTTGGACATCGTGTGCACCTTGTGCATCTTCCTTAGCTGTGTCATCCTTTTCTTCTACTATATCCTCCTTTTCTCCTATTATAATATCCTTTTCTTGGTCTTCCTTCTCTTACACAACTTTGGTGGATAACCCATAGATAATTTTCCATATTAACTTGCTCTAGGTTACCACCTCTTCTACTTTACTCCTCAAAATATTAAATGCTCAATACTTGGGATCAGATCTCCCTTTGTTTTTCACTTACAAATCTAAAATTCCACTTTTGTTCAACTCTCTCATATAGATTTTTAGGAATAGAGTTAGCAATCTCTAATGGAGTGGTCTTAAATGTGTCCATCATATCATAAATTGCCTCTTCAATATTATTTGTATCTTCACTCCCTAACTTATCAAAATTAATATTTGAAAAGCCAGATAAATTTGCATTGGTTGTTATATTTTCCCATAAATTATCAATGTCTGATGAAGATTTGTGGCTTACAACTTTGAATTGACTTAAGTCATCACATATTGTCTTCTCCTCATCTGAGTCACCTTGTGGTTTGTACTTTCTTCTTGGCTTCTTAGCAGGCTAACTTGGCTCTGCTATGGCACTCTCTCTTTTGCCTTTGGCCTTTGTCTCTTTAGCTTGTGTAGTGATAGCCCTTGTTCTTGACCTTGTCAAAGGTGCAACTAGCTTCTTTTTAGTTTTCTTTAGTATCTGCACTAGCTTTTGCTGTGCTTTCCTCTTCTTTCCAGTTTCTTCAATTTCATCCTCAAAAACTTCTTCATCATCTTTGTCTTCTCCCAGTCCTTGTTTTAGTTCTAATAGTTCTTGGCCTTCTTCTTCTTCTTCCTCTTCTTCCCCTTCACAAAACTTTTCTTTTAGCTTCTTCACCATCTTGTTCTTTTTTCTTATGACTATGCTACTTTGTAAGTTTATGGTGATCCTTGATTTTTCTTCCTCATAATTCCCAAAGGATGCAGCATACTTATCAATCTCTTCTGCCAATAATGCAGTAATAGCTATTGAGGCTTCATCAACAATAATCTCATATGGTAAAGGTCTCAACCATCTTACCCTTGGACTTGCTACTTGTGCATATGTGTAGTTGGCATCAACTAGGAAAAAGACATCATTATAATGTTGTTCCACTAGTGACACATGGATTCTTGACCTATTCTTCATAGACTTCTTAAAGTCTTCAAAATAACTAGTCATTATTGATTCAAAATTATCACCTAACTGCTCAATGAACTCTCTTATTTTTTAAGTAATATATATGCTTGTCTTCCATACTATGCCATATAGGGAATGTATTTTGCACAAAAAAGAATATGTAAATGATAAGTGAACCAAAATTACATAAGGCACTCTTTTCTTTCTTGATAGCTTCCAAATTTTTTGATTATTGACGACGTTGTAGCTTGGCTAAGTCATATGTATGATCTTTTTTAACAAGTTTGTTACCTAGGTTAATGAAAATGCATGTCACATTGTTAAGTTAGGTTGACTGGTAGAATCTATGTTCAATCACTCTCACTACAAATGTTATCATAGGGTCTTCAATTGAATCAATTAGCATTCCCCTCTTATTCCATACGACTCAGTATTCTTCTCAATAACCTCTTTTGCATCGCTCCTCAATGTTATTGGTTTGTCTAGGGTAGGATACCCTATCACTCTATGAATAATTTGCTTTGATATTTAGATAGGTCCACTTTCCAACCATAGTTGATTGTCATGAATTTAGCTTAACAATATCTTTATCCACTCGATCTTGAAAACTTGGGGTTCAAAATATAGGGCATGTGTTAACCCTTTTTTCTCTATGATTTTGTTTTCTTCCCTCAAAACTTCATTTTCACACAATTTTTGATTAATTTCCACTATTTCCATATCACCAACTTTTCCTACCTTGTAGGTATAACAACATTGTACATCTTAGATCATCAAAACCTTATGTGCATGGTATCATTGATAATACACCAGATGGATCTCCTTTGTATGTGATCTAAGGGATGGCATGGAATAGAGGTTGTCTCGCATTGTTACTTATCAATTGAAGATTAAAAACTTATTTTTCTTCCTTCCTTGTTGGTGTTGAAGAACTCATCGCCATTTTAATTCACTAGGGTTTACAAAACCCAAAATAGTGTAACTTGGCATAAGTTAAATACCTTTCAAATCTGTTGAATATTGTCAAGTTGTAGTAGAATCTTCCTTGCAAACATTGGAATCCCTTTCGCAGATCTCCTTCATGCTCTTCAATCTTTTGGTAGTTACTAATGAATCATAAATTGTCTAAATAGCTTTGAAAACCTCAAATTTAATGCTCAGTACATATATAGTTGTTCACTCGGTCACTATAGGGTTTTCCAGTATGCTCAGCTAACATAGCAAGCTCGATTATCACTATCATACCTTCATTACTCAGCAGTAACTACAATACTTCCAAAAATAGACAACAACAAAGAAAGTAACAAAATGATAGATTTTCTCTTTCTTCTAATCAATTCATTACACCTTAATACATTTTGATAGACCCTTTTCATTACTTGAATGCTTGGAAATAATGCAAAATATATCATTTAAGATGTTAGTTTCACACATACCTTTGAGTGCCTAGTTGGGGTGATGTGATCATCTAATCCATTGGATAAAGTTAGCTCATCTAGACTTGATGTGCTGCAATATTCTTTCTTTCTCTAGGTCTTTTTCATTTGGTTCCTTACCTTCATAGTATCTACCTCTTCTTTTCTTTTATTGAATTCATTGCTCAGTGCAGGTGATCGAGTTGGGCAGTTTCTACTTACATGACTAGTCTTAAGACAACTAAAGTATACAATCTCATTCAACCATCTATTATAATTACTCCTAAAGTGTTTCCTAATGCAATTTTTAGGGATATGACCACATTCTTGGCAATAGTGACAATTGTATCTTGTGTTGTAATCCCAATCATAAGAATTTACATTATGGTGTACCTTTGTCTGCTTGTTTGATGTCCACTTGGGTTTGGATTTGCATTCATATGCCCTATGTCCATACTTCTGATAGTTGTAACAATAACATTCAAATCTTTGGGTGTTGGTGGTCTTTATCCTACATTCATGTTCCTAATGTCCTTTCTTCTTGCAGTTATGACAATGTCCCTTGAATTTCTACTTAGGGTTTTGATTTCCAATGTTGCTCCTACAAACATTTGTTGTGCAGCACAAATTTCCACTATGATGACAAGTGGGCTTGATGTTCTTTCCTTTATTTTTCCTTTGTTCACCATTCCTAGACAATTCTCCTTTCTCAGTGGTGGAATAACCCAAACTAGTAGTGTCATTGTTTGACCTTGGTGCTTCCATCAGTTTTTCAAAATTATTTATGGCTTCACTAGACTCGTTGAGCTTTTCTTTTTCTATCTTCAATTCATTCTATAGTAGGGTATTTTGTGTTTCCAAAGTTTTAATCTCAATGTCTTTCCTATTCAATTCTTGATTTGTAATCATCAACTAATTCATCATATCCATTTGAATGCTTGACAATCTCTAGATGTTTGATGACTTCTCCTCAAGTCTATTATCTAGTAGTCTCTTGTCTTCTTCAATCATGGCTCTATCTTCTTCAAATTTCTTTTTTAGTTCAATTGTCTCACACAACAATATCGATTGAGTTTCTTGTTCTATTTTTATATTCTTGACTTCTTCATATAGGGCATTGTTCTTTTCTATTAGATATGTAATTGTTGCATCAAACTTGTCTGAGTTCCTATCCTCAAATAATCTAGCAGTGTCTTCTTCTTGGTATTGAGTGTCATTTTTTTGAGTGGCCAAATTCCTTTCTTCACTTCAATGAATATTGTAGTTTATCTCTTGTCTCCTTTAGTTGATGTAGGGAAAGTTGTATTTCAGTATTTCGGTTCTCGATATTCTTTCCCAATTTGTAGACTTCCATCTTCAAGATCTTACCTCCAAAGTTGTCAAACTTTCCTTTCTAGAGAACAAAGCTCAGATACCAATTGTTGGAAATATAAATGGGAAAGTAAGTTCTAAGAGGCAGAGGGTGAATCAACACTTAAAAATTTTACCATAAAAATAATTCAGCATACATCCATCTCATAACTTAACATGTTAATTAAAATAAGTAACCATGCATCACATCCAAAGCATAATGTAAATAAACACATCACACATAAGATTTTGGTTATCCAAAAACACTCCAAATAGAAGGTAAAATTGGGGTGGGGATGACACCTACAAATCTTCACTACTACAATTGTAAAGTGTGGCCAATTATGGCTACAAAATTTTTATCATAAAATATGATCTACCTTGTGAAAGGTCTACCCCATTGAAGGCTTACAAGAGTATTAGGTCTCAACTTGACTAAACGATTTCAAACTCACAATTAAGTAAGCACCATGTTAGGAGACTTAAAAAAGTCTGTTAGGACTACTCTATTAAGAAATTTACTTGGCATCACTTGTCAAAATGATTTAGCAATTGATACTTTGGTTAGCACCTTGCTACTTGATGTCAGATCTCCTCTTTATTGATTATCTCTTGATCCTCTTGATCAAATCTATCTTCTCTATCCTTTCATTGCTTACTTTTTTGTTATCAAACTAATTCTACATTGCATATCTCTATCTTAGCCACCTTCTCCACTATGAATGCCCTCTATACTCTCAACATTTGTATCCTTCACTCTTCAATCATGTATCATTGAGTTATTGATCCTCCTTAGGGTTTACCTCCTTAAATAGGCATTGTGGAGATGGGCTAGGTTATAGTCAATGGTTGCGGTTGATCCTTATTACTACCTAATACTTCCCTTTATATTATTGGCTACATGCATTGCATAGGTATTCATAATATGAATAGATCCTTATGTCTTAATGTCAAACATTCATGTTCATGTCAACCAAAAATGGTTTACATAGAATTTTGTGCCATAACAAACATCTATGACAAATACTGCTAACTTGGAATCAATAGAATTTGATGATCAACCTTCTCTGTGCTCTTTATACTGATACTTGGCTTTTGAATAGCTTGATGCATATTATTACTCGAAACCTTAATCACTTGACATACACTTTTTACTCAACATATTCTATTTTCTTGGAAATTGAGTGACTCAACACACACTGACTACTTGGCACCTACTAGTGCTCAACACTAACTATTATATTTCTCAACATATATTTTCCAGGGGCTTATGCTCGAGCATATACTATTGACTAGGCTTGCACTATTCTTTGCTATATAATTACTAAGTATTTTTTTATTGCCTTGTCAAAACCATAATGAGATCAACAATAGGTTCTCTCTTTTCCAATTGATAGCAAAGTCTTAATTTCTTAAATTGTCAAGACCATTGGCAAGTGACGACTATAATTAAGGAAAAGGTGAGTAACTCAGACCCCTATCTATCTTGACTTTATAGTTTTATTTTTTTCTAATTTAGTAGGTACAAGTTAGACTATTAGTGGTCAATTATCAGCTAGGACCAATGACCACTGAGTTACCCACTAACCAGGGAGACCTAGGACATCCATATTTTATAGTTTAGGTAAATGTATGTAATACTCGACTATCACTTCTTCAATAAGTTTATTTTTTTGAAGCCTATATTTCTTTGGAGATGTAAAAAATGAACAAGGGTAAGAGTCCTACATGTGGTGAAGGCCAACAAAGACCAACCAAACACACTCACAGAACCTTATCATATTTTAGTGGCCAAAATCAAGAAGCTACAACATCACAATTATATTCACAATATTTTTAACCATTGTCAGTGCTACTTCTACATATTCAAAATTTTAGCGAACCTAATATCTTTGATCATGATGAAGTTGAAGAAGATCATTAAGTAAATACCCAAAGTAGCCAAGATCTTGAGACAAATGCCTAAAGAAGCCAAAATGATATTCATATAATCAACTTGGATGAGAATTTCAAAGATGGTGATGGCGCATAGGAAGGAAAGGGATAAAGGATTTACAAAGCAAAAAATGATGTGAAATCCAAAAAAATATCAGAATTGGGATCCATCACTCAAGAATTTTTAAATAAAATGTTCCTCAAAGTATCCATTCATTGAACCTATGTGCAAAGAAAAAGAAAGTGAGCCTCCAGTAGATGCATATGTATTATATGCATTAGGATAAATGAAAGGGAAAAGAGGTTGTAGCTAAAGATTGACACCATAGAAAAGCATATGGGTAAAGTTAATGAGAAGAAAATCATAGATGGAGTTGAAAAATATGTGATAAGATGGAAAACCAAGGAGGAATGTCAACATGTTAAGAATGCATAAATCTTTGAATTTTAGGAGATAATACAAATGAAGCCTATTGAGATAAAAGGATCAATTGAATCTCTTCTTAGAAAAGCAATGGAAGTTGAATAAATGGTTAAAGCTCTTCAGTTAAGTGTTGTCTTTTATATTTTGAGAAAAGGGGATGTCATGACAAACTACCCATCATTGAGTGTTTTATTACACTTTCTGAAATATTGTTATTATCCTAGTACTCATTGGTTAGTAAATAGTAGATGGGAATGGGCAAATTGTCTTGCTAAGGTTGAAAAGGAAAATATCAAGGCAAAAAATAAAGAGTCAAATTTTATTGCATTATCTTTAGATGAGGTGATAGAAATAGACAATAATTTATGGGTATGCATACATTTCTATACTATACAAAAAAAAATTGCCAGCCTAATCTACTAATCGTTGTTAAAATGAAGGACAATTCAACAATGGGAAAAAAGTTGAAGTAGTAAAGAGTTCTCTACTTGAGTATGGAGGTATAGATGAAATGACAATTGCCCAAAAATTGTTGTGCGTTGGAGCAAATGAAGCTTCTGTAATGCAAGGCCACAAGAATAGTCTTGTCACAAAGTTTAATATTTTCTTGCACCTTACATTGTTGGCATTTACTGCATGGCCCATAGAATGAATCTAGCTTTTGGAATTGTCAACAACTATTCACAAATATATAAATTTGAAGTTTTAATCAAAGAGATTTATAGATGCTTATGTCAAAGTCCTAAATGATTCAGGGAATTTCAATAATTTTCTGATGGACTAACTAATGGGAGCATTAATCCTATTAAGGATAATGGTACTAGATGGATCTCTTTGGATGGACCAGCTCATCAAGTTTTTTTTGAATATCCATTGTTGCTTGGTACAATAGAGTCAACTTGTGACAAGGGTGGCCAATAGAAATATGGCGAGCTAATTGAAAGTTTAAGTAATTAGAGATACTTTTAATGTTAGCAGCCATTATACCCACACTAGTACATTTTAACTCATTTTTTGATGAAAATTGATTGAATTTTTGACTCATGTTGGTCTAATTTTTGACCAATTAGTTTGTGGCTTTTTTTTCGTCAAAATTTCAACCAAATCTTGTAGGTGTCAAAATTGTGACAATTTATTTGGTCAAAATTGATCTCTCTTGTTGATAGGACTGGTCAAAATGTCAACCAAAGCATCGATGAAGATGCCAAACCCACAACGACATCTTGGTCGATGCATTGGTCAAAATTTCTACCAAGATTGGTCAAAATTTCTACCAAGATTGGTCAAAATTTCAAAAAATATTTGGTGGAAATGTCAACCAAGATTGGTCGAAAGTTCCACCAATGTTGGTTGATGCATTGGTCAAAATGTTGACAACTATTTGATGGAAATGTCAATAAATATTTGGTGGAAATGTCAACCAAGATTGGTCAAAATTTCCACCAATGTTGGTCGATGCATTGGTGGAAATTTTGACCAACTTATTTTGTTTTTAAAAAAAATTACTAGAAGATAAATATCCAAAGTAACCACCAACAGTAACTTGGTTAGTGATTAGTTTGGATATTTATCTTCAGGTCTTTGGTTGGTCTACCACCACCTTGAGATAAGATTTCACAGAGCTATATTAATGGCACTACAAGTGGCTACAAATGGATGAGGTTCCCATCTACCAGGGTGTCTCATTCCCTACATTTAGACCATGGAGAGGGAGAGAATATATGTTGTGGTCATAGCATGTTGTCCCACCTATACCATGAGTAGTTATGTGAGTTAACCTTATCCTACTGATGCTTAGCTCCCTCACACCCACATATGTCAAAGGTAAACTAGAACAAACATGATTGAATCCACACACAAAATAGAGGGTACCTATTGTCACAAAATCTTGTACCCTATCCAAAGTTTTTACCTAAGGACAACCTTGTGAAACATAGAAATAAACTCCAAGATGTGCGACTTGAACTATGAGGTTGAGTCTCCAAAGAAGGTCGGCTTCCTCTACTATTAGGAAACACTTAAATTATTCTTGAAGAGAAAAAGGAGAAGGAATACATGAAGCTACCTAATCTATTCTAAAGAGGTGATGCACCAAAATAGGGTGTTCAGACCAATCTTTTCCCATACATGCATAGTACCATTATCATGATAGTCCAAATATATATAGATTCAAACTTACTTTTATCTATTAACTACATAGAGGTCGGACAACCACATGAGTGACCCAAGGAAAAAATACTTCACTTCTTATCATTCATGGGCCAATAGAGATACAAAAATGTAGATTATAGATATCCATAGTACATCAAAGAGAGGTAAAGAAAGCTTTCACAATACATCGATAGCTAAAGGAGATAAGATAGGATGTCATATAATTCAAAGACAAAGAGGGAATTTACAGTAGTATGCCAAGGCAATGCCAGAGAAACAAAGAAGATCTGGCCATAAGAATGTGTACAACCTTTTCTTTTATAGTGCAAGCATAACTTAGATAACTTCCATCGTAAGATAGAATTCAACCACTATAATCAACTTTATAGAGAATAATCACTGTAGAATTGGAAAGATCTTATCAGAGTGCAAATCCATACATGAGAAGATCACTTCCTCACCAAACAAATCTCTACGAGGATAAGAATAGAGGTCATTAGCCATGTGACTAGGTAGATGGATCAACTGGTGGTGATGGAGTGTTTTTTTGCATTTATCAAGCCTAGGGAATGACGAAAGTGATTGCACAAGATCTAGAAGATTGAATCTATCGTCAAAGAGTTGTTTCCCCTATTACCAATCTGCCAAATTAGATGGAAAGCAAAGGTCAACCATATTCAACTTTCACTCTATACCCTTCCTACTACATGATTGGTTGGAAGTTCCTTCTATTTAGCTTGGTGAATAAAAATTGTTATATGTTTTGGTAAACATGAAACTTGCAATCCTACAAGCATCAATTGTGGTCAAAACCCTTTATATCACCTTTTTATTCATAACCCTATCTTCTACAATCTTATGATCACCAATACTTTTGTAGCATCAAGCCCATCCTTGATTCTCTTTACGATCCTTCAATAACAACAAGATCATATGATCTCATGATAGAAGGTGACCCTTAACACTCTTGGTGTAAGATAATGGTACCATTATCTTTTCCTTGTAATGTCATAGCATAGTCAATTTGACCTTTACGATCTTACAATTGCATTCCATCGTGATATCAGTAGCCATGGCAATAACCCCTATAATCCTATGACCATGGTTTGACCATCCTTTATTGTGACCTCGAGAGGTGTCCTTACTTGTTCCTACAACCTTACGACTTTACAATCATACGATCAACCTTCTCCTTCATAGCATTGGCAACCTAGGAAGTCAACTCTATGATCCTATGATCATTGACCCTTGTGGTGTCGAAACATACCCTCATGGCACTTATGATCTTATGATCATCTATTTTTGTAAAATCAAGAAAGACCCTACTTTATCTTATGATCTCTCGACCATCTTACTAATAGGAGCTATGTAGCATCTTATCATCGCTTGATTCACTTGATGATCATCTAATACATGAGTCATCATAAGATCAAGACCATACCCTTTGGTTGTGGCTCTAGGATTTTTAAAATATAGAATTGAATCTTATGATAGTTTGGTGTGTTCAAATATTTGAAATTAATCCTTAGTAGGAAGGCAATTTGGTCAACAGTACCCACTATAGGTACCAACTAACTGGTGTCTTAGTCATGTTTGAACTCATAATTAGTAGACAAGAATATAGGAACATGCAAGAATCACTACACAAGTTAATGAAACATGATATTATCATCCTACAAACTCCTCTAGATCCTCTAGGTGTTAATTCCTTCCAAGATAGGGTCAGCAAATTTTTTTGGCAATTACATTTGGTCTGTGTCTTCTAGCTTCTTCTTTGCAAAGGCCCTTTTAACAAACAAGAAACCATTCACATTATATGATTAATAACAATATGGTAGTATAATAACCATGGACAATCACATACCATAATCATTAATTATATATAACATATATATCATAATTAAGCAAAAAAATTGTGCACACATTAAAGTTTGATGGAAGTAATGAATAGGATAAAGAAGCTAAAATAGTACCAATTACAAGACTCATAGCTTCCCCCATTACACTTTTAGTTGTCCTCACACAAATAAGGGCCTAAGATCAAAATATACCACATCACATCTATAACATATCAATCATTACCTTGTGTTGATGTCAATCATTACCTCATGTTGATGTCCAAAAAATAAGTAGCCATTTGGTATTTACTAGTTTATCTAAAACAAAACTTATAAAAGTTGAACTAGACTTACACTAAGCGGCATATCATTATCGAACAAGTCGTATTCTAAAGCAATATCCTAAAGTCCTCTTCCTATCACCTGCATCTCCTGCCTAGTCAAAACCCACAATTCCCTGAAGCATTAATTCATCATTCCCTAAATATCTCATACCAAAATGTATTGCACCCTTCAATTGTTGTATCTAACTTGACTATTTTAAAGACTATTTCTAACATGACTAATAGATTTTCATTGTATGTCAAAATATGAAATAGTATGGCATTTTCTCTAGAAAAAAACATATTGTGTTTTTTGGGGGAAGAAATCATTAAAATGAGTGCTCTTCTTTGTAAAAACCACTCATTTGGAAGTTATCAATTTAGGAACTGGCATGATAATGGGTTTTGAAAGACCATCTAGCTATAATGAATTCCCTTTCTTTGGCAATAAAGATGTAAGTTAACTTGTATTGGCACCTCCAACCTTTATCTCAAAGATTTGACTACTTTTAAAGCTAAACCAAACAATGGATATATGGTGACATGATGGAGTTTGGTGCTAAGACACACATGTTGGCTCAAATTTCCTATATAGCAAAATAAAATGAGTACACCCATTATTTAGCATAGTAATATAGGATATCATTTTCAAAAAACTCTTGCCATTATAAAATAATCAAGAAGCAGAGAAAGGTTGAATGAGATAATGAATTGAAAACTAATGATTCAAAAGAGCTACAAAAATTAGATGTTGTAACATGAAATGGGATACAATTAATATGATAAACATCTTACTTGGGATCTTGAGTTATGCGATGCAACATAAATAATGAATCCATGGTCTCAAGTAATTTATGGTAGTCTGTATATCTAATTATTATGTCATCTAGGAACTCAGAACTTTTATTCCCTCCTTGTAATCCATCTTCATTAAATTCCAATTTTGAAAGTTTTAAATTCATAATTATACCCTCAAAAAAATCTATAGAAAACATAAGCAAAAGAAAAATTAAAAAATGTATTTGATGCGGGTTATTAATTCCTCCAAAGTAGCTCACCTGTGTATGAAAATGTGAAATTTCTAGTGTCAGGTCGGCCAGTAGTTGTTACAGAGTACATCTCATAACAAGTCTTCATGAAGTTGTTGATGAAGACAAAGAGGAAGCAAAGCTTGATGAAGAATGAATGATACTAGTTGTTACTATTATATGTCCCTTGCAGATTGGGCAAATTTTTTTTTACAAGGATAGTCAAGGCTAAGAATAACAAGGTAGACACCAAGGAAATGGTGAAAAGCCAAAAAAGATAGCACAATGATGATGAGAAGTTTTTGATAGGGGTAGGTTTATCAAGGCTTGAGGAATATGAAGATGAGGAGAACATAAGAATGAAGAGTCATGTGAAAACTATTCCAAGAATGTGTATGGGGACAACCTATACTAGTATGAAGGTATTGCTTTGGTTTTCGATACTAAGTATGATTGTGTTGCAGGTTTATCCTCATGTGGTACAAATTTCTATCATGGTGGACTTCACAAGGTTGTGTCAAAGTCACATAGTGGTAGGGTTATGTTATGTCTTTTTCTTTATAATGATTTGGTCATTAGATTCAAAGGAAAAGAGGAAGAAATGAAGGTTTAAAATAAATGTATAGGGTATACACTTCCAGAAGGTATCTGAGAACATGACTAATCAATGTGGACAGAAAGATGCAAGCATTGATAAGCATAGCAAACAAGAAGGTACATTAACAAAGACTTCAAGAAGACAAGAAAGCATGGAGCATCACGAGGCAAAGTACAAATATTCTTGATCACTTGGAAATGTTTGTATTATTTAGTATGATGAACCTCGACATGTGTTGGTTGCAATTGCAAAGTTCAACTAACTATGTTTTGAATCAAATAGCTCAGAATAGAGTAATAGAAAATGCTTCTAAAATAGTACCTTAAATCTAAAAATAATAAAAAATTCTTTAAAACAGTATTTTATATCTCAAAAGACCATAAGTGATACTGAAATGTTCTCTTTGATAACCATTTTAGTAGATATGTAAAACAGTTAAGGGAGTTTTGATAGTTTTTAATTAGATTATAAAGACATGCCAGTACAAAAGAACAAACCAACTATTTGAGCCACATTTTAGGTACTATTTTTCAAGTAGAGTTTCCTTGTTATTTCATATAAGTCAATGATAGAGTTAAAAACATCAATAGACTTTGATTTGAGAATTTTCAAGATTATAGGTACAAGCTACAATGGAAAGTTAAAGCATGAGAAGCATTCCCTTTCAATGGGATAGTTGTTGTAGAAATCTATCGAGATGTTTAAAGAGAAAGTATATTAGACATGCTTTGGGAGAGATTAAGATAAATAAGCACACAAGACTAGTGCATGACTTCTACCAAGGGGTGTGTTAAAGTGCCTAATACCTACATTAACATGCATAATAGTTTCACTATATGTATAAAGTAATCATCTCTATAGTGATTAAAGACAAACACTGATCTTTTGTATAACATTGATGTTTCACCTATATGAAAACCATCTAGATGCAATAAATATTTGGTAAATTTTTAAGCTTCTAAAATCTGATTTCTTAAGAAATTTTATAAAAACACACAACTAAATACAGAGAAAACATAACAAATGCGTAAGTCAAAAACCTCAATTAATAAAAAGAAGTCATGGTCACATAATTAATAATAATAAGATTAGGTATCACAAAAATTGTATAGAATTCATCTACAAAAATTCCAAAATGTGTATATGATATTTATTAATAGTGTATAGGGCATCTTTAGGGATTCAATTTTTGAAAACGCTTGAGCTCAACATCTTTTCTTGCAATGATTTCCTTCAATTTGGAAATCTATTCCTTGAGATCTCTAACATCCTTTCTTTCCTTGTTGCTACATGCAACACCCAGTTCCAAGATAGACACTCTCTTTGCAAATTTCAAAGTGTTGATTATCTCTAAGCAGGAGTCAATGTCTAGATTGAGATGTAAAAACATGAGTGTTTTTTCTTGGCCACCCAAGGAATCCTGAAGAATTTGAGTCTATTTATTGTTACAAATAGGACATGTGCACTCTTATTAGCTAAAGAAAATATACCATCCCCAAGAGTAGAGAGAGGTTTGTTTATGCATGTTTATTCTTTAAGTCTTTTTGTAGTGACCTCTAACTTGTCAACCCTCTCACTCCCTAAAAGATCAATCAAATGAAGGCATCCTCTTACACTTGCTCCAAAAGATAAGTCTATCCCTTCTGGTGGAACTCAATATTTTACAAATATTTGTTCACCTTTTACCTACTTTCATTTCTTAACTTTGTATGTCCTAGATATATTTTGTGATCAAAGTAAGGAATCATTTATTGAATATATTTGTGTTTTGATAGAAAATAGCTATTTATCACTCAAGTCAAAGAATCCTATTGCAGAATTGCACTCTTAGGGCTTACTCATCACATGGAAATATCCATTGATTGATCTAGGCCTTGGTGCTATTTGAATTTATGAAGATATTCTCATTTTTAATATTATCACTATAGCTATGGTGATGAGGCATTATATATTGGGGTATCTTTCAATGATTGTAGTTTGGGCAGCTTGAAGTAGGGTATGATATCACTTTAGCATATAACGTTTAGATTCATTGTTGTGCAAAGAAGACTCATTATTGATATGGCAATGAGTGGTGGAATATAATTATTGCTATAACTTATAGTGATATGTCTCATCAGCAAGTGGAGGATATGAAATTGTAGTATAGTGATGAGTGATAAGTCATCATATATCATTGTATGTTATAGTGATCGTGATTTATTGCTGAGCGATGAGAGCACAAAAAGGATATAGTGATTAGTGATGAAACTTGGAGATCGTTGTAACTTATACTGATGGATGGTTGTATTATTAAAAGGGCATCATTGTGAGTTGTGGTGATAAGTTGAATATGATCACTAATCTCATTTTGTGTTATGGAGATATAGTGATCAAAGATTAGTTGCAGGATATCGCTATATATTATAGAAACATTTCAAGTGCCAATATCGAAGGTTGAAGTTTTGATATCACCATACCTAATAGCGAGAAGGTGTATCAGAGATGTAGATGAAGGGTTTCTAGTATAGTGATATATATCATTAGCGAGCAGACGATATGGAATTTTAGTATAGCGATGAGTGATAAGTCTTCATATATCATTGTTTATTATAGCAATCATGATCTATCACTGAGCAATGAGAGCATAAAAAGGATATGGTGAGTAACAATGAAACTTGGAGATCATTGTAGCTTATAGTGATGGATGGTTGTATTATTTAAAGGGCATCATTATTAGTTGTGGTGATAAATTAAATGTGATCACTGATCACATATTGTGTTATGAAGATAGCGATCAGCAATGAGCTACGAGATATCACTATATGTTATAGCAATATTTCAAGTGCCAATATAGAAGGTTGAAGTTTTCATATCACCATACCTAATAGAAAGAAGGTGTATTAGAGATCGTAGATGAAGGGTTTCTAGTATAGCGATAAGTGATGGTGATATCACCATTGCTATAGCGATAAACATGAAGTTAAAAGTAATTCTCTATTTGTGAGAACAGGATATAGAGATCATAATTTCATATATTTATATCACTAAAAGTTGTAGCAATCAAATATTTTAATATGTTTCATTAGGCATGGAAATAAGTGCACAAAATGGCTTTTAATAGCTAGTTAATTTTCTACAACGATAAAAAATGGCTCTATGTTTCAATTTGTGTGGAAAGTAAATGCACAAATGTAGTCTATTTGGTAATAAAAGACAATCATTACTGGTTTGAGCTCATGAATTCTTAAAGGAAAATTGTGATATTATTATTTGTATTTAATTTTTACAAAGTTGTACTCAGAGAAAGTTTCAAAAGGTGTCATGCAGAGTTCTAGTTCTAAATAGAAGAGGAAAGTCGAGAAAGTAAAAAAGGGTAAAATTGATAAGAAGTAGAAAGTAGATGATGAAGTGTCGCCTAGGAAATTAAATGAAGACCTCATTGAAGAAATAGCTTTTCCAAGTCCTAAGTTGAGAAGAAGAAAATTTACATCCCTAGGAAAAACTGAAGACAAGTATAGTGACATTGGAGATGTATGGACTAGGACTAGGGGTTATGAGCTCTTTTTATATCATTATGTGAGGAGAAATCCCAAGGAACCTATCTATCATCCTTGGGAGATGAATTTAGAAAAATTGATAGTGCCAAATGTGTTTGTGAATGTGGAGTTACTCAATGTCACTATAAGAAAATATAATGTTGAAGATAAATGCATATACAAGGATGGGGAAAAATTCATGGAGATATCTATTGAATTTATAAATGAAGCTTTTAGAATCACTAACGGTCTAACTAAAAGGTTGTCATTCATAGAATTGAAAAATGAGTATGAGAGGTCATATATTTCATATATGCAATGGAAATAGATATTGCACAAAACAGAAAAGGAGCCTCTAACTGTAGTAGGTGGACCTCCATTCAGCATCAAATTGTTTAAGACATACTTAGACATGACATACCAATCATGTGGACAAGTAGGAGGGATGGAAGCACTTGATTTGATAGAAATTGGACACATGGTGTTAGCATCAGACATTCAAATGTTGAAGCCCAAACCTTATGATTATGAAGAATATGTTGCTGATAACATTCATACTTCTTTTGTTAATTTTGAAGATGTTGAGTACCTTACTTTTAAACGTTATTCCTTGCTTATGCATATGATTTTATATTTTGGGGAAATGAGAGGATTGTGGGGTGAGGGTTTGAAATTGAATTTGATGGAGTCTAATGGGGAAATGAAGCCTGTTCAAATGTGGGCACAAGTATGGGATTATAGGTTCAGTGCTTCTTGTTACCTTACATTTGAAGATCATTTTGTTCAACCTTTGTACACTTTGTTTGGACACCAGTCTTTTACCTCAATTAGCCCTAATATTAAAATATTTTTAAGACCTGGGGACAATGGGTTGGGAAAGAAAATCAAACACAATTGGGGAGATTGGAATGCATATGATTACTTCACTTGCATCAAAGTATTTGGGTTTGAAGGAAGGCCATACAAATTACGAGCATCAATGCTTGATAGAATTGGAGATCTAGAAATTGTAAGGTAGATGTCTAAATCTAGAAAATAACATTCTGAAGGTAAACAAAGAAAGAAGACTTTCCTTCTAGCAAGTTTATCGTTTGGAGATTTTATTATTTGTGTAAATAAGTCGTATGACAAGATTGGAAAGAAAGTGCAAAATGAATATCACATGTACTGTAAGATCCCTCCTCGTATGTACTTGTTAAATATGAATTCCTCTATTGAATTTGTTGTAGGAAATTAGAATGGATATGAAGTAATGTTTTGGGTTGTGAATGTCCTAATAAAATTTAGAGTAGCTAATACATCCATGTTTTAATACTCGGTGATTCGAGAACTACTACATTATCTCGATTGTTTAAATATTAAAATTTCACTAGCGATGATACGAGACATTTTCACCTAATGATAAGGGTGTTGATTTTGGTACCTCGATGTTTAAGTTTTTTGCTTTCAGATAGTTTAGTATTTCTTAACTGATGATGTTTATGATGTTATGTATATGCATGCCTGACGATGATTATTCTAGTATTTTAATCTGAATTAATGAATAAGTTATGTTATATTGACTATGTGGTTTCTGATGATTAAATGTGAGTAGAAATGAATTAAATAGTTAATTATATGAAAGATTCATGTTTTGGATTTATGTAATTTATTGAATATATGCATGTGATTTTCTTGAGCTGCTGATGTGTGTAATAAGTGTGTAGGATATTTTAGCCAAAAAATCTAATGGAGAAACAAAATTGAACCCTATGTACTAATTATGAAAACCAGAGTTGAGTCTAACAAAAGATGCAAACCCCATTGTTTGTATTTTATTTGTATTGTGAGTTGAATGAATGTATCATTTTGTAATCATTAAGTGTTAATGTTTCATAACAGTGGTTTCTCAGTGTCGCTTGACACTCGTGAATTGTATATGCATTCTAGCATGATAGTTAGGATTAATCGGGTAACCTAAAGGCCTAAATTGAGCTAAGTTAGTGACCTTTTTGTTAATCATTTAGTAATCAAGATTAATTACCCTAATTAGGATTAGTGAGTAATCTCCATTTTTAAAGGTTGTTAGAAATTCCTAAAATTTTCTTACTTTTGATAGGTCCCAAATTAATCCTAAAGGCCTAAAATCATTAAATCTAAGTATCTAAGGGGTATGGGTATAGGTTGGGAGCATTTTCCACCCCCTAGCCCCTTTTGTTGACTTTTATGGTCACTCAAACATCCTATTTTTGCTTTATTATGAAAATTGAATGTTTTCATCATGAGTTGAATAACTTTAACTCCACCTTGAGGTTAGCCTTATGTCTAATTGAGTTAGAAGACTCTAGAACCTTTAGGCAAGTGGGGGAGTTATTACATTTTGAAGGTCATTGAGTTTAGGATCTTATTTAGAGGTAAATTTGAGAGAGTTTGAGTGTTCACCCAACCTCTAGTTTTAGAGTGGAATTTATGATTGAAGGAGAAGGAGAAGGCAGGGAATGCTCATCTCAAATTTGTTCAATTGCCATAACCCTATTGTGAAGGTAGGAACCCTTCAAGATCTTTTGGTTCATGTTGTATTCATGTTTAAGTCATTTTGTTTGCATTTGTATGTTCGTGTGCTTGTTGATTATGTTTGGGAGGGATTGAAATGAGTTCTCTTAAATGGTTTTTCTTTGTATTTGTGCTTTGATTTTCAAGGAGATTGTATGGGTATATTGGAATTACTCACCCTCAGATAGGGTAGAAGTGGCCATGTATGGGGGAAGGTCTTTAGTTGGACTTCGACAGTGTAGAGTCTCTTCTCAGAACGAGAAGAGGGAGAGAGGGTAGGGTGTTATGGGCCCCTACTCATCAACATAAACCACATATGAGTTTTGGAATGTAAGAATGGAAGAACAGAAGTTCTTGAGTTTATAGCCCCGAAAGGGCACCTATTTTGGTGGTGTCTGATGTCTCCTATTGAAAAAATCCACCTTCTCCCTAGTCTGCTTCAATGTCGAACCTGTTATGAAAACTTGGGATGGGAGTGAATGTCTCATTTTGTCTTCATGTTATGATTGGTTTTCTCCTAGTCAATTTTTGTTCTCTCCACGATTACTCTGATGTATTACAGAATTCATAATGAATCCCTTGTTAAGGGCCAAGAAGGAAATTCAAAATTGTATTGGATTTCAAATATGTTGGGAGTTTTTCCCTCAGGATATTAATCTTGTGTAAAAAAAATGTTACATTTAAATTATTGTTGAAGTGGCTGCGAAATCGGGTTTTCTTCCTAGTTCTTTCCTGACAGAGCCTTTGAATCAGGTAGTTCAAAAAAAAAAAGTAGTATTCATTCATGTGAGTTTTTTCTTGTAATTTAGTTTATGCATGTGTGTATTGAAAAATAGATAGAATGATGATATACCACTATGCAATTTATGTTTCAAATTATGTTAAAGAAAATTTGATACTTGATTTGGACTTCATTGTATTTTTGTAATTCTTAGAAAGCAAAGTAATCTTATGACTTTGTTTAAACAAAATATTTAAACTCAATGTTTATAACCAACGTTAGAAAGAAAATAATATATCATCCTTGGCTAATTAAGTACATTAGATAATTCAATACTTAGAAAATAATAATAATAAAAGACACACACACACACACACACACACACACACACACACATATATAGTCCCCTTGCCATGATAATATATTTTTCTTTCAAATTTAACACTTAGAGGTAAAAAATAAGGAACAAAAAAAAATATACTTCCTTGTCTTAAAATTCCAACACTAGAAAAATTTTGCATTCTAAGAGTAAAAACTCTCTAGATTTTGTATGAGAAAAAAAAAAATTAAATCCCTTGGAATAACAAGAAATATTCTCTTTAAGATTTCTTTTGAAAGTCATTTGGTTAAATCTATTAAATTATAAAAATTAAGTAAAAAAAAAAAAAAAAAGAAAGAAAGAATGCATAACAAATATCCTAAATATTCAAATATCCCAACTACAAAACTTTATGACATAAATCCTTACCACTTTTGTTGCAGGCTTAATTGACTTAGTATGCATTAAAAGGGATGACATAACCCATGTACCCACATAAATTTTGCAGCCCCAATAGACCAACGTGACATGATAAATTGGATTGAATGGGCAAATTTATGATGGCAGGTTTGTTTTACAATTTTCAAACACTTTTCTTTTGACCTTTTTCCTTGAATGTTTGGGTTGCTGCATATGGCAGCCCTCTTGGTCAGCGTGAGAGACTTAGGATAAGGCATTGGGGGTTGGTAGGAAATTTTGTTGGAGGAATGGTAAAGTTAGATGTTGGTAATTTTGGGTGGGTTAGTAATAAAGTTAGGATAGTTAGGTAGTAAATGTAGCTAGTAATGTTTAATTTAGAATTTAGTTTTAAATCAAATGTAATTAGTAATGATTAATTTAGAATTTAGTTTAAAATTAAATGTAGTTAGTAATGGTTAATTTGGAATTTAGTTTTAAATTAATTGTAATTAGTGTATTTAGAAATAAAGTTTTGTAGTTTTAGAATGTTAGTGGGGTGTTAAAGTAATTGTTATTATTGTTTAGTTTTTTGGTTAGTATTTTTAATTAAGTTTTAAAATTTATGTTTTTATAATTTAATGTATATGTTTTAAATGTTAGAATGTATTTAAAGTGTTGGTTAGTAATGTTTGTTAGGAATTAAATTGTGTTAGAATTTCATAGATTTTAAGATTTATTATTATTAAAAGTTGTGGTCCACATCGTTATTTTATATATTAGTATATTTTAGTTAGAATGTTTTAGTGTTATATTTTAATTAGTTCAATTAGTAAGTTAAAATTAGTTAAGAGTTTGTGTTAGAATATTAGTGTTAGATGTTATTTAGTTTTAATTACTTGTTAAACGTTAAGTTAGGATTGTTAGTGGAGATTGAAGTTAGTTGTTATTTTTGTTGATAGCATTAGTTGTTATTTAATTAATCAGATAATATTACATGTTAGTAAATGATCATTTTATTAAATTAAAAAAAAATATTAATAGTATTTAAATAGTGTGTATTTTCCTTGCTTAAGGAATGACTAATTTAGAAGATATGTAGATCAAGTTTAATGATTAGTGAATCGATGATTTTGTTAGGTTATTTTATTAATGCTTAGTATTTAGGATGAAGATTTAAGTTATGTGTATTTCAATTCTTTGAGTAATATATTTTAATGGAAAGTGGTTTTAATTTAATTATAGTTACGATATCAAATTTGAAAAAGGGTTTAAAGCTCTTATATCAAGGGCTAGTATTAGAGGTTCATGAATAAACATTCTCTTAATGATTAAGTGAAGGGTAGGATTGGAAATGATTAGTTAGAAATCTTATGTTATTAGTCTTTTGTTAGGATTTAAATTTATGTGATGATTATAGTATTGGGATAGTTTTCCTTTGGACTTTAAACCTAGAAGGTGATTAGCAGATCAAGAAGTATTCCAATCAAGTTGACTAGGTAACACAATGATGGGTCAGATTATGATAGAGGCTAATGAGTTAGTCATTGTAAATTTAGCTTAATGATAAATGCCTTAATATTTTAATTAGTTCTAAGTGAGTTATGATAAAATCCAGATCAAGTATTAGTATGTTATGGTAGATTAATTAACTTTATTATAAAAAAAATGGTGTGTTTTTGCCCCGAACTTTGGGCATGACATGTACACCATGGATTCCTATAGGAATTATGATCTAGAAGGATACATTTATGTCTGTAGGAAATCACATAAATTAGGTGATTATGTTCACCAAGGCATTGAATAGGAGGAAGGTTTTAAGAATTTGGAGTGGGAAGAAGTACTACAAAATATTCAGGAACAAAATAGGGAACTAGAACAACAATGGAAAAAAAAATAGAAAAAAATTTAAAGAAGACATTTAGAAGATTCCAAATTCCCCTATTCCAATTTCAAGAACTATAGACGAGCCAATACTTCAGCCCTTGGAGCACGATGTGCAAATCCTTGACAGGATAAATTCCAAGAAGTATGAAAGACTTTTGGAGTCAAGAAAATTTGTAAATGATGATTCTTTTATCAAATCCAAGGAGTTTATGGTTTTTTTGTATAAACACAGAGGCAAATTATTGAGATAGAATATCCAAACTATCTCTCCTAAGAATGAACAAGAAATAATGACAAATTTGAAGGAAGATATCAAAAGGGAAGTTGAGCATATGACTCTGGCAAGAGGAAGGCAACTGTTGAATAAGTAGGGGTGATGGTTCTACCTGGTTAAAATTTGAGTGCATCATACATTTTTGACAATTTAATTAAATTTGGTAAAATGGATATGAAACTTGATGTATAGGGAATCAAAGATGTCATAATTGGTTCAAGATTTGTGGATGATGAAAAATCAATATTGTTGTGGGCCTTATACCCCCCACACAAAAGGCCACTAATCATTGATGTTGATCGAGCTTTTGGTCATTTGATGAAACTAAAAGTAGGGGTGGCAGACCCTAACAAGGTTGTAGGTATGCAAGTTGACTTGACATTGTTTAATAAAGAAAGTGTGAAGCAAGTGACATTTGAGAGGGATAAATGGAAGACATTATATAGAAATATGTTAAAGTTAGGGTAACCTCAAGTGCAACCAATATACAATCATCTATTGATGCTCTGAGAATTGAATTAAAGAAATTGATGCAAAATTGAAATATGTTTCGATGATTAGAAGAGAAGTCTCTGGCACTCTAATTAGAAATCATTTTAAGAAGTTACTTGACAAATTAGGTCAGGTTTGGGATATTTACAATACTTATAAACCCCTAGCTTTGAGACATAATAAGATATATAAGAGCTTGGACAAAGAAAATAATACCCTCAAAGAAGATGAAGATATTCAGGAAGCATAAAGGTTGATTAAGGATCATACTACATATTCACAAGAATTTAAGTTTTCTTTTAGGTTAATGAAGGAATTAGTTATAGAACACAAAGTTATATCTTGACAAGATGAATATGGGGACACCATTGACCAAGAGAGATGGATGGATATGTGTTATGTGATGTAGGAATGAGCCCCAAAAGTTGCACAAAATGATGACCTAGAGATGTCAAAGGCTAGCATACAGATGGAGCAGATGTTCAAAATTGAGATCAAGGCAAGAGAAGTAATCAACAATGTAGATTTACTGGGAAATATCAAATACGTAAAACACATTCGGAAATGTAATAATTTTATTGAATCATCATCATCAAAAAAGGAAGCATAAGTCTTTTTTCTATAAACTTGTTTTACGTGCATACAGTTAATTGTTAATGAGTCGGTTAGTTATAAATTTTGTAAACAAAGGGACATACCCTTTCACTATGTAACCAATATTATTCATACAATTATAAGGGTCAGATTTAGAATAGGATATCATATCATACAGAATTGTTGCCTAGACATTATTCTTATAGTTATACAAAGAGAAGTCAATTCTATTGTGTACTCTAGATTTTGGCTAGAACTATTTGCACGTTTATGATAGTAACAATACTATGAAAAAATAGAGCAATTTATTATGAGTAAATTAAAGAAAAATATTAGATAAGTTCCAGTTGTATGCTCACTGTAATCTAATTGAATATTTATATTAATTTATCTTGTATAGAGAATGCAACAAAATATATTGCAAGTTGCATTTTTGAAATTAAAGTATTAAATGTAGAATTAGCAGTATAACAGTATCAGATAATTATGATCCTTATGAATAGTTTAAGATCTTCAATAGCATTGTGAATCTAGTAATTCCATATCTATACTTCAAGAAACAATAACTATAGTAAGACATGAGAATAGTAATAAATCATCAAATAACAAACACAAACAAAAGAAAAAAAAAAGATGAACTTGATGATCTTGTAAATGATCTTCTAATAACTATACCTAGACAACTTCCACAATAGAGGAAGATGATCTTATAAATTCTATGGAGACAAGAGGACTTGCTATTAGACAAGAGAATTTTATTAATGGTGTGTCAAGTTACCTGCCTAGTTTCTCTGCAAGACCATATATGCCTTCATCAAGCATCTTGTACCTACTATTCTAAACTTTAATAAACAGATAACATTTAAGAACTTACTACATTGGACATTGTTACCTTCTTTCAGCCTCTACCACCATTTTCTAGCTTGTAATCTTTTGCATCATTCTTCTCATTAGCAACTCCTCTTCTCTTGTGACCCCTACCAACACCTCTTACCTTAGGATGGGGAACTTTTGCATCACCATTCTCATTTGAGTTGTGCTATTCCATGATAGAATTAGAAGACTACTATATAGAAACTATGACAATTCTTCTAAAATAAGAAAAATAAAATAAAATAGGAAAAATCTTCACCTCATCTTCCAATACAAATATTGGTGAATCAACATCTCCTTCAACCTTGGCAGCCACAACATTAACCATTTTCAAAATCTACATGACGAAATGGAAATTAAACCCAAAACAATCAAAAGAAGGCAAAATTACAACCATCAAAATATGGAGTTTATACTTTGGTTACAGAATAAACCAGCAAAATGAACGCACATGTAGCCTTTCAGATTGATTAATCATGAAAGATTGGAAAAGAGGTATCATCTTTGAGGAAATATTGGAAATTCAACCTTATCAAATGGAAGAGATATAGGTGTAGAATAGTTTAGGTTTTTGCAAATTGAATTGGAGTCCCTTGAAGATGCTACATCCAACTTTAGATGCATGGCTCTCAAAAACTAAAGCTACATGTTTTAACATTTAACCACATTCAAATAGATATACTACTTCAAGATTTTCATCATTGTCAAGCAACTAAATAGAAGCTATCAATTAAGAATAGATCAAATAAAAAATAGCTCATTATTTTCAAAGATTCGTACCTATACCATAGAGTATCATCCCATCATTCTAGACCTATAATGAATGAAATTGATTAATTAATGAAGGTATGTTAGTTTGAGCTTAACTTGGTTTCAAGAATACTTTAATATTCTCTACTTAATGAGACCAACCACGAGAAGGTGTAATATCATCTAGCCTCACCCCCCCCCCCCCCCCCCCTCCCCAACATGAATCTAAATTCCCCATTATCATCTAATTACATACTTCATTCATTCATTCATCCATTTATGAACTATAACATTCAATCAATACAATCACATAACATTCATTAATATGATATAAAATTCATTAATACTCAATACTAATCAAGACTTCATTAACACATAACAATATTCATTAACATGAAATATTAATCAACATTCATAGATAATTACTTAAAACAACATTCTTTCATTATCCAACAAAGTTTATCAAACAAGGTGTATCAAAAAGTATTTTTTTTAGATAATTTCTTCTTTTTGTTTTTCTTAGCTTTCTTAAGGAAAAGGTTGATAGGAGCATCAATATCTTCCTTATTCTCCTCCTCTTGTAGCACATGTAATGCCAAATTATAATGGCTGCTCTTGTTTTGAGGATCACAAGGCTATTGCACTAAAGGGGGCTATGTTCCAATAACAAGTAAATGGGTTAAATTGGCATACTCTTTTTTTCCTGTTACAAGTGTTTCATTAACTAGTAGAACATAACATGCATTTTTCTTACTTGATAATGCCACATCATGTGCAATAACATTTTGATTCATCGCCACCTCAACATGTTGAACACTTCAAACATGCTCCACTCCTTCACCATGATGTTCAACATGCTCTAAAATATTCAAAAAAAAGGTTACATGTCAAATTGCAATTGAAGATGTTAAATTGTATTCATAATTGTATAACTAATTTCTAATAGAAAATTAATACCTCCATTACTATGATGCGCATCACGACCTTCATCACATATAGGTTTCGTGATAGGATTTGATTGCTGCAATGAAATGTTATGCAATCAATTAATGATAGAAACTAACACCAAAAAAGAAATTTCTCATCTATTCAATTTGATTTACTTTTCATTTGACCAATTCACATGTGTCTCATTTGGTGCACCAAAATTAATTTGCATATGCATACTAGGGTAATCTTTGTATATATTTATACTTTCCAAGTATAAATACATACTTTGATTGATGTCTTATGAGATGATTGATGATTAGGTCATCTTTTTTAGGATGTTGAAAAATCCTTCATTTGGAATTTGAACACTTGTTGTGTTATAATAGATGACCTACAACTTTGTTATACATTCAAATTTTGAATATTTACTTGAAAAAAATGCTACACGTAATAGTGCATTTAGATTTTCCAATGGTTTGATGCAATTCACAATGCCTTCAGGAGTTGCATATTAAGGAAACTTGATTACTTCAAAACTCATTTTGGCTTGCAACTCTTTTTGGTAGACTTCCCTTCCAATGAATTTTGTTGATGAGTTACTAGGGTAAGGATAAGGCAAACAAAGACTTGTCATTAATTTTTCTTATTCATTCATCTTGGCAACATTTCTCCCAAATGAGTTCAAATATTCCTCTCCTTCCTTGATACTCTAGAATTTTTGAATGATAGTTGATGTCTTTATTGATGCCTAAATGTGGTCATGAATTCTATTGCTTGCCAAATACCTATCATTGTTTGTGTTGATTATGTTTATAATATGTCTTACAGTCTTCTTGAGCTTAAAAAGGTCTTTGTTCTTCTTAGCCTACTCTTTGATACTCCCATAAATAGCTCAAAAAAATTGGTGCAATTCAAACCAATCACACAACCTATAAGCATTTTCCATAATTTCACCCACATTTTTCTTTGATTTTCTTGACTAAATTCTTATTTTTTTCATTTGACTCTTTCAAATTATTTTCGTAGGTTGTGATTATTTTATTTTCTTTATGTAGCTCTTGCACCATTATTGACAATTGAAATTCACTTTGTTTCTTCATTTCCTCTTCTTTCTCTACCCATTGTCTTGTTTTTTCCCTCTCAATCTCCAATACCTCATTTAAGTTACTAATTGTGTGTCCACTAGAATCCAACTTTTTGAAAATATCTACTGAAGATTCTCTTTCATTCTCAAATATTTTTTATTTCTTTCTTGCTATTTTCCCCTAAGTTCTTTGAATTTTACATCTCCATACATATTAACATGACTATCACTAAGTTTTTTATAGCTTTCTTCCAATTTTTCCTTCAACTTCTTAAGTTTTATTTCTCTCTCCATATTTACATCACCAAGATTTTTATTGATTCTTGAGAGGAAGCATTTATTATCCTTTTCTTTATTTCTTTGCACCTTTTATCTGTTTCTTTCTCCTTTGCCTTTGCATTTTCTAGGTCTACTTGTAACTTTTCAATTTCCTTCTCCAACCATTTTTTCTATCTCTCCAACTTGAACAATGAACTATAGACCACATAGTTGGTGTTTTTTGTCACGTTGACTTTGACCACATTTTTTACATAGGATGCTAACATGAAAATATGGTGGATTTCTCTAAGTCTCTGGTGGAATATTATCTAGTTGCAAGGGCCAAATAATCATGAACTCCATCATTTATTTATTTTTATTACATGTTGGACATATCCTACTCGATGCAAGTTCTTGAAAAAGTGTCATGTCAATTACATCCTTCTTGAATGCCTTATTATTTTTTGTATCCATTTTTTGGGTTTGTTCAAAATTTGTTACAAAATTATTGAATTCAAAATTTGGGTCTACTAACACAATACAATATTTTAAAGGAGAAAAAGAACTAGCAATGGTGTACTTGTCTCCACCAATACCTGGGGTTTTAATAATTACATTATGAGGATTAGCAATGACTTCACATCTTCATAATCCTACCCCCTTCCACTAATAAGTGGAATTTGTGGACTGTCCTAAGGGTTTTGTACTAAGGAAATTGTACCTGGCATTCTATTAGTATGCATATCTATAACCTTTTACTTCTTTGCACTACTTTATTGGTTACGTTTAGCTACAATATTCACATCAAAGTGCAGTTATAATATATTTTTTAGACCACTAGTACTACCCATGTCTATGTCAATGACAGTTGGAATTGAAGTTTGAATGAACAATGTTGCAATGGGTTCACCTTTTTTTGATGAACCTGATGGGTCATTTCCAATGATTGGATTATGACCATGTACTGGTGCCTCTGCTATGAGAATTGGATACCAAGGTCCTTGACCTATTGGGTCCAACCCACCATCACCTGAATAGCCCATTTTTTCTATAATCAATAACTCTCTTCCATAAGTTTCCCTTTTGTACTATTTTAGTACAACATATGGTGAAGGATCTAGAAATGTACTATTAGTAGTAGTTTGGGGAGTGGATTCAGTGGAACTAGTGATGGTGCCAGTGGATGTAGGATCTTTAAAAACCTCATACTAATTGTCTTCATCTTCAACATCATGTTGTGTACCTACTATATCTGGATGCTCATTATCCCATAATTTTCTAAATGTTTCATCCTCAAGAAAGTCTTCAAAATCTATAGAGGCCTTAGGGTCATCGATATTCTTCCTTATTTTCCAAAAAGTAGTAAGTATTCCTTGATTGAAATATTTTTCTCACTAGCACTTTTCTCCATCTCTTTTTTGACCACTTCCCAAGAGTCCATGTTTTTAAAAATTTCAAGCAATGACACACTCTTGTGTTGACATTTTCTTGCAGGGTTCCTATTTTGTATAAGCTTTGTACCAATTAAATTTACTAAATCATACTACTAGTTTCTAGCAACATCAAATTTAGAAAATGTAAAAAACTCTTGTGTCACTTTGATGCTTTTCTCTCAAATGTGAACCCATTGAATGAGAAAGAAAAGGAATGAAATATGGCTTTCTTTTGCTAACCATGAAATATTACATCTATGTTTTCCATTTGTCATACATATTGCAATGCAAATATAGTCTCTATCACATTGGTGGAAATATGACTAAGTAAGACAAGTTAGTATAGTAATGGAGTTGTCATTTATGGCAACATATATCTTATGTCAAGAAGACGGTATATAGATAAGTATTTCTCAATTAAACATAGAAAATTATCTAAGTATCATGGAGGTTATACAGTAGAGAAGGAACAATTTTGATGAGTATGGATGAAAGAGTAATATTTGGCACATGCGTAGTTAAGGACGAGTAGTACAGAGTGTCATGATGACATGGCTAAGTATGTGTAAAAATACAGATAGTACAAAAAGTTTTATGGTCAATTTACTAGACAGATAGTTTATAGGAAAGAATAGAGCATGGAAAAGTAATGTGAATTATAGGTAAAATAATTATTTTATTTATGAAATAATTTTTTAACTAATTAAGAACAACATCTAGATGTTAATGCTAAGAGGGAAAGATTTAATTTTGTTTTTTGCTAAGTGTGTAAAACAATGAAGGCCGACTAGATAGAGTTTTCTGAAATGTAAAGATATAAAGGAAAGATTGTATTATGCAAAGTAGTGGAAGCTGTATATGTTATGTGAACTGCATGATCCAAATTCTAATGTGTGATCAAAGGTATGCAAAGAGCAATGAAAGTAAGATTAGATATTGAAGATATCAATAGTAAGAGGATTTTATATCTATCTATTTTTGTATAAAGGAATTGTATTGTATAATTGCATGTTTGGGAAATAGGCTCATCTTGTATACTTTATGTAATTGTCTATACCAACTCCTCATAGGGTTGAGGCTTTTAATAGGGCCTAGTCCTCTAACAAGGACCAGGACACTATATGTACTTTATAGACTCCTAACAGGGTCAACATCCTTAACTAGATACTTTTTTTAGTGGATCATTTTATGGGTACCATCCCCACCGAGGTTTTCCCTTAGCCAAGGTTTTCCTAGTTAACAAAGTATGGTGTTATGAGTACTCTTTTTGTATGGTTAATATTACCATTTAGCATGGTTAGTTTACTTTCATATGCATGTTAAAAAGTAATTAACAATACTTAGTTGTGGGTAAAAGTTTGTAGATTACTGATTCACACCCCCCCCCCCCCCCCCTAGTATTATCTATTTCTAACAATGTATTGGAAGTTTGTAGGGTTCTACTTCTAAACTATAAAACCTTAATATAGTGTACTCATCCATAAAGTACTAATCAACTAATTGAATTTGACTTCCCAATTGAATGCATTATTTACAATACATAGGCAATCTAGGCATTGAAATGATTGTAATTTTATGATACATGGGTGCCAAAAAGAACTCTAAAAAGTGGTTAAAGTCACCTTGGTTATCACTCATCCTTATCAGAGGTGCCCATTCATTTATTGTTTTACCAAAATCAAGTTGAAGCTTGTTTGTTTTAGATATTTGATATGTTTTGATAACAAAAGATAGCACAAGTAGGTTATGTATGTAAATGTCTTCTATGAACCTCTTTTAATCATTGACAATCAATCATGCATGCGATGAATAATTTTCTCAAAAAAATAATATCTTATTGGTTTTTTTAGACAAGGATTATTGAAAATCATTTCTAGTATATTGGCACCCACTTTCTTACTACTTTCCAAACCCAAAGACATTAATGGTAGGGATATACTATCTTGAACCCATTGCAAAAAAAATATCAAATTCATAAGGTCATTTATGATCACAAGGTAGATTAAATTTTTCTACTAATCCACTGATATACAAACATTTAATATCTAGTTGGAAGTTCTCATATGTTTCTCCTCATTTTTCTAGGTCAACGTGGGTGGGATTTTGTGCTTCATACCCTAGGGCCAATAGACTAGAAAATTCATTTCGTATTATTGATGTAATTACCTGTTGGACTAACCACCAACATTCCCCTTTAGGATTTGTGACATGGCTTAACTAGCTCCTATGTTCTATAAGTCTAGTGGTTGTATTAGGCATTGAAAGGTCGATCTTTTGGTGTAATGGAAACTCTATCTTGTAACAAGTGGGATCAAAACTTGGTCAGAGGTTTGAATCTCCTTTGGTAACACTAAGGGGTGGATTTTTTGACTAACTACCAACCTTCCCCTTTAGGATTCTTGACATGAATTAACCGCCTCCTGTGTTCTATAACTCTAGTGGTTTTATCAGGCATTGAAAGGTTGATCTATTGGTGTAACGACAACTCTAGCTTGTAACATTAACTCCCATGTTTTTTTATTAACAATTGTCTTTCTATTTTCAACATAGTTTTTGGCATAGATCATTAAAAATTATGGACAAGGGAATACTGGAGGTAGCCCCAAGTGGGTCATTCCCTCAATCCATGTTGCAAATTTATTTACAAAGAACCCTATCATGTTGTTCATTTAACATATTTTGACTCATTTTGTGGATCATTCACTTATTTTCAATTGCATATATGATTGCCTACATACTCCTTCCATAGTAATAGGATCACAAATATCATGGAATTCATTAATGGAACTCGACGTTTTAACTAGTTTGTGCAAGTCTAAAATTGGTTTATTGGTCCATTGTATTTTATTTTGGGTTGCACTTCCACTTCTAGTGTTACTCCTCTTATACTTTTGGTCATCATTGAAAATTTTAAAGAACTATATACAACCACAAGTTACAATTTATAGGCACGCTTAAAATTAAACCCTAAATTGTAATTCTACTATTTTACTTTGCAAGTTAGCTAGCTACTAGAATGTAAACAATTTAAGCTTAGAATGTGTTGTGATGTGTACCCTTATTAGATTCAAAGATTAATTTCTCTCACATTATTCAGCATGATTTCCCCCTAGATTATTACTATGGGGGTTTGGGGGCATTTCCTCTTATAGGGTCCTAGGGCAGAGCCCTAGGTGCGCTCCTTATCACAGTATAGGGTGGGGTCATGAGGTAATGCCCCTATAGGGATTTTTTGGGACACTGCCCCTGAAGGCTCAAATGATTGTATGATTGTAAAAGGCATCAACTTCTATTTTCTATTGGATGACTTATTATAGTCCTAATTTTGTAAGCAGAAAAAATCTTGTATAAAATGGCTTAAGGTTAGGGATTTCATAATGTATGATGAGATTGTACCTTCTTGTGGTGCTATTGAGCTATAAATGATTACATATTGTAATCACAAGATAATAATAATATTGGACTTATTATTTTTGGACCTAGCCTAAAGATTGAGTGAACCATGTTAAATCTTTGTGTTGTGTGTTCTCTTCTGTGTGATTTATTATTTTATGATATTGGTTATATTTTACAGTATCTTTTATTTATTTTTTATGGTTAACCCTAACAAGTGGTATCAGAGTGAGATATCATAATTTTTTTTTGGTTAGCTATCCTTTGTACGAAGGTCTCACAGCTAAGCACGAGTCTCATGGTTAAGTGTGAGCAATGGAAGATGAGGGTAAATTGAAGCTTGACAAGTTTAGTGAGAAAAACTTTTAGTTATGGAAGATGCAAATGGAGGACTATCTTTATCAAAAGTATTTATGCTGACCACTAGAAGGAAAAACCAAGGAATCGATCTCTATGAAAGATGAGGACTAGAATATTTTGGATAGAAAGGAACTTGGAAGTAATTTTTTCTGCCATAATTGGTGGCATTTAATATTACAAAAGCAAAGATGGTTGAAGAGTTATGCAAACCCTATTGGAAATTTTATTGGAAAGATCATTGTGAGAAGAAGATTGAAGATCAAAGAGGGAGATTGTTGTTAAAAGAATGTTTTCAATCATTGTTTTGTCATTGATGTCAAACTTGCTATTTTTAGAATGTCATTTGCTTATAAGATCCAAGTACTATCACTTAGTTGATTGATGAAGAGGATTTAATCAGCAAGATATAATAAGAGCACCTAAGGGAAAGGTTGAGTTATGATGTTGTAATGAAGTGCAAGGATCAGTTAAGACAATGGTTAAAAGGTGTATTGATAACATACTCAAAGATATAGAGTTTGGAAACACTTAGAAACACTGGAGGAATAAGTTGTAACAAGGTTGATTGCAAGGCTTAAACTAAGTTCATCAGTGGGTGTCGAGCAAGGTAGTTGAGGCTAAGCAAATTTTCAATTGAAGTCAAGCAAATGAAAAATCCAATGTGTGTCGAGTGAACTTCAGGTTCCAAGTATAGTTCAAGTGTCAAGAAAAGTAACAAGTGTGAAGCATTAGAAAATCTTAGTAGGTGCCAAGTGAACTTCAGGTGCCGAGCATCAATAAAATATAGTTGATGTCAAGTAACACAGTATATGTCGAGCATCAATATTTTAATAGTGTCGAGCTGTTGCATTATTGGAAATGTCAAAGATTTGCCAAATCTGAGTCGACAAAGTTGTTATCTTGAATTTTGTGAACTAGTTGGAGGACAAGGATAATGAGCTAGTGGCACAAAATTTTATGTAAACCATTTTTGGATGAATTCAAAAGGATTATTCAAGAAGTTTCTAGAGGAAACATAATATGGTTTAGATTCAATGAATCCTATCTAATCCATACGAATTGAAATTAAAGAAGGAAAGAATCAAGAAGGAAAAGAAACCCCAAGACTTCTATTTAAGGAGTCATAGACCAAGAAATAAGAGTTGTTGGTGTGCCAAATTGTGAAGTGGTTAGAAGGGTGTCAAGGAGAAGACATCTAGGAGAAGGAAGAACAGAGCACCGAGACTCTGCTTCAATAAGTGGTCATGAAGAAATGATTGCACTAGTAATTTGAACATGGACACTGAAGGAGACTAAGCTTGAAAGGAGGGGAAGCTATCAAGAGTTGTAGAGATTGAAAGCCAGGCAATGTTATGAGCTAAGAAGTGATCTGAGATCTACAAGTTGAGTTGTATTCTATAATTAGGTCAAAACCCCTTACTGTTACTCTCTAGCAATTGTATTAGTTAGGGTAAAGGAAAATTCTATGGACTTAGGTTGGTTTAATAGCCATTTATAAATCCTTTAGTAGGGTGTCATTCCAAGTGAATGTTCTAAAGTCCTCTAACCAGGCCCACTTCTAATAGGGTGGTTAAATCCTTTAACCAGGTCACATTTAACAGTGTGTTGTAGTCTTTAACAGGGTAGGCCTTTCATACAACATCACTTCAAAAGAGTGATAATGGAGTAGTGTTGGTGCAAATACGTATTTACTTATTACACTTACTTAAGTTTACTTAGGTTAATGCATTATTTAATTATTTTACATTATTTTATTAGTTTATTTAGGTGAGATACTTAGGAGTTTGTGTACTCTCATGAGTTACACAACTCTAATTATGCACATGGTGTCTACAACACATGAGTTTGCATCATTCACTAAGTTGTCATGTTGATAACACAATTATTCACACTCCTTATTTAGCACATGTTGTCTACACCACTGATTTGTGTGATACACCATCATAGGCTTATCTTCACATCATCACACTTAATTCTATGCTTAATGGAGGATAACCCATATCTGGTGGACATGTGCCTGGTTGTATGACGTATCATGATGCTAATTTATATGCATTCTAGAAGCTCTCTTGAGGCCTTTATATATACACACTCCTAGTGTACTCTTAAGCTGGCATATTGAATGAATATCATCATTCTGATCATACTCTGTCTATTTTGGTCTATTGTGTGCTTGTGTTTGAGTTCCTTGGTCTTGGGTGAATTCTAGCCTAAGCCAAATTCTTACAAGTAGCATGTTACTAGTGGTTTTTCCCAAATTGGGTTTCCACATAAATTATTTTGTTATGTGTTGATTATTTATGTGTTATGCTTACATGTTGATTTACAGTAACTTGCTGATTAGGAAAGTTAAAGCTTGGATGAATGAATGGTTGAATGGGCTCACTACACTAAGTAACCTTACAGTAACTTGCTGATTAGGAAAGTTAAAGCTTGGATGAATGAATGGTTGAATGGGCTCACTACACTTAGTAAAAAGTTTGAATTGGACATTTGGATCTTGAATAACTTATTCAACCCCCCTGTCAATTATTCTAAAGCATTTCTAACAAACCCTAGCAAAACTATATGAAAATCCCTTTTCTTCAAACAAGATATTTCTCATGAAACATTTATTCGATATGAAGATGGAAGAAGGTGGATTTTAGTTGATAATCTAAATGAGTTTTATACGATTACTAGTTAGTTATCTTATGTAAATGTCAATTTTGATGAATAAATTAGGGGTCTCTTGATTTTGTGTTCTTTGTCTAAAAGTTGGAATGGTTTGGTAATGGTTGTGATTAATTATGTTTCTAGATTTAATACCATGAAATTTCATAATGTGATTGGTGTTATTTTGGGTGAGGAAATTTGTAGCAAAAGCTCAAGTGGATGTACATCAAAAATTATTTTGAATGCACAAAGAAGAGGGGGAAGAATTTAAAGATGAAACAATTCTAGAAATCATGGAAAATCAAGAGGAAAGTCAAAGGAAAAGAGGTCTCAATCTAGAGGACCAAGATATTGTTAGTACTGTGGAAAACTAGGGCATAAGAAGAAATATCATTGGACTCAAAAGAAAAATGATGGAGACAAATAAGAAGGGAACAAGGAGGAAAATCTGGTAAGTAATAAGTTTGAAGAGGATGTTTTTCTTCTTTCTTCAGAAAGTGTTGATGATTCATGGGTTCTAGATTCAGGGGCTTCATTTCATGCTACTCCCTCTAGAGGTTATTTGCTTGATTATGTCCAAGGGGATTTTGGTTTGTCTATTTGGGGGATAATGAATCCTTTCAAATTGTTAATATGGATTTCTATGAAAGTTGTATTTATGGAAAACAATAGAGAGTTAATTTTTTGAAGAGTGGGAAGGAAAAAAAAATTAAGAAATTAGAGCTTGTGCATACATATGTATGGGGAGTAGCTCAGGTATCATCCCTTGGCAGCTCTCATTATTATGTCACATTCATTGTTGATGCAACTAGAAAATTATGGGTTTATTTCCTTAGGAAAAAATATGATGTACTTATAACTTTTAAGAAATGGAAATGCTTGGTTGAAAATAAGACTAGTAAAAGATTAAAATGTCTCAGATCTGATAATGGTGGTGAGTATTGCAAAAATGAATTTGAAGATTATTATTTCTTTAATAGTATTCATAGACATAAAATTGTTCCAAGGACTCCACAAGAAAATGGAGTGGTTGAACACATGAATAGAACAATAATGGAGTGTGCAAAGAGCATGAAGTTGCATATTGGGTTGCCTTTAAACATGTGGGCTAAGTCTGTCAATACTGCTATATAATTTATCAATATAAGTCTCTTTATTCTTTTGGGATGTGTTATTCCAGAAGAAGCATGGACATGTAAGAAGGTAATTTATTATTTTCTTAGAACCTTTGGTTGTGAAGCATTTGCACGCATAGATTCTAAAAATAGAACCAAGCCGAAAGTTAAATCAAAGAAATGTGTATTTTTTGGATATGGCATTGATGCATAGGCTTTGGAATTTTTGAAATCTTAAAATTGTAAGAAGTAGGGATGTCATATTCAATGAGAAAGTATTGTACAAAGATATGTTGTAGCAACATGAGAAGAAAGAAAATGATTATGTAGTGTTGGATGATACTTCAAAAGATGATGTTCAAATAGTTCCTCATTCTCCACAACAACAAATATCATACACACTAATGAATGTTAGATGGTCAACAAGGCTAAGTAGACCTCCATAAACATTTTCTCCCTCTTTGTATTATATTTTATCAATAGATGTTGGTGAACCTAAATGTTATGATGAAGCTATGTAGGTGGATACAAAGATTCAATGGGAGTCTGCAATCATAGAACAAATGACTCCTTACTAAAAATTAAAACTTGGGATTTATGTAATTTTCCTATAGCTAAAAGGGTTTTATAGAATAAATGAGTTTACATGTTCAAATAAGAGGATGGAAGTAAGAAGAGATTTAAAGCCATGTTAGTTGTAAAATGATTTGCATAGAAAAAGGGCATTGATTTTGATGAGATATTTTTCCCTGTTGTTAAAATGACTTTTATTTGCACTATTTTAAGTATATTGGCTACTAAAGATTTTCATTTGGAGATGCTTGATATTAAAATAGTTTTTCTTCATGGTGATTTGGATGAAGAAATATATATGGTATAGTCATAGGGATTTGAGGTCAAAGGTAGGGAGAACTTAGTGTGCGGATTCAAGAAAAGTTCATATGGCTTAAAATAAGCACTTTGGCAATGGTATCTTAAATTTGATAGTTTTATGAATGAGCATGGTTATACTTGGTGGCATTCTAACTATTGTGTTTATTTTAAGAGGTTAGGTGATGAAAACTACATTATTTTATGCTTATATGTTCATGATATGCTTGTAGTTGGGTCTAACATGGATCACATTAAAGGGTTAAAACAATAATTAGCACATTCCTTTTCTATGAAGGATTTGAGGGTAGAAAAACAAATCCTTAGTATGAAAATTTGTAGAGATAAGAAGCACAAAAAAATGGCAATATCTCAAATTGATTATATTGACAAGGTGTTACAACTTTTCTCTATGGATATTGCTAAATTTGTCAGCACGCCTTTACGTGGTCATTTAAAATTGACTAAGGAGATGTGTCTAAAAACACTATAAGAGGAGGCTAAGATGTCCAAGGTACCTTATACTTTAGCTGTAAGAAATTTAATGTATATTATTTTATATACTAAGCAAGATATTTCACATGCAGTGGAGTTGCTAGAAGGTATATAAGTCATCTAGAGATTGAGCATTGGAATGCAATCAACTTGATTCTCAAATATTTGAGAGGAACATCTAGTAAGTGTTTACATTTTGGAAGTTGTACTACTAATTTAAAGGGCTATGTTGACTTAGATTTGGAAAAGGATATTAATACCAGGAGGAGTACTATAGGTCATGTATTTAATATTGGTGGGAGAGCAGTGAGTTGGATTTCTCAGTTATAGAAGGTTAATGTTTTAGCCACTATAGAGGTAGAGTATTTTTCTACTATAGAGGAATCCAAGGAGATGATATGGCTTCAATTATTCATGGAAGAGTTGGGACACCCACACATGGAAAATTATTTGTTTACAAATAGCTAGAGTGTCATTAATCTTGCAAAGAATATTGTTCTACATTCAAATACAAAGCACATATAGTTGTGATACCATTTCATTTAGTTAGTTTTGGATAATGGATAGTTAAAGCTGGAGAAGATACACCAGATGATAATCTTGCATATATGTTTACTAAGACAATAATAAGAGAGAAGCTAAACTCCTCTTCAACTTCAATTGGTCTTCTTGATTGAATAGAAAAAAAGAAAAAAAGATTCCAAGGTGGTTTGATATACTAGTAGGAGCTACAATTTTAGTGATTCTATGATCAGTCTCAATAATGTAAATTGTAGAATTGGTAGAGTCAAGACTATGTTTGATATCAATTTTTGTTACGTGCATTGTGTTGGAAATGTAAGAGGAGTGACTAAGAGGGGAGGGTGAATAATTTACCACAAAAATAATTTCAAGTCCCTTAGATATCAATACAAGCTTCTCACTTAGTAAACCAAATACTTGCTCTACTCGATTAGAACTAGATCTACAATGTAACTTGATTAGCAAAGTAGTCTTAAGATATTAATGTGTATTAACCTTTAGTAACTTGGTTGCAAAAACATAAAGCATTAATCAAATAATATGAACACATGAGACACCAAGATTTAACATGGAAACCCAATTTGAGAAAACCACCACTACAACTACTTACAAATTTTCACTCTTCTAAAGTGAGCCTTGTTAGGATCCAACCCTATTAAAGGTTAGAAAAAACATAGTTAGGTGTGACCATGTTAGAGGATTTGAATCACTCTATTAGGAGTGGCCTTGTTAGAGGTCTCCAGACACTTCAATCTAGAAATGTCACCTTGTTAGAGGATTTACAAAATTATTGTTTATTCAACTCTATTAAGAGATTTCTTCATTGGTACAATTGTTAGAGAGTAAAAATAATTGACCTAATTAATGAAGCAACTAACTTTGCAGATTCGTATCATTGTTTTGGTTTATCCTCTTGATCCTCCCTAATCAAAATATTCTTTGCAACTCCTTGGATGTTTTGTCTTTAATCAGATATCATTCTCATTTCACATATTTCTCATTCATTTAATTGCTTTATTCAATCAAAAACTTGACCTTTCATATATATTAAACCCAATTTCAATTCATCTTGAATACCCTTTCAAACAAACATTTAACATCCACTAGGTTAGCTTGTATTAACTATTTAATTCACAAAAGTAATATGTTGTCAGTCAGCTACTTAAATGAGTCACTTGATTAATACCGAATTCCTTTGTAACTGACCAAACTCGGGTAATAATAACTCCCTTCATTGACTAATACAAGTTTACAAGGACTCACAAATCACATAATCATAACTTCATAACTTATCAGGGCAATATTGCACATTTTTGTAAACTTCTAACTGAATCAACAAACTAGGACAAAATTTTCCACTTGAGAAGAGATGATCATAACTTTCACCAATTAAGTAATGAATAAAAATAATTTCATGAGATTAAATAAAGATTAAATATAGATGTTTCTCCATATTTATAACCAAAACCATTCAATAGAACAAAAGTTATTAAACTTTTTCCAAAATTGCCAACTCAAGGACAAATTTAGACCTGCATTCACCGAAATGGCCATAACTTCTGCAACACTTAATGGAATTTGATAAAACTAAAACCAAAAGTAAGATAGCTCAAATACCTTTTCAAAAATATAAGATTCAGGTCTGTATCTTTTCCTATGAATTTGTACCTATAGAAACAACAGTCATATTTATGGAAATTTACATAGAAAATTAACATAAAACTTACAAAACAAAATCTCATTTCATTTCTATTATCCTCAAAAATATTTCTAACCATTCCCATATATAAATTACAACCATTACATGAAATTTTAATTTATTTTTAATTCATCTAACTATTGGATACCTCCTATGACCTTTCACCTTCTCTCTTACATCATTTTTTTCATATTGTCACATTTTAAGACAATATTTACTTACATATTTGGCAACTTTTAAATTTTTCCATAAACTAACTCCAAGACTCCTAAAACTAATAAAATAAAACATAAACACATTATTCCTATCATACTCTATGACATTTACTTACTTTTATCAAACTTGACCATATGAACTTAAATGGACAACATTGACAATATTTTACAAATTGATTCTAAGGCTTACCTTAGCCTTACATGTTGACTCAAATAAACATGAAATATATTGACAAACATTAATTTGATATTTCAGAAAAAACATAAATGAGATATGTATAATTTATGTCTATTTTTCTAGGTGCTCCTGCACCATACTCTTGACTTTCAAAGCTTTCCAAGTCCCTTGGAAAGGAGTAAAAAGAAAGCTTATCTTCATCTTCATGTTTGGTCTCTCAATCCTCTTGCTTAAAGAATATGACCTTGTCATGAAAACATTTATGCCATTTATAATCTCATTTCTCTATCACCTACATTGAAAATAACATAGTGAAAAATTCATGGATAAAATCAATAGGATCAATATCAAATTCAATCATAAATCTTGCATCTTTTCTCTCAAGTCTTCTTGGGAACTCTTCACATTTGTCTTCACTTTCAACATACATTCAATCACTCTCTACTCTTTGTTCATGCACAACCTTGATTTCTTATTTTTGAATAGAAATATCATCATGAGATTCATCAGCAATGGTACCATCCTTTTGGTCTTTAACCACAACCATATTATCAACACTAGTATTTTTGTGTGTAAGTTCTACAATGAGTAAAGAAATTTGTTCATCTTCTTTCACAATTTTGATGCAGGAGCATCCAAAGGTATAAGGGCAATCCCGTGTCACCCAAAAAAAACATACCTAGAGAAAGTTTTTGTTTCATGTGTTTTCATTTCTGGATACCCATTTGGGTCAAATAAAGGTTCCAACTCTCAGTTCCACTATCTATGTTCTGGGTTAGAGTATTTGAGCACCTTGGGATACGTGTAAATGCAAAAAAAAAGGACTATGTAATTGAGCCATAATTATGGTGAATTAGAGGGTGTAAATTGGATGGAGGATTAAAATTGTAATTTAGAACATTCTAGAAAAAGAATCAGGTCAAAAGGTTGTACGGTTTGAAAGTTATTGTAGTTTTCCAATTTTTGGAGACCTCCTAAGAATGCTTCAAAGTCAAGTTTGAGGCATTAAATAACCTCATACAAGGCCAAAAAATGGAGGATGAGTGAAGCTGGTCCATAGGGCTATGGAGCACTTCAAGAGCTTTCCAAAAATGTAAACAGTTCGTCGATCAAAGCTATGGTTCAAAAGTTATGCCTCCCAGAAGTTCGACTATCATTTTTGGATTCTTCTAATTTTGTACCGACTTCTAAAGTGACTTATGGAACCTTCCATTTTGGTGGTGGATGCCAACTAGTACTTTCTAAAATGTATTCCTAATCCTTAACCCTTTGGGGTCTATTTAAGGACATTTCTAGCATTGCAAAAGACAGTTCAGAGTGGAGTTTGAGAAAGTGTACTAGGAGAAGAAATTATCTCTAGATTTATGCTATTGTAAGCCCATGGGGCATGTTTTTGGAGTCTGTTTCTCTGCACTAAGTGTGCTAGCATATTTCCATAGTTAATAAAATTTTCCCTTTCCTATTGTGTCCATTATGTGCTTGGGTTGTGTCTTCATCAAGTGGTATCAGAGCGGACTTTCCTGAGTGTGTAGATAGAGTGCCGACTGTGAGGTAATTTGCACCAGGATTGTATGGTTGTGGGTTTGAGTTAAGAAGATGCCTCCATGAAGAGAGTGTGGTGGAAGGGCCGGAGCTATTAATCCTGAGGAGGTTAGAGCCCTCCAAAGGTAGGTTCAAGCATTGCAGGAGGAGCTCCGTAGAGGAACAAATGTTGCTACAAGTGATGAAAGTGAGGATGAAAATGAGGAAGAAGAAATTGGACCAAAAGGGGAAGTTGAAGGGGAAGTTCTGAATCAGGTAGAGGAGAGGCTTTTTAGGGCCATTACTAAGTTTGGGAAAAGACCTACAATTGATGTGGGTGTATTTTCAAGAAATCTGAAACTAGATGAGTTGATCGACTAGATCAATGAACTGGAAGAGTACTTTGAGTATGAGGATATTAGGGATCTAGATAGGGTTAAGTTTGCAAAGGCCATGCCAAATTTGGTGGCAAGAGGTTCAATTGGAAATAAATAGAAGAGGAAAGGAGAAGATCACAAGGTGGGATCGCATGGTGGACAAACTAAAGAAGTAGTTCATTCCTGTTGACTATGAGCTTGATTTGTTTAAGAAGACATATGGGTTAAAGCAAGCAGGAAAATGACTCCAGGAATATACAGAGGAGTTTTACTGACTTTTGATTAGAGTAGGGCATGCAAAAGAAAAGAAGGAGAAGGTTGCTTGTTATATCAGTGGGTTACAACCTAGCATCCAAGAGGAATTAAGTTTGGTAAGAATTACTAGTGTTGAAGAGGCATACCAGTTTTCCCTACGAGTTGAAGAGAAGCTAAATAAAAAGTTGGAAGGGAGACAAAGAGGGCATGGTCAAGGAGGAAGGGGTAGTGGTAGGTCATCTGGAGGTTGAAATGGGGCCCAAAGAAAAAATGAATATGTGGGTACTAGTAGGAACTAGAGGAATAAGGATTTCAACCGCTCCTATGATCAAAACTTTGGAGATCAGAGAGGAAGAGGTAGAGGATGTGGACAAGGTTTAGGAAGAGGATGTTTTTGTGGTACCTATTTTCATTGCAATGAACAAGGCCATTGTGCCTTTGAGTGCCCTCAACGACAAGGAAGGATAGATAGGAGGGCTGAGGGCCAAGCTAGGGTTGCTAATGTGGATGAGGATGCATAGTCATCACATTCAAAGGATGCAAAAAGAGGAGAGACTTTAGTAAATGAAAGGGTCCTTCTAAGTGGTGAGATTGAACCAAGACAAAGGAGGAGTCTATTTCATACCAAGTGCAAATGTGAGAATAAATGTTGTGATGTGATCATTGATGGTGATAGCACTAACAACTTGGTGTTAGAAGAGATGGTCTTTAAGCTGAAGCTCAAGAGGGAGAAACACCCCCAACCCTATCAAATCGCTTGGGTGAAGGATGATCATAAGGTCTTGGTAAGTGAACAATGTTTAGTGAAGTTCAAAATTGGGAGTTACCATGATGAAGTTCTCTGTGATATTATTCCAATGGATGTCTGCCATCTATTGTTGGGAAGACCATGGTAGTTTGACAGGCATGTAGTACATGATAGTCATGCAAACACATACTCTCTTACAAAGGATGGAGTTCGCCACAAACTGAAGCCCATGGTAAAGGAAGATGAAAAGGTATGCAACAGTGCTAGGATATGTCTTGTTTATGGAAGAAAGTTTTTAGAAGGCATGAAAAATCACCGTATGTGCTATGCTTTGATTCCTAGAAAAGATAAGGAAGGTAGTAGTGAAATACCACTTGAAGTTTCAGATTTATTAAGTGAGTTTGGAGATATCATTTCTGATAATGTTTTAAAAGGATTGCCACTAGTAAGGAAAATCAGTCATTAGATAGATTTAATCCCTAGAGGTAGTTTTCCTAACATGGATGCTCATAGGATGACTCCTATTGAAACTAAGGAGCTAAATAGACAAGTTCAGGAGCTATTGAAGAAGTGTTTGATTTGAGAGAGCCTAAGTCCATGTGCAGTACCTGCAGTACTGGCACCAAAGAAGGATGGAGAGTGGAGAATGTGTATGGACTCTCGAGCTATAAATAGGATAACCATCAAGTATCAGTTTCCTTTGCCAAGAATGGATAATCTTATGGATTACTTGAGTGGAGCTTAGTACTTCACAAAAATAGATCTCAAGAGTTGCTATCACCAGATGTGGATACGAGAATGAGATGAGTGGAAAACTACTTTCAAGACCAAGGAGGGTCTTTATGAGTGGCTGGTCATGCCCTTTGGATTGACGAACGCCCCAAGCACCTTCATGCAGCTTATGAATGAGGTACTTAAGAAGTTCTTCGGAAAATTTGTTATTGTCTATTTGGATGATATTTTAATTTTCAGCAAGACTTTGGAAGAACATTTATTGCATATGTGTAGTGTCCTTGAAAGGTCAAGGAAAGAGAAACTGTTAATTAATCTAAAGAAGTGTAGCTTTGCTAAAAAAGAGTTACTCTACCTAGGGTTTCTTGTATCACCTGAAGGTCAGAAGGTGAAAGCCATTGTGGAATGGCCTACTCCAAGGTCTACTACTGAGGTGAGATCATTTCATGGTCTATTTAGTTTCTACAAGAAGTTCATTAAGAATTTTAGTGGCATATGTGCACCCCTAACTGATACAATAAGAGGGGATAGAAAAGAGTTCAAATGGACTACAGTAGCTACAAGAAGTTTTGAATTGCTGAAGAAGAAGGTGACAAAACAACCTATGTTGGCACTTCCTAATTTTAGCAAGGTGTTCTAGGTGGATTGTGATGCTAGTGGCAGTGCTATTGGGGCTGTATTAATCCAAGAAGGTAAGCCTATTGCATATTTTAGTGAAAAATTGAATGATGCAAAAAAGAAGTATTATGTTTATGATCAAGAGTTCTATGCAATAGTTCAGGCCTTAAAGAAATGGAGGCATTATTTATTGCCAAAGGAATTTTTTTTATATACTAATCACCAGGCATTATAGTATCTAAATAGCCAAGGTAAATTGAATCAGAGGCATATCAAGTGGGTAGAGTTCTTGTAGAGCTATACATTTGTGTTGAAGCATAGAAGTGGAAAATCTAACAGGGTTGCAAATGCATTAAGTAGGAGGCAGTTGTTGCTTACAGTAATGCAGGTTGAAGTAGTTGGGTTTGATGAACTCAAGTATCTGTACCCTAAGGATCCTAATTTTACTGAAGCATGGAAAGCTTGTAAAGAACATGTTGTTGGAGACAGAACTAAGTGGTTAGACTATCTAATTTAGGATGGTATGTTGTTCAAGGGCGGTCAATTGTACATTCCAAGGAGTTCCATAAGGGAAATTTTGATTAAGGAGAAACACAGTGGAGGGATGGTAGGACATTTTGGTCGAGATAAGACCATTTCCATTCTTAGAGAACATTATTTTTGGCCTCAAATTTCATAGGATGTGAAGAATTTTGTATAGAGTTATCAGGTTTGTCAAGTGGCCAAGGGATTTAGTCACAATACTGGACTTTATCAACTATTGCCTATTCCATCAAAGCCATGGGAGGAAATAAGTATGGATTTTGTTCTTGGATTGCCGAGGACACAAAGGGGTAATGAATTAGTATTTGTGGTGGTTGATAGGTTCTCCAAAATGGCACATTTCATTCCATGCCATAAAACTCATGACGTTGTCCATATTGTAGACTTGTTTTTCAGAGAGGTGGTAAGACTACATAGCCATCCAAAGAGTATAGTTTTTAACAGAGACACTAAATTTGTGGGGTATTTCTGGAGAACATTGTGGAAGAAGTTGAGAACGGACTTGAAATTCAGTTCCACACATCATTCACAGACTGACAGTCAGATAGAAGTAGTAAATAGAAATCTAGGCAATTTGTTGAGATGTTTAGTTGGGGATAAGCCCAAGGGATGGGTTTTGATTCTACCACAAGCAGAATTTTCTTACAATAACTCTATAAATAGGAGTATTGGTAAATCACCATTCCAAATTGTATATGGAAGTAGCCCAAGGACTGCACTAGAATTGAGGAAGATGGAGTAAGGGGAGAGGACAAGTGCTGAAGCAAACAAGTTTGTTGAACATATCAAACGCCAACATGAGGAGGTCCAGGCACACGTTATCAAGATGAATCAATAGTATAAAGCTAGGGCTGATCAAAGGAGAAGACATAAGGAGTTCCAAGTAGGGGATCTAGTCATGGTAGACTTAAGAAAGGAAAGATTTCTAGTAGGTACTTACAACAAGCTAAGGATGAAGAAATTTGGCCACTGCAAAATTCTGAAGAAACATGACTCAGGAAATGCATATGAGGTGGAGTTGCCAGATGGAATTCACATTTATCCTATCTTCAACATTGCAAACTTGACAGAGTATCATGATGATGATGCAGATGAGGAGCTGATATTAGAGCCATGTCCAATTCCTGCTTCTAAGAAGAAGGAGATAGAAGAGATTCTGGATAGTCGTGTGGGCAGGAGTACTAGAAAGAGGTAGTATGAAGAGTATTTGGTTAAGTGGAAAGGATGACCGATAGATGACTCAACTTGGATATTAGCAGTTGAGGTTTCCCATTTGGGATTTCCTCTACCATCCATAAAGTGATAGGGTCACTTTTCAATCTACCCTGGGTTTCTGATGCAGGAGCATCCAAAGGTATAAGGGCAATCCTATGTCACCCAAAAAAAATGTACCTAGATATAGTTTCTATTTCATGTGTTTTTCATTTCTAAATACCCATTTAGGTCAAATAAAGGTTCCAACTCTCACAGTTCCACTATCTGTGTTCTGGGTTAGAGTATTTGAGCACCTTGGGATACGTGTAAATGTCAAAAAAATAGGACTATGTAATTGAGCCATAATTATGGTGAACTAGAAGGTGTAAATTATAGGGAGGATTAAAATTATAATTTAGAACATTCTAGAAAAAGAATCAGGTCAAAAGGCTACACGGTTTGAAAGTTATTGCAGTTTTTTGATTTCTGGAGAGCTCCTTAGAATGCTTCAAAGTCAGGTTTGAGGCATTAAATGACCTTGTACAAGGCCAAAAAATGGGGGATGAGTGAAGCTAGTTCATAGGACTATAGAGTACTTTAAGAGCTTTCTGAAAATGTAAACGCTTCGTCGATCAGAGCTATGGTTCAAAAGTTATGCCTCTTGGAAGTTCGGCTACCATTTATGGATTCTTCTAATTTTGTACTGACTTCTAAAGTGACTTCTGGAACCTTCCATTTTGGCAGTGGATGCCAACTAGCACTTTCTAGAATGTATTCCTAATCCTTAACCCTTTGGGATCTATTTAAGGACATTTCTGGCATTGTAAAAGATAGTTCAGAGTGGAGTTTGAGAAAGGGTACTAGGAGAAGAAATTATCTCCAGATTTATGCTATTGTAAGCCCATAGGACATGTTTTTGGAGTTTGTTTCTCTGTACTAAGTGTACTAGCATATTTTCTTAGTTAATAAAATTTTCCCTTTCCTGTTGTGTCCATTTCATGCTTGGGTTGTGTCTTCATCAAATTTGGACAATAGGTTCATGGTTTATCTCTTCCTTTTGAGTTGCAATCATCTCTCCCAAAGCTTGATTTTTCTCTTCCATATTCTTTAACTTTACCCTCAAGTTCATTAATTTAATTCTTCCTTTATCTCCTTCATCTCTTCTTCTTTTCTCTTCCTTCTCTCTTCATTTTTCCTCTTCTTTTCTTCTTCTTCTTTCCTTTTATTTTCATCTCATTTCTTCTCCTTTTGTGAATCCTTACCCTATATATACTTCCTAAAAAATGATAACCCTCCGAGAAATATTATATCTTCTTACCTATCTTTTCTTGCCCATCTTTTCTTGCCTCACCTAGGTTTTCCTCTCTTTTTAACTACCTTGTTTCTTGGCATCCAGGTTCTCTCTTCAACCTATAAAATGCAAACACCAACCCCACATAATTTCATTTGTCCATATCTTTTGGGATATAATACCAATTTGATGGAAGTGTACAGGGGCTCAAAAATCACATAATCACAACTTCATAACTTATTATGGCAATATTGCACATTTTTGCAAACTTTTGACCAAATCAACAAACTAGAATAGAATTTTCCACTTGAGAAGAGATGATCATAACTTTCACCAATTATGTAATAAATAAAAATTAAGATTAAATAAATATAAACTATAGATTTTTCTCCATATTTATAGCCAAATCCATTCAATAGAACAAAATTTATTAAACCTTTTCCAAAACTGCCAACTCTAGGACAGATTCAGACTTGTATACACCAAAATGGCCATAACTTCTACAACACTTAATGGAATTTGATTTTTATTTTTTTTTAAAGATAACTCAAATACCTTTCCAAAATTATAAGTTTCAGGGCTGTATCTTTTCATATGTATTTGTACCAATAGAAACAATAGCCAGGTTTATGTACATTTACATAAAAAATTAAAATAAAACTTACAAAACAAAATCTCCTTTCATTTCTATTCTCCTAAAAAATATTTCCAATCATTACCATTTGTAAATAATGACAATTACATGAAATTTTAATTTCTTTTAAATTCCTCTAACTATTGGATACCTCCTATGACCTTTCACCTTCTCTCTTACATCATATTTTTCATATTGTCACATTTTATGACAATATTTATTTAAATATTTGACAACTTTTGAATTTTTTCATAAATGACCTCCAAGACTCATAAAAATATAAAAATAAAACATAAACACATTATTCCTATCATACTCTATGGAATTTACTTACATTTATCAAACTTGACCATATGAACTTAAATGGGAAACATTTTACAAATTGATTCCAAAGCTTAACTTAGGCTTACATGTTGACTCAAATAGACATAGAATATATTGACAAATATTAAATTGAAATTTTAGAAAAAACATTAATAAGATATGTATTATTTATGTCAATTGTTCTAGGTGCTTCTACACCCTTGACTGACCTAACTTGGTTTATACTAACTTTCTTTGATGACTAACTGAACTTGGTTCCTATTGAATTCAGCTCGGTTGATACTAGAGTCTTCTATAGTGCCTGACTGAACTTGGTTAACACTAGTTGTGCTAAATTAGAGTTTGATATTTGTTTAACATTAATGACAATATATAATTTAATATTTTTTTTCAACAATCTCCCTACTTGGCATTGATGGAAACACAACATGTCATTATGTAGGGAAAACTTGGAGCAATAGAATGATTTATAATATTATATAATATCCTTAGCTATCCTTAGTTTTATTTTGATTCTTTGTCCATGAGAACTCCCTGTAGCATCTTGTCTTTAGACTCTATCTGATCAAACTCTCCCACTTGCTCTTAGACAAATCTCTTCCTTTGATTCTTTGACATAACATCAATCTCTCCCTCTTTGACATAAAATGCCAAAGACTTTATACAATTAGTTTGAAATGTACATGATGTACTAATTCATATGCAATGTGCTCTAAAATCCTTTCATCAACTTGATAGTTTGTCAATGAAGCTTTGTTGATGCATCACTAATATGTACTCTAGTGAGCATCAAATAGGGGAATGACCCCTAACTTACCTCTTAGATACAAAAATGCATCGTTAGGTAATGGCTTGGTGAATATATCTGCAACCTTCTCCTTGGTGTTCACATATTCTAATATTACTTCATTGCCTTGAACTAATTCTCTCAAAAAATGATACGTGATTGCAATGTGTTTTTTCATAGTGTGCATCACTAGATTCTTGGATATGTTGATTGCACTTGTGTTATCACAATAGATAACCATTGGGTTCTTGACTTCTTCCTTCATTCTTGAAAATAGTTTTTTTTATCCAAATTATGTTGGAACAATTAACTGCTACAACAACATATTCTACCTCTACCATAGACTAAGGGATGTAATTCTACTTCTTACTTTTACATGATACTAACCTCTTTCCAAGAAAGAATGCTCATCCACTAGTTCTTTTCCTATCATCAATGCTTCTAGCCCAATCTGCATCAATAAAGGATTTCAACTCAAAGTTTCCTCCTTTCTTGTACCATAAACCATAGTCTTCAGTGCCTTTTAGATATCTCATAATTATTTTGACTACCATCATATGGTTTTCTCTAGGATTTATAGAAAACCTTGCAACTATACCAACTACTAATGCAATATCAGGCCTTGTGTGTACCACATACTCAAGTTTTCCAATTATGGATTTCTAGGTAGTCTCATTTACCTCCTTTGAATCATCATTTTAGGATAGTTTTTGTTTATTAGACATAGGTGTTCTAACTGGTTGAAATCTTCCATTCTAAAGGTCTTCAATATTTCCTTGATGTACTTTGACTGAGTAATGTAGATGACATCCTTCATTTGATGAACTTGTAAACCAACAAAGAATTTTATCTCACTTTCCATTTCTTCTACCAAGCATATAGTATCCATAATTAAATTTTCTTCATTATCATGTTTAGGATAACCATTATGAAGATACCATAATTCACTACATGTTGCAACTTTATTGTTTGATGTGAAAACACCTAACACACCTTCCTTGAGATCTTCATATTCAAAATCATTATCATCAATTGGAGTCACCATTTCTTTATCTTCATAGCTAGAGGACAAATCACTCTCAAATTCTTCATCAACTAACTAATTTGTATTATGCAAAGATTGAGATTCATTTTCACTTTTAGATTTAGAAAAATAAATCATATCTTCACTTTCATATGAATGTTCACTTCAATTATTGCTTTCTTTTTCTCTTGTTGCATCTGACTCATATGAAGACATCTCATCTTATTCTTCATATGATGCCTCTTCATCATTCTCATCTATATGATCACTTTCAACATACTAGTCTTCTGACTGTAATTGAGATAACCATGATTCACATTCTTCATCTTGTGTTACCTTTCCATGGAATGCTAGATCAACAATGTCAAACTCATCATTTGAGACATAACTCTCAACCTCCACTTTTGCACAAGACTAAGATTCAAATATAGCAACTTCATGTCTAGAAACATTAGCAACATCATCATGTACACACTCAGCACTATAAGAATTTGCTACTCTAGTTAATCCTTGCTCATTTCTATCAAATTCTAAAATATATCTTACTATTGTAACATCACAAATATATGTGTCTTGATTTGCAATAGGTTCTTTCTTTTCTACACACACATTCTAATTTGAAAATTCAATTTGATTATACATTATAGAAGGGGTTTTGACATTCTAATCTATATTTGAACACTCAACATAATACAACTCCTTATTTATGTCTTCATTATGCAAGCAAGCAACCTTAGAGAAATGACTCCTAGTAAGTCCATACTTCAAATTATTCTCAATATCCATAGCAGCCATAAAAGCTTGATATAAAATTTGAGGTTCCTTATCCCTTAACCGGTAACTCATTTTCTTGTCAAATGCACCAAGGTAAACTATTAGGCATACTTGATCCTCCGGTCTACATTTCTTAGGGATCTCATTCAAGGTTCTTACAAATTTGATATTAAATTGAGGAACCAGTTCACCATCCTCAATATGAATCCTTAAAAATTTACTAAATGAATCAGATATGCTCACCCTTTCTCCAAATTGCTCCATGAAGGCTGCATGCAATTCACTCCAAGATGAAATAGAACACACTGGTAAAAATGAAAACCAGTCTCTAGCATCACCTTCTAAAGTTTGAACAAATAATTTCATGTGCACATCCTCATGAGCAATCTCATCGTCACCCATCAAATCACTGAAAACTTGAACATGCTGACTAGCTGAAATAGTATGGTTCCCATTGAATTTAGACAAATATTTTCTAATATCATTAAGAATGACATTTGGGAAACCATAGATACCATTGAAAATAATGACGTGTATCTCTTGGTAAAAAAGGATCTATGATTTTGGTCAATGGACTGCATACTAGGTGAAAAGAAATCTGCCATTTCTTACAACTCATCAAAATATCTTTCAGAATTTATAACTTGCAGTAGATCTGAAAACTCTTCTACCAACTTCAATCTCTAACATATTCGTAAATGTAAATACATTTCCTAAAACAATCTTTCATAGAATATGCTAAGATGCATTAAACACTTCTCCTACTTAGTGCTTAAATATCACTTGATGGAGAAATTTTTTATATAACTTACTTCCCTAAAAAGAACTTCAAGAAAGAGGAAAAATACCTCAAATGTGATGCTTGCAAACTTGTTCAATGCTATGAACAACAACAGATTCAAATCTTGTCTTGATTTAGTAACTCTTGCATCACATCACCCATTTTCTTCACAACCATTGCCAAGGGCCCGAGATGACTTCTTTAAATCTACATTCCAACTGTGACAACTTTCACAATGCCCTCAACTTCACAATTGCACTGGTGCAGAGATATAACTTTGAGTCGCTACTCACTAAGTGAGAAAAGATTTTCCAACTCGCAAAAAAAAAATAAGCTGGTCCAAAATTTATGACAGGTATTTGAAAACCACACACAACCTTGGAAATTCACACCCTTAGCAAAGTGAAAGAAAACATAATCTTGACTCTTAAAATTTCAGTAGCACTTTGAAAACAATCTTCAGTGAACTAACTGATGATAGAATCAATAGTGACAATACAATCTCTCTTCAACCTTCAAAGATACTACATTCATGGATAAAACATGACTGGGAGACATGAAACTTCAGCATGACCTTGTTGCTGATAAAAAACTATACACATGCCTTTCTTGTAACTATATCGAATCACCTTCAAATTGTAATACTCCCCAATAGAGTCACCATTTTGTTGGCTCCTGATTTAATAGTTTTGGAAATAACCAAGAAACCAGACCAATACATCTAGGGTTAGCAAATTCCTATGGTGGATGCACTTGACTGCAGTCTTGGGCCAACTATAAGGATAAATCCTTCTTCTTCTTCAGGCTTTGTTAGACCTAGGTGGGTGGACCTTAGACTCTTTATATGGCACTAGTGTAAAAGCATACAACTGAATCTAGAAAAATGGATAAAATCACTTAATCTTCTATGTTTATGCAAGCATTCATGGGTGAAATAGCTAATAACAGAGCACATGAACCTAATAAACTAAGTGAGGGAAAACTCTTTTAATTCTTAAACACAAAAGGAAAGATATTCGATTAAGATTTGTATCTCAACATCATCCGGGTATGCAACAACAGAGAATATGTATCCTTCAAGCTGACCAGTCCCTTATCCATTGGACATCAACTAAACCTTAAGCAGATGGATACCTAAACTATACTCATATATTTAGGCATATGATCTGTCTATTTGACTTGCAAACATACATCAATCTTCATAACAACTCTCATACTTATGATGAAATCCTTCTGGTGTAACTTGCAACCCTATCAGTATAAACAAGCATTTACATGGATCTTTGTTCCAATAGCAAATTCATCTTGACATGCAACCTTAAAGGATTGCAACTGAGTCCAAGCTCTTCATTCTCAAACATAGAACATTACAAATAATAGAAGAAGGAGATGAGAATCAAAATGAAACTAAGAAAGGTGAAGTTCTTGTATTAATTTCATTGAAAACAATACATCATCTGCATATCAAAACTCAGAAAATACATAAAGAATGACTGTGTAATATAACAAATGCCTCAAAAGGAATACAATATGTTGTTCATAACTGAAGAAAAACACTGAGAAAACTGGTATCACAACTCTAAAAACTGAAGCCAACCTTGTGGTCTCACAAGTCCTAAAAATTGGAACATTATCATTAGTAGAAGAGGAAGATATATAGGAGAGAAGATCTTTCAGGAATTGTAATCAAGATTTGGCATATGTCCCACTGAAAGAGTCTTCAATCTGAAGTTGCTGAAACTGAACTTCCCCATCTATCTGCACTTGAAAACCATAAATGATGCCAAAATATCTTATATAATTCCACTTAAAAATATGCAAATATCTCATGGAGAAATATCAAGAAATCGTCACAATCTGTACTGAGGCTCCAAAAATCTGATTTCAACATGTCTCAATTGCTTTGCCATGAAAATCAACTTGTGATGTTGCCAACAACATAACTGCTCCCAACTGCATAAAAAAATATTCAATTCATCCTTATAATTGTTGGAGAAGTCAAATCAGATGAAAATATCTCTATATCTGATTGCAATTTCATCTGCAACATTAAATTTGCACAATTCACTGTGAAGCCCTTGAAATCAAAAAACTGCTTGTAGCTGCTACCAACTGATACCTGCTCAAAATCTGATTGCAAAAATGAAGAGTTCACTCTCTCCCGGTTTCAACGGTATATTACACTTGACATTTTGGACAAAAATAGCCCTCGGAGAGCATTCTGAAAATTTGGCCTCCATGACTAAACAGAGCAATAAAATTTAAAAATTTTAAAAAATTTACATAGTATGAACTATATAAAATTTTAAAAATAAATCAAATATTTCAATTTTATTATCGGAGCACTCAAATCATTTAGGATCTTGATTTTTAAATCAATTTTCTTTCCCTTATCTCTCCAAGTCCATATGTCGATCCCAGATTCGCTGAATGGGCCCTACTTTACATTTTCAATTGAAATGACTTTTAAATTTTAGCCCCTACGATATTACGATAAAATTGTAACATCACATTCCATTAAAAACTCTGCCATCTGCCATGATCTCCCAACAATAATAAGCACATTAATATATCATTAATATTTTAAAACTTTTCTCCTTCTCGTAGCATCACATCTGAAGATTATCACTCCCACGACCTTACAAATTTCACAAGATCGTGGGCCTCTAAAGTTAAGCCCCCGACCTCATGAAATTCATAAGATCACGGGCCCTTTCTCTCCCCTCCGTTGATCCTATGCCAGCATACCATCACGCACCTCCGAATGAAGTCTCCCAATCTCTCGATAGAGGGTCTCATCGTAGCATCAGAGGCCATTGGAATCTGACGCTCGATCACACGACAAGATCATAATCGTAACATCGCATTCTCCAAATTAACTTTTGTGACCTCCCAACTTGGCTGAAAAACTGGCACGTGGCACTCCTTTCGGCATTTCACCTAGTCAAAATTTTGAATAATATTCCTCCACGCTAGCCACAGACGGCCCCCAACTTGCAATGAGCTCGATGTCAGATAAGACGTGTCCATTGAAAACAACATAACATCAAATCAGATAAGACGTGTCCATCGAACACGATATATCGCTAAGGTTGTACAATATTAAACACCATATGGATTGTTCTTTGGAAGCATGTGGGATGAAAAGACTCACTCTTTATGTTGTCGCTCCAAACATCCTCTGTAAACCAGCATGAAGCACTCCCATTTTATATGGAATTCCCCTGGTGGTGCCTTTCCTCTTCCTGTTGATGCACCTGGATGGTCCTACTGTAGATGGCGTCTCTTGTATTATCTCCTCATTGCGTTAGGCTGCCCCCCTTCTCAAAACTATGACTTCCTATGTTTTGAGGTGAATCTTTCCCACAGCCTGTCATGATCATTATCCTCAGAACATGGGGCTCCCTGTTCTTCTACTTGGTGTGGACACTCCTTCATATTGTGGTCGCTTCAGGACATGAGTGCCCCATTCCTCTGCTGCCGCCATGGGTTTTACTTCTAACCTCCTCCAGGTAAAATGTGAGGCCTTCCTCTATTTATGCAAGGCTCCTGATCAATTGACTCTACCGTTGACTAATTGCTCCTCTTGGGACTTCTACATTTTATGTGGATTCATTCATCACCATGGGCTTTTCTCTTTCTCCAAGTATTTATTTCAAAACATTTGAAATTTAGTTTGTATCATACCCCAAAAAATATGACTCAAATTTGGACATGTAGGTTGAGACTTAAGTTTGAGAGTAATATATGATTCCCATTTATAGGAGAATGCATAAATATTAGAGCTAGTGCCATAACTTGTTATATAAGCCTTTGTAAAAGGTGTGCACCAATCTTAAAATAAAGATTACCATTGAGGCATAGACCCTTCACCAATGCTAACATATTAAAATGAACTCATCTTTAAAACCAAATAGTCGAAGATTATTTCAATCACTTCTACAAGAAACATTGGCAAAGCTATTACTATCAAGACTCTGAGCAACTGATGAAATCAGTCGGGCCCCAAGGCGGGTCCGACTAAATAAATTTTTTGTTTCTAAACAACTGATATGCAAACTAATTCACCGATCATCTTGAACTGATTAGAATCAGACTTTGACCACTGATTGATCATTAAAAATCATTTTAAATCATTTCCGCACCATTGTGAAATTTGTGACAGGAGGCTTGTTCCCTGGCTTTAGAAACTGATGAAAACACCTGGCCAGGCTCTGAAACTCTAGATATATTATCTCTTTGACACATTCAACAGGCCTACCAAATCTTGTCGCATGATGACATCAGGGTCAAAAGATATTGACATATGAACATGTCTACTTAAATTCACCTATGAATAAACATGTCAAAAAGATGGAAATTGCATTTGGTTTTGGCCTTGAAAACTAGACAAATGAGTAGTTGAGATTCTGAAAATTGGGGCATTGATACTTTTTCATGAGGGGAATGTAATTCTATGATTTGGGCTCATGAAGAATCATGGGGCACGTTTGGCGAACGTTTGAAGTTGGCTACTTGGATTCGTAGGACAATGAACATCAGTAAAATAGTGTTTTTGCGAATGGAATGGCTATGGAAAAGTGTACAAATGGATTCATCAAGACTTATAAACTAGCACACTTGAAATATTTTTGGAGTAGAATATAGGAGAACAAACCATTCAATCTAGGAAATCATGGATCAAAAGATATAACATCATGAATAGGGGTACTGACTCATCCTGCACTTCTGATTACCAGTGAAACCTTAAAACTTGCAAATGGAATCACGTTTGAAAACTGATCAAACAGATTCATCATAAGCTCAAATCTGGATCATATAAAGTCTTTGATCTCTAGAACATGATGTAGAAGGAATTTTCTTATTTGGGTCAACTGATCAAAAGTTATAGCTTGTCAAACAGGGCTACCTAGAATGATGAACAACATGCAAATTTACAACAAAGGCAACTGACCAACTTTGAGACATTCAAAAACTAGTCAAAACATGTCAAAATGACTTGAAAATTGGAACATAGGTTCTTTATTATGCATACTAAATATCCTCAAAGTGGTAGGTCATGAAAAAAAATCAGGTAAAAGATATTCAAAGGAAAACATGCCCTCCTATCACTGTTTGACACTTAGGCAGAATTGCAAGTTTTGACACTAGCTCAAAGTGGGACTTCACCAAATGATCTGGGATGTCGGTTTATCAATATGAAACACATGCATATGTCAAATGAAAGGTGTTAAACAACTGAAACACCACCTAGGCCTTGCAATGTCAGCTGGGTACATATGCACGAAAATGGGTTCAAAGGGGCTCAAAGTGACTCAAAATTTGGAATAGGCACTCAAAACGGGAATGCAATTTTGAGCACCAACATAGTATTTGCATACAAATTTAGTAATACGATGCTCATGTATAGATTAATCATTACACCATGACAATATAATATAAACCCTTATGTTACTACAGGGCTATTGACACTTTACTTATGTACTACTAGTATTGATACACTTACACTTTATCATTTAATAAAACTCTAACCACACTAATAACCTACTAGCTATGTTATGGAAGTTATTTACTAACTATTTCCCAACCACTACTACTAGCACTATCAACTAGAAAAACATACTTTTCACCTATCATTTATTTCACCCATTTAACAACTTATCTAATTGCTAACTTGATTATTCACATTAATCAATAACCTAAAAGTATTAGATTCAGATATTAATTACTCACAAATCTATGTTAGTAACTAGCCCCAACTATCCATTTTATACTCTTACCAATTAACTTACCATACATCATTTATCAATAATCATTATCTATTTTACTAAACTAATATTCATTTGCAATATTATATTATTACTAACTTATAATTTAGCTTCCACTAACTCTACCACCAAACTATTCTTAACTACTAACTATCCTAATCATGAACATACCAACTCCAAATCCATCAACCTCTCACTAATCCTTAACTTCCTACCACCATCCATGTGCTCCTCACCCTACCGAGTGCTTTATCAAGTGCCTTCTCTATTTTCCCTCAACATACTAATTGGTGCGAGATCCAAGAGTAGCACACCTCACAAACACTCCCTTTTAAAAACATAGGGTCTTTGTCACCTACTTTTCACAGAACCCTAGTCAACCAAACTTCAGCGTGGTTGATCTGGTGGGCACTGCATAAAAGGGGTGGCATGAAGAATATTAGACATGTCATGATCTAGGTCTTTGGTTGTAGGGCACCTTGGGAAGAGCTCCATCTTCACATGCATCCCTCCTTATGGGGAGTGCTTCATGCATGTCAGGGACCTTGACCTTTGTGCTGGGAGTGGTCATCCTAAGGCCATTCTCACGTTATTTATATACGGTATTTTTTTTCATGTTTCTTTTTTTTAGGAAGGGTGTACTTGGGACAAGCTTTATGCAAATAAATGCATATGGACTTTTTTAATTTCCCTTTTGACTCTAGTCACATGATTATTTGTTCTAGTTTTTATTTAAATTTGAGGGTGCTAGTATTTATTTACATGATTCTCTAGTAGATTCTTAGGAATATTCTCTTCATTATTTTATTGGTCTGTAATAGGGAGTGGGATATTTTCCCACTTCCCATACAAATTCCACAAAGTGAAAAGTGCATGTACAGGCCTAATTTCTTGTGGGAGTTTATCTATTTGCTCCAGCCTTTTAATCCAGTTATAATGTTAAGTATATGGGTTGAGTGGTAGTTTGACATTATTTATTTTCATGGTATTTGATTTCAATGTATATATCTAATTAAAGGAATCTATTTAGACATCACTTGAGAAATACATTTAGAACAAGATTGAATATGAACTAATGGGTTAATCTATTCCATCATTAAATGAACTTTATATGGTATTTCCTATTGAACAATCCTTTGACATACATTATCTTGAATTGTTTCTTGATTCAAATGAAAAAAATGCAACAATATATATACCTTCCACAAGTATCAAAATAGATGGCTATCCCTAAAATAAATACTTTCCATAATCAACTATGATATATTAATCTCTCCTTTTCATTACATCTAAATGCATGATCTAGGATTTTACAATTCAATCACTTTAATTTTTGAATTGGATAGCTATTACAACAAATCCTTTCCATACAAGTAATCTATGAAATGTATCTATTATTTGATTCATAATACTACATGAGAAGAAAAATTCCATTTACATAACTTCTACATGGACTTCAAAACAATGGTTATTTCTTTACATGAAACCATTTCTTTCCTTCCTACACAACTATGAGGATGATACAATAGTACTCTTACAATGAAAACTATACACATAACATTCAATATTAGTTTACACATTCACATTAATATACAATAGGATGTAAATTCTTCTCACAATACATAAGACCACAATGGAGATTTTTCCATCTCAACACATTAAAAAATGACATGGGAAGAATTAATCCCTTCAACTACATGATACATCAACACAAAACTTGATTTTTCAACAATGCCAAGGGAAAAACCCCAACCTCTTCATAGATCTCATTCTCACAACCTACAAAAAGAAAATAAAACCAAGAACCATGGAGGCTCACCTCCCATCATAGGCTTCTAAGAAGCCACCCACTGAGCTAAGGGAAACAAGTCTCAAACAATTTACACTCAAGCATCAAAAATGCATGCAAACATAATATCACAATGTATTTACAATCCCTCCAAGGTTTAACACAATGATTCACCATTGGAATCATGAAACAATGGGTGAAGGTGAGCTCTCCAAAGAGGATAATGTCATATCCATATACACATATATAGATACAATTGCATAGTACCTATTCAAGGCTATCAAAATACATCCTCCTCGTCACATCAATACACTTATACCTCCCATAATAACAAACAAGGCATGTGGTTTCAATGGAGCCCATACTCCATGAACAACAAAACCCTCTCCAAGAGAAAAATCTCTCAACTTCAATGTTGAGCCCAACTAACCCCTTCACCCCAGGTATCTCTTCCCTCCCAAGGGTGAGTGAAGCCTTCACACCCATTAACAATTAGTACTCAAAACAAGAACAAAGAAAGAAATTCAAAGAAAGTAAATGTAACATAATCTACAATCACTTTAACACAACTCAAAACTTGATTTCACCGACAATAATTTAACAAGATTACAACACCATTATACAAGTGCAAAAGAAGGTCATGGCATGGGCACCAACCTTGGTCCAAGCTAAAGGAAATGATAGTTGATGAAGAGCTCCCTTCTCCTTAGTGTTTCTCCTTCCAAAACCCTAGTTGTCTCTAAACTTAGAGAGTAGGTGAACTCCCCACTAGTTTGTTACCACTCCTCTAAAAAGACTCTCTACTATCCCATTTTTGGTAGAAACATAAGCCCCCTATTTCTTACATTTATTGTCCCTTCAAAAAAAAGAAACGTTGACAAAGTGGGAGTGTGAGGGTATACTCATGGGAAATCCCCAAATTTCGAATTGGTGGAAGAATGCATTGGTTAAGGGTCCGCCTAGGCTAGCTAAGCACTAAAATGGTCAAATTTAGGCCCCTAGCATGTTATGCTAACATATGAGTGGCTTATTTTCACAAAAATTGCAATTTGGAACCACTTGTTGACCCTTAAAAATCATTGTTATGTTTGAATTCGAGTTTCTCTTGATGGTGACCCATTCTATCCTTTCTCCAAGTGGATTTACCTAATCTTATGAAAGGTAATTAGTTTAAGGTTAAGTGTAGTCATGACCAAGACCCTAGGTGACATGTAATCAACACATAAACAATTACAAGTGTCAAGTGACACATTAAAACACATTACACATCACCATGACATACATCCCTAATGTATTTATGAGATTAAATTTTCCACACAAATGAAAGCTTATATTTACAAATAAACACATCACAATGAGGCCTTTGAATCTTCCAAAGATTTTCCTTGGCTATATTGTGTTCACATAAGTTTGGACCTTGTTTCCCCATTTAAATTTCATGGTTCAATTGCTTGCACACTAAACTCAAACATCAGTAGCCCGAGGGAAAATTTATATAAAATGCATTTATATAGGTGCATGATAATTTCATATTAAATAATTCACCTTCACATCATAACCAACTTTTATTTTCTAATCATTTTCATATAAGCATTTAAAATATTACAATATTAGAATCTGTATATCAACATTAATATCTAATCAAATGATCCAACTAACATTCTAAACCACATCATAACCCATTTTCTATCATAATAATGAAATGTTGAATCTATACTATTAAATCAGCCAACATGAAAATTTGTGCCGAATACATATCTTAAGTCAAAATCAAAAAAATGTAAATATCACAACTAACATCCTTTGATTTAATTAAATATAGTTTGATTACTAACAATATCTCATTCTCATTATGAGATAATACATTTTAAGGTGTATCAATTATGTCAAGTAATCAAGATGTTTGCATAGTCACATAGTTTCAAAATCAATCATATAATAAATCCATTACATTTTTTTGGGCCATAAAATCTATCCCCATGAATATCAACATATACACCTAATACTACTTGCACAATAGTCAAGTCATTACATTACCTCATATCAAGTTCCACTGTGTAGACCTTTATCCCAATTTGATAACAATTTTTATCTATGACTATGAGTAGTATTCACAAGAGTGGGTATTGATACATCTTTCAATGATAACCATATAATTCAATTATCCTAATAGGCCATAAAATATCATGAACCCATTGAAATAGTTTCTAAGTTATGATGCCTTGAGCCTTTATTCCATAGGGTCTTAGCTTATCAAACTAATGTAATTCTAAATAGGATACTTAGTACAACAATATATATCAGTCCTAATAAGATCTCAAGTTCATTATTGGTAATGAAAATGCCAATCATAACATAATTATATCCCAAACCTTCTTACCATCATTCTATCATAAGGTGTATCGAAATAGTGTATAATCCACATTCTATACACAAGGGAAAAAATATGACATCTCAACTCCTTACTTGTCATAGCTCTAATCATATTTGTGTTATGAATATTTATAATAGGGTCCAAGGGAAGGGGCCTTACACCATGTCTCTTTTATTTGGATCAATGAAACCTTCAAGTTGATCAATGTAGACTTCTTCCTCTAGAATTCCATTCAAGAAAATTGATTTTACATCCGTTTGGTACATTTTGAATCCTTTATGTGTAGCACAAGCAAGTAGTGTTCTGACTCCTTCAAGTCTAGAAATAGGAGTAAATGTTTCTCCGTAGTCTATACCCTCTTCTTGAGCATATCCTTTACACACTAGCCTTCCCTTATTCCTTGATACCTCACCTTTTTCATTCAATTTTTTTTCTAAAAACCCACTTTGTACCAATTACATTTTTGTCCTTGGGCCTAGGAAGAAGAGTCCAAGTATTGTTCCTTTCAATTTTCTCAATTTCTTCAAGCATTGCCTCTATCTAACTCTCATTATTAAAAGCATCTTTTACAGTTCTCAGTTCAACTTCACTAAGAAAACATGTACCTTTTAGTTTTCTTTAGAATTCTTTAGAATAATTGAGGGGGTGGGGGGGGGGGGGGGGGGGGGTTGGGGGGGTGAATCAGTTATTCAAGGTCCAAATGCCCTATTAATACCCTTTTCATATGTTCAAACTTAAATCAGTCATATAAGAAAATTACTGTAAATCAACATGCAAAGATAAAACATTCAAGATAAAAACATGACACAATGATTTACGTGGAAACCCAATTTGGGAAAAACCACCAGTAACATGCTACTTAATTCTCACTCTTCTGAAGTGATGCCCTGTTAAAAGCCTACCTTGTTAAAGGCTTACAACACATTGTTAAATGCGACCTTGTTAGAGGATTTCACCAAACTGTTAGGAATGGGCCTGGTTAAAGGTCTTTAGAACATCCACTTGGAATGTCACCCTGTTAAAGGATTTATCTAATGGTTGTTAAACCAACCTAAGTCCATAGGATTTATCTTACTGTTACAATTGCTAGAAAGTAACTATAATGGTCTTTTGATCTGACACAACTTACAACATACTTTGCAGATTTCATATCACTCTTTCTGTTCAATCCTTATGCTTGGCTTTAATCACTTTAGCTCTAGCTGCTTGTCTCCCTCTCAAGCTTCATCTCTTTGAGTCTTCTTACTCATTCTGCCAATGCTTTCATCCTTGTGGTCGTCTATCTAAATAGAGTTCCTGTGTTATCTTCTCCTTAGCTCATTCTTCAGCATTTCATGCTTTTATGCTTTACCATGGCTCTCTCTCTCACTATCCCCTCTATTCCAAACTTTTTCTTTATTAACTTATGTCTTTTATATACAAGTCTGATTTTCCTTTGTCGCTCAATTCTCCCTCTCCAATTTTAGGGTTTCAAAATGGATTAGGTAGGATACAATGTATCTACCCCATATCTTGTTTTCTTCTTGAAACTTTGCCAGTTGTATCTTAAAAATGTTCTACATGGTGTTATGTGCCACCAACTCATCATTCTTATCTTCCTTTTAATTCACAGATTTCTAGATAACAACTTTGTCAGCTTAGATCTGACGAATCTTCGATTTTCTAAATAATGCAGCAACTCGGCATTATTGAGTTACTGGTGCTCGACACCTATACCAGCTCGGTACTTGGTTCTGCTCGGCACTTGAACTTGCTTGACACTTGAACTTGCTCATCACTTAAACTTGCTCGGCACTTGAACTTGCTCAGCACTTGAACTTGGAATTTTCTTGGCTCTTATCAGCTTGCTCGGCACTTACTAGTGAACTTAATTTGAGCTTTACAAAAGACTTAGCTAAAACCTTAGATTTTTGATATGTTTCAGTGTGCTCATTCTTTGTATCTTTTAGTATGTCATCCAATACACTGTTTCATTAATGGCTTGACTAATCCTTGTACTTCATTACAACATCATAACTTCAACCTTTCTCTAGGCATTCTAGTTACATCTTATTGATTGCCTCCACCTTGACAATCAACTAATTGATAGTATTTGGATCACTAAAGCAATTGTCATCCCTACAAGTAGCAAGTTTGACATCAATGACAAAACAATGATTGAGGACATTCTTTACCAGTTCCATATATTATTCCAACAATTGTTCTTATGATCATTTCAATCATTTCCAACAATCTCCCTCTTTGGCATTGATGGCAAACCAAACTGATCAAGTAATCAATTCAGATACCACCAAGATTGTATTGATTTGCTGCATTTTCACTACTAATCACATATATCTCCCTCTTTCATATATATCTCCCTCTTTCTTTGCATTGATCGGTTTTCTGCATATTTCTCCCTCTTTGACATAAATGCCAAAGATGTAGCATCTTTATCATGCAAAATATAAGCTTTGGCTTCTTGTTGTCTTTCTCCCTCTGTCACCATGCTTGTGACTGATTTGGAGTTTCTATTCCTGCTGTCATCCTTTGCATCAACCTGTTAATATTTCAATGATTTATTCATGTTGATGCAAGGCAGCTTCCTTGTTGCCTTAAACTACTTGAGTTAGGGGTATAACCCCTAGCTTGCCTCTAAGATATTTATAGGCATCCTTGGGCAATGGTTTGGTGAAGATATCTGCAGTTTGTTCCTTTGTGTGAATGTATTCCAACTTCACTTGTTTGTCTTCTACCAATTCTTTGACATACTGATACTTGATTGCAATGTGCTTGGTTTTTGCATGCATCACTGGATTTTTGGATATGTTTATAGCACTTGTATTATCACAATACAATATCACCGGTTTTGTTACTTCTTCTTTCATTCCATTCAATAGATGTGTGAGCCATACAATGTTTGTACAATTGACTACAGCTGCCACATATTCTCATTCTGCAGTGGACTGGGATATACATGTTTATTTCTTGCTAGTCCAGGTAACTAGCCTTTTGCCTAAAAATAATGCACCTCCACTTGTGCTTTTTCTATCATCAATATTTCCTCCCCAGTCTGCATCTATATATGCATTGAGTTCAAATTTTCCATTCTTTTTGTAGTATAAACCAAAATCATCAGTCCCTTTGAGATATCTTATTATTCTTTTTACTGCTATGAGATGATTTTCTTTAGGATTAGCAGAGAACCTAGCCACTATTCCAATTGCTAATGCTATGTCTAGTCTACTATGTACAACATATTGTAGTTTTCCAATCATGGATCTGTACATTGTTTGATTGACTTCAGCTGACTCATCATTTTTGGATAGCTTATTTCCTGTGGCCATTGGTGTGCTGATTGGTTTGGATTCCTCCAATCCAAAAGTTTTAAGAATTTCTTTAATGTATTTTGATTGTGTAATAAATATTCCATGTTTGAGTTGATGAACTTGCAATCCAACAAAAAATTTGATTTCTCCAAACATAGACATTTCAAATTCATGTTTCATTTTGTCAGCAAAGCCTTTGCAAAGTACTTCCTTACCACCAAATACTATGTCATCCACAAAAATTTCAAATACAATAATGTCTTTACCTTCTTCAGCTTTGATGTACATGTTGTTGTTATCATCAATTCTTTCAAATCCAATTTGCACTAGATACTTGTGAAGTCTCTCATACCATGCTCTAGGTGCTTGTTTCAAACCATAGAGTGCTTTATGTAACTTACACACCATATCCCTATTGTTTTCATCAAAAAATCCTTCTAGTTGTTCAATGTAGACTTCTTCTTCTAGTATACCATTTAAGAAGGCAGATTTTACATCCATCTGATAGACTTTGAAATCTTTGTAGGCAGCATATGCAAGTAAAGTTCTTACTCCTTCCATTCTAGCAATGGGAGTGAATGTTTCTCCATAATCTATTCCTTCTTCTTGAGCATAACCCTTGCATACTAGTCTGGCTTTATTTCTGGTAATCTCACCATTCTCATCTAGTTTGTTTCTAAATACCCATTTGGTGCCAATCACATTCTTGTCAGTTGGTCTGGTAACCAAACTCCAGGTTTTATTTTTTCTTATTTCATCAATTTATTCTTCCATATCTTTATACCAGTCACCATCTTGTAATGCACCATATACTGTCTTGGGTTCAGATTTGCTGATCAGACATGATTCATGTCTTAGTCTATTCCTTGTCATTGGTCTTGCATCTTTGTCACCAATTATTTGTTCAGCAGGGTGATTTCTTTTTACATATTTGGATAATCTTGGCTCTATCCTTGTTTCCATGTTTGATCTTTCAGATTCAGGATCACTGTGCTCTTCATTGTCAGGTTGTTCTTCATCATGTATGCTATCTTCAAAATCGGATTGTGCATTTTCCTCATTTTGTAACTCGATTTCTGAATGCATCTCAGCATTCACTAGTTGTGGATCAGCTGAAACTGGCACTTGTTGTTGATTTTCAATTTGATTGAAATCATCCTCATCAACAGTCATTCCTTCATAAGAATATACAAAGGTTCTGTATTCTTCTATTTTCTTTGGTTCTTCAGCTTGGACTTCTGTGTGCTCATCAAAGTTTACATTTGCACTTTCCACAATTTTGTTAGTGTTAACATTCAAACACTTATATGCCTTACTTCTTGTGGAGTAACCAAGAAATATACCTTCATCACTTTTTGCATCAAATTTTCCATTTCTAACATGTTTAAGGATAAAACATTTGCAACCAAATACTTTGAAATGTTTTACATTTGGTGAGTAACCATACCATAATTCAAAAGGTGTTGTATTTGTACCTTTCTTGACTTGTACTCGGTTCAATGTATGAACAGCTACACTTATAGCTTCTCTCCAGTATTTTAGAGCAACATTCTTTTCCATCATTAATGCTCTGGCACAATCAATTATAGATCTGTTTCTTCTTTCAGCAATTCCATTCTGTGGGGGAGTTCTAGGAGCTGACGTCTATCTTTTGATTCCATTGTCATTACAAAATATCTCGAATTCATTTGATGTAAATTCACCACCTCTATCTGATCTTAGACATTTCAAGCTTTTTCCAGTTTCCTTTTCAACTCTGGCCACATACCACTTAAACATTTGAAAAGCATCAGATTTTGGTTTTAAGAACATAACAGTCATCATCCTAGAATAGTCATCAACAAACAACATTATGTATTTATCTCCTCTATAGCTTTGTATTTCCATAGGACTACATAAGTCAGTGTGAACTAACTCAAGTATCTCTTTAGATGTATAGTTTTTGCTTTTGAAACTTGACTTTGTCATCTTTCCTAGCTAACATTGTTTACACATCATATTATATGGCTTCTTCAATTTTGGTAGACCTCTGGCTTTCTTCATTTTACTGATTTTGACCAGATTGTCAAAGTTGACATGACATAATCTTCTATGCCATAACCATTCATCATCAAATTTTGCAAATAGACAAGAAGCATCATCCATATCAAGGTAAAACAAATTACTCTTTGTTTGATCTCCTTTTCCTATTAGTTTACCATAAATGTCATAGATTTTTGCAGTTTTGTTTTCAAATTCCACTTTGCAACCTATATTGCCTAATTGTGAGACACTCAGTAAATTGTAGTTTAATCCTTCAACATAGTATGCATTGTCACATGAAATTTGGTTTATGAGCTTAATGGAACCTTTTTCTCTGATTTGACATGGAGCATCATTACCAAATCTAACCCCTTTTTCCATCATACTGAGTAAAGTTAACAAACTTACTGTTGTCTCCTATCATGTGATTGAGCATCCACTATCTATGATCTATCTGTCATTCTTGTTAATACATGTCACCAGTGCTATGGCTTCTTCTTCATCAGATTGGTCCTTCATGGCTACATAAACAACTTCATCATCATTGTCATCAGAATTTTCTTCAACAATATAACACTTCTTACCTTTTTCTTTGCAGTCTCTCTTGTCATCATCACTTTTGTTCTTGTATTTGTTGCCTTCCTTGGAATCCTTTTTCTGTGGACATCTTGTAGCAATATGACCTACTTCATTGCAATTGAAACAAATGATAGGCATCTTACCTTTGAATTTTCCTTTGCCCCTGTGAAATCTTCTAGCAAGTAATGCTTCCAATTGTTTCACATCTTCCTCATCAGTGCTGCTGTCACTAGATACATACTTCATTTTTCTTCCTTTCCTTGATTTCACCTATTCGGCATCTTTCAATGATAACTTGGCCTTAAAAGCAGATTCAACATTTTCAGGTTTGTAGTTGTCAAAGTTAGATAACTCAAATGCAGTGAGTCTACCTATTATACCTTCAAAGCTTAGGTTATTTCCTGGTATACATCTTAGCTCTTGTATTGATGATACTCTAATAGCATAGATAGGGAGCAAGGTTCTTAAGAACTTACTATTAACAGTATCTTCATCCAGTTGACCATTCAAGCATCTTATTGCACTTACCACTTCCTTTATTCTTGCACCATACCGAGCAGCATTCTCATTTTCTTCCATTTTCATGTCATCAAATTTTCCTCTGAGACTTTCTCTTTTTGCTCTTTGTACATTCTAATCTCCTCCATAGATGTCTGATAGGGATTTCCAAATTTTGAATGCAGTGTCACATCCTTTGATATCATCAAATTCAGCATAGCTGAGTGCAGAGGCAATTTCCAGCATTGTCTGGTTGTGTTCTTGTTTGTTTTTCATGTCTTCGGCAGTAGGAGCACCTGTTAGATCTACTTGTTTAGTAATAATTGAATTTTTGGCATAATCTCCTATGGATCTAAGATGTAGCTTCATCAAACTTTTCCATGCAAAAAAGTTGTCTTTGTTGAGCTTGGGAACTTCTCTTTTTGGCATTTTGATTTTTTCTGCTAGTAGTCCCTTTAAACTAAATCAGCAGTCTAGCTTTGATACCAATTGTTAGAATTCTTTAGAATAACTGAAAGGGGGGGTGAATCAGTTATTTAAGGTCCAAATGCCCTATTAATACCCTTTTCATATGTTCAAACTTAAATCAGTCATATAAGCAAATTACTGTAAATCAACATGCAAAGATAAAACATTCAAGATAAAAACATGACACAATGATTTACGTGGAAACCCAATTTGGGAAAAACCACCAGTAACATGCTACTTAATTCTCACTCTTCTAAAGTGATGCCCTATTAAAAGCCTACCTTGTTAAAGGCTTACAACACACTGTTAAATGTGACCTTGTTAGAGGATTTCACCAAACTATTAGGAATGGGCCTGGTTAAAGGTCTTTAGAACATCCACTTGGAATGTCACCCTGTTAAAGGATTTATCTAATGGCTGTTAAACCAACCTAAGTCCATAGGATTTATTTTACCATTACAATTTCTAGAAAGTAACTATAATGGTCTTTTGATCTAACATAACTTACAACATACTTTGCAGATTTTAGATCACTCTTTCTGTTCAATCCTTATGCTTGGCTTTAATCACTTCATCTCTGACTGCTTGTCTCCCTCTCAAGCTTTGTCTCTTTGAGTCTTTCTACTCATTCTCCCAATGCATTCATCCTTGTGGTCATCTATCTAAACAAAGTTCCTGTGTTATCTTCTCCTTAGCTCATTCTTCAGCATTTCATGCTTTTATGCTTTACCACGGCTCTCTCTCTCACTATCCCCTCTAGTCCACACTTTTTCTTTATTAATTTATGTCTTTATATACAAGTCTGATTTTCCTTTGCTGCTCAATTCTCCCTCTCCAATTTTAGGGTTTCAAAATGGATTAGGTAGGATACAATGTATCTACCCCATATCTTGTTTTATTCTTGAAACTTCGCTAGTTGTATCTTAAAAATGTTCTACATGGTGTTCTGTGCCACCAACTCATCATTCTTATCTTCCTTTTAATTCACAGATTTCTAGATAACAACTTTGTCGGCTTAAATCTGACGAATCTTTGATTTTCTAAATAATGCAGCAACTCGGCATTATTGAGTTACTGGTGCTCGACACCTATACCAGCTCGGTACTTGGTTCTGCTCGACGCATGAACTTGCTTAGCACTTGAACTTGCTCAACACTTAAACTTGCTCGACACTTGAACTTGCTCAGCACTTGAACTTGCTCGGCACTTGAACTTGGAATTTGCTCGGCTCTTACTAGCTTGCTTGGCACTTACTAGTGAACTTAATTTGAGCTTTACAAAAGACTTAGCTAAAACCTTAGATTTTTGATATGTTTTAGTGTGCTCATTCTTTGTATCTTTTAGTATGTCATCCAATACACTGTTTCATTAATGGCTTGACTGATCCTTGTACTTTATTACAACATCGTAACTTCAACCTTTCTCTAGGTGTTCTAGTTACATCTTATTGATTGCCTCCACCTTGACAATCAACTAATTGATAGTATTTGGATCACTAAAGCAATTGTCATCCCTGCAAGTAGCAAGTTTGACATCAATGACAAAACAATGATTGAGGACATTCTTTACCAGTTCCATATATTATTCCAACAATTGTTCTTATGATCATTTCAATCATTTCTAACATATGCCTCCTATCTAATCTCCAATTATTTGTTTAGGTGCATGATGCCTTCTGACATATCTAGCAAGTACAAGTTATTTCCTTCTACATTTTGAACTTGTTTCACTTGATTTACCATGTTCAATGACTCTGTGAACTTTTGATCATTTCTCAATTTCTATTGTCTAAGACTCAGCTCCCTCTATATGTGACTCAATTTCCTTTGTTTGTGACTTAGTTTGTACTAACTCTAGCTCGAGTTGCACTAACTGAAACTCAGTTTGCACTGTAGACTTGGATGACTTGGGTGGTATAGTTTGTTGTGGTCCGACCACATTTGCTTGAAATTTGGGTAAAATTTCAGGCTCATAGTAAATGAATTTTATGTAGTCTTCAGGTTCCTTGGTGCTTTTTTCTTCACTCTTTTTTGCAAACTTATCAATTTTCACATGTACACTTTCTATAACCTTGTGAGTAGAAAGATTCAAACATTTATATGCTTTTCTCTTATTGGAGTAGCCTAGGAATATGCCTTCATCACTTTTTACATCAAACTTTCCTTTCCTTGTCTCTTTCAAGATATAACATTTGCTTCCAAATACTTTGAAATAAAAGACATTATATTTATAGCCATACCATAATTCATAAGGCATTTGATTTGAACCTTTCTTTAGTTGAACTCAATTTAGGGTATGAACTGATGTGTTGATTACTTTTTTATAGTATTTGGTTGCAACATTTTTCTCTATCATCAGTGTTATTGCACAATCCATGATTGATCTATTTCTTCTTTTTTCTATGTCATTCTGCTAAGGTGTACCAAGTGTAGATACTGGTATTTTGATCCCTCTTTCATTGTAAAACTCATTGAATTCATTAGAGATGAATTCGCCTCCTTTGTCTAACCTTAGGCATTTTAGATTCTTTTTTGTTTCTTTTTGAACTCTAGCCAGATACCACTTAAATTTTTGAAAAGCTTTAGATTTTTCTTTCAGGAACTAGTTCCAAGACTTCTTCAGAATAGTAGCTCTTACTTTTGAAACTACTTTTTCCCATTTTTCCAATATGACATTATTTGCATATGGCCATATCAAGTTTCTTCATATTTGGAATACCTCTTACTCTTTTTCTCTTTATTATGGTAACTAGGTTACCAAAATTTACATGATACATTCTTTTATGCCATAGCCAACTTTCCTCTACTTCTGCCAAAAAGCATGAACTTTCAGTGGGATCTAAATAAAATAGATTACCTTTAGTCTGATTACCAATTCCAACTAGGTTTCCTTTGTCATCCAGCAACTTGGCTTTCCCATTCATGAACTCTACGCTGTATCCAATGTTGTTTAGTTGTGCCACACATAAAATATTGTCTTAGTCCTTCAACCTAGTAGACATTGTCACATTTGATTCCTTCAGTTAATGCAATGCATCCTTTTCCTTTCACATAGCATGGTTCATTATTTCCAAATCTAACACTTCCACCATCATAATGTTCCAAGTGTTCAAACTTAGTTTTATCACCAGTCATGTGATGAGAATAGGCACTATCTATTATCCATGTGTCATTTTTGCTAACATGAGAAATAAGTGCCATTTTTTCATTTTCCTCATAATCTGATTCATCCTTAATAGAAATATATATCATTTCATCTTCATCATCACTATTAGAATCTTTAGCAATGTAACAAGATTTCTTACCTTTTTCTTGTATTCTTTGTAGCTCTTTGAAACTTTCTTTCCTTTGAACTTATTGAATTTTCTATCATCTTTGTTTTCTTTTTTTGCACATCCTATAGCAATGTGACCAACCTCTTCACAAGACAAACAAATCAATGGTATTTTACCTTTATATTTACCTTTTCCTTTTGGTAACCTTCTTGCAAGCAAGGCTTTAATAGCTTCAAAGTCATCATTAGAATCATCATCTTCTTCACTATCAATCTGTTTTCCTTTTGAATTCCCTCCCTTTTTACCAAGGGTTAGTTTGGATTTGAATATTGATTATATGTTGTCAGTGTTAGGAAAATAGTTATCAAAATTATCTAACTCAAAAGTAGTCAATCTTCCAACTAGTGCATCCAAAGTTACATCATTTTTAGGATCACATCTCATCTCTTGAATAGTGAAAACTCTAATTACATAAATAGGAAGAAGAGTTCTTCATACCTTGCTGACTACTATTGTATCATCTATTTTTCCTCCTAGAGATTTGATTTTACTTACACTTTATTTGATTCTTTCACTATATTTTGCAATGTTTTCATCTTCTTTTATCTTCATGTGATCAAATTATCCTCTTAGACTTTCTACTTTGGCTCTTTTTACTTTATCATATCCTCCATATATCTTTTCTAGTGTGTTCCACATGTCATAGGCAGGGAAATCTTTGACTTCATCAAATTTAGAATACTTGAGAGAGGAAGCAAATCAATCATTATTGTGTTGTGATTCTTCATGTCCACCATATGATCCATAGTTAAAGGCTTTGGTTGTGCCACATACCAATTCAATAATAAGTGTAGACTTGTATCTCTAATGGTTCCTAGATGTAGGTTCATCAATTCCTTCCATGCTAAAAATTTATCTCGGTTAAGTGTATGAATCTCTCTTCTGTAAGACATCTTGATCTTTATCTTAGGTCTTTGAAACCTTTCTTGCAAGCACCAATAACTTTGATACCAATTGTTGGAAATGTAAGAGGAGTAACTGTGAGGGAAGGGGTGCATCAGTTACCACAATAAAATTCCAAGTCCCTTAGATTTCAATAAAAACTTCTCACTTATTAAACCAAATCCTTTCTCTACTCAGTTAGAACTCAACATACACTATAACTCGATTAACAAAGTAGTCTTAAGATATCAATTTGTATTAACCTTTAGTAACTTAGCTGCAGAAACATAATGCATTAAGAAAATAACATGAACATTTGAGACACCAAGATTTAATGTGGAAACCCAATTTGGAAAAACCACCAATGCAACTAGTTACAACTTTTCACTCTTTTAAAGTGAGCCCTATTAGGAGCCAACCTTGTTAAGGTTACAAAATACACAGTTAAGTGTGACCTTGTTAGAGAATTTGAATCTCCCTATTAGGAGTGACCTTGTTAGAGGTCTTCAGATACTTCAATCTAGAAATTCCACCTTAGTAGAGGATTTACAAAATGATTGTTAAGTCAACTCTATTAAGATATTTCTTCATTGCTACAATTATTAGACAATTACAATGATTGACCTGATTGATGAAGCAACTAACTTTGCAAATTTATATTTTTGTTCTAGTTTATCCTCTTGATCCTCCTTGATTAGAATATTCTTTGCATCTCCTTGGATGTGTTCTCTTTAATCAGCTATCCTTCTTATTTCACATCTTTCTCATTCCTTTTAATTTCTTTATTCAATCCACAGCTTGAAATTTCATATATATGAAATCCAATGTCAAGTCATTTTGAATACCCTTTCAAACAAACATTTAACATCCACTAGGTCAGCTTGTATTAACCATTTAATGAACAAAAGTAATCTACTATTAGTCAACTAACACTGAAATGAGTTACTTGGGTTAATAATGAATTCCTTTGGTAACTAAATAGACTCGGTCAATACTAACTTCCTTCATTGACCGACCTAACTCAATTTATACTTTCTTTGATGACCAACTAAACTCGGTTCCTATTGAATTCAACTTGGTTGATACTAGAGTCTTTTATAGTGCCAGACTAAGCTTGGTTAACATTAGTTGTGCTCAGTTAGAGTGTGATGTTTATGTAATATCAATAAAAATATCCAATTGAATAATCATTTTCAACACATTGTACATTGTACAATTGATATTATAATTTATTGTAAAATGCACAATGTTACAGTATAATTGTGATTAACTTCACTAATTATTACTTCTTTCTAAAGACTTTATTTTGAGGAAATTTTGAAAAAAAGATGAGTGTTGCCAAAATTGGCCCAAAATACATATCAATTCATTGATCTTTGATGATCCAATGTGTTGGAAATATAGAAGGAGCAACTGAGAGGGGGGGGGGGTCAATTACTTACCACTAAAATAAATCCTAGATCCCTTAAATGTCAAAAAAATTATTTACACTAAGAAAATTGATTATTGTTGATGCTCGGTAAACAAACATAAATTGTTGTAACTCGGTAAATGCAAAGTGAATTATTTTTAACAAATCTTAAAAAATTATCGGTAATTAACTTGCAAGCATGAGAGGAATAACATGAACACATGAGACACTAGGATTTAACATGGAAACCCAATTTGGAAAAAGCCACCAATATAACTAGTTACTATTTTTCACTCTTCTAAAGTGAGCCCTATTAGGAGCCAACCTTGTTAAAGGTTACAAAACACACTGTTAGGTGTGACCCTATTAGAGGATTTAATCACCCTGCTAGGAGTGGCCTTGCAAGAGGTCTTAAAACAATTCAATGAAATTTCCACCTTGCTAGAGGATTTACAATTGGTTTTTAAACCAACTTTGTTAAGAGATCTTAGATCACTGCTACAATGGTTAGAGAGTGACAATGAAATGACTTGATTGTGATGCAACTGAATTGCTAAATCCAAATCTTTTTTCTGCTTAAACTTGATCCTTCCTGATCAAATATTACTTTCCTACTCCACAAGGATACCTACTTATCCTTAAAGTTCACTCCATCTCTTTTCTTTTCAATTCAATCAGAACACTTGTACACACACTAGAAATCTCAACTTGACCTTTTATTTATACCTTCTAGATTGTCAATTCAGCCCAATTCAAATTACAATAACCAATATTCATCATCATAGTCAACTAGAATCAATACATAAATTAATTAATCTTCATATGCCAAAATAAGAAAAATCCTTCGTAAGTTGACCCTACTCGATAGAAACTAACTTTGGAACATTTTTCTATGTCAACCAACAGAAGCTTGATTAACACTATGAACTTGCAAAAATATTTTGGCAACCAAGTGAACTCAGTGAATACTTACTCTGTCTAACTTTCCCTTGATTAACTGAGTGAGCTTGGTTAACACTCTTTTCTGCCTAAATTCCTTTGATGCCTGAGTGAGCTCAGTAGGCACTATCATCTATTCAGAGTAAGCTTGTGAATGCTCAATAGATAAGGAAAACTATCTTCACTAACCAAGTGAGCTCAGTAAGCATTGTCTATCAATTGATATGACATTTGTGTAACATCAAAGACAACACACAATCAATCAATTGTATCCAACAATCTCCCTCTTTGGCATTCATGGCAACACATGTCATAGCATAATGAAATTTGAGAATAAGACTCCCTTTTGATAGAAAGTGTCTCCCTCTTTGATTTTACACAAGAACTTTTTTATGTTGTATTCTCCCTTTGTAAAGGAACTGCATAACTTCTTTTCAAACTTCTCCCACTACAAAATTTCAAAATGATAAAGATAATGATAGTAAACTTATCCCTCTTTGACAACACATGCCAAAGACAACACATGCCAAATTTGTATCAATGTACCTTGAGTACTAATTCATATGCAATATTCTCTTGATTATGTTGCATCAATTAATTGATCTTTAACTTGGTTCTTGTTGATGCATCACTAAACTTTATTTAGTGAGCTTCAGATAGGGGAATGAACCCTAGCTTACCTCTTAGATACAAGAATGTATCCTTAGATAATGGCTTGGTGAATATGTCTGTAATTTGTTCTTTTGTATGGACATATTCCAATTTGATTTCTTTGTCCTACACTAGTTGTCTAACAAAGTGATATTTTATAGCAATGTGCTTTGTTTTGGAATGCATCATTGGGTTCTTTGATATGTTAATTGTGTTGGTGTTATCACAATACATGACTATTGGCTCTTTGATTTCAACCTTCATTCCTTCCAGCAATTGTTTGAACCAAAAAATGTTAGAACAATTTACTGCTGCTGCTACATACTCTACTTCTATTGTGGATTAGGATGTGCAGTTTTGCTTCTTGCTTGTCCAAGATACTAGCCTTTTATCAAGAAAGAAAGCTTCATCACTAGTGCTTTTTCTATCATCAAGATTTCCTACCCAATCAACATTAGTAAATACCTTTAGGTCTAGGTTTCCTCCAAGTTTGTACCATAAACCATAGTCTTCAATACCTTTCAGATATCTCAAGATTCTATTGCCATCATGTGATTTTCTTTGGGTTTAGCTGAGAATCTTGCCACTATCCCAACTACTAAGGCAATATCAAGCCTTGTGAAAACTACATACTATAATTTTCCAATCATTGATCTATATAAGGTCTGATCTACTTCTTTCGAGTCATCATCTTTGGTAAGCTTGAGTCCAATACACATGGGGGTACCAACTGGTTTTAAATCTTCCATTCCAAACTTCTTGAGCATCTCTTTTATATACTTGGATTGAGTGATATAAATACCATTTTTCTCTATTGTATCTATAATCCAACAAAAAATTTTATTTCACCAAACATGGACATCTCATACTCTTTGTTCATTTATTCTAAAAATTCTTTGCATAGGTCATCATTTCCTATAAATAGAGTATCATCCAAAAATATCTCTACCAACACAATTTTTTTATTTGGTCCTTGATTGATGTCCAAATTATTGTTATCATTTGTTCTTTGAAAACCAATCTATATCAAGTAGTTATGTATTCTTTCATACCAGGCTCTATGAGCTTATTTGAGACCATACAGTGCTTTATGTAATTTATAGACCATGTCCCTTTTGTTAGGATCAACAAAACCTTATGGTTGTTCAATGTAGACTTCTTCATCAAGAATTCCATTCAGGAATGTAGATTTAACATCTATTTGATATAATTTAAATCCTCTGTGAGCTGCATATGCAAGTAGGGTCCCAACACCTTCTAATCTTGCAACAGGGGAAAAAGTCTCACCATAATATATTCCTTCTTCTTGAGAATAGCCTTTACACACTAATCTATCTTTGTTTCTTGATACTTGTCCATCTTCATTCAACTTATTTCTGAATACCCATTTTGCTCCAATCACATTTTTATCTTTTGGCTAGGAACAATAGTCTAAGTTTTGTTCTTTTCTATCTATTTTATTTCTTCATTCATTTCCTTAGTCCAACTTTCATTTTCTAGAGCATCCTTAGTACTTCTAGGTTCAAAATCAACAAGTAAACATGTATCTTTTAATTTTCTTCTTGTCAGAGTACCTTCTGATTTATCTCCAATAATCTAATCAAGTGCATGATGTCTTCTAATATACTTGGCTAATATAGGTTCTTTTCCTTTTGAATGAATTGCATTTTCTTCATTTTGAATTTCAGCTTCAGGCTCGGGTCATTAAGACTTGGTAGGTATTGACTCAGTAGCTTCAAAATGTGACTTAGGTCCTCGTGACTCAGTTTGTACTTCTTACAACTCGATAACTATGGAAAACTTAGGAGGTGAAGTCTCCTTATTATTAGATATGCTTGGCAATGTGTCATGTTCAAAGTAAACAAATCTTTTGTAATCTTCTAGTTCCTTTTGCTTTCTTCTTCAGTCTTTTCTACAAACTCATCAATTCTCACATGTGCACTTTCTATGGTTTTATGAGTAGAAAAATTCAAAAACTTATATGCCTTACTTCTATAGGAATATCTTAAGAATATACATTCATCACCTTTCACATCAAATTTTTCTTTTCTAGACTCTTTCAAGGTATAACATTTACTGCCAAATACTTTCAGGTAACTTACATTGGGTTTGTAGCCATACCATAATTCATAGGGAGTTTTATCTGAGTCCTTCAACTATACTCAATTCAAAGTATGAACTACAGTGTTGATGGCTTCCTTCTAGTATTTGATAGAAACATTCTTTTCCATCATTAGAGTCCTTGCACAATTCATGATGGATCTGTTTCTTCTTTTAGCTATTCCATTCTACTTAGGAGTGTCAGGGGCTGATACTTGCCTTTTGATTCCTCTTTCAATGCATAAATTATTGAATTCATTGGAGATAAATTCACCACCTCGTCTGATCTTAAGCATTTCAATCTTTTTCCTATTTATTTTTCCACTCTTGCTAGATACCATTTGAATTTCTCAAATGCTTCTGACTTTTCTCTAAGATACATAATAGTCATCATTCTCGAGTAGTCATCAACAAAAAGAATTAAAAAAATTTCTCCACTATAACTTTCTATTCCAATAGGTCCACATAAGTTAGTATGCACAATTTCCAAAACATCTTTAGACTGATAGTTTTTTCTCTTAAAACTAGTCTTTCCCATTTTGCCAATCTGATAATTTTTTTATAAGCCAACATCTAGTTTCTTCAAACTGGGGATACCTCTTACTTTTCTAAATTTACTTATCTTGACCATATTATCAAAGTTTACATGACATAGTCTTCTATGTCATAACTAACTTTCTTCCATTTGAGCAATAATACATGAGCAATCACCAAGATCAAGATAAAATAGGTTACATCTTGTTTGTTTGCCTGATCCAATCAGATTTCCTTTGTCATCTAGTAGTCTTAATTTTCCATGTATGAATTCTAACTTGAATCCAATGTTGATTAGTTGTGCCACACTTAGTAGGTTATGTTTCAGTCCTTCAACCCAATAGGCATTGTCACATACAAGTTCATTGGTTAATAAGATGCGACCTTTCCTTTTTATGCAACAAGGTTCATTGTTTCCAAACCTTACACTACTTGCATCATAGTGTTCAAAGTGTTCAAATTTTGATTTGTCTCTAGTCATATGATGTGAACATCCACTATCTATGATCCATGTATCATTTTTACTAACATGAGAGATCAGTGTCGTCTTTTCTTCTCCATCATCAAATTCATCTTTTACAATAATGTACACTATTTCATCTTCACTGTTATCAGAATCTTTAGCCATAAAACAAGTTTTCTTAACTTTGTCTTTGAAAGATTTGTGACTTTTGGATTCTTTCTTGCCTTTGTACTTGTGGCTCTTCTTCTCATCCTTTTTTTCTCTATTTGGACACCTGGCAGCAATATAACCAATTTCTTCACATGAAAAATAGATTAAAGGAAATCTACCTTTGTACTTTCCTCTACCTCTAGAATATTTCTTTGCAAGTAAAGTTTCAACAACTTCAAGATCACTATCAGAGCTTTCCTCTATTTCCTCTTTACTTTTTCACTGATTGTCCTTTTTTTTCTTGCCTTTTTCTTTGAGTGAAATTTTAGCTTCAAATGCAGACTCAATATTTTTGGAAGCTGGAACATAAATGTCAAAGTTGTATAGCTAAAAAGTTGTTAATCTTCCTACTAGGGAATCCAAACTTAACTTGTGATTTGGATCACACCTCTTTTCTTGAATAGAAGATACTCTAATTGCATAGATAGGAAGAAAATTTTTGAGAACTTTACTTACAACAGTTTCTTCCTTGATTTCTCCTCCAGAATCTTTGATTGTACTAACACTAACTTTGATTCTTTCCACATATTTGGCAACATTTTCATCTTCTCTCATACTCATCTGATCAAACTATCCTCTAAGGATTTCTACTTTGGCTCTTCTTACATTGTCATCACCACCATAGATATCATTTAGCTTGTTCCACATATCAAAAGTAGTTTTATAGTCTTTGATCTCATCAAATTTATCATAGTTGAGAGCAGATGCAATATCAATCATTATGATGTTATGGCTCTTTTTCTCAACAAGATCTCCAATAGATAATGTACCAATAGAAGTTTTGTATTCTTCATCAAGGTATTTGCAGCCTAAATCACTAATGGTGGCCAAATGAAGTCTCATGATCCCCTACTATGCTGAAAAGTTTTCTTTGTTTAGCTTTGGAATTTCTCTCTTGTAAGACATCCTAATCTTTAGCTTAGGTCCTTGAAACCTTCCCTGCAAGCACCAAAAGCTCTGATACCAATTGTTGGAAATATAGAAGGAGTAACTAGGGGGGTGAATCAGTTACCACTAAAATAAATCCCAGATCCATTATATGTCAATAATAAAATTTACACTGAGAAAACTAATTGTTTCTAATGCTCGGTAAACAAACAGAAATTGTTGTAACTCAGTAAATGCAGAGTGAATTACTTTTAGTAAATCTTAAAACATTATCAGTAATTAATTTGCAAGCATAAGAAAAATAACATGAACACATGAGACACTAGGATTTAACATGGAAACACAATCTGGAAAAAACCACCAATGTAACTAGTTACTATTTTTCACTCTTATGAAGTGAGCCCTTTTAGGAGCCAACCCTGTTAAAGGTTACAAAACACACTGTTAGGTGTGACCCTATTAGAGGATTTCATCACCCTGCTAGGAGTGGCCTTGCAAGAGGTCTTAAAATAATTCAATGGAATTGTCACCTTGTTAGAGGATTTACAACTGGCTATTAAACTAACTTTGTTAAGAGATTTTAGATCACTACTACAATGGTTAGAGAGTAACAATGAAATGACCTGATTGTTATGCAACTGAATTACTAAATCCAGATCTCTTTTCTACTTAAACTTAATCCTTCCTAATTGAATATTACTTTCTTGCTCCACAAGGATGCTTGCTTATCCTTCAAGTTCATTCCCTCTCTTTTCTTTTCAATTCAATCAACACATTTGCACACATACTAGAAATCTCAACTTGACCTTTTATTTATACCTTCCAAATTTTTAAGTCGGCCCAAATTCAAATTACAATAACCAATATTCATCATCATAGTTAGCTAGAATCAATACACAAAGTAATTAAGGTTCATATGCCAAAATAAGAAAAATCTTTCATAAGTCGACCTTGCTTGGTAATAACTAACTTTGGAACAGTTTCCTATGTTAACCAATAGAAACTCAGTTAACACTGTGAACTTGTAGAAATCCCTTGGCAATTGAGTGAACTTGGTGAATACTAACTCTATCTAACTTTCCTTTCATTAATCGAGTGAGCTTGGTTAACAATCTTTTCTGCCTAAATTCCTTCGATGCCTAGATGAGCTTGATAGACACTGTCATCTGTTCAGAGTAAGCCTGTGAGTGCTCGGTAGACAAGGAACACTATCTTCAATAACGAAGTGAGCTCAGTAAGCATTGTCTATCAATTGATATGACATTTGTGTAACATCAAAGACAACACACAATTAATCAATTTTATCCAACACCAATGGTGGTCGGTGCATCGACTGTAACCTCTATAGATGTTGTGTCACCACACCACGTCATAACAAAATTATGAATAATTATTTCACACTTGATATTTGTATGTCACATATCTTCTTTTAGTGGGATTTTGGGAAAAAAAACCAACTTTTTTCAAAATTGGTCTGAAATACATCTATAGTCGTTGATTATTGTTGATCAAATGGTGGTTGGCATGTCCCCTTTTTGGTACAATGTAAATGATATCAACACTTTGTCACTATTTCTCGCTATGATATTTACCATATTTAAATAAATAATTATTAGTCACATGTGATACGTGTATGTCACGTGTCTTCTTTCTGGGGTCATTTGGGAGAACAAGTTGAGTACTACCGAAATGGGCCTAAAATACATCTGGAGTCATTGAACAAACGGTGTTTGCCATGTTCCCTTTTTGATCAATTGATATGATGTTGATTTTGTATCATCACATGTTACTATGATATTTACCATGTCTAAATAAATAGTGATTAGTCACACATGATACGTGTATGCCATGTGTCTTCCTTTCAGGGTCATTTGGGAAAACCAGTTGAGTGTTGCCCAAATTGGCCTGAAATACATCTCAAATCATTGATCTTTGTTCATCTAATGGTGGTTAGGGTATCCCCTCTATAATATTACCACTTGTGACATTACAATAATTATAATATTAATTTTTATTATAATAATAATGAATTTGTATTTCATAGAACTATAAATAATTAAAATTTAATTATATCATTTCATTGATTAGGAGTTGAACACTAAGTTATTATTAGTAATAATTAGTATATAAATAAACATCGATTGTTGTACTTATTAAATTACAACTAAAAGCATAATTGGTATTATTCATTGCAATACCCCAAAATTGGCACATTGCCATGCTAAACCAATTCTGGTCTATTTAATCATCCTAAGTCCTATTTTACTAGGCAATTTTGATTCTAATGCTTGCTACTTGACCTAAGTGTCAAATGCAGGAAACTTAAATCTGCATTAATCACATTCTTTATTTAATTCCTAAGTTTTGACTCAAATTAGCTACATTAAACCTATTAATTAAGTTTAACTTAATTATAATTATTCATACTTTAATTAAATTAAAATTACCTCTTATCTAATGTACAAGGGAATTAAATGTATTTAATTTAATAAGATATATCCTCATTTTAATTTATTGAATTCAATTATTCAATTAATTAAGATTATGCATTTATGAGCTCATATTCTATTTTATTAAATTAAATATACTCTCCAAAATCTTCACTTCAGTTTAGAAATGGAAACTTTGAGTGAACCAGAATTGGAAATGGAATTAATTTAGTTAACTCTTTCTCACACTCAAAAGAGAATCAGTTAACTATCCATGACACTCAGATCTAAAACAGTTAACTTCATCTACACAAGGAAGTTTCCATTCTAATTGAATCTCATTTTTGATCTCGACCATTTGTTTTATCTGATCTTGACAGTTGATTGATTTTTGAAATTCTATTTAAGAGGCTTTAAATTCCTCATTACAGAGGTGGAATTAAATTTGCATCAAATTTATGCTGAAATATCCACTTGCTCATACATTCATAGCTTATTAAATGTCTTGCATTATAATATCATCTTAGCATTAAAATGCATACATATACTAAAATTTTCTTTCCTTTATTCTTAGATTAATTGCATCTCATCTAGTATAACATTGCATTCTCAAATAGCTTAATCAAATCCTTTGTACTAGAGGTCTAGTTGCTAGCTTCTCATTCTGAGAGCAATAGCATAATCCATCTAGTTAAGAGGCAACAAATCGGTTTGCCAAATTTTTTCGGGTGAACAATTCAATGTTCATTCTAGGATGATTTTGCATGTAACGATCATGTTGAAGTGTGTGTGAAGAGAGAGGCCCACATTTCCCATATACATTTTTGCCACCCATTGTGGGGCCAAGAAATCAAGTTTACGGCCTCATTTGTTCTATTTTTCTACATTTTTATAATATTATGTTGCTATCATCCATATGATATTCTAGATTATCACATGATAAATCTCATTTTCACATGAAGAAGGTAATATTTTTCCCCTTTCATTTCACTTTCTTGTGCAAAAAAGTGTATAACCATTTTCTCACGTGGGTTGTGCAAGATTTTGCACAAAAATTTGCATCAGCAAATGCAAATACAGTTTTCAGAATTCAGTTTTATCATCATGTTTTAACTATCAAGTTGTTTCTAAAGAATTTTCATTTCAATTTCTAATTTTTCAGCAGCTTAACAGTGGTCTACAAGATGGTTGTCAAAGAAACCTTGTTACAAACCCTTGAAATAGTACTAACAATTTGATTGCAAGACATTGTCAAAGATATATATGTCAAAGAAATCATTTCAAACCCACTTAAAAATTGTGTTTTCTTTTAGTGCTTTCTTACACATAGTATAAATAGGGCTTGTGAACTTTTTAGGGTGTAAGACAAAGGAATAGGGGAGTATGGTCTTTACTATTGGAAGTGATGTGCAAGAGTAAATTAGAAACCTAGATGCCCTTGAAAGACGGTACCTAAGGGAGGCAAGCAAGTTAGTGGTTCTTCTATATGAGACTTTTCTATGAAGGGATGATGATTTCCTTTTAGCAAATCAAAATCTTGAGAAAGGACAAGTTAGGATTGATAAGCTAACTTGGTGATGAATATGTCTTGCATGTTTGTGCAAGGTGATGAGGTAGAGGAGTGTGCTCTTCCCCTTGAGGGAAATAAAAAACTTGGACCCTTAAATCCAAACCACCAGTTTGATTCAACCCTTAGAGGGCATGTTGGAGTGATCCAAACTCCAAGAACAACCCAAGTGAGCACACTCCTTTTTCCAGAGATTCCAACTCACTATAATAAAGAAGCTCTATAGACTGAAAGACTCCAAAGCCATATTAATTTCCTCTTCTTCATTATGATATCACATATCAAGAAGAGGCTCTGTAAACTACATTAGCCGACAGTGACCCCAATCTTGCTAGTCAAGTGTGTGCACTTACAGATGTTGGTGTGGGTTGTTGGCCTCAAATTCACTTGCAAAGCCACCAAGGGTTAATATGAAAGGAAGTCAAGTAAAAACCTCTTAGTTAGTTGCTACCCATTTCACCTCTAAAAGGGGGCATAATCTTTGTGCAAGGAGGGGGAAGAATCTCTCTTATAGATACTTACCATAGGCATGCACCTAGATGTTGGAAGATGGTATACACACTTGACCCCTACCACAAGGGTGCTCATTTAGCATATATGTTTTGAGTCCTTGGAATACACCAAAAACATAGGCACCCTCCAATGGGGTGACATAGCTGGGTGAGGTGAACACATGCACATAAGTTGTGAGACAAAGTTTTTTCTTCCTCTGCCATTTTTGGTTATAGGGATAAAGTGTGTTTGGTTTGAGTCTTTAAACTTGTCCAAATCTATCAAACAAACAAAAGGTCAAGACTCCCCCATCCATCTAAGTTTCTTTTTCCTTGGTTGGATTGTTTGTGACTATTGCTTGCTTCCCATGTCTATTTGAAAACAATTGTCTTTTTGAAAACCAAAATGCAGTCCAAAACTTGAAAACTATCTTGATATCTATCTGAAATTTGTTAGCACAATCAACCTTCTATTCAAAACTATTGAAACCATTGAAAATCTCTTCAAAACTAGTCCAAAAACTATTAGTCTATCCAGATTCTCGCACCTAGTTCTATGAATTTTCACTCAAGAATACTTTATGTTAGCACTTCCTTGTGTGGATCTATACAATTCCTCTCATGACTCTGTACAAATCTTTGCATGACATCTTCAAAATACTATCTTTTATGCCAAAATTCTATCTTTTTGTCAATCTATCAACTCCTCATGTGGCTCTTTGCAAGTCTTCACATGAGAAAATTGGTAAAAAATTGTAGTTCTGAATCTTCACTTGGTTTTTTGTGCCTCCTTACACAGTTCCTTGAGAATCATCATGCAAAATCTTGCTCTCAAAATTTTCAAACTATTATGTCAGAGCTATTTGTGCTCCACATTTGATTTGGTCTGCAACATTTTACCACTTCTTTATCTGCAAACAGTGTCAAATAGTGAACTCTTGCTTAGGCAACAACTTGTGACATACACACGAACTAGTCTCCTCACTCAGTTATTTTTTTCTTATCCTTTCTTTTTTGTCATAGTTTTTTTCAAGATAGTTATAATCCTTGGTTTTTCTATCCATTACTCAAACAACTTGTACCTAAGTAAACAACACTCTTATCTCACTTTTTTGAGACTATGTTCTAGTGTGGTCCTTGTCTAGGCTTCTTCTTTTTGTCCTTGTCTATAACTGTGGCAACAAGAAGAAAAAACATGTTTTATCCCCATATACATAGATGAGGTAGAGCTAGGGGTTGTAATCATGGCAGAGGTCACTTTTTAGCTTATGCATGGTTTGTCTTTAGTTCATCTAGTGAGGAGTCTTCACGATCTCCTTCACCTGTTAGATCACCTCTTGTTTAAAGAATGTTTTCCATAAACTTACAACAAACTAGGAACCCCTTGTATCAAGAGGATCCTAAAACTAGAAAAGGTCATATGTCTCCAAAAAACATAGCTGAATTCTTATTTAGGAGACCTTTTCAACCAACATAAATTGAAACTTATCATATTCTTAAAATGGTTGATCAAGAACCAGAACACGAAGAACATAGTAGAGAACAAGATCACCAAAGGAATGAAAGACATAAAGAACCTTTTACTAATAAAAATGAGGAAGACATAGAAATACTTCCTGAACATATCAAGAAATGTTGTAAGGACAAAAATTTCAAGAAAGTCATGGAAATTTTCTTAACAAAGAGAAACAGAAATACTTTCTCAAACTTTCTCAAGAGGGAGCCAACCTACCTCATCACTTTAACATTGAAATAATCATTACACTTGAAGAGGAAATTGAAACATCTAAGTTGCAAAAATAACTGAAGATCATGGAAGAATAGTTAGCTCAAATGATGCATGACAAGGACAAACCTATAGAAACATAAACCTTAGACACTCTTTGTTCATTCCCTTTTGACAAGAGTATAGACATGCCTCCTTTTCCAAGAGGAGTTAAGTTAAGTACGATAAATACTTTGGAACTTTCGATCCCCAAGATTATTTGTGGGAATTTGGTACATTGTCTATGGAATTTATGCATAATCAAACATATCTCATGCATCTACTTCCACAAAGTCTAGGTGTTCAATACATAGAATGGTTCTCATGCTTGCCTACTAGTATCAAAATGTTTGATGAGATTGCTAACCTATTTGTCCAATTGTACTCCCACAACATACAACACTGAGTTAACATACGAGACTTGTGTAACTTTAAAAAGAAAGTTTGGGAACCATTCCTCACATTCCTTTAGAGATGGAGACAATTTTACATCAAATATTCATGCAAAATCTCTAAAACAAAAAAACTTGACATCTTCACTGATAATCTTTTACCTGACTTTGGATATAAACTTCAACTTCAAGGTCCATGCACCTTTGAAGATATGGTCACACAAGCTATTTGGATAGAGGAATTCATTGTCAAAAAGGGTGAACTCACCCTTCAAAAGGACATCAACCAAGGATCAACTTCTAATATGGATAAATCTAAGTATGTGAACAAGAATCGAGAGGTTGTGCATGATGGAGTTGTTGGCAACATTACTCCTAAACCTACTAAGGCAATGTTTAATCTTATAGAAAATCCCAAAGCATCTAAACATATTGATAAATCTCTTGTTGACAATAAGACATTTGGAAACAAACCAAAGAACTCATCTTAGGTTACACACCAAAAATGAGAATATATGCCTCTTGGAAAACCTTTGGATGTGGTCTATAAAACCCTGCTACAAAACAAGCTCATTTCTCCATTAGATAACTCGCATCCTTATGATCCATAACCACAACTACCATAGTGGAACAAAACTACATTTATTGAATACCACCAGAATAAAGGTCATAAAACCAAAAATTGCATCAATTTGTGTCACAAAGTACAAGACTTAATTGACAATGGTGACATTGTTGTGGATGGACATAACAAGAACTCAAATCACAAGGCTTTCAAGGAGCCATTCTCATCTTATGAAAAAGGAGAGAACTCAAAACAAAAATCTCATAACAAGATCAACTATACATACTCTGATGATGATGAGATAATCCACATGGTTGAACTGGTGGATTTTGAGTATTGTGACGTTATCACCATCAAGGGAAAATAGGACAACCCTAAACCTAAGACACCATTTTTCTTAAGGGGTCCTACATCTAATACATCTAACAATGAACCATCACAACCTTGTGCTAACGTTGTTACATGTTCATATGCCAAGTTAGTGCTCAAAGGCCATACGCCTTCTACTTCCAAGTTAGAACAACGCAAAGACAAACCTCTTGCTGGTCTATCTGGCAAAGGTGCAAAAATTGCAACATCTTTTGTAGCTACTAGTTACAGTATCCTCGATCAATTACAATGAACAAATGCTCAAATCATGATCTTCTAATTGCTCAAAATCTAGCCTACTCATAAGTAGATTCTCAAATTAGCCCTCACTAAGGAAAATGTGCCTCAAGATCTTAATCTTGATAGGTTCCAATTTATGGTAGGTCATCTGACCTCACCTTACTATATGTCCTTCTCTAAAGAGGATGGTAATTCACTGAGTCATCCACATAACCAACCACTATATATTAAAGTCATGATACACCAGAAAAACATCTATTGTGTACTCATTGACAATGAAGCTGGTTTAAACATTGTCTCTACTACTTTGCTTAGAAAATTGGGCTATTCTAAAAAGGCTATTGACCCTCATCACCAGATAACTATCAAGGCATATGACGAAGTCGAGCGTAAATCTATAGGTCTTGTTGTACTACCTCTTTGAGTCGGTCCCATGTAAAGGGATGTCACTTGTCAAGTCCTCAACATTCCCTTAGCTTATAATATTTTGTTAGGAAGACCATGGATACATGAGATGCAAGTTGTACCATCAACTTATCATCAATGCATAAAATTCTCATTTCACGGCTTTGAAGTCACCATACCTACAAATACTAGCTACAAGTGTAACATGCTAAAATATACTAAAAGCTTTGTACCTACAAATAGGGAGTCCATAGACCAACATGATAATAAGTTGAAACAAATTGAGTTGTCACTTAAGCTGAAAGAAACTAGAATGGGTGAATACCACATAGAACCAGTTCTGTCTTTGACATCTCTTCCTAAGTCTCCCTGACATTATGGGAGACTGTCTAAAGCCAAGAGGCCTTTCATGTTGACACCTCAAACTAAATACAATGGTACCGTTGTCAAAGCTATTGTATGTCTTGAAGAGGAAGATGAAAATAGAGCCATTGTTGCTTGGATATACAAAGAGGAAACTCTAGTTGACCTTATAGAATAGTCTCATGAGATTACTCCTGAAAAGTATGGTCCAAGTCTAAAACTCATGAAATTATTTGGCTACAAGGGGAATGGTTTGATTGGATGCAAAAAAAATGGTTTGATTGATCCTATCAAAGTGATAGCTAGAAGGAATCAAGATACATTTTTTCTAGGCTTCAAGAAGATTCCCTTCCATCTAGGGATTAACAAATTTATACTGGAACCTGAGAGTTCATCTGAACATGAGTCACAAGCTGAGTCAAATGACCATGAGGACAAAATTCACAATGAGGATCCTTATCCTTATCCAATTCCTGATGATCTCACTAAATTCTTCACAAAACTAGATGACTTTGTACTATGTGTCAGTACCATTGATGGTGATAGTGATTCTTCTTATGACACTGTTGATTCTCCCTGCATTCAACATGAACAAGGAGAGCCTAGTCTTGCTTTATTCATTGAATACCACTGTAAAAATCCAGATGATGAAGGAGAATTTGTCCCTATCACTATTGGGAAATTCTATAGTCTATTTCCATGCAGCACAAATTCTTGAGAGTATGAATTCGATTCTCTCTCAGATGCAACTATAGAGAAAGATATAGATCAAGTTCATGTATACAAAAATCAACTTGAAGTAGGTGAATCATTTGGGGTTAGGTCAAATAAGTCTCATCCAACTAGTGTCCTTGAGAATTTGATTAAAGATGTTAGTGCTCAAAGGCATTCAAACACACTTGTGGATGAAGCCTCTCTATGTCTCAAATTTCTTGTCCAAGCTTTTAATGATTATATTGTGAATGTAATCGAACCCACCACATCTCTTTTACTCACCTATCCCAAGTTCATAGACTAGAATTCTAATGCATCTAGTGAAGTCCCTACATTATAGAATGACTATGCTCTTTCCTGCTACTTAAATGTTGTCAAACCTATAACATCTTCCACTAGCAAACAAAGTGTCAACATGAATGAAGCTAACATCAAATATCTTAGTCACACAACCAGAAAGAAAATAAATAGAAGGTCTTATGGTGAAAACCACATTGTGGTAGTATCAAAACCTAAAATAATAAAAATAAAAGATGTATCCAAAGATGAAAACCTCTCTAAGGCACCTATGAATGAGATATTTGATGCATTTCCTAGTAATTTTTAGGAAAGATTATCAGTGTTGATAGAACCAACACAACTGATCAACTTGGGAATAGGGGAGCATCCTCACATGATACATCTTGCACAATTGTTATCTCAAGAAGAGTAAAAGGAATTCATTGCCTTCTTCCAAGAGAAAAAGATAAATTTTGCATGGACATACTCAGATATGCTAGGCTTGGATCCTAATCTCATAATGCATCATCTGTCTATTGCACCAAGAGTTAAACTAGTCAAACAGAAACTTAGGAAAATGCATCTTCATATTGCATTGCTAGTCAAAGCTAAATTGGAAAAGCTTCTAAAAGACGGTTTTATCTATGCTATTTATTATGCAAAATGGATATCCAACATTGTTCCAATTCCCAAGCATGAAAAATCTATCAAAGTCTACACAGATTTTTGTGATCTAAACTTAGCATGTCCAAAGGATATTTTCCACTCCCTAACATTGATATGATAGTGGATATGATAGCAAGATATGAAATGTACTCATGAATGAATGAATTTTTTGGTTATAATCAGATCAAAATTACACCAAAAGATCTGGAAAAGACTGCTTTCACTTGTGCATGGGGAACCTTCTATTGGAATGTGATGCCATTTGGTCTGAAAAATATTGGTGCCATGTATTAGAGGGTAGATACTACAATTTTTCATGATATGATGCATAAGACAATGGTGGACTATGTTGATGATACTTTGGTTAAGAGCACAAAATGCAACTCGCCTTCAAGATTTGGGACCCATCCTGGATTGCATAAAGAAATTTAGTCTGAGACTCAACTCCAAGAAATGTGCATTTGGTGTAACATGTGGGAAACTACTTGGCTATATTGTGTATGTAAAAGGAATTGAGGTCGATCCAAAGAAAGTTCAAGCAATCATGGACATGCATCCACCTCGTAATATCAATCATATGAGGGGCTTACAAGGAATACTTTAATCCATTCATAGATTCATTTCACAGCTAGCGGATAGGTCACAATCATTTACCAAGACTCTACATAAAGGTGTAAAATATAACTAGAGCAAAGATTGTGATTAGAGTCTACACATATAAAGAAATACCTGACTAATCCACCAATCTTGATGCCTCCTATCTATGGGAAGCCTCTTATTTTGTACATCTCAGCAATAGAGTCATCTCTTGGTATGTTGCTAGCACAAGAAGACAACGATAACAAGAAAAGACCTATTTACTATCTAAGTCACATGCTGATTTCTTATTAAATGAATTTAGCATCATCTAGAAAGCTTTCTTGGTAGTCATCTTTGCTTCCCAAAAGTTGAGACACTACATGCTCACTTGTACTACATGACTAGGTGCTAAAATTGATCTATTGAAATACTTACTTAGCAAGGCAGCTCTAATAGGAAGGCTAGCTAAGTGGGTCATGATACTAAGCAAGTTTGACATTTAGTATGTTGAATGAAAGGCTATCAAAGGACAATTGATTGTTGATCAATTAGCAGAAACACCAATGCAAAGTCTTCTTCTACTAAGCATTGACTTTCCTAATGAATCAATTCGCATGCTAACACACCAGACTTGGATGATGTTCTTTGATGGTCTGTTCACACAATAAGGATCTAGTGTTGGGATATTGTTCATAATACCACAAAAGTATTCGCTGCCTAAGGTGTACAAGATTTTTTTCCTTGTCCAAATAACATTGCAAAATATGAAGCTCTGATTAATGGCATGAAGATTATAGTTGAATGGAAAGTGGATGAATTAAACATCTTGGGTGATTCATAGCTCATAATCAACCAGGTCAATGACGTATATCAAAAAAATGATGAGAAATTGATCCCTTATAAATGCATGGTGGATGACCTAAAGAAATCCTTTGCTTATATCACTTTCCAACAAGTTTCTTGGGTAAACAACAAAGTGGTTGATGCCATGGCTACTCTTGCTTCCTTGTTATAGATGCCAAAGAATGATCTTTAACACAAGTTCCTAGTGGAAACATTACTCTACCTTGCCAATAACTCGCTTAAATCTCAGATGATCGATTCTATTATAGAAAACAACTCATCCCACTACCATCATATATACTCTTATCTATGTGACCAAATAATTTCAAACAATCTAACCCAGAATGAAAAACATCACCTTATCTATAATGCTTTACAGTATATTATTATTTCTGATGACTTATTTAGGAGAGGTCTCAACGAAACACTCCTTAGGTTTCTAGAACCCTATGAGTCCAAAAGCACATTAATCAATGTACACGAGGGCATTTGCAGATCTCACTCTAATGGCTTAACACTAGCTTGTAAACTTATTAGAGTTGTTTACTATTGGCCGAATATGGAGCAAGAGGCAATCAAATACACCAAGTCCTGCAAATATGGCTAGCTCCATGGAAATCTGATTCATGCTCCAACCAGGGAGCTAATTCCATCTATCATGTTGTGGCCATTCCAACAATGGTCCTCTGATCTTGTGGGTCAAATTCACCCATCCTCTTCAAATGGACACAAGTTCATCATTACAGCTATAGATTACTTCACTAAGTGGGTAGAGGCAATCCCCCTCTCTATAGAAAATAGAAAAACTATACCTCTTTTCATTATGAATTACATCATATGTAGGTATGGTGTACCTTCCTCCATCATTACTAACAATGGAGGATAGTTTTAAAATAAGGGTCTTAAGAAGTTATGCAAAAAGTTTAGAATCAAACAGCATTGGTCTTCTATTTAGTACCCCTAGGCTAATGGCCAAGCAGAGCCATTTACCAAGGCAATCCTTAAGATCTTACATCACACAATTAAAAAATCTAGAAGGGACTAGCACCTTCAGACTAATCCAGCTTTATGAGCTTATAGAATAAGTATCAAAACTCCAACAAGTACAATACCCTTTGCTTTGGTATATGGAGTGGATGTTGTGCTTCCAATTGAGGTTGAGATTCCTACTTTGACAATCTCCATGAAGGGTCTCACTACTGATGTTGACTATAGATTATCTCTACTTCAAGAGCTAGAATTGTTAGATGAACATTAGAAAGTGGTGTGCAATCATCTTCAAGCTTATCAGTAACATATGTCTAGAAGTTACAATAAGAAAGTTAAGCCATATGGGTGATCTCATCCTAAGAGAAAACCCTAAGAATCAACAACAAAGGGTATAGAAAGGAAGTTCAAACCCAATTGGCTTGGCCCATATGCCATTATTGCAATGTTTGGATCTAGTGCTTACCAACTTTCTACAATCGAGGGAGAGCTGCTCAAGGAGCTCATCAACACTTTCCATCTAAAGTAGTTCTACAGTTGATCTAATTTCAAAAGCTCTCTGTATATAGTTAAATGTCTTAAAAAAAGCCTAAAAATTACAAAAAATCATGAAACAAATCATTATCTTGGTGAAAACCTAGTAAGAGGCACCTTGGTAATACTAAAAAATGGAAAAATTCAAAAATACAAAAAAAAATTAAAATTTTGAAAAACAAAAAAAGTGTCATTGATGAAAACCTGGTAAATAGGCATCATGGTAGAAAAAATAAAATCTCTGCCAAGAAGGTGAAAACCTGGTAAACAGGTGCTTCTTATTTCAAATGTCATATCTTGCAGCGCATCTTATGGCTCTTGTAGAGTTGCTTTCCTTCTTTAGTTTTTTTCTTTCACTCATGTATCCATGAATTAAATCTTGTCATAACTCAGGGGAAACACCCTACAGTATCATAGGAATCTCTTGCATCAGTCACCAGATGTTCTAACTACATCTGCCTACTATCGCTAGTGTCACTTTGAGATTCCTCTCACAAACAATCTCTATCATGCTAGACACTAGTTGTTCTAACTACGTCTGCCTATTGTCACTAGTGTCACTTTGAGATTCCTCTCATGGACAATCTCTCTCGCAATAGTAACCAATTGTTCTAACAATGTCTAGCTATTGTTGCTAGTGTCACTTTGAGATTCCTCTCATAGACAATCTCTTTCCTAACAATCACTAGTTGTTCTAACTTTGTCTACCTACTGTCACTAGTGTCACTCTAAGGTTCCTCTCATGGAAAATCTCTCGTGTTAGTCACTAGTTGTTCTAACTACATCAACCTACTATCATCTATGTCACTTTAGATATTCCTTTTACAGAACATCTCTCACGTTAGTCACTACTTGTTCTAACTGTGTATGCCTACTATCACTCATGTCACTTTTGAGATTCCCCTCATGGAAGATCTCTCATGTCAGTCACCAGTTGTCCAAACTATGTCTACCATCGCTCAATTTCATACTAAAGTTCTTCTTATAGAAGATTCCTCTTTAATGTCAGTCACCAGTTGTTCTAACTGTGTTTGTCTACTACTGTCACCCTACTAAATAGACTTCTTTCATATATGTTATGAACATTGACATTTGAAATCAATCCTATAACAAAAAAAAAATTGAACTCAAAACAATGAATTTGTTTGGGATGTGTTGAGCTTTTCTTTATTTCTTTTTCTTTTTCTTTATCATGTCTCTTTGAGTAACTCAATGATCTCACTTTTCAATTAGAGAAGCGAGGACTGGGGGCATGATCTTTTCTTTGTTTTCTATTTGATGGTTTAGTTTCAATGATCTAAAACATCCATATAAAGAGGGTGTCCACTATAAGAACCTCTATCTTGTATTGGATGGTCATGTGTACCTCAACTCCTTTTATATGGATAACTTAGTAAGGTTGGTTCTTTTCCTTGCTTGTTTGAGTGAACTTTCTATGCTACAGTAAATATTGATACTTGTCCTACTAAGTGAGTGTACGGGTCACTACGAGTATACTTAACACACTTCTATCTCAAGTTATGAATGCAAGGGTCATTGCAGACAAAATACTTACTGATTACTTAGCATAAGAAGGATGTCTCTTGTGTCTAGTGTGTCTACACGCAAGAAACATTCTGTTCATCCTAGCATTTATGCTCTAGTTCTTATGTTAGCTTGCTACATCAAAAGGGACAAATGTTCTAGTCATTATGGCTTCTTGTGCCTCAAATGCTTATAATTGATCCTGACAAAACTAGAATAGATGTCCTATTCATATTCCTATGATTGCAATGTTAGTGAGAATTGTATGACATATGGGATTTCACTACATGCTCAGTGATGATAATTTTCAAAGCTTGGTAACCAAACTTAGGGTTGCATCTAGCATTGGGCTACATTGCATAAGCACATGGTTCAATCACTAATCTACTTGCATTCTTTGTGATGAGGGATTGTCGACTTCTTCAAAATATCATGTTTCTTCATGCCTGCACAAGCATTTGGTTCTTTAGTTCATCCTCTTGATCTTCATGAGATACCTGTCACTATTAATAAAAAGGAACACTGCATGAGATGTTAGTTCATTCACATTTTTCATTTCATACATAATTTCATAATTCATCTCATCTACACTACATTCATACATCATATCAAATTTACATTCATAATCAAAGCATAAACATCTCATGTATGATAAACTATAAAGAAAGAAAGATGATACATGTGAAGGTACTTGAATCAAAAATCTCATATATATGGAGTCAAGTGTACATTGGTGCAAAACTAGATGCTACATGAGTGTTGTTGATCTCAAAAATGGTACAACATGGTGCTGGTACACAAATCAATACATAGCCAGAGAAAAATTGGAACAAAATGAGCTAACTCTCTCCTTCCCCCTCACCCTCTACTGGTAGCGGAGGAGGAGGAGGAGGAGTTGTATCTAGTCTCACTAGAGGTCATGCACCCCCTGACTCTCATGCATATTGTGAAAATTTGGGCACCTACTTTGCTTCATCTGGAACTACCGCTACATACACTGCAAAGTAGTAAGCTACTCTCACCAACTATATCTGGATCGTGTCTTGCTACTGCTCTGATCTATGAGCCTCCCACTCCAACTGCTCTTGTAAGCTATGAATCTTATAATCCCACTCTATAATCTGTATGTCTCTCATAGTGATTTTTACAGTCATCTCCTCTACCTATCATTGCATTGTCCACACTCGATCTCTCAAACTCATGAGGGCATTCTAGGTCTATGTGAGGATGTCTCCACCCTATGGTCCAACAAGCTAATCCTGCATCTCCTCATCACCCACACCCTACTCTACCTACTCGGTTGGCCACTCTGCCTCTATGTGTGGTCTCTGGGTGTCTCCTTTGATGGCTCCTAAGGAATCCATCTCACCTCGGGGATGTCTCTGTTTTGTACCACTACCACCAACATCTGGGTCTAGTCTCATCTACCGAGGAGGAATATGTACTTGGCATGTCCTCTACCTAGCTCTCTCCTACTAGGGCTACTGTGGTGGTGCCTGTAGTGCTCACACTGGTTGTATAGGTATAGCAATCCCTACTAGGTCTATAAACTAAGGGAAGGGATGAATCACAAAACATGCCTAATATGTGGGAGTTATCCCCCCATCTGCTACCACTACTAGGTAATCCCACTATGTCACAACTAAGTTGGGCACATCAATCATCAATTGACCTGGGTCTAATCTGCAAGACCAACCATGGTCAAGATCCATAGTGAGCCACACATATGAGCAATACTCCTGTGATATATCCTAGGGTTGACCATATTGTCACCACACATGAGTTAGTGGGAATCTCTCTACAACCTACACAGAGTGACCTATCAGTGGTTGAGAGTCAAACATGTATCCTAGCTCTCAGGGTGCATCATCCCAGGCCTCTATCTCCCTCCACAACTACCATACTACTACCACCAAGTTGTCCAATTGACTTCTCCATTGCTCAATCTTCCCCAAAGTTTCCTAGATCAACTGGCCTCTATACATATATATAGAGGGCTCCATGGGCTGCCTCTCATCTGCGAAAATGGGTCTCCTCATAAGTAAATGCTCCCATCCCCATACCTGAAGAACATAGACCCCAGCGGCCATGCTCTTCCTCTCATGGTAGATGATCTCGTGCATCTCGTGGAACATGTGGGCAAGTATACACTAACCCTGTCCATATCTCTTGGGTGCCCCTAACATCATCTGCAGTATTTGTCCCCATTTGCATTCTAATCCATGCTGACCTTTGTCTAGCATCAAGAAGAAGCTAATAAATATGCCCAAAATTCATGGTAACCTATGAGTGGGCCCATATGTGTGTACCAACTTATCCCATGAGATGGCTCTACCCATGATTAGATCCTCCTAAAAAATGGACCTAAGTGCCTTAGTACCTATCTGTGGTACTGTGTCATACACAACCCATGGCCTAGGGAATGGGATACGAAGTATCCTATAGATATTCTTAGGTGTGATGATCATCTCTCCCTACAGCAAATAGAAAGTGTTCATCTCTGAATGGAAACACTCAACCAATGCAGTCAAAAGGTCATGATTCACCAGTAATGGTGGAATCTGGCAAAGATATGAAAGTGCAAGTGCATCGATATGAGCCATGTTAACATCATCTAACTATTGTAACAAAGCTCCATAATGCGAGTAATGGGATTTGAATCTAACATCAAGAAAGGTAACCTACACACACAAAAACAACAAGCAAACGATCAGCATCAAATAAACAAACAAGACGAATGAAACTGCAAAATATCAACGACAAAATTAAATTTCAAACACTAAATTTGCACTTTACACCATAATTTTGCATGAAAAATCATGTTCTCACGTGAGATTACACATCTTAGTGTGAGTACACACTTTTTTGAATGAAAAATGACAAAACTATTGGCAAAAAAATCACCATTTTTAGGGCTTGCATGAAACATGGGCATCTTCCACACAAGGAAACCCATTACACCAGGAGAAGAAGTATTGTCCTGGTACTTCTTTGCACAAAGGATGATTGGCTTCATGCAAGGAGAGACATCCTCGTGTGAAAACTGACACATCAAATTCAAAAACATCCTTTAAATGACCTAAAAATGACTTGAAAAGCACAAAAAATTCAAAATGAAGTAAGATTATCAATGACTCACTGGATGTCCATACTCCGTCGGTCGACTGTGTTGTCTAGAGTGCTCAAATTGATGTGAATGCATAAGGACCACCATCTTTCTCCTTAGAGATCTCTTCTCCACAAAAGACAAAAGTACAAATGATTTGAAAATGACCCTTGCGGCCCTTATATAGGTTTTCACTTAATTTCTCAAAGTGCTCCAATTGGCATGGAAATCACCCCCTTGGCTAATTTGGCTACTCTAAATCCATTTTTAGGATCAAATTTGAAATCTAATAGACTTAAATAGCTTAAAATTTTATTTTAAAATTTTGGGACTGACGTGATCAAACGCTTGTGCAATCCAATTTTTCTAATACTTTGTGAATTTTAGAATCTTTTTAAATCACTTTTTTTTTCAAAATTTCCAAAAATTTTGGAAAAGAGTCAACTCAATTCAACATTGTTCAACTCTAGTCAAACTTGATCTTTTGGACCTCAAAATCACTCTAAATTGACTCCAAATGTTCTTTAGCTCATTTTGATCTCTTCTATATTCTTCTGAATCTCAAATTTCTTTAGTATCTCTTGATATACTACTCTACATCACTATTCTGGTGTATCATCTTTTGATTTTGCACCCAAAGGGGGTTGGATGATTACATCATTGAATCTTTCAAAATTGGCTTCAATTCAATCTAAATCTTATGCTTTCATCACTCGTAGAATCTCATCACCAGAGGCATCTCATTATTCAGGGCATCTTGTTCCCTTCTATCTGGCATCTATGTCATCTATCTTATCTTTCAATTAGCTGATCAATCTTATAATAGTTCTTGTCAAAGTTTGATGGACAGGTATCAAGATAGTCTAACCCTGACTCCTGAGGATCAAGCATCATTCTGAGGATGATTCTATGACTCATGATAGGTCTTTTTATCTCATTCATGGACTAGTATTTAGTTATTCTATCTAGACTCTGGAGGATTAAGCTTTGTTTTGGAGATAATTCCAAAATCTTGCTAAGGATTAAAATTTGTTCTAGAGACAATCCTAAGTTTTGCTGAGAATTAAGCCTCATTCTGGGGATAATTCTAAGCTCCTACTTTTGATCACTATTCAATGGATAGGTATCAAGACAGTCTAACTGTGGCTCCTAAGGATTAAGCCTCATTCTAGGGGATAATTCTATGAATCATGATTAATCTTGTCATCTTCTAATGGACCAGTATCAGGACAGTCTAACCCCGACTCTTGAGAGTTGAGTCTCATTGTGGAAACATTTCTATGAAGTTTGACAATCTTTGTCTTATCAATTTTGGTATCTAGGTGTTCTATCTAGATTCCCTAAGGTTAAGCTTCATTCTGGAGATAACGTTAAAAAGCTTATCAATTTCTATATCTAGGTGTTCTATCTAGATTCTTAAGGTTAAGCTTCATTTTGGAGATAACCTTAAAAAGCTTATCAATTTTAGTATCTAGGTATTCTATCTAGATTCCCTAAGGTTAAGCTTCATTCTAGAGATAACCTTAAAAAGCTTATCGATTTCAGTATCTAGGTGTTCTATCTAGATCCTATAAGGTTAAGTTTTGTTCTAGAGATAACCTTAAAAAGCTTCTCAATCTTGGTATCTAGGTGTTTTATCTGGATTCTGTAAGGTTAAACTTCATTCTAGAGATAACCTTAAAAAGCTTAGCAATTGGTCTTTGTATCATCAATTGCAAAACCAATCTCATTTCTTGATCTATGACTCATACTTCTGATTTCTTTGAATCAAACATGTTGCTCACACATTCATTCAACGAGGGGCAAACGTAATACCCCAAAATTGGCACATTATCATGCTATACCAATTCTAGTCTATTCAATCATCCTAAGTCCAATTTTACTAGGCAATTCTAATTCAGATACTCACTACTTGACCTAAGTGTTAGATGTAAAAAACCCTAATTTGCATTAATCACACTCTTTATTTAATTCATAAGTATTGACTCAAATTAGGTGTAGTAAACCTATTAATTAAGTTTAACTTAATTATAAGTCATCATGCTTTAATTAAATTAAAATTACCTTTTAGCTAATGTACAAGGGAATTAAATGTATTTAATTTAAGATATATCCTCATTTTAATTTATTAAATTCAATTATTCAATTAATTAAGATCATGTATTTATGAGGTCATATTCTATTTTATTAAATTAAATATACTCTCCAAAATCTTCTCTTTAGTTCAGAAATGGAAACTCTGAGTAAACTAGAATTGGCAAGAATTAGTTAACTCTCCATGACACTCAGATCTAAAACAGTTAACTTCATCTGCACAAGGAAGTTTCCATTCTAATTGAATCTCATTTCTAATCTCAATCATCTAATCTATCCGATCTTGACCATTGATTGATTTCTAGAATTCTATTTAAGAGGCCTTTAATTCCTCATTATAGAGGTGGAATTGAATTTTCATTGAATTTATTCTAAAATATCCACTTGCTCATACATTCATAGCTTATTAAACCCCTTGCATTATAATATCATCTTAGTGTTAAAATGCATACATATAGTGTAACTTTCTTTCCTTTATTCTTAGATTAATTGCATGTCATCTAGTATAACATTGCATTCTCATATAGCTTAATCAGATCCTTCGTACTAGAGGTATGGTTGCTAGCTTCTCATTCTGAGAGCAATAACATAATCCATCTAGTTAGGAGGCAATAGATCAGTTTGCCGAATTGTTTCGGGTGAACAACTCAATGTTCATTCTGGGATGATTTTGCATATAAGGATCATGTTAAAGTGTGTGTGAGTGAGGCCCACATTTCTCACATACATTCATAAGATAAAATCATAAATAGTAGAAATAAATTTTTGGAAAATTTAAGATATTTAATTATCAAATTATAAATCAAATTAATTAAAATAAAAAATAACCCTTATAAATGTAAGCATTTAAATTTTTAAAGATTAAATGACAATAACATGTTACATATTTTTAGTTCTATGTTATTTTTTAATATTAATATAATATTATTATATTTATATAATAAAATAATAGAATAATTCATAAATCTATTAGAATATTTATGAAATGGGGTTACAATAGCCAATCAAGGCAATAGGTGAAGAGTTATTGTCTTTGGAAGTTGCACTACTTAGGATGGAAAAATAAAATTCTTTCAAAATCTCATTTGAGTTCTAAAAGTTGTTTGGGCCTATTCCAATGTAGATAAATAATAATATCTAAGGGGTGGTAGACCTCAAAGTTTGGGGTTATAATTTCTAGAGCTTTCTTGGGCGACTAGAAATCCCCCTATATAATGAAAGCTTGTGTGGTTATCTAGGGAAGTTACAATGGTGTAAGTGGTGGCTCTATCTTGTAGATATTTCTAATGAAAACACTCATTTGATTGTAGCATGTCATATTTTTAAATTATTGTAATACCTTTTCTAGCATCCCATCTAACATTGTTAACTTATGAAGTTCATAAATTTGAAATTTGGTGGGGCAGATCAACTCATCTATGAAATCTTGATACGTGGTCTTTATGTGCTCAATATCAACAACCTCACCTTTTTTTCTTACATGAGACTCTATGGGCAGCTCCATGAGATATCCAAAAAATGGTTCACTCTTCTTTCTTCAATGACTCATGCATCTTATTCAATTGTTTCTCAGCCTTGACCATGCTTTCTATTTTAAATTTGAGGAACAACATCCAATGCAACAAAGGCTCTTTTCCATTTGTTTAAATTCCTAGGCTGATGGTCCTTTTGAACTTTAAACCTATAATCTCATACAACAGTGACATGGATTATTTGTACTTATCCACATATGCATTGAGGGACTCAATATTGGTGAACATGATCTCATTCAAATTTACAGCCTTCTTGCAAAGGTTCCCCAACTTTTATGTTAAGCGTAGGCCCTTGGTCTTCATATCCTCAATCCATACACATCCAATATGGCCAAAATGCCTCTCTTCTTGTAGTTTGGCAATCAAATACTTGTTCTCCTCTATAGATATGTTGAAGGGATTGATAATAGAATAGTCTCTTAGGAGGATTTCCAATAGGGTGAGTAACTGCATGTTGATTGGATGTCTTCAAATCCTTGAACTTCTCATCTACATGTTGATTGGTGAACTTCCACATTCTCACCATGCTGGCATGTTGGATATGGCCCATATCATGTGTCTAGACATTAAATTCTATAGGGAGAGAGATGTTAAGTCTCCTTCTCCTTGAGCCTAAGCTATCTCCACGACAACATGGCTAGAAGTGGGGTCCTTTCCTAAGGTTTTCAATGTGTGAGGCTTTTTGGACAAAAAGAAGTAGATTACCTACCTAAGAAACCAAATCCTTTGAGGTAGTGCTCTCTTCAATCCTCTTCCTTTTTTTCACTAGTGTGCCCTCCATCCAAGATTGTGCGGCTAAGACATTGTGTGAAGATTGGAGAGAGTCAGCATCGAAAGGTTTCCTTGTTATGAGAGGAGTCTTCTTTTGCTTAGAAGAGAAGGGGAACATAATAAGATTAGTAGAGGTACTAGTAGTAGGAGTTTTTCCTTAATCTCGTTGAGCTTGTAGGGTTTCCATTGGTTGTGAGCCTCCATCAAGTCCACCATCTGAGTGGCTCCCATCTGAGATTTCTAGGGTAATCACTTCTATAGTAGAACCCTTTTTCTCTCTGCTCCCTATCATTCATCCTTATATTTACCTTATCTTTCTCATCTTCTTATGTTGATCCCACATTTGGGGAGGGACCACCTCTGCAAGTTTTCTAGATGGTAATTTACTTCTCTAGATGTTGGTCACCTCCGCCAATGGTTTGGATAGGACCTAGTGCAAGAGATGGTGTGGTTGTAGAGCTAGTGGTGGCAGAGATAATGCAAGGTTAGAGGACAAATATGATGCTTTTGTTCTCTTCCTCCTTGATTTGGTCTACTCTCCCCACTTGTTTGTTCTCCCAATGATGTTGACCATTAGCTCATCCAATGTTTGAGTTGTAGGTTCCAAGGGTGGGGCAGAGTCGATTAGGGTTTCTTTGATCTCCTTTAAGTATGGGATGATTACATGTGTCACTCATCATCCTCAATTCCTTCAACATCAATTTTCAACCTATACATTTTTATTTGCTAAACCATCAGCCTCAAGTAAAATCTTTCTCTTGTCACTTATTTAGTGGCACAATTTGCCAAAAAATCTTCAACCCTAGGGACATGTCTAAAGCTTGATCACAACTATAGATTATCCTTGATATAATTTACCTTGTTGAACTTGAACCTTAACTCCTCGTATGACTCCATCTTATACTTCTCCTCGAATTCCTTCAACATGTTCTTGTCAATTTAGTTTGATGCACATGAATAGGCTCTGACAGTAATAGGAAAAAATGATGCCTTCCTTTCTTACATTTTCACATAGAGTATTTACTTCTAAATTTTTTTGACAAAGCTCCACTATAATGATCTTGTCATATGGATATCTTGATAATTTTTATGGGAATTTGTCGAATCTAGCTACTTTGATATAGGAGAAGGAAGTGAATTGGATAAAATAACTACCAAATAGAGTGAAAATAGAAATATCCTAAGGGGATAATCTCCTTTTCAAGTAACCCTATAGTTCCCAACATGACCTCATGGTGAAGGCATTGTTCACCTTTGTGAATTCTGCATAACTCTTGTGTAGTTGGAGATTAGGGTGAAATCCACACAAATGAATATCATCCTCAAATTCTTCAACGTGTGGAAGACCGAGCCACATTTGAATAGTAGGCAATGTGTAGATTAGAAATGTTAACATAAAGAATTGCTTCTGAACTTTGGCAGTTTGCAACCACTAGGCCAATTGGTCGCTCATAATCTGAGTGCAAGCTACATACTCATTGTTCACGTACACCACTTGCACCAAGTAATAATAATGTTCACATCTATGTTTCCCTTCAACTAATGCAACCATTTTAAGATATCTGATGGGAACACAACCCAAGCACAAAATGGACACAACAGGAAAGGGAAATTTTATTAACTGTGAAAATAAACTAGTACATTCAGTACAGAGAAAAATAGACTTCAAAACATGCCCTAAGGGCTTACAATAGCATAAATCTGGAGATAATTTCTCCTTTCAGTACCTCCTCTCAAACTCAACTCCGAACTGCCTTTTACAATGCCAAAAATGTCCTTAAATAGACCCCGAAGGGTTAAGGACTAGGAATACATTCTAGAAAGTGCTAGTAGGCATCCACCAAAAAAATAGAAGGCTCTAGAAGCTGTGTTAGAAGTCGACACAAATCTAGAAGAATCTAAAAATGGTAACCAAACTTTTGGGAGGCATAACTTTTGAACCGTAGCTCCGATTGATGAACCGTTTACATTTTCAAAAAGCTCTTGAAGCACTCTATAGCCCTATGGAAAGCTTCACTCATCCCCCATTTTTTAGCCCTTTTTGAGGTCATTTAATTCCCCTAACCTAACTTTGAAGCACTCTTAGGAGGTCTCCAAAACTCAAAAAATTGCAATAACTTTCAAACCGTGGGGCCTTTTTACCTAATTCTTTTTTTGGAATGCTCTAAATTACAATTGTATTCATCTGGCCAATTTACACCTCCTAGTTCACCAAAATGATGGCTCAATTACATACTCCTATTTTTTTGGCATTTACACATATCCTAAGGTGTTCAAATACTCTATCCTAGAACACTGATAGTGGAACTGTGAGAGTTGGAACCTTTATTTGACCCAAATGGGTATCCAAAAATGAAAACACATGAAATAGAAACTAAGTCTAAGTACATTTTTTTTGGGTGATATAGGATTGCCCTTATACCTCTGGATGCTCCTACATCAATATCTATGATCTCTCACTTCAAATTGGTGTTGTATAAAGTCTTTAGCAATTTTATTTTGTTTCCCTTGGGCATCTAGAACCATGTTTCTACTAGGTTCCCTTTGTTCACAGTCTTTTAATTCATAATTCCAAAAATCCATTTTGTTAAACACTTCACAAACAGGTCTTTGGAAGCAATTCTACATGGTATTTCTATCTATGATGAGTAATACTTCATTGTTGGGCATTCTAATGCGGTGTATGGAGGGATTGTACCAAGAGATGCACTTGAGCATCAACTTCAAAACTTGGACTGCCACTGGGAACCCTACGGCTTCCACAATACCACTTTCTTTTAACTTCAACATAATTGGGTACATGGGTTCAGAGTTCAAGCTCCTATGTAGATCACCCAAATCATAGAACTTCATCTGGGTATCACTTATGCTCTCAAATTCATGATAAATCCCATTCAAGTTATCATACACTATGAACTTGGCTTCTATGGCTAAGAATTTATAATCAACTGTAATGGCTTTAATTTTTTGTGAGGATCAAAAAATGCTCGTTTGACAAATGATGATGGCGAGATTTCCCCAAAATCATTTTTATAAATTTCCTTTATGAGACCTTTGGCTTGAAATTCTACACCACATGAATGAAAGGTATTTGCATTAAATTGGAAGTGACTATTTTTCTTAATTATCAAATTTGAGTTTAATGCACAATGGTTGACAACTGGAACATTATGTCAATGTGTCACATCATTCATACTCCATATCTTGGAAATCAAAATTTCTCTCAACTTTCCCTTCTTCAAAATGAGTGCAACATTTTTTTAATACTTTTGTAAACCTTAATTTTTTCTTTTAAGTCAATGGTTCCTCTTTAATTATCCTTTGGTAAAGTGATAGCCCCATACAAGTTGTTTTCCCAATTTCCCACAAGCCTTGGATTTAAGTACTGTCCACTTGCTTACGATGTCATATGAGAAGGAACACTTTTACAAGAGTCCACTTCTAAAGCCTTCAATACATGATTTCCCTTTAACCTCCCATAGGGTCCACTTTATTCCTTACACTCAGGAGCACACCTTTCTTGCCATTTTTCTGAAATGCATATTGCACCAAGGGAATCTCCATAGAATATCCTTGTGCACTAGGTTGATCTTCCACAACCAATGCAAGCATTCACAAATGTGGGAGCAGAGCTATTTCAACACTTTTTTTATTAGTGTAGAAGCTTGAACTATGAAAATATGACATTCTAAACTTGAGATAATAATATATGTTGGCTTCATTTTACTTCTCATCAGAGGAAATCCCAAAGACTTATCCTTCTTACCTAGACTCATGAACTACTCAAGTACCTTGAATGCACTAACTTTCAACCAAACTTGGGTGTTGTGACCGTAAATGTGAAGGGGGGAAGGGAAAATTCAAAATCTTAATGAGAAAGTGATTTGGCTCAAACTCTAGACAAGACTTAGCATGTAACTGCATGACTTGAACTTGGGCATTTAGGCTTGAATCAAACATCCTACCATATGCAAGATGATGAGAAACCAAAATGAGGGCAACATAGTGTACTCTATATGTTACATTCGAAACAAATAAAAACATATGAAAATAGGGGGACTATGTATACCCCCCACGACCCCCCCCCCCCCCAAGATAGAAAAATAATTAGTTATTTTAACACCTTAAGGAAGTGATGAAGAAGGATAAAACAATTTCAGCATCGGGATAGTATCCATAAGAAACACACAGTCCAAACCAAAAAATTCACACCTCTTATGAGACCATGGAAGGGAAGAGTGAAACAAGATAACATTCAAGAAGTGAAAAATTAGATCTTTGTAAGGGATAAAACACTATTTGGAGGCTCCAAGGTAAGTGATCTATCTACAATTAAAATCCAATTACAAATGAGATAAAATTGAATGTCACATGATAAACAAATAACACACAACCAAAAGAAATAGTGGATCCTTGAGAAAATAAGAAACATGGAAAAGGTTCCCTTGCACCCTAAGTGTAGGAAAAAATGGAAGGTAGTACCTATTATACTACTCACAAAGTAGACCATGTACAACAATGAGCCAGCAAGAGATAGGCTAACAATGTTACATGGCATGGAGCAACATAATATGGAATTAGATGTTATTTAAAGAAATTAAGATTGAAATAGAGATCATCATAAGGAGATATGTGAATAACCTCATTATTAATGAGTCATTATCTCTTATAATGTAAATCTTGACAATCATTAGTAGAGTGATCATGATAACAATGATGCATGCAAAATGGAAGGTTCATAAGTTTTTTACTATACTTCTTTCTATGTTTAGGTCTAGTAATCACCTTAGCACAAAGAAGTTTAGGAAAAATAAAGTCTTGATTCATAAGTGATGATAAAGGAGAGGATGTGGATAAAGATTCAAGTTCACTACTTTGTTTCACACATCCTAATGCATGATCGACAATGGTGTTGAAAGAATGTGCACAACCCACATTTCCTAAGGGAATATGAGTATCTCGTTATTATTTACTAATGATATTCTTAGTGATTTCATAACAATAAGGCATATCACTCAGTTTAATAGAACTATGAAATCAAAATCAACATTATACATTATTCGTCATGGGCACATTGCACCCCTGATGATCCATTTCTCCCTTGAAGATCTAGTTCACCTATGAGAAATCACTAAAAGATTTCTAATTTTTTTCCTCCTCATAGTTTCAGGCCCAAATCTAGTTCTATTCATTTATGATAGCAACACAACACACAAAAATCAAGGTTCCAATTTTCAATATAAGTACCTTTGTCCCTCATTGTCAATTCAACATTTCATTTTACTATTTGTTTACTTTACATTGTATATCTTGCATAGATCTAGAACTAAGTAATTTAGATCTCAAGGGTAAGTGGCATTTTTTTCCCCTACCTTCATAATTGTTAGATCTTGGCTTGTGTTGATGCTCCTTTATCCCTTGGATTGAACTAACCTACTAAGATTTGACACTTTTGAGTGTTGGTCTAAAAGAATCTCTTTCCTTGGAATCAATCCTCTTGAGGTGTGTGTGGTTATGTGATGAACTTAGGGTTATTTTTCTTGATTCACATTTTTCCCTACACATTTTTGGTGAACCCAAACTATGACATTTCCACTTTTGATATTGGTGCTAAATCTTGTCTTGCATTTCAAAAATTCAATTTTTTTTGTCATTGCATTACATGTAGTCTTGATTCAAGATGTTTGATTTATTTTACGAATACTTTGATGATAGTCTTAGCAACAATTCTTTAGATAAGGATCATCTTTTTAAGGAGGATGTGTTGGTTTTGGCATCACATGATTTACTTTCTCACTCTTTCGCATCATCTTCAAGCACTTTTTACAATAAGTCATATGTACGGTTTCCTTTTCTATAACTATTTGTTCTTTTGATGTACCTCTTGTACATTATGAAAATATTTTGATGATTGTTAAGGGTTATCCTAAACTTACTATTAAGGGTAAACCTATAAATCCATGAATTAATTAATCGATCAAGATTTCATTGTTCATGCTTATCAAACTCAAAATAATCCTTAACCTATTGTTCCTATCCCTTTACCACCTTCTCAACCTATGCTTCCTCAAGCACCTTGATTCGGACTAATTCTTTCAAAGAGTATGATTTGGTGGAGAAATAGCGAGCTACTCCTACTAAGATTTCTCTCTAGGAATCGCTGCAAACTTTGCCTATCCACCATGAATCTTTGCAAAAGGCTTTATCTACTCTTAAAATTCCATCACCTAATGCAAACACTATTAATTCCCTTTTGGATTTTATGTAAACTCTGCCATCTATTCCTCCTATTTTCTTTACTTAAGATGATCTTCCTCCTATAGAGATTCAGAATAGGAATGATGCTCTTATGGTTTCTATGTTTATTAATTGAAATACCATATGTTACACATTAATTGATAATGGTTTAGGCTTGAATGTTTGACTATTATGAGATACATACTTATGCACCTTTAACTCTTGAAAACATGGTTGATTGTTATGGTTTGAGATACATTGTGTTAAAGAAATTTGGATTTAATGGCAAGAGTTGCAGAAAATTTGAACAAGGAACACAAGTTCCTTTAGATAGTGGTTTTCCTGAACATGCTAGTCAACCAATCCAAAACATGTAAAAAGAGACACTAGCTGGCCCGAGAAAGTTTTTTTATACTAGTTTACTCTATATGTTGCATTTGAAATAAATAAAAATATATGAAATTAAGGGGATTGTGTATACCCCCCCCCCCCCCCCCCCCCCAATCTTAAGATGGAAAAGTAATTACTTATTTTAACATCTCAAGGAAGTAATCAACAAGGACAAACAAATTTTATCATCATGATAGTATCCACAAGAAACACATAGTCCAAATTAAAAAGGCCACAACTCCTATGAGGCCATGGAAGGGTAGAAGGTAGATCCTTGTAAGGGATAACACACTATTATGAGGTTTCAAGTTAAGTGATCTATCTACCATGGAAATCCAATTGCAAATGAGGTAAGATTGAATGTCACATGATTAAAAAATAACAACCAAAATAAACACTGGATCCTTGAGAAAATGAGAAATATGGATAAGGTTCCCTTGCCCCCTAAGTATAGGAACAAATGGAAGGTAGGACCTATTATGCTACTCACAAAGAATACAATGTACGACAATGAGCCCCCAAGAGATAGTTTAACAATGTTACATGGCATGGAGCAATATAATGGGGAATTAGATGTTATTCAAAGAAATTATGATTGAAATAGAGCTCATCATAAGGAGATATGTGAATAGAATCATTATTAATGAGTTGTTGTTTCTTGTAATGTAAAGTTTGACAATCATTAATAGAGTGATCATGATAACAGTGATACATGAAAAATGGAAGATTCATAAGTTTTTGACTATGCTTCTTTCTATGTTTAGGTCTAGTAATCACATTAGCACAAAGAAGTTTAGGAAAAATAAAATCTTGATTAGTAGGTGACAATAAAGGAGAGTATGTGGAGAAAGACTAAGGTTTGCTACTTTGATTCACACATCCTAATGCATGATCGACAATGATGTTGAAAGAATGTTCATACCCCACATTGCGTAAGGGCATATGATTGTCGTGTTGTTGTTTACTAATGATATTCTTAGTGATTCCATAACAAGAAGGCATATAACTTAGTTTGATAAATTCATCATCAATAGAAGTAGAAAAAAATTATTAGAAAGAGGAGTTGGCCAATATTTCATGAAAAAAATGTAAGTAACTCTATATTATCCAATAAAATTTGGACTAAAATGTACTCCAATCATCTTTGGATGGAGTGGAAGAAGAAGGTTCTATTGAGTTGTCATTTTGCACAATGCTTAATGACAGGAATTTTTTTGAACTCCTCTCTTAAAAAGTTGATCTGGGATCAACTTCAAGGTTATGGGCAATCTTGTGACCTACTGGAGTCTACCCAGTTGAAGATAAATGTGTTTGTTCACAAGGATACCTTTGTTTCTTTGAACCAATTTTGGATAAGATATCAATTTTCTTGTTGTTTCAAAATTAACCACAAAAAGAGATTTTTTTTTTTGGTATTTTCTATTTTTTAATGAACGCAACTATATGAATTCCTAATTTAACCAAGTGTTAGTAAATAAAATAATGAAGATAAGGTAATGAGAGATAAAAGAAAATAACATGAAAAAGAAATTCCTAATGGACATAAATCACAATAACAACACTTCATTGAGTTAAATTGTTGAAAAGATTGGGTAGGAAACCAATGAAAGTAGGAGCAGCACTTCCTCAAATCCACTGATACAATCATCGATGGGAATTTAGTAAAACCAAAAGATGTTTAACTTTTTATCAAATTGGAAGGCTACAAAAAGTGAGCTCATGCAAGATGAGAAGCTATGTAGGAACAATAGGGTGATCTCCTCTATAACTCTATACATCAACAAAATTCATTGACATGTGGCAAACACCATAACTAATATATTGCACAATCAAATCAACACAAAAAAATCATTCGCTCCATTATTATCATGAACAAGAATCCAAAAAAATAACACACTCTAGCAAGAATAACTGCACTCAAAATGAGAGAACCAATAAGATATATTATTGCATCAAAATAACAGCTTGGAATACATGTTACATTCTTGAATTTATAAGAAATCATCTCCTTGATTTGTGTTGAGAGTGAGAGATCTCATAATGCAAACATATGCTTCTAAACTAATAAAACAAATATAATTATATACAAACTGACTCTCTAAAAGGTGCTAAGTAGGCCTTCACCCTTGTTTATATCAATTAATGGGTGCATGGGCCCTTACATGACTTAAAACAAAGAAAGAAGAAATAGACAAGAAGAAGGAAGTTGTAAAAGGATCTAGAAGTCACTGAAAGCTCTAAAAATGGAAGCTTGACCTTCTCTAAATGTTTCTAGGAGTTAAATTACCATTAGAATGTGTTTCTAGTGCATGGAAAGCTCTAAATTTGGAACTGGCAGTTAACTATTGGTGCATCTCTGACTTCTTCAAAAAAATTGATGCACATTTGGAGTAGTGCACCTTGATGAAATTTGTGCAAGTGCTCAATTCACCAAAAAATCAAATTTCTTAGTTTTGAAAATGATTTCTAGTTTTTTTCTTAGGCAAGGTCTAGGAGCACTGTAGTGTACTTATTTTTTCATTTTTGATGATTTATACCCTCTTTATAGCCAAACATTTTCATAGATTTGAATTCCTTCTACTTCATCTATTTAAAATCCCAAGGCACTTGTGTTGAATCTTGTCGTTAATAGTTGCATACGATGAGGAAACTATTTTAGTTCATGTGTCCAACCTCTATACCTTTGATCTTTAGTGTAAATTCATGAATCAAAATGTGACTCCTTTGAAGGTGAAGGTTACTAGCTTAGGTGAGTTCTCTATTGTTGTTGATAATGAAGATGTTATGATGATCTGTGCACTTGAATGTTATGCACCACACCTTCATGTTATGTATATCCTTGTGCACTATGAAGTCTATTCCTTGATTTTTTCTTCTCTTTGATTGTCCAATCCTTCTTGGTTAGAGACTAGGTGATCCATATTATCCAAAATGATCAAATGTTTGAAAAATTTTCATATATTTTTTAACAAGCTTTTCTAGGCATTTTTAACTAGTTTTTTGAAGGTCTTCTTCTCAAAATTTCAAATTGAAACTTTCATCAGTCTCTAGAATTAGGAAGCCAAAGGCTCACTATTTTAGGGACTAAAATTATATTTTTAGTTCTTCTTTCCAATGGTGTAAATAGTTCTGAATTCTGAGCTCTAGGTCAAAAGTTATGACCCCAACAAGATAAGGATGCCTTTTTATCTGCACAAAGAAGTAAACATTAGTTATCTTATGTTGGAAAACCCAAAATAGACCCAAACTAACCAAAAACCTAGCCCAAAACACTTGAAAATAATTAGAACAATCAATTTGCCCCCCACAAAGCCCTAGAATGCATAATAGTGCACCTAGCGCACCTTGACATGTGCACTAAATGCATTGAATGGTCATTGTAAGGCCATTTTAGCGCAGTTGCACACTAGTACATGTGCACACATGTATGTGGCAATTATAAATGGGGAGGGTAATTTAAGTCCTTCATGTTTTGTTTATGCATTAAATGGGGTGCGCATGTGCACACCCTTATGTTATGCCTAAGTTGCTTTATGAAAGGTGTGCATGTGCGCAACTTTCCTTAGATATTTTAGTTTTGGACCCAGTGCATACCCTTTGAAGGTGTGCACCTATATAGGTGTGCATCTCCAAAGGGAGATAAGTGTGCACTTGTGCATTCAATGTGTCTGCACACCTTGGATAGGTGTGCATGTGTGCTAGTCATGCACAAGTGCTCATTTATGCACTAAAATGCTTAAAATATTCCAATTTTTCTCACTTCTGACACCCCATACTTGTCTAGTTAGAGACTAGGACTTGATCTAGACTCATGAAGAGTTTCAAAATGACCTAGGCCCTAGACTAGGGGTCTGGGAGACTAAAAATTTACTAGGGATACCATGCCTCCAAGTTGTAGAGTGGCCTGATACTGCATACCAGATGATATGCTCATAGAGGAGGAGATTCCTAAAGGGACAATAGAGTCATGTGATTATGTTGTACTACTATGACTGAGTACTAATATATAAAAATTTGTAGTAGGGTGTATCTGGAGTAGTGTAATTGTATGCCCATCCTTAGAGATGTATTTAGAGAGCTAGAGTTGTACTTCTCCTTACAATATTCGATATCATCTCTAGTGATATAGAGGAGGGAGAGGATATTCCAATGACAATAGACTTATATGTATACTCTAGAGAGGAGTACATCCACTACTAGATTAGACATTTAGTGACGTCAATCTTCCACTAGATTGCCCCACGAGAGATCCTAGTCAATTCTATAGAGCTTAAAGAAGTGCTAACAAAGAGGAATACAAGGTCATGAGAGAGGGTGAGGAGATGGATGATGAGGATCATCCAACACCTGAGATGGGAGATGAGAAAATCATTGAGCCAGAGGAGAGAGGATATGAGAGACAACAACCTCTAGCAGATGAGGCTATTACAGAGGAGAGAGTGGAGGATATGCTCCCACCAAATCATGCAACGGATGAGGAGCTAAATTTTATTATACATGCTATACGATTATGATCACAACACCCATGGTATCAGAGTGATACACCACTCCCATGACCAAAATGACTAGAGCATGGCAAGAAGTCAATCCATGCCCCCACCCTCAACATTGGAGAGAGACACAAAGCTCTAAGGGAGAGCCAGGTAGGGTTTATAAATAAATTATAGATTTGAATTTAATTTTGAGAAATAAAAGATAATACTCATGACATTATATATATTATGATTGCAAGGAAATAGAGAGAGTGGATGAGCTTTATGAGTGAGGTCCTAAAGGATATGACTATAGCTTCTAGGATATCATCCACTCATCGCAATGAGGTTAGAGGAAAAAGAGATCCAGGAAAACATGATGATATCTTTTTGTCTATTTCTCTAGAGTTGAGATTGAGACAAGAGACCAAGGAGAGACTCTAGTGTGGCATAGTAGAGTTAGAGACCAAGCTATGAGTGATGCAAGAGCGTATGATAGAGCATAGCTCATCCTAGAGCCATACCCACAACACTACATCCTAAAGACCATCCTCCTCACACCATGGATGAGAGAGATCAGGGAGTCATTACCCAATGGAGCATTAAGATAGATAGAAAAATGACATATATAAAGTAATATTTTGTATAAAGCCTCCATGTTTACCAACTTTCAATGATGTGTGTGTGTGTGTGTGTGTGTGTGCGTGCGTGCGTGCGTGTGTGTGTGTGTGTGTGTGTGAGAGAGAGAGAGAGAGAGAGAGAGACTACTATTTGATGAGAGTAAATAATGCCCCATTTTTTGGCATATTTTATCCTATTCTTGCATTCCATTTCCATTATATTTTCATATCATTTAACCACTTTACATTGCATGTGATTTAATATATACAAGTTATGTTTAATATAGTTTTGAGGTTAAATTATGAAAATTAATTATTGATTATCTTTATTAAAGAGCATTGTTATTTCATGTTTTGAAATATATTTCCACAACATGCTTCCTCTCAGCTTCTGTGTAAGAATCTTATTAGCATTCATTGTTGCTACAACAATTTAAAGCATTATTCCTTCCAACAATATTGACCAAGGAGTATGTTGAGAAATAAATTTAGAAATAATTACCAACCAAAAATAAGGACCTTTAGGTTTGCATTTCATTTTGCCGGAAGATAAGGATGAATCTCAAAAATCCAAAACATGGGAATTCTCTAGAATAGGCCCAATAAGGTTCCTTAGCAAAAAAATCCTCAAAAACTGAATAAGCAAAGAACTATGTGTGGTTTTCTAAAGGTCAAATTTCATGATTTACTATTATGACCAAGCTTCCAGATTGCTTCTGGATTATATGTTTGTTATATTATTAAGAAATTGGTTTGTTCGTGATTAGTAAATTGTTAGCAATCAGTTTTTATGTTATAGAAAGAGTGATCATATATTTTATAGTCTTTATTAAAACTAAAACAATAAGTTTTAGCCATAAAGACTGAACTTCCATTATCAAAATAGGCTTGGTTGTTTTATGTGTAAAAGGCTATATAAGCCATCATATATTCAAGAAAGGGAGAAGAATGTAAGAATCATAATATCATAAATATAATATTGTTCGATTGAGTTGATTTAAGAGTTCCTTGAGTATTTTCTTCAATCAGTTTGCTGGGAGGAAGGGCACCCACTCTATAGCTGTCGAATGTATATAAATATATTTTATTTATTTCTATAAGTTGTATGTTTTAATTATTTATGTTATGTATAATTTAAAATTGGTATTTTAGTGTGTCTTAATTGTTTATATTGAGTCTCATTCTAGATTAGTAATGCATGTATTGTTTGTATTCATAATTTATTCATCTACTTCATACTTAATCATTAAGAATTGTGTTAGTTGTATTAGGTTTTCATTTTAGACTTTTTTGTTTGAAAATTTTAATAGATTTAATTTAATTTAAATTAGAGGTCATATTTTAGATTTGGTGTCATGATTTGTGTTAAAGTTGGTGTTTCAAAGTTTTCTACAATTTTTATATAGTTCTTGTCACTTGAACATAGTAGAGAATATCCTGTTGCTAGGAAGTGACAATTTGTATTGATAATTTTATTTTGGTTTTTTGTAGGTTTTCTTTTGTGTGTTCTAGTTGCATTCATCCCCACTTGGAATGCTATCTTCATCACTTGAGCAAACAACCACTATACCTTTCATCATTTTACAACCTCGGATTGACCTTTAGATGCAAGATGAACTGGCTCATTAAATTTATCAATATTAGAACTACAATTTATCTCTACATTTTTGGTGCCATTATCGGGGAAAGGTATTAAAGGCATGAAGCCTCAGTGAGCCAAGTTAGGAACAATGCACCTTAGAGAGAGTCTAATCAAGTGTCAACCTTGCTCAGTCTAATACCTTAGGTTTGTACTATAGTAAATCATATAGATGCACTGTTTTAGAGTTTGCAAGTACATTTAATTTTACATTATCACTTATGGTTGTGAATAATTTATTAGGAAGAAGCAAATTTGAAGGAAAAAAATGTTTGAAATGATGCATTTTCGAGATAGTTCCAACACATCAATTTTTGGTGAAAAATGCTTCAAAAATACAAAATTCAAAGGGAACACAAGAAGCAAAATCAACAAAATGATTCATTGCCCCTTGATCTAATGTAGCACAAGGCAGGAGAATTCCCAAAGGAGATGTCCTAGCTCCTAACAAATAACCACACATTGGAAGAATAAATAATAACACAGATAATTAGATCCAAAATAATGTCAATTCTCATAATAGAATCATAAGATTTACATCCAACATGCCCGACTGTAAGGCCTTTCAGGTTATGAACAAATACATAAGCAATTACAATAGTATTTCTACAAGTTCCCTCAAGATCCAATCCCAAATCTAGCTAGTCAAGATCCACACTTAGGTAGAAACCTCCAAGGAAGATCCAAAAAGGTGCTTGCAAGCCCACCAAGAAATCTCCTTGTTTTCCAAGCCACAATCACTAGCTCTTCTCAAACTTTATTCAAGATCCAAGTGTAAACTACCTCACATTTGGTGCTCTGTCCACACAATCTAAAAATATTCTCTCACTTAGCTACTCCATTTTCCATGCTCTTCTCCAAGTTGGATGATTAATCCCAATCTTGCTATAAATTGCCTCACATTCGGTGCTCTATCCACAGACTTAGGAAAAACTTGCTCTTTAGCTACTCTCCACACTCACTCCTCTAAATGAATGAATGAATAATGACAAGATAAGGCCCTCTACTTATACCAAACCAAGCCGCAAGTTCACCACTTAGAAGTTACATTAAATAAATCCTCAAGCCACAAGTTGGCCTAGCAAGTTAAATTAAATAAACCCTCTAGCCACAAGTTACATTTAATAATGCCACCTATTAAATGCATTTTCCCTCTTTTCTCCAATTTTATTTATTTATTTATTATTTTTCTTCTAATTTTCATCACTTTCTCTCTCCTCCAATTTTTTTCTCTCTTTTTCTTGAAAAAAAAAACAAAAAACAAAATTACCTCCCCCTTTTATTTTGTGATGTAAAATGCTCTTGCATCATGATCCCACTGGGGATTGCTACACCCAAATCCCTACTTTCAAATTTAAAAAGAAAAGAAGAAATTGGCGAGGAAATTGCATTGACCATAGGTGATGTTCTTATACCCTCATTACCTAATGAATGCAACTTAAATGATCTTGATTTTCTATTATTATAGACATCTACAAATGGTATCTTTATGTCTAACCAAGAGAAAATCATTATTGAATTCTTAGAACAATGTGATTTTTAGGATAACAATTTAACCACTTGTTATTCTAATTGCTATAGGAAAGATGCTTAGTGCATATGCTCTAACAACCAAGAGTGCATGGTGAATAAAGCATGAGATATTTGTGAACCTCACTATGGAAAGGATGTAAGTGAGTAAGTCTTCCTTGTTCCAATTTCAAATATGAACTTGAGAAGATCAAGGTTTGAAGTATGTTGGTAACATATATTGTCACTCTATATCATTACAAAGCCAACATGTTTTTTCAAAACATACTTCTGCACATAATATTCAGGATGAATGGAATCATGAATACTCACAACAACCAGTATATGCATCTTTACCATCTCCATCCTACTTATCCCATCTACTTTATATCCTCAACTATTTTTACAATGCCATTAAATGACAAGTGATTGAAAACTGGCTTGCCAGTGATTACTTGTCATTATCAAAATTTAAAACAATGAAAAAAATTGAAAAAATGAGAAAAAGAAAAAAATTGGAAAATTTCTAAAAAGAAAAAAAAGGCAATGCACTAATTGGTGTTCTTAGTTCTTCTACTAATCATTCTTTTCAAGAACACTCTTTGGATTATTTGATTCTTGCACTCTTGGCACCTCCTGTCACTCCCTCCAGAAGCTCTTATTTTGCATGGGCATCAACACTTTGATCACCCATAGTATGAGCTACATTTTCAATTTAGGTGTTATAGTAGAATGTGCGACCTACCATTTGTTCTACATTTTTTTTAGTTAGATGATGTTGTTGGATACAATTGATTAACTGTGTATTGTCTTTGATGTTACACAAATGTCATATCCTTATCAGTTAGTGCATGTCAAGCTCACTCAGGTAGTGAAGATAGTTTTTTGTGTCTATCGAGCATTCCTATTTAGAAGATAGTGTTTACCGAGTTCACTCAAGTGTCAAAGCTAAGTCTATAGAAGATGAGTGTTAACCAATCTCACTCAATTAATGAAGGAAATTTGTATGGAACTAGTGCTAACTGAGCTCACTTGGTTTCCAAAGGATCTATGCAAGTTTGTAGTGTTAACCGAGCTTTTGTTGGTCAACACAAGAAATTGCTTCTGAGTTAGTTTCTACTAAGTTGGGTTGACTAACAAAAGATTTTCTTATTTTGGAACATTAAGTTCTATTGATTTATCTATTGGTTCTAGCTGACTAATGCAAGAGCATCCTAGGTTGCACTACTATCCTGCATGTTTTTAGTTCTTATCTTGCTGTTGAAACTATGTTCTACTGAAACTGTGCTTTTTGATTTTTGGGTGCCTGTTGCAGACCATGTAACTAATTTTTCATAATGAATGAGAGGCTGCACACTTTAGAGATTGAAGAGGGCATAGATTAATATCAATAATCCAAGGTGCAAGTCATATCTCCTTATGAGTTGGGAGATATGGAAATTCTCCTAGAGTATCAATTTCTAGCAGTTCTACATGATAGTTTTCTGGCTTGATTTTTGGAATAGATGCACACTTTTCCTTGATGAATCAGCCTTTGCATACTTAAGGGGTTGTAGAGGACCTAAATATCTACCCACAATTTTAAGTGTGAGTTCTAACTCAATCAGAGGAGATATCATGATTTTACTCAGACATTACTTTTTGGACACTTAATTGTTGATGCAAGCTTACTTGTATATTTAATATTAGGTTTATTTTCATTTAATATTTGTTGAGAGCTGACTTGAGTTATGTTCTAAAATTTTCTATAAGCTATTTTGGCTAGTATAAATAGAGTGTTTAGACATAGAGCTAGGAGAGTTTTTAGGCAGTTTTGAGAGGGGATTTGGAGTAGAACTGGAAAGTGCAAATTTGCTGCTAAATCTTGGATTTGAATGTATTTGTATCTAGCCATAACCCAGAAGGCCTTACAGTTGGGCATGTATGTTGAATATTTGAAGAATAAATGAAATTATTTTACTTTTCTTTATCCTTTGGTTATTTTTCTTTGTGTTTTATTTTGTTGTGTTAACTCTTGCAGGGTGATTCAGAGAGCTAGGTGTGCCATTGGCCCTAGTTTTCCCTATCCTTCCTTGTGTCAAGTGGTATTAGAGCTTGAGGTTCATCCTTATGGAGATTGGATCATGAAGAACTTTGATTTAGATTTGGTTTTAGGGTTGTAGATCTGTGGATTTGACCTTTAACTTGCAGAGGCTTATAATCTTACAGGAACCTGATTTCTAAAGATGGTTTTTGGTAGAGGAAATGTTGATAGTGCTATATTGGATTAGTTGAGACAAATTGTAGTGAGATTAGATGCTATGGAGATAGCCCAGAGGAAAGGAGCACATCTTGATGATGTGAGTGATGATGAAGCAGCAAGACCAAACCATTATCCAAAACCTAAAGAAGATCAAGATGAGGAAAGATTGTTGAGAGTATTGTCTAGGAAAAATTCAAAGTCTATTGTAGAAGTTGTTCCTTATGATGGAAAATTGGATACCAATTTTGTGTTAGATTGGATCTTAGATATGGAGAAGTTCTTTGAGAATGAAAACACTCCTGACAATAAGAAGGTGAAGATTGCAGTTACTAGGCTAAAAGGTCATGCTTCACTATGGTGGGAGCATTTGCAAACTGATAGACAAAGGAGAGGAAATGAGAAGATCAGAACTTGGCTAAAGATGGTGAAAAAGATAAAGAACAAATTCCTTCATGTTGATTACCAAGTCAGATTATTGAGAAAGATGCAAACTTTGAAGCAAAAAGACATGACTGTGAATGAGTATACTAAGGAATTATATAGATTGGACATCAGATATCGACATATGGATGATGATGTTGAGAAAATTGCAAGGTACATAAATGGATTAAGATTTGGAATTCAAGATGAAATAATTTTTGTGAAGTTGGAAAGTGTGGAAGAAGCATATCAATATGCCTTGAAAGCTGAGGAGATCTTGACAAAGAAGCATGAACAAAGACAAAGAGGTAGAGGTGGTAGATTCTAGAGAGGCGGAGGTAAATATTATGGTGAAGGTAGTAGATATGATAATTTAGTGCAGGATAAAGACAAATCTAAATAGATGAATGATGACAAAGACAAGATGAACTGGAAAGGTGGTAGTTCTTACCGAGGAAGAGGTAATTCTTATTCTAGAGATAGTTTTCGTGGTAATTGTTTTAGATGTGGCAAAGAAGGGCATAGATATTTTGAATGTAGATCTTATGAAAGTGGGTAGAATAATAGAAATGTTGTGATTCAAGGAGACATTTAGAGTTCACCAGGTGGATCTAAGGTTGGAGAAAATTTGATGGTGAGAAGAACCTTATGTAATAAGGGAAGCGATGAGGAACCTATTCTTAGAAGAAGTATTTTCAAGACTAGATGTAAGATGGCTGGAAAATGTTGCAAGGTGATCATTGATAGTGGGATTTCTACAAATTTTGCATCAGAAGAGATGTTTACAAAGTTGCAGTTGTAGAGGCTGAAACATCCCAAACCCTATCATGTTTCATGGATCAAAGATGAGCATAAGATATCGGTAAGTGAACATTGTGTTGTGAAGTTCAAGATTGGACATTACTTTGATGAAGTATTGTGTGATATTATGCCTATGGATTGTTGTCATATTTTTTTGGGTAGACCTTGGCAATATGATAGATATGTTATGCATAATGGAAGATTGAATCAATATACTTTTTGGGTAAATGGGAAGAATCAAATATTGTTGCTTTTGATTGAAAATCTAGATGAGGTCAATTGTACTACAATAAAAGCTTGCATGGTTAATGAGAAACAATTTGAAAAAGAAGTGAAGAAGAATCAAGTCTATTTTGTCATAGTTCCTAGAGGATCGAGTGTTGGTAGTAATGACCAAGTGACAACAGATAGTGGTAGCTGAGTACTAGAGGAAATTATAGAATTGTTGAAAAAGTACAAGGATATTATTGCTAAAGATATTCCTGATTGTTTACCACTAGTAAGAAGTATAAGTCATTGTATGGATCTGATTCTTGGAGCTGATTTTCCAAACAAAGCACCATATAGATTGACACCTACAAAGAATGAAGAACTTAACAGGCAAGTGCTCGAGTTACTACAAAAGGGTTTAATCAAAGAAAGTTTAAGTTCATGTGTTGTACTTTTTGCATTAGCACCTAAGAAGAATGGATAATAGAGTATGTGTCTTGATTCTAGAGCTATTAACAAGATCACAATGAAATATAGGTTTCCTATGTCAAGGATGGATGGCATAATAGATTATTTGAGTGGAGAAAAGTACTTTACCAAGATTGATTTAAAGAGTGGCTATCATCATATTAAAATTAGAGAAGGTGATGAATGGGAGATTTATTTCAAGACAAAAGATAGTTTGTATGAATGGTTGGCTATGCCTTTTGGTTTGACTAATGCACCTAGTACTTTCATGAGATTAATGAATGAAGTTTTAAAAAGATTCTTGGGTAAGTTTGTGATTGTGTATTTGGATGATATTCTGATATTTAGCAAGACTAAGGAAGAACATCTTGAGCATGTTAGACAAATATTGTAGAGGTTGAAAGAGGAAAAGTTATTGATTAATCTAAAAAAGTGTTCTTTTATGCAAGAAGAGATTGTGTATATGGGATTTGTGATTTTAGCTAATGGATTGAAGATGGATCCTAAGAAGGTTAAAGTAATTTTGGAATGGCCTACACCTGAGAATGTGGGTGAGGTAAGATCATTTCATGGTTTGGCTAGTTTTTATAGAAAGTTTATAAAGAATTTCAATGCTAGTTGTAATGCTATAGCTAAGACAATGAGAGAAGATAAAAAGGAATTCAAGTGGACACATGGAGCTGATAAGAGTTTTCAAACTTTGTAACAAAAGGTTACTTAATCACCTGTATTGGCTTTGCTTGATTTCAACAAAGTATTTCAAGTTGAATGTGATGCAAGTGGTAATGCAATAGGACCTGTCTTAATTCAAAAAGATAAGCTTGTTGCTTTATTTAGTGAGAATTTGAATGATACTAAAAGGAAGTTTTATGTGCATGATCAAGAATTTTATGCTATTGTTCAAGCTTTGAAAAAGTGGAGACATTATTTGATTCCTAAGGAGTTTGTGTTGTATATTGATCATAAATCTTTACAATACTTGGGAAGTCAACATAAATTAAATCAAAGACATATGAAGTGGGTTGAGTATTTGCAAAATTATACATTTTTAATTAAGCACAAGAGTGGACTTACTAACAAAATTGTTGATGCATTGAGTAGAAGATGTTCTTTGTTGACTGAAATGAAGGTTGAAGTTCTTGGTTTTAATGAATGAAAGAATTGTATGATCTTGATCCTAATTTTTCTAAGGTATGGTGGTGTAAGATAAAACTCCTAGGCTTAGTTTTCCACTCCCACCAAGAGATTTCTCTTATCTCCTAGTATCCTATGCTTCTATAGGATCTCCTAATAGGATTAGATCATTAACTAAATCCTATTCACTCTTTACTACAAGAGTCACACCTCGAAAACTCCACCTTGGATGATCCACACCTTAATTTTGGTTCTCTTTCTCACTTTCACTTAGATGGATCTAAGTGCCAAATCCACTAAAACCTCACAAATTTCAAACTTCATTGTGGGAACCTTCTTCACATTGAATTCATTCATATTCCATCCCATTTGACTGATTTGGGAAGGTTCTTGGCTCATGGGTTTATCAGATTCAAGATTTCATCAAAAGAGATCTTAAAAATAAGCCTATTTCTAGTAGCCTTTACCAGTCTGTTTTTCCCCTTTTTAGTAAACTTTTCCCAAACAACTCAGAAAAATAAAACTTGATTTGGATACCCTTTTGGAAGTTTTAAAACTTTCATTAAGGGTTCTAGGTCTCAAAGTGACCGTACGCCTCCTTCCTAATATCAAGGAGAAACAGGGCTAAAAGGCCTAGTTTCTAGGACAGTTTGTCTAGGATTGATGAAAAATGCTCAAGACCTATCCTAATGGACTGGTATGACTTCCCAATGCTTAGGATGGATGAATAACATGAAAACCTACCATAAAAATTTCTGGGGACGTGCTGTACTTCCCATTCCCCACATGAAATGATTTGATTTCCCCCTGTCAAGCCTCTAACCGGGTATGTCAAACTCGCCTAGGGCCTGATCATAAAGCTAGCTCCCTTGCTCATGATGATTCCTAAGTTTAGATACAATATGTACAGAGGCCCCACTTGAATATTCAACCACTTATTCAGTGTTTCCATGGTTGAAACTCATGTGGGAGCCATTTTTACAAAATCTGTCACAGTGTGACCAAAAGAAAGGCCTGAACTAAAACAACTTGAAAACTATGATAAATCTACTCTAAACCATTAACACATAAAATGAAAAAGTCTTCAAAATGACTATAGAACACGCCTCAACCACTGTATCAACACGTTTTTGGCTTCAAGTATGACTGTTCCTTCAAAAACTGAAATATCACTTCAAAAACAGAGTTTTCCAGCACTTCATTAACTCAAAACTTTTTTACAAATATATAACCAATGCTTGGAGATTTGAGCCATAACTCCATTAGGTGTCTTCTCCACCATTCTAGGTCCCATTTGGTCGAAAATAACCTCCCACAATCAAAGGAATCCAAGGCTATCCATGTTGCATGGAATATTTGCAATAAGTGCAAAATGCTGTTATGACAACATTCTTACAACACTTGGCAACTTTGATAGATGCCTTAATCCTATATTATAGGCTTCTTATCCTCACATATTCTGAGGATCCAAGATCATTCATGATCATCATATTTATAAAATAACCATTAACCATTCTTAGGCCTAAGACATATTAATGACTCAATCTCCCTAACTCCTAACATTAAGAAATTAAATGACAACTAACAAAGGCTATTTGTGTGACCTTAGTCTTAGTGACTAATTCACCTAGCCAACATAAAACAAGACCTTCTAAGGTCCTCAACCAAATTACACTAACTTCTTAACTTGGCTAGAGTCAAGTACAAGCCAAAATTGACTAACTAGTAGAGGTTAGCCTAGGTGCTCCTGCACCATCCTCCCCAAGATACGTAGTTCAATCCACCCTTGGATTGATGATGTTAGGATCAACTCCCATCTTTTTGAACTCTGATTCTTTTATCCAAACAGCATCAGCATCATTCTGTCCATGCCTTTTAATGAGATGCTCCTTGTACTCTTTAGTCCTTGTCTTTTTATAGACTCTTGTATCTAGTATGATGTCTGGGCCTATGACTGTAGCAGTAGGTAATTGGAGATCCTCTACATCTGTGATCACTTCATGAAGAGTCTGATCCATGTCTTGTTGTGGTCCTCTATAATGGACTAGGTCAGCAATATTAAAAATGGGTGATAGTCCACTGTCTTTCGGCAGTTCAACCTTGAATGCATTGTCACCATACTTAGCCAATATAGGACAGGGTCCTATCCTTCTCATTTGTAGCTTGTGGGGAACTCCTTTTTGTAGTCTTGACTTGTTGAGATGCACCATAACCAAGTCACCAACATTAAAATCAACTGTCCTTCTACTTTCATCCACTTTGGCTTTATGTTTTATGGTGTTCTCTGTCAATGTCTTTCTCACTGTTTCATGAACTTCTTGCATAGCAAATGCAAAGTCATCAGCATGTGCACTTGCCTTGACTCCATTTTTTAAATCTCTCAACTCATAGACACCTCTAGGATGTAGGCCATAGACAATTTCTAATGGACTCTTCCCGGTTGATCTATTTATGGTGTCATTATAGGCATATTCAGCTTGCCCAATCAACTGATCCCATTGCTGTCCATACTCCTTAGTTAGGCATCTTAGAAGGTTTCCAAGACTTCTATTAACAACCTCAGTTTGACCATCGGTTTGGGGATGGTAGGCTGACCCAAAGGATAAGTTAGTTCCCAATCTTTGCCAAAGAGTCTTCCAAAAATGACTCATAAATTTTGTGTCTCTGTCTGAAACAATGCTGATTGGTAGTCCATGTATTCTCACTATCTCTTTGAAGAATAGAGATGCTATTTGACTTGCATCATTTGTAGTCTTGCATGGCACAAAGTGAGCCATCTTGCTGAATCTATCCACAACCACATACACACTATCCATTCCTTGTCTTGTCTTGGGTAACCCAACTACAAAATCCATACTTAAGCATTCCCATGGCCTAGTAGGAATAGGTAATGGTTGGTAAAGACCAGCATTTGTTGAATTGCCCTTGGCCTTTTGACATACTACACAACTCTCCACATACCTCCTAACATCAAGATTCATTCTAGGCCAAAAGTAAAACCTTGAAACAAGGTCTTGAGTCTTAGTGATCCCAAAGTGACCACTCAAAGCACCATTATGCTTTTCTTGAATTAAATTCTCTCTAATAGAACCTCTAGGAACACACAATTGATTCCCTTTGAACAAGAGATCACTTTGCAAAGTATAATCAGCATATTTGCTATGAAAATGATTCTTGTATTCAGCACATACCTTATAAATGTCAGCAAAGTCTTCATCATCTACATATTGATCCTTGAAATGATCTATCCCCATGCTTTTCAATTGAATTTCTTGTAGTGTGAGGGCTCTTCTTGACAATGCATCAGCCACCTTGTTTAGTACACCCTTCTTGTGCTTGATATGGAAGGTGTAGGCTTGTAGGTACTCAACCCACTTCATGTGCTTGTGACTCAACTTCTCTTGTGAATTCAGGAAGCTAAGTGCTTGATTGTCTGAATACACAATGAACTCCTTGGGGAGCAAGTAATGCCTCCATTTTCTTAGAGCTTGGACCAATGCATACATCTCTAAGTCATATGAGGAGTATTTCCTCTTAGCCTCACTTAACTTCTCAGAATGGAAAGCCACCGGTCTACCCTCTTGGCTTAGAACAGCCCCAATTGCTACATTGCTAGCATCACATTCAATGGTGAATAGCTTCTCAAAGCTTGGCAGCACCAAAACAGGTTGGGTAGCTATTCTTTCCTTCAACAACTCAAAGCTCTTGTTAGCATCTTCATTCCACACAAACTTGGTTCTCATTCCTCCTTTGATAGTATCCAACATAGGAGCACAAATTGCACTAAATTGTCTTATAAACTTCCTATAGTATTGTGCAAGACCATGAAAACTCCTTACCTCAGTTGCTGACCTTGGAGTAGGCCAATTCATGATAGCCTCTACCTTGCTCTTATCCATTTTCAGATTGCCATGAGATAAAACAAACCCAAGATACACCAATTCTGATTTGATGAACTCACAGTTCTCCAAATTGATCATCAACTTCTCTTCATGCAGCTTGTTGAAGACAATATCAAGATGTTTCAAATGCTCACTCTTTGTCTTGCTAAAAATCAGTATATCATCTAGATATACAACTACAAACTTGCCTATGTAGTCCTTGAGTATTTCATTCATGAACCTCATGAATGTAGAGGGGGCATTTGACAATCCAAATGGCATGACAAGCCATTCATACAGTCCTTCATTAGTCTTGAAGGTTGTCTTCCACTCATCTCCTTCATGGATTCTTATTTGGTGATAGCCACTCTTCAAGTCTATCTTGCTATAGTACTTTGCTTCACCTAAACAATCCATTAAGTCTTCAATCCTAGGAATAGGGAACCTATACCTTATGGTTATCCTATTGATAGCCCTTGAATCAGTACATAGCCTCCAATTTCCTCCCTTCTTAGGTGCAAGTACGGTGGGTACAGCACATGGACTAATACTCTTTCTAATTAGGCCTTGATCTAAGAGCTCTTGTATTTGCCTTGCTATTTCCTTATTTTGTTGAGGGGTCATCTTATAGGCTGCTTTGTTAGGTAGGGTAGCTCCTGGGATAAGGTCTATCCTATGACTTATGGCTCTTTGAGGAGGCAAGGCTGAAGGTTGACCATCACTTACAATGCCTTGGTAAGTCTGCAACATACCTTGAATCTCCTTTGGTAATTCAGTCTTCTTAGTCACCTTGTCTTCATCTCCTTCTCTTGGTTTCAACATCAATGCATACCCTATACCTTCACCTTCTTCCATGGTTTGTAGGAACTCTTTTTCACCTACCATAAGAACATTTGGACCTGTTGTCCTTACTTCAGCATCCTCCAACAATGACTGAATTTTGTAGGTAGTATTATCCTTCTTGAAAGAATAAGAATTCTTTCCTCCATCATGTATGGCTTGATGGTCAAATTGCCAAGGTCTACCTAGGAGCAAATGACACACATCCATAGGCAACACATCACATAAAACTTTGTCTTTGTACCTTCCAATGGAGAACTCTACCCATGCTTGTTCATTTACTAACACATGTTGACCCTTATTGAGCCAAGTAACCTTGTAAGGATTGGTATGGGATATCCTTTTCAATTTGAGCTTGCTGACTGCTTCTTCTGACACTATATTATCAGTAGAGCCTGAATCAATAATGATCTTACATACTTTTCCCATTATCTTGCATTTGATTCTAAACAAAGATCTTCTTTGGCTTGGCTCCTCCTTCACCGGTTCCTTGATTAGAGTTCTCCTCATCATGAGGTTCTCCCCTTCCTCTGAATTTAATGGAATCTCAGAATGTTTATCTGCTGCATTAGTGTCTTCATGAACAAGGTTAGCTCTCTTATCACCTCCTTGTGATGAGCCACCTTTCTCAGGGCATCTATAGGCAGGGTGCCCCATTTGATTGCAATGGTAGCACTTCATATTGGAAAAATAATTGCCTCTTCCTCTTTGTGAAGAACCACCACTTCTTCCTCTAAAGTTAGAGTTAGAATTCCTTCCTCTACCACCTCTACTTGAGCTTCCTTCTTGCTGCTCACTGAATTTTACCTCACCTTGAGCTCGAGAATCAGAAATTCTTCCACCATAGCCACCTCTTTGACCTTTGGTATCTTTTCCTTTGCCTTTACCTTTGGAGCTATCTTGCTTTCTCTTGCTCTTTTCCTCTATCTTCAAGGCCATTTGATAGCATTGCCTAATGGATTTGAAGTTCACTAGGCTCATCTCTTCTTGAATAGACCATTTGAGGCCATTCAAATACCTTGCTAGCTTGATGCTCTCATCTTCAACCACCTTGGACCTCAAACACAATTTTTGAAACTCCTTAGTATATGCTTGGACATCCAAATCTTTTTGCCTAAGATTTTGTCTCCTTCTATGCATTTGAACTTCATAGTCATCAGGAAGATATGTTTGCTTGACTTTGGATACCATACCCTTCCATGTCACAATAGGACCTTTACCATCCTTTTCCCTCTCGGTTTGTACAAACTTCCACCAAGTAAGAGCTGAACCTCTTAGTCTAGACTTGGCCACCATTACCTTTTGTGCTTCAGAGATACCATCACATTCAAAATGGTTCTCAATGCTGTCTATCCAATCCACAACTGAATCTGGATCCATTTGTCCACTAAAAAGTGGAACACCTTCTAAAGCCTTGCCACTCAGTGCCTTCAATGCTTTCAAGAATGGCTCTTCAGGAAGAACAGGATCAGGAGTTGGTGCGTCTTCCTCCAACTCTAATTCCTTCTTCTTTGCTTCAACTTCTTCTTTAAGGTCAATCTTCTCTTTGACCCTATCAGCTTTGTCTTGGACTTCACCCAAGAGCTGCTCCATTTGAGCTATTCTTTGTCTTAACAATTTGTTATCCTCTTCTTGTTCCTCAACCTTCTTTGCTAGTTCAGCATTAGTCACCATGGCTTGGGCTGGTGTATTCTCTCCTACTGATTCAGAAGATTGATGCATTACCCACAAGCTTGATCAACCAAGCTCTGATACCAATATGGTGTAAGATAAAACTCCTAGGCTTAGTTTTCCACTCCCACCAAGAGATTTCTCTTATCTCCTAGTATCCTATGCTTCTATAGGATCTCCTAATAGGATTAGATCATTAACTAAATCCTATTCACTCTTTACTACAAGAGTCACACCTCGAAAACTCCACCTTGGATGATCCACACCTTAATTTTGGTTCTCTTTCTCACTTTCACTTAGATGGATCTAAGTGCCAAATCCACTAAAACCTCACAAATTTCAAACTTCATTGTGGGAACCTTCTTCACATTGAATTCATTCATATTCCATCCCATTTGACTGATTTGGGAAGGTTCTTGGCTCATGGGTTTATCAGATTCAAGATTTCATCAAAAGAGATCTTAAAAATAAGCCTATTTCTAGTAGCCTTTACCAGTCTGTTTTTCCCCTTTTTAGTAAACTTTTCCCAAACAACTCAGAAAAATAAAACTTGATTTGGATACCCTTTTGGAAGTTTTAAAACTTTCATTAAGGGTTCTAGGTCTCAAAGTGACCGTACGCCTCCTTCCTAATATCAAGGAGAAACAGGGCTAAAAGGCCTAGTTTCTAGGACAGTTTGTCTAGGATTGATGAAAAATGCTCAAGACCTATCCTAATGGACTGGTATGACTTCCCAATGCTTAGGATGGATGAATAACATGAAAACCTACCATAAAAATTTCTGGGGACGTGCTGTACTTCCCATTCCCCACATGAAATGATTTGATTTCCCCCTGTCAAGCCTCTAACCGGGTATGTCAAACTCGCCTAGGGCCTGATCATAAAGCTAGCTCCCTTGCTCATGATGATTCCTAAGTTTAGATACAATATGTACAGAGGCCCCACTTGAATATTCAACCACTTATTCAGTGTTTCCATGGTTGAAACTCATGTGGGAGCCATTTTTACAAAATCTGTCACAGTGTGACCAAAAGAAAGGCCTGAACTAAAACAACTTGAAAACTATGATAAATCTACTCTAAACCATTAACACATAAAATGAAAAAGTCTTCAAAATGACTATAGAACATGCCTCAACCACTGTATCAACACGTTTTTGGCTTCAAGTATGACTGTTCCTTCAAAAACTGAAATATCACTTCAAAAATAGAGTTTTCCAGCACTTCATTAACTCAAAACTTTTTTACAAATATATAACCAATGCTTGGAGATTTGAGCCATAACTCCATTAGGTGTCTTCTCCACCATTCTAGGTCCCATTTGGTCGAAAATAACCTCCCACAATCAAAGGAATCCAAGGCTATCCATGTTGCATGGAATATTTGCAATAAGTGCAAAATGCTGTTATGACAACATTCTTACAACACTTGGCAACTTTGATAGATGCCTTAATCCTATATTATAGGCTTCTTATCCTCACATATTCTGAGGATCCAAGATCATTCATGATCATCATATTTATAAAATAACCATTAACCATTCTTAGGCCTAAGACATATTAATGACTCAATCTCCCTAACTCCTAACATTAAGAAATTAAATGACAACTAACAAAGGCTATTTGTGTGACCTTAGTCTTAGTGACTAATTCACCTAGCCAACATAAAACAAGACCTTCTAAGGTCCTCAACCAAATTACACTAACTTCTTAACTTGGCTAGAGTCAAGTACAAGCCAAAATTGACTAACTAGTAGAGGTTAGCCTAGGTGCTCCTGCACCATATGGAGAGAGTGGAGAGCACCAAATTTGATAAATCACATAAGTAAGTATGATAGGTATTTCATTCAAGAAGGTATGTTGTTCAAAGGTATTCAATTGTGTATTCTTAAAAGCTCTATGAGGTTGAATCTGATTAAGGAAAAACATAGTGGTGGATTGGCTAGACATTTTGGAATTGATAAGACATTGAATTTGCTAAAAGAAGTATTATTGGCCACAAATGTATAAGGATTTTTAGAAATTTATATAGAGTTGTGGAGTTTTTTAGGTTGCAAAAGGAGTGAGTCAAAATACTAGCTTGTATACACCTATTACTATATTCCTGACAAACCTTGGAGTGACATTAGTATGGATTTTGTTCTTGGATTACCTAAGATAGTGAAGGGGTATGATTTTATATTTTTTGTAGCAGACAGATCTTCTAAGATGGGTAATTTTAGACCATGTGAGAAGACATCAAATGTTGACCATGTTGATGAACTTTTCTTTAAAGATTGTGAGTTTGCATGGATTACCAAGAAGTATTATTTCTAACAAAGACAGTAAGTTTGTTGGTTATGTTTGGAAGACTTTGTAGAAGAATACTAAGTTGAAGTTTAGTTCTACATTCCATCTATAGAAAAATAGATAGATAGAGGTTGTGAATAGAAGCTTGGGTAATTTGCTAAGATATTTAGTTGGAAATAAGCCAAGTAATTGGGAGATGGTATTGGCACAAGCTAAATTTGCATATAATAATTCTGTGAATAGGAGTACAGGGAAGACACCTTTTGATATTATTACTAAAATGAATCCTAGAGGAGTATCAAATTTGAGGGATATTGCTGGTGAAGAAAAGAGAAGTGTTGCAGGAGAAGAATTTAATGATTTTATGGAGTCTTTACATAAGGAAGTGAAGTTGAGGAAAGAACAAAGTAATCAAAACTACAAGGAGAATGTTTATCAGTCTTGGAGACATCATGATTTTCAAGTTGGTGATGAGGTGATGGTTCATTTGAAGAAAGCAAGATTTATAGTTGAAACATACAGTAAGCTAAAGATGAAGAAGTTTGGACCTTGTAAGATCTTGAAGAAGTTTGACGGTGAAAACAATTATGAAATTGAGTTACCTAATGACATGGATATATCTCCTATATTCAGTGTTGTTGATTTATACAAGTATCATGAGTTAGATGATGAAGTTATTGTATCAAAGGACTATCCTAAGAAGTAGATTGAAGAAGTTGGATAGATATTGGATCAAAGAATTGGTAAGAGCACAAGAGGAAAAGGTTATTATGAATATCTAATGAAGTGGAAGAACATACCTATGGAAGATACTTCATGGATTTCTTAATCTAAGTTGGATTTAGATTAGGTTGTGACATCTCAATGATTTAGGAGAATCATTTCTTCCAACCTTGGTTGTCTGATGTAGGAGCATCCTATGTTGCACTACTATCCTATATATTTTCAGTTATTATCTTGTTGTTGAAACTGTGTCCTGCTAAAACTGTGTTTTCTGGTTTTCGGGTGCCTGTTGCAGACTATGTAACTAATTTTGTATAATTAATGAGAGGCTATGCACTTTAGGGATTGAAGAGGGCCTAGAGTAATATCTATGATCTAAGGCACAAGTCCTAACTCCTTATCATTGGGAGATATGGAAATTCTCCCAAAGTACCAATTTCTAGCAATTCTGCACAATAATTTTTTGGCTTGACCTTCAAAATAGATGTACACTTTTTCTTGATGAATCAGCCTTTACACACTTAATGGGTTGTAGAGGACCTAAATTTCTACTCACAGTTTGAACTGTAAGTTCTAACTCAATCAAAGCTATTGATATATGATTGAAAAGATCACTTGACTAAGAAAATGTTGAAAGAAGATTGTGTGTTCTCAATCATTATTTTGTCACTGATGTCAAACCTACTACATGTTGGTAAGATAATTGCTTATATGGTTCCAGCACTATCACTTAGTTGATTGATGAGGAGAATTTGATCAACAAGATGTAACAAAAGGACTTAGAGGAAAGGTTGAGTTATGATTATGTATTGAAGTGCAAAAATCAGTTAAGATAGTGATAACATAATGTATTGATGATCTACTTGAGGTTACAAAATGATTGGCTACACTTAGAAAGTTTAGAAGAAAAAGGTTGGACAAAGTTCATTTGCTAAGCTTGACCAAGTTGATAGAAGATGTCGAGCAAAGTTAGTGCAAGCCAAGAAAAAAGTCAATTAGAGTCGAGTGAAAGTGATTTCTAGTGGATGCTGAGTAAACTAGTGGATGCCAAGCAAGTTAGTAGGTGTTGAGCAAGATAGTTGAAGCCGAGTGATTTTCAGTTGATGTTGAGCACCAATAAAATCTAGTTGATGCTAAGTGATTTTATAGTAGAAGCAGATTAATATAGTATGTGTCGAGCATTAGTGAAATGATAATGCCGAGCTATTTTATTGTGAAAAAGATCAAAGATTTTCCAAATAAAAGTTGACAAGTTTGTTTTCTTGGAACTTGTAAATTAGGAGGAAGATAAGATTGATGATATAGATGCACATAATCTTATGTAAACTATTTTGGAGGCAAATTCAAATGGATTCTGGGAGAAGTTTCTAGACAAGATATGGGGTAAATACATTGTATCTTTCCTAATCCATTGACAACCCTAATTTTTTAGATGGATAATGAGCAAAAAAAAGAGTTCTAATTTCCTATATGTAGGGATGTCTAGTCATGAAGTAAAGTTGGATGGAGGTCATAAAGTTTTGGATGCAAAAAATCTGATAAGGAGAAAGAAGAGGGTCTTCTTCACCAAGTGACCTAAGAAAAGATGTCTATAATGGTAAGCTAAGCAAGAAGGCTAGGAGAGGATGAATGCTTGAAGGGTGAACAAGCTGTCAAAACTGCAAAGATAGGAAGCCAAGTAGAGTTGAGGACTGAATAATGATCTATAATTTGCAAGTAAGGTTGTAAGCTGTATCAGATCAGAACTCTGCTATTACTTTCTAACAATTGTATCAGATTAGGGTAAATCCTGTAGAGAAAGGTTGACTTAAAAATCATTGGAAAATCCTTTAACAAGATGGAATTCCAAGTGAATGACCTAAAGTCCTCTAACAAGGCTCAATTTTAATAGGGTGATTGAAATGCCTTAACCGGGTCACATTTAACAATGTGTGTTGTAACCTTTAACAAGGTTGGCCTTTAATAGGGCATCACTTCAGAAGAGTGAAAAAGGAGTAGCATGTTAGTGGTGGTTTTTGCCAAATTTGGTTTCCACGTTAAATCATTGTGTCAAATGTGTTGATGGATATGTTGTTTTATATGCTTTATACTTCTGCATGTTAATGTTACAGTAACATATTAGTTTTGGTTAACACAAAATGAATGCATGCATGGTGAGAAAGTTTGAAGGGTTCACTAAATTGTGAAAATTCATATTTTGTACATCTAGACTTTGAATAATTGATTCACGCCCCCCCTCTTAGTTATTCTAAAATAATTGCAACAATTAGTATCAAAGCGCATTTGCTTAAGAGGATTATTTTAGAGGTGCTAAAAACATAAAGATCAAGATGTCAAAAAGAGAAGTACCCAAGCTAAACAGAGATAATTTTCTTGCATGAAAAAATTTGATGGAGCTACACCTTGGAGGACTTGGAGATTATGCACAAACTTGTATTACAATAGAACATGTTTATCCAATAGGATCCCTAACTGTTGAAGATTTGAAGAAAAAGAAAGAGCAAATGAGGCAATGTTGGAGATTGCTTCTACCCTAAGCTATGTTGAGTTTGATGATATCAAAGACCTTAAAAGTGCCAAGCAGATTTGGGATGCCCTAAACACCATCTATGGAGGAGACAAAAATGTTTAAAGAGCCAAGTTAGAGAGCCTCAGAGGTAAGTTTGATGTCATGAGAATGAAGAAGGTGAAAGCATTACTCAATATGTTGCTAGAATAAAAGAATTTTTTAGTGCAATAAAAGGTGTAACTAGTAAAATAGATGATGATACTATGCTAAGTAAACTCTTGAGAACATTGTTGTGTATGTATGTCATTAGAGTGTCTGCAATTCAAGAGTTAAGATGTATGCTAGGGAGTGATCTAACCCTTGAAGGTTTGGTAGGAAGACTCGCTACTTTTGAGTTATCTAATTTTGACAACTACAGACTAGAAAGTATTGAATCGGCTTTCAAAGTAAAATTGTTACTGAAGGATTCTGAGGAGCTAAAGCCAAAGAAGAAGAAAAGAAAGATAAAGTATGCATCCAGTGATACCAACACAAATGAGGAAGACATTGAATAATCAGAAGCATTGTAGCAAGATGTATGCAGAAGAAGAACTTCAAAGAAGGGAACAAGCAAAAAAATAGAAGAGAAGATGATGGAAGAGACTACAGAGATAAAGGCAAGAAGTCATGCTACATTGCTAATGAAAATAACTCTGATGAAAATGATGATGAAGTGGTATATGTTGTAATGAAGGAAGAATCAGATGAGGATGAAGCTACTACACTTATGACTCATGTGAACAAGAATGGAAAATGGATCATTAACAGTGGATGCTCACATCACATGACTGGAGGCAAAAGTAAGTTCATTACCTTAACCTATTATGATAGAAATAGTGTAAGATTTGGTAATAATGCACCATGTTTAATAAAAGGAAAAGGTTTTATCAAGATTACAGACAAGATTTCATGTGACAATGCTTATTATGTTGAAAGACTAAATTACAACTTGTTAAGTGTGTCAAAATTGAATAACCTGGGGTGCAAAGTTGATTTTGAAAATAAATCAGCCAAGATATATGATACAAATGGAAACCTAATTGGAAAAGGTGATCAAACTAGGAGTAATCTGTTCTATTTGGATATAGAAGATACTAATTGTCTTATTGCAAAATTTGATGATGTATGGCTTTGGCACAAGAGATTATGTCATGTTAACTTTGATAATCTAATTAGTATGAACAACATGAAAAGAGTTAGAGGTTTTCCTAAGTTGAAGAAACTAGAAAGTATAATGTGCAAAAAATGTTAGCTAGGTAAGATGACAAAGTCAAGCTTTAAAAGTAAAGCTTTCACCTCTAAGGAAATACTTGAAATTGTTCATACTAACTTGTGTGGACCTATTGAAGTGAAAAGCTACAAAGGAGATAGGTATATAATGTTGTTTGTTGATGATTACTCTAGAATGATGATAGTCATATTTCTAAAACAAAAATTAGATTCTTTTCAAATGTTTAAATGGTACTTGGAAAGATTTGAGAAAGAAATAGGTGAGAGCTTGAAATGTTTGAGATCAGATAGAGGAGGTGAATTTGCTTCACATGAGTTCGAGATGTTTTGCAATGATAGAGGAATCAAGAGATAGACATCAGCACCAAGGACCCCTCCACAAAATAGAATATCTAAAAGAAGAAATAGATCTATAATGGGTTGTGCTAGAACACTTATGATGGAGAAGAATATTGCTCTAAAATATTGGAGAGAAGTTGTAAGCACTGTTGTATACACCTTGAACCATGTGCAAGTAAAGAAAGGTACTCACTCAACACCTTTTGAACTATGGTATGGTCACCCACCTAATGTGAAATATTTTAAGGTATTTGGAAGAAAATGCTATACTCTTAAAGAAGTAAGGAGTGGAAAGTTTGATGCAAAGAGCGAAGAAGGTATATTCCTTGGTTACTCCACAAGAAGTAAAGCTTGCAAGTGTTTAATTACCAAAAATAACAAAATTGTGGAAAGTGCAAATGTGAATTTTGATGAGTTTACAGAAGCACATGAAGTTGAACCTACAAAAGAACCAGAAGATTGCAAGACATTTGTATACTATTATGAAGGAATGCCTATTGAAGAAAATGTTACAAATCATGCAGCAAGTAAACAGCAAGTTTCAACAACTGTTGAGTCACATCCTGTGAATGCCAAGTTGCAAAATGAGGAAAATGTATAATTTTACAATAGGATTAGCACACATAAAAGAGATGTTGAAACACCTGACAAAGATACACATAGTCATACTGAAGCTGAGAGACAAAATGCAACCACAAGAACTGAGCCTAGACTATCCAAATATGTCAAAAGACACCATCCTATAGATCAAATCATTAGATACAAAGATGCAAGGCCAATGATAAGAAATAGGTTGAGAGGTGAAGCATGTTTGCTAAGCATGAAGGAACCTAAGATAGTGAGAGATGCATTGGAAGATGATGACTAGTACAAGGTTATGGAAGACGAAATTCATCATATAGAAAAGAACAAGCTTGGCACAAAATGGGTATTCAAGAATAAGCTAGATAAGAATGGGGAAGTGACAAGAAACAAAATAAGAACATTTTGCAAAGTTTATATACAAGAAGAAGGAACTGACTATGGTGGAACATTTGCCTCTGATGCAAGAATAGAAGGAGTAATAATTTTGCTTGCTTATGTTGCATACAAAGGTTTCAAATTTTATCAGATGGATGTTAAGTCTACATTTCTGAATGGAATATTAGAAGAAGAGGTCTACATAGAACAACTAGAAGGATTTGTAGAAAAAATAATAAGAACATGGTACGTAAGTTGCACAAAGCCCTATATGAATTGAAACAAGCACCAAGAGCATGGTATGAGAGACTTCATACTTATCTCATTAAGATTGGATTTGAAAGGATAGATGATAATAGCAATTTGTATATGAAAATAGATAAAGAAAAAGGTATATAGTTATCTAAAAAAAAATTCGATGACATAATATTTGGAGGATAAGATGCTTGGTGTAAATATTTTGCAAATCAAATGAAGCAAGAGTTTGAAATGTCAACATTTGGTGAGATCATTTTTTTTGTGGGATTACAAGTATATCAAATGAAGTATGGTGTATATATTAATTAGTCAAAATATGTCAAGGAGATATTGAAGACATTTGGACTTGAGGATTCAAAACTAGTAAGTACACCTATGGTAACAACACTCAAGCTATCAAAGAATGATGATTCGGCTGAGGTCAATCAAACATTATATAGATCCATGATTGGCAAATTGCAATATGTAGTACATAGAAAACCTGATATTACATTAGTTGTGGGGATAGTTGCTAGATTCTCTGCTAATTTTAGAGAGAATCACTTTATGATCGTAGAGAGAATCACTTGATGATCGTAAAGAGAATAATGAGATACTTGAAAGGAACAAAAGAGTATGGCTTATACTATAAGAAGAATGAAAAGTTTGAACTAAAAGCCTACATTGATGCTAATTGGGCTAAAAATATTGATGATAGAAAGAACACCAGTGGAGGATCATTCTTCTTAGGTAGAAGACTTGTTAGATGGACAAGCAAGAAGTAGAGTTGTACTTCCCAATCTACTGCTGAAGCAAAGTATGTTGTTGTGATGGGGACACAACCCAAGAACAGAATGGACACAATAGAAAAGGGAAATTGTATTAACTGAGAAAATAAGCTAGTACAAATAGTACAGAGAAAATAAACTTCAAAACATGCCCTAAGGGCTTACAATAGCATAAATCTGGAGATAATTTCTCCTTTCAGTACCTCCTCTCAAACTCCACTCCGAACTGCCTTTTACAATGCTAGAAATCTCCTTAAATAGACCTCGGAGAGTTAAGGACTAGGAATACATTCTAGAAAGTGCTAGTAGGCATCCACCGACCAAATAGAAGGTTCCAGAAGCTACGTTAGAAGTTGACGCAATTCTAGAAGAATTTGAAAATGGTAATTGAACTTCCGAGAGGCATAACTTTTGAACCGCAGCTCCGATTGACGAACCATTTACATTTTTGGAAAGCTCTCAAAGTGCTCTATAGCCCTATGGACAAGCTTTGATTGTCCCCCATTTTTTGGCCCTTTTTGATGTCATTTAATGCCCTTAACCTGACTTTGAAGCATTCTTAGGAGGTCTCCAAAACCTGAAAATTTGCAATAACTTTCAAACCGTGGGGCCTTTCGACCTGATTCTTTTTCTGGAATGCTCTAAATCACAATTATATTCATCTGGCCAATTCACACCTCCTAGTTCACCAAAATGATGGCCCAATTACATGCTCCTATTTTTTTAGGATTTTCTAGCACACTAATAGTTGAACTGTGAGAGTTGGAATCTTTATTTGACCGAAATGGGTATCCAAAAATGAAAACACATGAAACAGAAACTAAGTCTAAGTACTTTTTTTTTTTTTGGGTGACACAGGATTGCCCTTATACCTCTGGATGCTCCTACATCATGCTGTTATTATTAATTGCATGAACATTGTATGGATCAAATAGCTACTAAAGGGAATGAAGGAAGAAATCACTAAACTAGTGACACCTTATTGTGATAATACAAGTGTTATAAATATATCAAAGGATCATGTTATGCATACAAAGATAAAGCACATTGCAATAAAGTATCATTATGTAAGGGAATTGGTTCAAGACAAAGAGGTGAAGATGAAATATATCAACACAAAGGAGCAAATTGCTAATATCTTCACCAAAGCATTACCTAAGGATTCTTATGAGTATCTGAGAGGTAAATTAGGGGTGATGCCCTTATCAAAGGCTATGTAAGAGATAGAGGGAGTACCCTAAAATCAAACAAGCTAATATTCATTTCATACAAATTGATGTAGTGGACCTTACTTTAGGAAGTTTCCTAAAGTAATCACAAGAGTTGGAATTTCCAATTAGTCACAAGCAAGGTGACAAAGGGAGAAAATTGAAGAGCTTACAAAAAGTGTATATCTACATATACAAAAGATGCCAAGTGTTGAGTACATGTCTTTCGCATTGTTGTCAAAGAAAGAGAATGTACAATAAACTGATCAAGTGCATACTGATCAAAAGGGAGATGATCAAAGCAATCAAGTCATCAAAAGCAAGCTCATTAGCAAAAGAGGAACAATGAAGTAGGAATTACATCATCATAAGATCAAAATATTGAAAAAAGAAAGAGGGAGATATTCAAATATTAAGTTGATCCATAGAAGAAGAGAATGTTATATTTTGTAACCTAAGAGGGAGTTGCAGATAGAGGGAGAATTTGTATTCACAAGATTTAGTTTTGGTATTGCCTTATGATTTTAATCTAGTTAGTTTTATAGAACAAGATATTCATCAGATTGTTTGACTAGTTGATCAGTTTGGTTTGCCAAAGAGGGAGATTGTTGATATATGATTGAAAAGATCACTTGAGTAAGAAAATGTTGAAAGTAGACTATGTGTTTTCAATCATTTTTTGTCACTGATGTCAAACCTGCTACATGTTGATAAGAGAATTTCTTATATGGTTCAAGCACTATCACTTAGTTGATTGATGAGGAGGATTTTATCAATAAGATGTAACAAAAGGACCTAGAGGAAAGGTTGAGTTATGATTATATTTTGAAGTGCAAGAATCAATTAAGATAGTGATAACATAATGCATTGATGATATACTTGAGGTTACAAAATGATTGGCTACACTTAGAAAGTTTAGAAGAAAAAGGATGGACAAAGTTCATATGCTAAGCTTGACCAAGTTGATAGAAGGTGTCGAGCAAAGTTAGTGCAAGTTGAGCAAAAAGTCAGTTGGAGCCGAGTGAAATTTATTTCTAGTGGATTTCAAGTAAACTAGTGGATGCCAAGAAAGTTAGTAGGTGCCAAGCAAGATAGTTGAAGCTGAGTGATTTTCAATTGATGTCGAGCACTAGTAAAATCTAGTTGATGCCAAGTGATTTTATAGTAGAAGCTGAGTAACACAGTATATGCCAAGCATTAGTAAATTGGTAATGTCAAGCTACTGCATTATAAAAAAGATTGAAGATTACCTAAACAAAAGTTGACAAGTTTATTTTCTTGGAACTTTTAAATCAAGAGGAAGATAAGATTGATGAGTTGGAGGCACAGAATCTTATATAAAAAATTTTGGAGGTGAATTCAAATGGATTCTCAGAGAAGTTTCTAGAAAAGAAAATATATGGGGTAGTTACATTTTATCTTAAATAATCCATCAAAAACACTAATTTTTAAGATGGATAATGAGTGGGAAAAAGAGTTCTAATTTCCTATATGTAGGGATGTCTGGTCATGAAGCAAAGTTGGATGGAGGTTAGAGATTTTTGGATGCGAAAAATCTAACAAGGAGAAAGAAGATGGTTTGATTCATCAAGTGACCTAAGAGAAGATGTTTGTAATGGCAAGCTAAGCAAGAAGGCTAGGAGAGAATGAATGTTTGAAGGGTTAATAAGTTGTCAAAACTACAAAGATAGGAAGCCAAGAAGAGTTGAGGACTGAATAGTGATCTGTAATCTACAAGTAAGGTTGTAAGTTGTATCAGATAAAAACTCTACTGTTACTTTCTAACAATTGTATTAGATTAGGGTAAATCCTTTGGAGAAAGGTTGACTTAACAGTCACTGAAAAATCCTTTAACAGGGTGGCATTCCAAGTGAATGACCTAAAGTCCTTTAACAAGACTCACATTTAACAGGGTAACTAAAATCTCTTAACCGAGTCACATTTAACAATGTGTGTTGTAACCTTTAACAGGGCATAACTTCATAAGAGTGAAAAAGGAGTAGCATGTTACTAGTGGTTTTTCCAAAATTAGGTTTCCACATTAAATCATTGTGTCAAATGTGTTGATGGATATGTTGTGGTATATGCTTTATACTTCTGCATGTTAATGTTATAGTAACATATGAGTTTTGGTTAACAGATAATGAATGCATGCATGGTTGAGAAAGTTTGAAGGGTTCACTAAATTTTGAAAAGTCATATTTTGTACATCTAGACCTTGAATAACTAACTCAGCCCCCCTCTCAATTATTCTAAAAGAATTCCAATAGAAGCTAGGAGATATTGTTATTTTGCTCGGACATCAATTTTTGGACACTTAATTGTTGATGCAAGCTGACTTGTATATTTAATGTTAGGTTTATTTTCATTTAATATTTTCTTAGAGTGACTTGTGGCTTCTCTATGTTCTAGAATGATCTATAAGCCATTTTGGCCAGTATAAATAGTGTTTAGGCTTAGAGCTAGGAGAGTTTTTAGGTAGTTTTGAGAGGGGATTTGGAGTAGAACTGGAAAGTGTGAATTTGTTGTTGAATCTTGGATTTGAATGTATTTGTATCTGACTGTAACCTAGAAGACCTTATAGCTAGGCATGTATGTTGAATATTTGAAGAATAAATGAAAGTATTTTACTCTTCTTTCTCCTTTGGTTTTTGTTCTTTGTGTTTGCTTATATTGTATTAACTCTTGCAGGGTGGTTTGGAGAGTTGGGTGTGCCATTGGCCTTAGTTTTCCCTATCCTTCCTTCCATCACCAACTAAGGTGATGAATATTAATTATTTTAAGTTGTATTTGAGTTGACTTGATAATATGAAAGATATAAGTATAAAGTCAAGTTGTGGTTTCAAAGTGTGCAAGTATAAAAATGTTATTGAAGATTTAGTGATGAGAAGAGTAAGTGAATTTGAAGGATAAGAAGAATATCCTTGTGAAGAAAAAAATCTATTTTTGATCTAGAAGGATCAAGTACAAGCCAAAATAAAGATCTATAATTAGCAATTCAATTGCATTCAAATTAGGTCATCTCATTGTTACTCTCTAAACATTGTAGCAGTGATCTAAATCTCTTGACAGAGTTGGTTTAACAACTATTTATAAATCCTCTAACAAGGTGGTAGTTTTATTGAATTGTCTCAAGACATCTAACAAGGCCACTCCTAATAGGGTGATTAAATCCTCTAAAAATTTCACACCTAAGAGTATGTTTTGTAACCTATAACAAGGTTGGCTCCTAACAAGTCTCACTTTAGAAGAGAGAACAATACCTAGTTGCAATTAGTGGTTTTTTCAAATTGGGTTTTCACATTAAATCTTGGTGTCAAATGTGTTCATGTTATTTTTCTTTTATGTGTTTGCAATTAAGTTAAAGTAATGATAACATCTAAAATATTTCCATGTTAATACTTACTGAGCATAATAAATTTTTATCGAGCTTCAACATTATTCAGTTCTTAGAGTTTATTTTGTATTGACATCTAAGGGATCTGGGATTTATTTTAGTGGTAATTGATTCACCCCTCCCCTCTCAGTTACTCCTCTTATATTTCCAAAAATTGGTATTAAAGAATTTGGTGCTTGTAGAGAATGTTTCAAGGACCTAAGCTAAAGATCAAGATGTCTTACAGAAGAGAGATTCCTAAGCTAAAAAGAGACAAATTTGCAACATGACAAGGACTTATGAGGTTACACTTGACTACCATCAATGACTCAAGATGAAAATATCTTGATACTGAATACAAGACTCCCACTGGAACATTATTAGTTGAAAATATTGCTAAAAAGAAGAATCATAACATCATGATGATTGATATTGCATCTGCTCTTAGTTATGTCGAATCTAATGAAGTTAAAGGTTGCAAAACAACTCATGACATCTGGACCAAACTAAAAGATATCTGTGGAAGAAATGACAATGTAAGAAGAGCTAAGGTTGAAAGTCTTAGAGGTTATTTTGATCAGATGTAAATGAGAGAGGATGAAAACATTGCAAAATATGTGGAAAGGATCAAAGTAAGTGTAAGTGCAATTAAGGCATCTAAAGGAGACATTGAAGAGAAAATAGTTGTAAGCAAGGTACTTAGAAGTCTTCTTCCTATTTATGCAATTAGAATATCTTGTATTCAAGAGATGATATTTGATCCAAGCAATAAAATATCTTTGGTTGCTATAGTTGGAAGATTGACTATTTTTGAGTTAGATAAATTTGATAACTATGTTCCTAGCTCAAAAGTTATTGAGTCTACACTTGAAGCTAAAATTTCACTCAAGAAAAAGGATAATAAATCAAAGTCTAGTCAATCAGGAAGTGAAGAAGAAGAATCAAAAGAAATTTTAGATAGTGATATTGAAGTTGTTGAAGCCCTACTTGCAAGAAAATATTCCAAAGGCAGAGGAAAGTACAAAGGAAAACTTTCTCTGATCTACTTTTCTTGTGAAAAAATTGATCATATTGCTACAAGGTATCCAAAAAAAGAAGTCAAAGATGAAAAGAAAAGAAAAAATCACAAAGGCAAGAAGTATTCCAAGAACTATAAGTAAAAAGGTAAGAAATCTTGTTTTATAACTAAAGATTACGATAATAGTGAAGATGAAATGGTATATATTGATGTAAAGGATGAATCTAATGATGAAAGAGATAAGATGGAACTTATCTCTCATGTTATAAAAAATGATATATGGATTATTGATAGTGGATGTTCACATCATATGACTGGAGATAAAACAAAATTTGAGCACATGAAATATTATGATAGAAGTAGTGTGAGATTTGGAAACAATGAACCTTGTAACATAAAAAGAAAATGATGTATTTCATTGACTAAAGAACTTGTATGTGGCGATGCTTATTGGGTTGAAGGAATAAAGCATAATCTACTAAGTGTGGCATAGTTGAATAACATTAGATTCAAGGTAGAATTCATGAATGGACAATCCAAACTATTGAATGGAAAAGAAAATCTGGTTCGATCTGGAAAGCAAACAAAAGGTAATATATTTTATCTTGATCTCAGTGATTGTTCATGTTTTATTTCTCAAGTAGAAAAAAGTTGGTTATGGCACAAAAGACTGTGTCATGTAAACTCTAATAATATGGTTAAGATAAGCAAACATAGGAGAGTAAGAGGTATTCCTAGTTTAAAGAAACTTGATATGGGTCTATGCAAGAATTGCCAAATTGGTAAGATGGGAAAGACTAGTTTCAAAAGTAAAAACTATCAGTCTAAAGAAGTCCTAGAAATTATGCATACTAACTTATGTGGACCTATTGGAATAGAGAGTTATAGTGGAGAAAGGTTTTTCATTCTTTTTCTTGATGATTATTCTAGAATAATGACTATAATATACTTGAAAGAAAAATCTAAAGATTTTCAAAAATTCAAGTGGTATCTGGCAAGAGTAGAAAAAGAAACTAAAAAGAGATTGAAATGTTTAAGATCAGATAGAGGTGGTGAGTTCATCTCTAATGAATTCAATAATTTTTACATTGAAAGAGGAATTAAAAGACAAGTATTAGCCCTTGACACACCACATCAGAATGGTATAGCTAAAAGAAGAAATAGATCTATCATGGATTGTGCAAGAACCCTAATGATTGAAAAGAATGTTTCTCTCAAATACTAGAAGGAAGCTATCAACACTACAGTTCATACCTTGAATAGAGTACAGTTGAAGAAAGATTCAAACAAAATTTCTTATCAACTATGGTATGGCTACAAACCTAATGTAAGTTACTTGAAAGTATTTGGCAGCAAATGTTATATCTTGAAAGAATCTAGAAAAGGAAAACTTGATGTAAAAGGTGATGAAGGCATATTTCTAGGATACTCCTACAGAAGTAAAGCATACAAATGTTTGAATTTGTCTACTCATAAAATCATAGAAAGTGCACATGTTAGAATTGATGAGTTTGTGGAAAGAAGTGAAGAAGAAAGCAGTAAAGAGTTAGAGGATTATAGAAGATTTGTTTACTATGAACCTAGTACTCTGCCAAATCTATTTGAAAGAAAGGAGACTTCACCTCCAAAGTCTCCAAAATCTCCAATGGTTACCAAATTGCAGACAGTACAACCCAAGTCACAATCAGAGGCTACTGAGCTAGTTCAAATTGAATTTGTTGGACTCGAGTCACACACAGAAGAAGCCAAGCTTGAAACTAAAGTTTATGATGAAGATAGTGGAACTCATTCAAAGCTTAGAGAGCTTATGTTAGAAAGATATGTCAAAAGGCATCATGCACCTAATCAAATCATTGGAAACAAATTTGATGGAACAATGACAAGGAACAAATTGAAAGGTACATGTTTACTTGCTGAATTTGAACTTAGAAATGTTAAAGATGTATTGGATAATGAAAGTCGGGTTGAAGCAATGAATGAAGAAATAGAACAAATTGAGAAGAACAAAACTTGGATTCTTGTTCCTAGACCTAAGAATAAAAATGTAATTGGCACAAAGTGGGTGTTTAGAAATAAGTTGAATGAAGATGGAGAAGTTTCCAGAAACAAAGCAAGATTGGTATGAAAAGGCTATTCTCAAGAAGGTATTGATTATGCTAAAACTTTTACTCATGTAGCAAGATTAGAAGGTGTTAAAACTTTACTAGCGTATGCAGCACATAGAGGATTTAAAGTGTATCAAATGGATGTTAAATCTACATTCTTGAGGGAATTCTTGATGAGGAAGTCTACATTGAACAACCAGAAGGTTTTATATATCTTAGTTAAAGGGACATGGTTTTCAAATTACACAAAGAATTATATGGTCTCAAGAAAGCTCCTAGAGCTTGGTATGAAAGACTACATAACTATTTGGTACAGATTGGTTTTCAAAGAACAACTGATAATAACAATCTATTTATCAAGGAAGGACCAGACAAGAAGATTGTGTTGGTAGAAATATTTGTTGATGATACTCTATTTATAGGAAATGATGACTTGTGCAAAGCATTTTTAGAAGAAATGAGTAAAGAATTTGAGATGTCCATATTTGAAGAGGTAAAATTCTTTGTTGGATTGCAAATACAATAGAACAAAAATGGTATCTACATCACTCAATCTAAGTATATCAAGGAAATACTAAAGAAGTTTGGAATGGAAGATTCAAGACCAGTTGGAACCCCTATGTCTATTGGAAAAAAGATTTCCAAAAATTATGATTCCAAAGAGGTAGATTAGACCACATATAGATCAATGATTGGAAAATTGTAGTATGTAGTACACACAAGGCTTGATATTGCATTAGTAGTTGGTATGGTGGCAAGATTCTCAGAAGAATCATGAGATATCTGAAAGGTACTAAAGACTATAAATTATGGTACAAACTTGGAGCTAGTTTAGACTTGAAGGTGTTCATAGATGCTGATTGGGTGGGAAGTATTGATAATAGGAAAAGCATTAGTGGTGGAGCATTCTTTCGTGGCAAAAGACTAGTTTCTTGGACAAGTAAGAAGAAAAATTGTACATCTCAATCCATAGCTGAGGCAGAATATGTGGCTACAATAGTTAACTATTCAAACATTGTTTGGTTCAAGCAATTATTGTCAGGTATGAAGATAGCAATATCTAGTAGTCATATACTATGATAATACTAGTGCAATCAACATATCAAAGAACCTAGTGGTGCATTCCAAAACAAATCACATTGCTATAAAATATCACTTCTTAAGAGAATTGGTATAGGACAAAGATGTCAGATTGGAATATGTTAATAAAAAAGAATAGATTCTAGACATATTCACCAAGCCATTACCTAAAGATGCATTTATGTATCTAAGAGGTAAGCTAGGGGTCATTCCCCTATCTAAATCTTACTAAATAAAGTTCAGTGATGCATCAACCAAAGTATGTTGAAGATCAATCAGTTGGTGTAGAATTGGCAAGGGCACATTGCAAATGAATCAATACTTAAGGTACATTGACATTAATAGAATTGTTTTCTTTGGCATGTGTTGTTAAAGAGGGAGAAGTTATACTATCATATTTCATAAAAAAATTCTCTAAGAGGGACAAGTTTAAGAAATTTTCTATCATAAAAACTTTATGAAGAGATGTCAAAGAGGAAGATTGAACATGGCAAGAAGTTGTTGTAGATAGAAGTTTTCTGATAGAGGGAAAAAACTAAAGGCAAAAGGAGCTCACACTGGTAGAAGCTTTCATGTTTAGAAGGCAGTGTTTATCGAGTTTACTTGGGTGTCAAAGGTAAGTCTGTAGAAGATGAGTGTTAACTGAGTTCACTCAGTTAATGAAGGAAAGTTGGATGGAACCAATGTTAACTGAGCTCACTTAGTTGCCAAAGGATTTGTGCAAGTTTGTAGTGTTAACCGAGCTTCTATTGGTTAACATGGAAAATTTCTTCTAAGTTACTTTCTACTGAGTTGGGTTGGCTAGCAAAGGATATTCTTATTTTGGCACATTGAGCTCTATTGATTTATCTATTGGTTCTAGCCAACAGAGGTGATGAATATTAAATTTTTTAAGTTGTATTTGAGCCAACTTGACAATATGAAAGATATAAGTATAAGGTCAAGTTGTGGTTTCAAAGTGTGCAAATATGAAAATTTCATTGAATATTTAATGATGAGAAGAGGAAGCAAATTTGAAGGATAAGTAGAATATCCTTATGGAGAATAAAAGTTATATTTGATCTAGAAGGATCAAGTACAAGCCAAAACAGAGATCTGTAATTAGAAATTTAGTTGCATTCAGATTAGGTTATCTCATTGTTACTCTCTAACCATTGTAGCAGTGATCTAAATCTCTTGACAGAGTTGTCTTAACAACTATTTATAAATCCTCTAACAAGGTGGCAATTCTATTGAATTGTCTCAGGACCTCTAACAAGGCCACTCCTAACAAGGTGATTAAATCCTCTAACAATGTCACACCTAACAGTGTGTTTTGTAATCTTTAACAGGGTTGGCTCCTAATAGAGCTCACTTTAGAAGAGTGAAAACAATAACTAGTTGCAATTGGTGGTTTTCCCAAATTGGGTTTCCATGTTAAATCTTGATGTCAAATATGTTCATGCTATTTTTCTTTTATGTGTTTGCAATTAAGTTAAAGTAATGATAACATCTAAAACATTTGCATGTTAATATTTACTGAGCATAATTAGTTCTTACCGAGCTTCAACATTATTCAGTTCTCAGAGTTTATTTTGACTGACATCTAAGGGATCTGGGATTTATTTTAGTGGTAATTGATTCACCTCTCCCCTCTCAGTTACTCCTCTTATATTTCCAACAGATGGTGGATCCTAAAGTTTTAGTCTATGTCGTAGTTCTTGGTTCCTTCCAATGGTGTGCTCCTTAGTTATTTTAGTCAGATGGTGGTCTTTGGTGGTGCAATTCTTAGTTCCTTGTTGCTACAATGCTCTGCATTCCAACCTTGGCTTCTCTAGATATGCATGTTGGTAATAAAATCAATTTTATTTTTCATTATTTTATCTCTTAACCTTATTTGTATTTCTCATTATATTGATCATTATGCAACACCCATACCTATCCTCTCCTTGTTTCTCGTGGACAGTCAACCTTTTAAGTTGGGGGGAGGTGTCCCATCTTATTCCATCCATCATCCTATCATACTATCAATTATTTTCATCCTATAAAATCCCTTTTTTTGTCTACCATTTCACCCATTTTAAATAAGCTTGTGCATTGTCGGATAAAATTTCATGAATGTAACCATTTGAACTATGATGCTATTAAAAAAAAAGCCTTCAAAAAGACTTGAAGGAGGTATCAGTATTGGAATAGAAAAAATGCTTTTTTATATACATGATTTATCATGGTTCAAGGTGGAGACAAATCCAAATTCATAACTTGAAAAGGACATCAATTCAAATGCAAGACCTCCTAAGCATATTAATTGCACAAGGACGTGCAATATGCTAAGTTGGGCAGAATGATGAGAGCAAATAATGTCCCATTTTTTGCCATATTTCATCCTATTCTTACATTATATTTCTATTCTATTTTCATATCATTTAACCACTTTACGTTGCATATGATTTACTATATATAAGTTATGTTTAATATAGTTTTGAGGTTAAATTATGCAAATTAATTATTGATTGTCTTTATTAAAGAGCATCGTTATTTTATGTTTTGAAATATATATCTGCAACATGCTTCCTCTCACCTTCTATGTAAGAATCTTATTAGCATTCATTATTGCCACAAAAATTCAAAGCATTATTCCTTCCAACAATATTGACCAAGGAGTATGTTGAGAAAGAAATTGACAAGAATAATTACCAGTCAAATAAGGGTAGTCAAATTTGCATTTCGTTTTGTAGGCAAATAAGGATGAATATCGAAAACCCAAAACATGGGTATTGTCTAGAATAGGCCCCTTTAGGTTCCTACACTACAAAATCTTCAGAAACTAACTCAGCATAAAACTATGGGTGATTTTCTAAAGGTCAAATTTCATGATATACTATTACGGCCAAGCTTCTAGATTGCTTCAAGATTATGTGTTTGTTATATTGTTAAGAAATTGGTTTATTCATAATTAGTAAATTGTTTAAAAAAATCAATTTTTATGTTATAGAAAGAGTGGTCATATATTTTACACTTTTTATTAAAAATAAAATAATAACTTTCAGCCATAAAGACTGAACTTCCATTATCAAAATAGGCTTGGTTGTTTTATCTATAAAAGGCTATATAAGCCATCATAAATTTAAGAAAGGGAGAAGAATGTATGAATCATAATATCAAAAATATAATATTTTTCTACTGAGCTGATTTAAGAGTTCCTTGAGTATATTTTTCAATTGGTTTTCTAGGAGGAAGGGTGCCCACTCTGTAGCTGTTGAATGTATATAAATATATTTTATATATTTCTATAAGTTGTATGTTTTAATTATTTGTGTTATGTATAATTTCAAATTGGTATTTTAGCATGTCTTGGTTATTTATATTGAGTCTCATTCCATATTAGTATTGCATGTATTTTTTTTATTCATAATTTATTCCTCTGCTTCATGCTTAATCATTAAGAATTGTGTTAGTTGTATTAAGGTTTTCATTTATACTTTATTGTTTGAGAATTTTAGTATCTTTTATTTAATTTAAATTAGAGTCCATGTTTTAGATTTGGCTTTATGATTTGTGTTAAAGTTGTTGTTTCAAAGTTTGTTGTAATTTCTATATAGTTCCCATCGCTTGAACATAGCAGAGAAGATCTTGTCCTCGGGAAGTGATAGTTCATGTCGCCAATTTTATTATGTTTTGTTATAGGTTTTATTCTATGTGGTCTAGCTACATTCATCTCTACTTGGCATGCTATCTTCATCCCTTGAGAAAACAATCACTATTCCTTTCATCAATTTATGACCCCAAATTGACATTTAGATAAAAAATGAACTAGCTCATTAAATTTATCTTTTATTATCAATATTATAACTACAATTTGTCTCTACACTATTTCAATGATTAATGTTTTAATTAGTTGCATAAAAACAACAAGAATAGGAGAAATGTTAACATTTCTAAAGTAATATTTTGGGATTCTAAATATTACACACTAATAAAACATGATGAGCATTCTATTAGGAGAAATAAAAGTACAACAAGAAAGATAAGCTAAACATAATAATGATGAAGATGCATAATATTAATAGGTTCCTTGAGAGGAACACCATCCATATCAACAATGTACTATGCACCAAAGCCATAAACTTCAGTAACCACTAAAGGACCTTAATAATTAGGACTAAATTTTCTCTTTTTATCCAGTAGAGCATTAACATTCTATTAATTTTCATAAAGAACAAGATCACCCACCGAAAAGGAGCATTCAAGTAATTTATTATTATAGTGCTTTTGAAGGGATTTATGATAAGCTCTCAAAATTTCCAATGCATTGATTCATTGTTCGTCTAACATTTCTAATTCTTGTAAACATTGTTCTCTAAATGTTTTGTTATCAATAAATCTGTGAAAAGATGCTTGAATAGAAGGAATTTACAATTCCAACAACATAATAACATCTACAACATTTACCAAGTTATAGGAAGAAGTGTCGGTAGCAATATGAACTCTAGTTCTATAAGACCACAAAGCATATGTGAGTTGAGTATGCCTATCTTTCCCATGCTTGTTTATAGTTTTCCATAATATTTTCTTAGTGACTTTATTAGATGCTTCAACTTGACCATTTGATTGAGGATAATAAGGAGTAGAAAATTGCTAATGAATATAACATTTCTCCATAAATATCTTAACTTCCTTATTTTTGAAAGAGGTTCCATTATTAGAAATAATAGTAGAGGGAATAAAAGATCAAGAAATGATATTCTAAAGAATGAAATCACAAATAACCTATGTTTTAGTAGATCAAAGACGAATAGCTTCAACCCATTCAGTAAAATAATCCACAACTATTGAGATATAAGTATGTCCTTGTAAAGAAGGAGGAGATATCATGCCAATGATATCGAGACCCAAACACTAAAAGGCCAATAAGTTTGTTGGATTTGAAACACAATAGAAGGAGCATGAATAAGATTACCATGTTGTTGCCATTGCAGACATTTCTTGACAGAAGAAAAAGAATCTTGTTCCATTGTATGCTAATAATATCCCATTTGTAGTAATTTGTTAATCAATAACTTTCCACCAAAATGTCAACCATAAGATCCAACATGAGCTTCTTTTAAAGCAATTGAGATTTCATTGATTTTTAGACATCTTAGTAAATGACCATCATATGATATTTCATATAGTGTCATCCAAGATAATGTATCAAATGACCAATTTTCTAATATGATCAAAAGCATTTTGAGAAGCAGATTCAAGAAAAGTCTTGTCTATCAAATACTAGAAGATGTTAGCAACCTATTCATTAGAGCTCAGGTTACAATGTTGATCCATCAGAAAGTCACTATCTAAAATAGTAGGTTCCAAGAGAGTGTGAATAGTAAATTAAAAATGTTTACTATCACCAAGACATAAGAGAGATGTTGCAATAACCATATCATTTGCATGCCTATTATCCTTGCAAGGGACTAGCTGGATGTCATAAGATGAGAATTTTTTCAATAGATCAAGAGCTAGTTCATGATATTTTAGTAGGCATAGGATAAAACCATGTATTTTTTTCATTTGGTGAAAAATCATGTCAAAATAAGCTTCCGCAGTAATGAATCAAGTCACAATGATGATGAGATGTAATGAGAAACTCATTCTAATAGTAGCTAAGAATATGAATCTAAGCATGATGATGAGAGAAATAAGGGGGATGAGCAAACTGAATCTCCAACCATAGATAATTGGCCACCTGGTCTACCATCTATTGATTGCCCATCCACACTTTTTACAAAGTGGGATAGGGGTAAAGATGATCTTAAATCACCTCTTAGACAATTTGTAATGATGATAAGTGTATATGCGAATTGGGGGCCTCTGATCCTCACATATACTTCAACATAGTCATTACATATGAGATCATCCTGAAATAAACATTGTATTGTTTATTTGAAAAATCTAACAGAGCAACCTGTTGCCTTCTAACTAGAAGGATTATGCCTTTGCTCTCAGAATGAGAAATAGGCAACCAGACCTCTAGAACAAAGGATTTATGCAGCTAAATGAAAGTGCAATTAATCTAGATGAGAGATGCAATTATTAATCTAAGAAATGAAGAAGCATAGTATGCTAAATGGATGCATATTTAAAATCTAAATGATATTACAATGAAAGAAATAAAGCTATGCAAATCTAAGAAAAGTGAGTAAGAATTTTAGCATAAATTTGACACAAATTCCAAAATACATCCTTTGTAATGAGGAATGGAGAGCTTCTTTTATAGAATCTAAGATGTGATTGACGGTCAAGATTAATTGAAATGGACGATCAAGATTGAAGAGGAGAGCCAGTCATAAAGGTAACTTCCTCATGAAAAGGGAGTTAACTGGTTGCCTTTGAGTGATAAAAGGAATTAACTGAGTCCTTTTTGGGTGATGAAAAGAATTAACTGAGTCCTTTTTGAGTGATAAAAGGAGTTAACTGAGTCCTTTTTGAGTGATAAAAGGAGTTAACTGGGTCATTTTTGAGTGATAAAAGGAGCTAACTACCTTTTGAGTGATAAAAGGAGCTGACTTGTTCTTTTTTTTGAGTGAATATGTAATTTAATAAAATAGAATATGACCTCATAAATGGATGACTTTAACTAATTGAATAATTAAATTCAACAATTAAAAAGAGGAGATATCTTATTAAATTAAATGTATTTAATTCTTTTGTATATTAGCTAAAGAGGTAATTTTAATTTAATTAAAGTAGAACACTTATAATTAAATTAATTTAAATCGATAGGTTTGTGTAGCTAATTTGAGTCAATATTTAGGAATTAAATTAATAATATGATTAATGCAAATTATGATTTTCCTGCATTTGACACCTAGGTCAAGTAGTGATTATTAGAATTAGAATTGCTTAGAAAAATAGGACTTAGGAATAGTTGAATAAACCAAAGTTGGTTAATATGGCAATGTGCCAATTTTGGGGTATTACAATAGATGCCCTGACATAAATAGGTGGTGGCACAAAGAAGTGGAAATGCAACATATGTGGTACATAATGGTTTGGTAGCATCACTAGAATTAATACACACTTCCTCTTTTAAACAAGATAATGTGTGGTATCATCTAATGAGTTTTTGAAGCCTAGTAAAAATTTGCATTATAGAATTGAATTCAAAAATCTTTGGGGCATTCTAGATGACTTGAGAATTGAAATGCCTACTATCTTATCTAGTAAGCAATAGATTTAGTGTATTCAACAATCACATGAGAAACAACTACATGGGAAGCCACATATTTATACTCCTAGATCACAGCTGAGATCATAATAATTTATAGGGGCAACCTTAGGTCCCTTTTCCACTTCTAGTGCTACGCCTAAAGAAAAAATGAGAAAGGGGAAACATAAGGTGACAAAATAAAAGTAACCCTATATTAGATTTATTTTTTTTAAAATTCCAATGGCATACCAATTCATGTAGCTCAATCTCGTTATTATAAGGAGATGATGTAGAAGGTTACAAAGGGGGGAGGACCATCATTTCTACCACAAGGTGAGCACAATTGAAGACCAAAATCTTGGATAATGAGTATGGAAAGATTGATAAAATGATGGAGACCATGAGGGAAATTTCTGAGGACTCAAGATGCAACATTATCATGGATGGGTGAATGAATATTAGGAACCATCTAGTCATCAATACCATAGTTACATACTTAGATGGCCCATTCTTTCTCAAGGGAGTGTATTGTTCAAGCCATCAAAAGGACACTATTTTTAGTTTGATATCCTCTAGAAAAATATAGAGGAGATTGGGCCACAAAATGTGTGTTACAATTACAAGTCTAATTGGCACTTGGATGAACTATTCATGTGTTGTATTGGTGATAGGTTTTTCATTGATGACTATTAGATAAATGAGAAGGTGGGTGGGTGTTGGTGAATTGGTTATGTCCAGTTATTATACAGTCCCTTCAAACATTTCACTACCAATAAAATATTATAATCTTCAAAAATAGTCACTCAGTGTAAACATTAATCAACTTTGTCAAACAATATATTTCAAACTCATTTCCCAATGTTTTTCCATTATCGAGTATCATTAAACTTACTTAGTTATTACCAATCTTAAACTTAGTTTCTACTGAGTTGCAGTAAAATATAAAAACATATGAAACAACTTACAACACAAATAACATTCACACAATTGACATCAATATTTTAACATGGAAACCCTATGAAGGGAAAAAAACATACGATATCAACAACCCAAAAAAATTTCACTCTTTTTGAAGTGATCTTTGTTAGGAGCCAACCTTATTAAATGTTACATACACATTGTTAATGTGATCGTGTTAGAGGATTTCACCAAAAGATCAACTAGAACTTATCACTCCCCATTCATGACTAAAAAGAATGTCTTGATTTAAAGGACTTACAAACACCACTAATCAATGTTACCATATAGGATTTCAAAAACTTGTTAGGTCCACTTAGTTCTTCCAAGATTTTTTGTTACAACAGTTATATAGTAATAGTAAAAATGATTTGTTAAGAATAGCAACTACCTTTGCTTGTTCATATCTATATTCTTTCTTTTTCTTTGTTCAATCCCTCTTTTGGATCTTCTTTCACTCGATACTTTGACTTGGTTGATTAACTCCTTACCTTCCTCCTTCCACTACTTAGTTCACCTAGCTCAACTTTTTACTTTCACCTTCTTCAAAAATTCACATTTTGATCTCCTTTCTTGCTTGTGATCAACAACTCCAACATAATCAACTTCTAACAAACAACATGAAATCAACAACCTAAAATTGTTTTGTTCTCCTCCTAAAATAGTTTTCTCAATACTTTTAGATCCTTCCATATTTTTTTGATTAATCACCATTGTCGATCTTAGTTTCATGTGAAATTTCAAGATTTAAAAACTTCATACAATGAATCTAGACACTCAAAAAATATAACTTGTATAGAAATTTGTGCATGTCCATATTCTTCTTCAATATCCATCATTATATCCTTCTTGAATTTTATCAATCATTGATCTTGTAGTAAAAAACTTTGACTCATGCCTTGGAGAATCTTGAACTTTCCAAATTTCCATCAAATTTCAACCTCAGATTCTAATTTCCCAAACTTGTTCATCCGACTATCACTCAGTAAACATAAAATTTACTCGAATAACATAACACTTAGTTAATACTAACTTGCTCATGCAACATTATGTTTCTCTTTTTCTTTTTCAATCACTCAGGAAATATTGTAGTCAATCTGTTAACATAGTCTTCCTTTATTAACATTTTCACTTAGTTAAGCTTGCATTCTAAAATACATTGCAACAATACATGATTTTAAAACAATAAAATAAATAATACATTATCACTGTCCAACTCATTCAAGTACCCATTGAATACCTTACATATCACTTATGTCTTCATCATACTTTCTCCAAATCATCTTAATCAATCTAATGATATGGTACTTAATCGAGTTAGAATGATGTCTATCCAACTAAGACTTTGGCATTAATGAAAATATATCAATTGATATGAATCTCTTACTTACATTCATAGAACTATTAGCTAACAATCTCCAACTAAAAATTACATTATCAGTTGGCGCTAACAATCTCCCCCTTTGGCATTGATGGCAATATATAACATAAGATTGTATATTACAAAACATTACATAAGATAATCAAATGTATGCATTGACAACAATATAATTTTTTAGCTCTTTTCCTTCTATTGAAAAATCTTTGTAACTCGGTGTGTATCAAAAAAAACAATAACTTCTTCAACATCTTCAACATTTATCCCCCTTTGATTGTGATCATATTCAATCTTCTTTTAGCTTCATTTCTGTAGAAGCTTCATCTCTTGGGTTTGTGCACTCCCCCTTTGGGTAATCTCTATTTAGTTTCTCTATCCTTTTCAACATATTCTCCCTTTTCTCATTGTTTATGTGCCCCTTTAACAACAATGCCAAAGGTCATTATAAATCTCATCATGAAACTTATAAAACCTTCTAGTTGTCCTTGTATCTTGCATGTACTATATATATTAGTTTCATCACATTCAACTTCACAACTTCAAAAATGCTCCTAAAGTATGAAAACTTCTACATCAACTCCATAAAGATAATTCAACTCATCCATGAATTGATGCAACACGCCTCTTCACCTAGTGAATTAATTTTTGGATAGGGCCGGGACTCCTAGTTTACCTCTTGGATACTTAAAAGCATCCTTATGTAGTGGCCTAGTAAAGATGCCAACAATTTGTTCCTTAGACTTCAAATATTCAAGCCTCACTTGTTTCTCTTGTACTTTCTCACTCAAATAATTATATTTGATTGATATGTACTTTATTTTTGCATGCATCACCAAATTTTTTGAAATATGTATGGCACTTATATTATCACAGTAAATAGTAATAGGCTTAGTTACCTCTTCTTGCATTCCTAACAACAATTTCTTAGTCCATACAATATTTGAATAGTTTATTGCAACAACAACATATTCAACCTTATTGATTGATTGTGAAATATAACTTTGTTTCTTTCTTATCCATGTAATCAATATTTCTCCTAAAAAGAAAGCTCCACCACTTGTTCTTTCTCTATCATCAATATTTCCTACCCAATCAACATCAGTGTATAATTTACAATTAAAATCATTCTCCTATTTATACCATAGGCCATAATCTTTAGTTCCCTTAAGATATCTTAATATCCTTTTCACAATAGTCATATGTGTCTCCTTTGGAATAAATAAAAACCTTGCAACAATTCCAACAACTAGTGCAATGTCTAATCTAATATGTACAACATATTATTCATCAATCTATATAGTGTTTGATCAACCTCACTAGTAGTGTCATCTTTTGATAGTTTCACTCCAGTCACCATAAGTGTACCAACTAGTTTAGATTCATCCATCCCAAATGTGTTCAAGATTTCCTTTCCATATTTAAATTGTGTAACAAATATATCTTTCATTGTTTGATGAACTTTTAATCCAATGATTTTTTTTTTAATCTCACCAAACATAGACATCTCAAATTCAGTACTTATTTGTTCAACAAATATCATACTTAGCATGTCATTTCCTCCATGTAAGAATACTTTCAACATCTAAGTTTTTAAACTTTGCAAAATGGTCCTATGCAGAAATTGATCACTTTCTTGTTAGCTTTTTCTATTAATGATGCCTTGTAAAACTTGATCTGCAAAGAAGTAATGTTCCTGGAATAGGTTGGACTTGAACTTGAACCTCAAAGTTCAAAAGTTCAAAATACAGATTCGATGGATTGAAAGCGCAGATCTAAACTCTAGCTTCAAAGCACATGTTGGTTGATTTAGTTCCAAGTTTAGTTCAAGTTTCAAAGTTCAAATTGCAAAATGAAAATTTTGGTAGAGGAAAAATATCCTCAAATTTAACCGTTGGATTTCTCTCTATTTTGGATATGTTGTTGAAAGAAAAGTTTTCCAATTTATCATTGGAGTGATTTGTGAAATTTTATCATATGTGAAAGTTATTAATATTTGAGTACAGGCTTATCAAAAATAAAGAATTGATAGCCTCAAGTACATATTTAACTTGAACTTCAAACCATATATTTCAAGTTCAAGTTTAACATTTCAAAGTGCATGTCCACAAGTTCAAAGTTCAGAGCTCATGACAGTCATATAGACCTACACTCAAAAGATTATATATTTTGAATCCATCAATTTTTTTCCAATCGCTCCAATCAAAATGCATACAACTAGTTTTGGAAAGACATATTCAAAAATGAGATCTATCCAATGGTGGAATAAAACATTATGCCACCTGCATGGAGACCCAATTTTTCTATCAAGAAAATCATTGATTTTGATTGGCATAAAATCTATTAAAAATAAATTAAAAATTCTACCTCTCCAATCTGATTATAAACATTCACAATGTATAAAGTGATGATAATATAGAATTCAAATATTTATAAAGTTATTAAGTCCGTGAGGAAGGAAGAAAATATTAAAAAAAGTTGGAGAAACTTTATTGAAATGAGGAAAGTCATCAAAAAAATAGAAAGAAGGGCCAAGAACTGAACTATGAAGGATTATTTATTGGAAATATTTTCAAAGAGATAGGGGTTCTTCTTTTTCTATAGGTCTTAAGGCTACAAAAAGAAGACATTTTGTAATTGATGATTGTAACAGGGGATAGAGGATTTGGTTTGTTATTCTGTATTTCTTTGTAATTTTTAGGGATGGATTAATCATATGATTTCATGTTATGAGTTCATAATAAAAACAAATTATGTTTGTCAGATCTTGTGGTCATATTTTGAATTCAATCTTTTGATTATTCATAGTTGTAGAATAATATTATGTTTTCTCTATTTCTCTATGATGTAAATGGAATTGAATGATCACCCAACAATCTCCCCCTCAACGTGCATACCAGGTGCTTACACGGGTCGGGAAGGCACCGAGAAGATTTGAACCCATGACCAAGCCAAAACCAAGCTCTGATACCAATTGTGGGGCCCATTTACCGTTGCACCAAAAGCAATGACTGTTAGTGAACATGGAACACCACATAATTAACCACCTGTGGGCAGGGGAGCACGTCGCATCACCCAACAGTAGCTACTTTCTATTCTCTCTCTCCCTATTCTATTCTTAATTTGATAATCACATTCATTCCATGTTAATGGGTGAATGTCAGAAAACCTTCATGTCTTTAGGTAAAAGACACAAGCAGTCATCTAATTCATTGTAAATATTTCTAAGAGGGAACTGTACCTCTCAATTTAGAGGATGATTATCAATCAATGATAAATCATCCAACTATTAGTAGATTTTTGTTCTTCCATTCAAGAATTTTGAGTCACATTTTGTAATTCTTTTCGAAGGACAAACTATTTACTAATAGATTTTTGGTGACTACTAGGGAGAGAAAGTGAGGTTCTAGTGTTTTCTTTCCTTCGATACCTGAAGGTACCTCCCCAAGGATGGAGGTTGGTAACTCTGGTTTGATTTGGTAAAGAATTCTAGTGTGTGATGGCTTTCGTTTTAGCCCAGCCATGGGGGGTTCAGATTGGGTCATTTGCTTTACCCCAATATTCAAACCTACCTAAAAGATCAATGGAATATCTTCCAAAGTTTTCTAGTAATACAACTCAAGACCCAAATGATTATATTAGGGTGGTTATGGTTGCTTGTGGGATTCTTAGTGTGTAGGAAGAGAGTATCTTCATGAGATTATTTGTTGATAGCCTTATTGAAGTGTAGCAAATTGGTTCCAAAATTTTCCAGATAGTTGCATCATTTGTTGGAATGACCTTGAGGTAAAATTTCTTCAAAGTTTTAAGCCCAATTTTGATGTTGCCAAGTTACTATTACATTTCTTTAAAATTTAGATGAAGAAAAGTGAAACTATGAGGAAATTTATTGATAGATTCAATAGATGTGTTGGTAAGATCCCTCAAACTTGTCAACCAACTAAAAATAATCAGCCATAGGTTTTCATCGTTGACTTACAAACAAAATTTAGATTTTTACTTCATCATCTAAAAGTACAAAGATTACAAGATGCACAAAGGGAGGCTATTGGGTTGGATGATGATATGATCATTAGTGGGGTGAAATGTGCTAAACCCTCATAGGCTGAAATAAGCCTCCAAGTATAGCTATATTATCTAAAGATAAAACCCACACAGAAAAGGCTTGTTCCTAAAATAATAAAACCAACACCCCCTACCCTTGTTTGTCAAAATTTGATAGTTTTTAATGAGGAGGATTTGCTAATGCCTCTTTTGATTGAAATAAATCTTCATGATGCGACTAGAGTGTATCATTTACATGTTGAGTATGATGATGAATATTTTCAAAAGACCCCATCAACTGAAAATAATTATTTTAATATGTCAAAATGTCATTTGCACATTGAGAATAATGATGAGCACATCTCTTAAACAACAGATCTAATGACTTGCCTTGGTGTGCCTCTTATTGAGGAAAAGCTTGGTGGTGATAAGTTAAATGAGAGTTTACCAATGGCTTCTCCATTTTTAGAATTTGAATTTTTTTCTTTGGGATCCTCTAATACAATTTCAGCCACTAATATTTTTCAGGAATGTATGACAAATCAACAAGACAAAGAAAGGTGTAGCAATGGTAATGGTAAAATAGAAAATCCCTTGCAAGTTGATTATGAATATTTTCAATTTGATTGTATGAATAATGAAGAATTGGAACAACCCAAAGCATCCCAAGATCCTGAGAAGACTAAAATGCAAGAACCATTTGGTTTTGAAGCTAATATGGGTCATAAATTCTTGGAATATGAGGTTTTTTATTTCCATGAAAGAGTGAATAAAGATGTTTTTGAAATTCTAGAAGATTGTGATCAGCCTATTCTAGAACATGTTTACTTTGAAAATAGACTTGGTGTTGATGACAAAGGAAAATCAGATCTAAAAGGCTATTCTCATTCTAAAAATTTGATCAAAAAAGAAAATTGTGAAATAAAATTTCAGCATCATGACAATCAAATCAAAGTGTTGCAACTATATGGAGATCAAGCATTGGTAAGGAAAGATGGTGTAAGAAAAGAATTTTTTTCTAGTATCATTCTTTTTCCTAAATTTAAAAGTGTTGCAAGTTATCCTTTTTCTAGCATCTTTAAAAATGAACACTTTCAGCCTTATCTACAATCTAACTATGAGGTTTTCCATTCTACTTGGCATGAGGATGGATGTGGGTTTTCAAACCAAACTATTGTAAAATCTATTACCTTGCATGAAAAAATTTTTGTTGAAAGTAAAACCAATCTGTGCCTTGTTGAAAGCTCTTCCAATTCCATGAATCTAAAAGAGAAAGAACAATCCAAGACAAATATAGAGTTTAATAATGATGAGATTATTAAGATATTGCAGCCCCAATTATCATTGTCCTACTCAAGTGGTGAATTAATTGAGGTGGAAATCATTGAAAAGTTCTCATCAGTAATTAAGTAGGAGGATTCTGAAAATAAAGACTCGGGTACTAATTCATCTAATGCATCTTTATTAGATTCAGATTTAGTTGTAGCCAAGAATAAATGAGACTTTTTTATGAATGTTGAGTTTATGCTTGATGAAGGTTATTTTGGCTTTGAATATGTTTTAAATGTCAGTCATTCTTCCAAATATGGGGGTCTTCTAGATGTTGATCATGTAAATGACACAGTCTCCTCTTTAAGAAAGTCTAATTTTAATCTTTTCCAGTCAAAGTTTTGGTAGACGAACAATATCCCCAAATTTAATCATCGTATTTCTCTCCATTTTGGATATGTTGTTGAAAGACATTTTTTCTATTTTATCATTGACGCGATTTGAAAAAAATTATCATATGTGTAAGTTATTAATATTTGACTACAAGATTATAAAAAACAATACTGACAACCTCAAGTTCATATTGAACTTGAACTTCAAACCATATAGTTTAAGTTCAAGCTCAAGGTTTCAAAGTGCAGGTCTACAAGTTCAAAGTTTAGAGCTCATGAAACTCATATAGACCTGCACTCAGAAGATTATATCTTTTGACTCCACCAATATTTTTCCAATTGCTCCAGTTAGAATGCAAATAACTAGGTTTGGAAAGACATATCCAAAAATGAGCTCAATCCAAATGTGGAATAAAAACTTCTGCCACCTGCATGGAGACCTAATTTTTCTGTCAAGAAAAGCATTGATTTTGATTGGCATAAATTCTATTATAAATAAATTAAAAATGCCACCTCTCCAATCTGATTATAAACATTCACAATTTATAAAGTGGTGATATTATAAACTTCAAATATTTATAAAGCTATTAAGACCACAAGGAAGGAATAGAATATGAAAAGGAGGTGGAGAAATTTTATTAAAATGAGGAAAGTCATCGGGAAAAATAGAAAGATGAGAGAGAAATTATTTGATAATATTTTCTAGAATTAGTTATGCCAAGAACTGAACTATGAAGGATTATTTATTGGAAATATTTTCAAAGAGATAGGCTTTTTTTGCAAGTCTTAAAGCTACAGAAAGAAGACATTTTGTAATTGTTGATTTTAACATGGGATAGAGGAATTAGTTTGTTATTTTGTATTTTTTTGTAATTTGTAGGGATAGGTTAATCACATGATTTCCTATTATGAGCTCATAATAAAAACAAATTATGTTTGTCAGATCTTGTGGTCTAAAGATGTACTTTTGGGATTGTTGATGGTTATATGGTCGTTGCTTTCATATTTTGAATTTAGTCCTTTGATTATTCATAATTACATAATAATATTATGTTTTATATGTTTCTCTGTGATGTAAAGGGAATTGAATGATTAGTCATGTGGCTACTTTCTATTCTCTCTCTTTATTCTATTCTTAACCTAATAATCACATTCATTCCATGTTGATGGGTGAATGTTAGAAAACCTTCGTGTCTTCAGGTAAAAGACATAACCAGCCATCTAATTCATTGTAAATATTTCTAAGAGGGATTTGTACCTCTCAATTTAGAGGATGATTATCAATCAATGATAACTCATCCAACTATTAGTAGATTTTTGTTCTTCCATTGGGGCATTTTGAGTCACATTTTGTAATTCTTTTCGAAGGACAAGTTTGTTTACTAACACTACAAATATTATATCATCAACAAATATTTCAAAAATCAACACCATATCTTCAAATTCATTCTTCAAATATAGATTATTTTTTCATGTGTTCTAACAAATCCAATCTTAATCAAATAAGAGTGTAATCTTTTATACCATGCTCCAAGGGCTTGCTTCAATCCATACAACGCTTTGTTCAACTTGAAAACCATGTTCTTCTTTCCAAGTTCAATGAATCCTTTAGGTTGTTTAATATATACTTCCTCTTCAAGTATTCAATTCAGAAAAGTAGATTTGATGTACATTTGATATACTTTGAACTTCTTCTATGTAGCATAGGCTTGTATTATTCTTACTCTTTCCAATCTTGCCACAGGTGCAAGAGTTTCACCAAAATTAATTCCTTCTTCTTGCATAGCCTTTGCAAACCAATATTTTCCTTGTTCCTTACCACTTCTCCATTTTCATTCAACTTATTTTTAGAGATTACTTTAGTGGTGAATCTTCACCTTTTGGCGATCCCGTCTCATGGGTTGATCATCATTTGGTGAATAGTGCATGCAACGTAGGTCAACTGAATTGCTAGATATTTATTAGATTTGGGTCCAATGCCCATGGTAGTTGTCTATTAGTTAGCACATGATTGGTCAAAAATATTGGTCCAATCACCAATGCAATATACATTTTGGATACATTTATTTTAAACATTTTGTCATCCTTTGCATGTTGTTCCTTATTGGCCCACATTCTTTTGCTATTACTACAACCAAATAATTTTCTCTTGGGTTGGGTGTCACCTACCATTTTCCTAATGTATGTTGACCACCAACCCCATTTAGCCAACTATTTCCTACTATGGGCTTGGGTAGGAAGGTGCATTTCATGCTACATTTGACATTCCCACTTGTTAATCCTATGTAATTTTCCAACTTAGATTGGACTATAAGATATTATTATTCTATACAATTTGCTCTTTTCTGGTCTAGAGACTAGCATTTCTTATTGTTGTTGAAGTTTCAAAGTGCTGAGTACATTACCCATTTACTCGTGGACCCTAGTTTTTAACTTTTTTATGTTGATAGTGGTACTACCATACTGGTCTAGTGGTACTAGTTATTTTTTTAGTTTTACTATCCAGTATCCACTGGTGACTGGACATCTCACATGCTAAGATAACCTATAGGTTTATGAATTATATTGGCTAGTACTGTAGACTGTAGTATCATAGTAGTAGTACCCTTTTTTGAAGAATGAATCATATTTTATTATTATATGTAGTCTAAGTAGTCTATTGTCACTATCCACAGTCTTTGAGTCGTCAATATTTGAGTCTTTTGTTCAACAACTAAGTTGATTTTTTTTTGCAGCCTTTATCAATTTGTAATGTCAAACAAGAGGGGTAATAGGGGTTCCAGTAGGATCTCTAAAAGCCAAGAGAGGCCACCATTACCAAAACACAAAACCACAGTGGCCTATTTTACTGGTGGAAATGTTGGTAACCTACAAGATTCACAAGTTAGATCTCCAGTGCTTATTGAAAAAGGAGATTCATCACAAGTTGGAGACTCAGACCGTATTGAAGAAGTTCAAGTTGGTGAACTTTATATCTTAATCGAGGATGAACGTGAACACAATTTGGAGGCACTTCCCCTAAGTAGGGAGTCACAAGCTAATATTATAGAGTTGGAGTTAGTCCCAGACCAAGCGGGTGAGAAAACCAAAATTGATTCCATAAATCATGTTCATGCACAAAAGGGGAAAAAAAATTGGAATCAAAGAAAGATCGATCTTGCTAGGATCTGTCGAAAAGGAATTTTTAGTTAGAATGGGTAGAAAAGTACTAGTTCATTGAACTAGTGACCAATCTAATTGATGGTGAGCCTCCTATAGAATGTAGATGTAAGATTTTCACAAAGATAGCAAAGAAGGAGAAGAGGTTGCAGCTTAAACTTGATACCATAGAAAATTATGTTGGTAAAGTTTACAAAAAGGAAACCATAGATGGAGTTGAAAAATCTGTACTAACTTGGAAAACAAAGGACAACTATCTACATATCAAAAATTCCAAAATATACAAATTACACCAGCAATTACAAGAGAAGCATTCTATAGTAAAAGGTTCCATTGAAGATTTCATTGGGAAATCAATGGAAGTGAAAAATATGAGAAAAGTAGTTCAATTAAGTGTGGTCTTTTATATTTTGAGTAGAACTACCCTTCGGTTACTACCTTATTACATTTTTTCAAAGTTTGAAACTATCCGAACAGTCACTAGTCAGTAAATAGCTGGTGGGAATGGGCTAGATGTCTTGCACAAGTTGAAAAAGAAGATATGAAGGAAAAAAATAAAACACTCAAATTTTATTGCATTATTTCTAGATAAAGTTACATCAATTGATAATACTTCATGGGTGTCCATGCATGTTTATACTATAAATGATCTTTGTCTTCAACCCTTTCTACTATCTATTGCTAAATGGAATTGTAGTGTAAAAGATGAAAATCTATATGAACTATTAAAGACTACTCTAATTGAATGTGGAGGTTTGGATAACATGGAGTGTTCCAAAAGGTTGGTGTGTGTTGGAGTAGATGCAGCTTTGGTTATGCAAGGTGATAAAGGTGGTCTTTGCAAAAAGATCAAGAATGATTTGGCACCCTATGCTATTCTCATTCATTGCATGACCCATCGAATGAATCTCACTTTTGGAATTGTTAGTGATTTTGGTTGTGTAAGTAAAGTAGAATCTCTAATCAAAGATATTTACCAATACTTTTTTTGAAGTCCAATATGAGTCTGCAAATTTCAACACTTTGCTCAAGGACTTACTGATGGGAGGAATCTTCTTAAAGACAATGATACCAAATGGATCTCTTTGGATGGACCAGCACGTCAAATAATCTTTGAATATCCGTTATTGCTTGGACTAATTCATTCTGTGTGAGATAGATCAACTATATTTAGGTCTAACTAATGTTAAGATACTCTTAACTTTAGCAGCTATTCTCCCGATGCTACAGGACATGAGAAATAATATTAAAAAGGTTCAACAAAGAGCTATGTACATTGCAGAATATAATAAGCTATGTAAAATGACAAGTAATAGCCTAGATACTCTGTATTGATTACTACCATTAGATGAATCAAAGTTTGCAAAGTGGATAGAAATCACAGATTTGAACAATCTTAGAAACTTTTTACATGTTGGTGCAAATGATGAGGTATATGCCAAGGTACATGGAGTTGACATACCAATGCAGTACTATGTCTGCGTCAACCCCAACTCCAACCCCAAAGAATTAGGAAGCAAAGTTGAATCAAAACTAGAGAAGATACTTTCACATGTTACAAGTGAAGACTTCAAGAAGATCAAAGACTCTATGCTTGACTCTATCAAGTGAGTTTGCTACAATCTTTTGTCAGAAATTAGATTCAAATTCCCTCCAAGGGAACTGCTCGAAGCAATGTCAATTATTTTTCCACTATATCAGTCTCTAAACTATCTAACTAATTTTTGAAGAAGGATGACGACTTTGGTTCAGCATTTTTGCAAACTTAAAGTAATCAATAAAGTAATTGTAAATGAAATTTTAGATGAATCTTGACTAAGAGATCAATCATATTCTTTCGCAAACATAATGAGAGAAAAATATGATCTTATGGAGAACCCAAATGAAGAGGGAGCGGTAACAAGCTTTGCAAAAAACTTGGTAAGAGCAATTAGTTGAGAGAGTCAATACCAGAATATTTCAAGTTTACCAATTTATGTTTGACAATGATATTGGGTTTAGTGGAGGATGAGAGAGTTTTCAGTACTTTGGGCTTCCTGAAGTCAAAGGTTAGTGTTAGTATGTGGTGACTGATTAGGAAAGTATTGTACATACTTCATAAATTCTTTGGGGCTCAGGGCATCACCCCAAAAAAAAAATTGGTACTATTTGTAGATTCGCCATTTGTAGATTCGCCATTTGTAGATTCGCCACTAAAGTAATGGCTAATATTCACCAATTTATGGCCGACATGTAGCAACCCTAAAGCAATTTAATACTTGTATAAAAGGGCTTAGGGTTAGGGTTGTTTTATATTGTGGTGATTTGAAATTGGTTCTTGATGTGGTATTGAGCTGTAAGGGATTATGGATTGTAATCAGGTTATAATCACTGGATTATAATAATATCAAACTTGTTGTTTGGTGAACATAGCCCAAGGATTGGGTGAACCATGTTAAATCTTGGTGTCTTTTTTTTTGTGTGTGATCTATTATTTTCTTTTATTGGTTATATTTGCATGTAACTGTTATTTTCGTCTGTGGTTTAATCCTAATAGTTAGAAACAAATTAGAAAAAAAATTGGATAATTGTTTGAGGCTCTATAATTCTAGGTATGAGGTAGATAGTTTCCCTTATGACTGGTCTCTCATCATTTGGGGAAACCAATGTCAAAGAAGAGGGATTGCCCATTTCAAGCCCAAGTGGCAGTGGCAGTGACGATGGCAGTGATTCGTGTCCTAATATTGGAAGCAATGAAGATGATATTGACTTTGGCATGCATACTAAAGCTGATAGTGAATCTAAAGAAAACATAACCAACAATGAAATGTTATATGCAATAAATGAGGAGGATTCTAATGATAGTGATGTTGAGCCATTCCAAGCAGAGTGGCAACTATAGTAGCTTCTCAACTTCAAGTTCTAACTTTTGTGTGAGTCAAGTAGTAGGCTAGTAGCTTTGGTCTAAGACTCTATCTACTAATTAATTATGTTTGTAGAAGTTAATGTATAGCCTTCATTCACTATCCTTTTATAGATGCTTAATTTTTTTTTTGAACATGTTGATGTTACAAAGTTACATGTTGAGATTTTCATTGAAACTAGTTATTACTTTTAGAGTCTACACATGTTGAGATTTTCATTGATTCTAGTTTTAATACAATAGTACATGTTGAACTTGAGATTTTCATTCATTCTAGTTTTTAGAAATTTTTACTTTTAGATTTTCATTGATTCTAGTTTCTTTAAGAAATTGTAACATAGTGCATTTAACAAAATAAGCTCTATTTTAAAAAAATTGTATTATAATTTATAATTATAAATCAGCCTGTAACATGATACATTTAACAGTTACAAACAATTACAACCCTTTGCAAATGACTCGGTGTCAAATTGAAATGACCATGAATTCCCTTTTGCAGATACAAGCAAGCAACAATAGCTGTAGGTCAGTATGTGATTATATATAATTAGATTATTATTGCATGATACATTATGTGTGTATAATCACATTGTCAATTTGCTACATTTCCAATTGTACATTTTTTTCAAGTAGGAGTAGGGAAATTTTTTTCATCTACTCTGTGTAGTAATAGTATGCCAGTGCTTGGCTGTCCAACTATCTTGATATGTTGGTTCTTGATTCTTATAACAATTAACATTAAACAAACTTGAAATTAAATCCAAAATTTGAAATTAAAGAGCAACAAGTAACAAAATGATTATAGTACTATCACTTACTATGATGATGGATCACAGAGTGTGATCCAAAAAGTTGATGATAAAAAAATTTACACAATCAAATTCAGAAGCAACATCATCATTAGCAATGGATTGTGGAAATCTGATATTATTAACTTACTAAGTTGTTACTTCTTAGTGCTATCCACTATGACTACCACTGACAACAATAGTGATAGTTTGAGAAGATGACCCAACTCCAATGAGATTCTTTATTACACTCCATTCTACATCATTTGGAAGCTCTATTTCTTTGAGGTTGTAGCTAAATAGTTGTAACCTCGTCAACAATGAATACTTCATAGAGATAGTTTTACATGAATTGAGGAATTTATCTATAACTACATTCATTGTTGATAGTGGTTTGATGCAACTTGCAATTCTTTCTAGAGTGGTTTCCTCAGGCAAGTTGCCTAAATCAGAATTCATGGTGTTTTGCAACTTGTACCCTCTGAGTTAGCTGAATTTGGTAATCCAACATTTAGCAAGTTCAATATGTTATGATTCATTTTCATCAAGTCTTTGGAAGTAGATTTGATAGCATCATCTATTTCCATTACTTGTTCAAAATTGTGACAGACAGCAAAGGACATTACAGAGGCATCCAAGCAGTTGTTTATTCCATGGTTTGCCAAATCCCTATAATTGGATCTCTGTACTTTATTCAAAATTTGTTTAGCATGATTTTTTAAGGAATTGGTGAAGATTCCTCTTTTATCCTGAACATCATTTTTTACATTTTCATAGAGAGGTCTAAGATTTCTATTTAAATCAAGCCATTCAAACAAACTATCATTATTCTTCATTATTTTGTCTAGATTTTCTTGTTTGATAAGCTTAACTATATTTATTATAGTATCCTTCTCATGATGGTCTTCGGAAGATGTTGTTCTATTTTGTGCAACTACATTCTTCATTTTAGACATCTCTTTTTCACTCTTTTTCTATATTACCTCTAGTTGCCCTTGCCAATTAGTTGCTCTCTTCCTCTCATCCTCCAATTTCTTCTTCAAATCTTAGATTGTATTTGCACTAGTTACCTATTTTTTCTTCTCATCCTTGAGTTCCCTATTCAAATCATGGATTATCTTTGCATTGGACTCCACATTTTTCTTCGCATTGTCCAATTCCTTCTTCAAATCATGGAGTGTTTGAATAGACTCCTCTTTCTTCTCATTCTCCAATTCCTTCTTCAAATCCAATATTTTCTTTGTAGCTGCTCCTCTTTTTTCTTTGCATTCTACAATTCCCTCCTCATATGGTGGATTGTGTTACTATTTTCAGTAGCACTAGACTCCATTTTGTTTGCATTCTCCAATTCCTTCTTCAAATCAAAGATTGTTTTTGCAGTTGACTCCTCTCTTTTTTTTCATATTCTCCAATTGTTTCTTCAAATTATGGATTGTGTTTGCACTAGACTCCTCTTTTTTCTTCTCATTCCCCAATTCCTTCTCCAAATTATAAATTATCCTTTCCTTAGACTCCTCTTTTTTCTTTTCATTCTCCAATTCAAACTTCAAATTATTATTTTCCTTGACAACAGAGTCTAGGTCAGTTTTCAATTTATTGTTGACCTATGCACTACTCTCCACAGACTTGAACAATTGTATAGTAGAGGCTTTTTCATGCCGAATTATTTTTTGGCACTCATCCAATTCTTTAGTCAAATTTTGCACTTGTTCATTCATCTTTTCTTACTAGACAATTGCCTCTGTAGGAGAAGAATTCTTTATCCTATTTTGCATTTCTTTGAACCTATTATCTATTGCTTTCTCCTTTTCCTTCACATTATCAAGGTCTACCTATAACTTTTATGTTTTCTTTGTAAGCCTTTTGTTTTCCCTCTCTGATTTTATAAGTGTAGAATAGACTATTTTGTTGCTCTCTTTTGATATATTGATTTTGTCAATATTTTTCACTTTTGACAAATCCATTTGAAGATTGGTAACTTGTACATCATTACGATTTATTACATTTTTTGGTGGATTATTATCTCTATCTAGAGGCATAATAGCCATAAATTTCATCATTTCATTGTTTGGATCTATGTTGAAAATATTTTGTTAGTAGATCCCCAACATTCAACAAGTGCATCACTTTTTAAAGTCTTCATAATTTTCCTATTTCTTTCGCTTGTCTGATCAAACTTTGATTCAAACTCATTTAAACTAAACTCTAGGTTTGCTAACACAATTGAGTGTTTGAAAGGTGAATTATTAGTCGTATCATTGTATGCTTCTCCAACTCCAATTAAACTTACTCTACCTATAATTGTATTTTGAGGATTGCCAACATACTAAAGATGGCCCATTCCAAATCCTTGTGTTTTAGGATAATTTTCAGGGTTTTGTACAGAAGCCATTGGTGCATACATTGGTGAAGTAACTGCTAACATTTCTTGTGGTGTAATTGTCATAACTTTTTAATTTTTTGTACAAGATTCATCCATGATAGTACCAGTGCTAGTGCTAATGGGATCAACTATAACTGGATTTGAAGATTTAACAAATAATGGGTTGGGATGACCTTCAAAAGTAGAAGCATAATATTTTTTTCCCTTTCTAGATGGACTATCTTCAATCTCATTAGAGAGTCCAATGATTGGTTTACTTCCTCTTTTGGGTGGGTCTGGTACTAGAACTAGATTCTAAATCCCTTCACCACTTGCACCAACCCATTTTTTGTATCATAGTTGCCCCTTTACATTTGTTTAGTAGAATCACTCATTTGAAGATTAACAACATGTTTGCCCCCGATTGACCTAGAATCATGAATACCTTGAATGTCAGCATCAGACATGAGGTCCTTCTGTCTTTGAATATCACTATCACTATAACTACCAAAATCATATAGTACAGTTGGATGCTCTTTATTTCAATAATTGCTAAAAAGTTCATCCTCCTCAATTTCCTCAAAACCTACTGATGTTATTGGTTCACCCAAATTTTGCCTCATTTTCCAAAAATTAGTCATCTTGGTTTGACACCACAATTTAGTTGTGCATGCCTCTTTAATTTTTTTGGCATAGACCTCTTAGAAGGTTGAGATGCTTTCTTGTAGAAATTTAAGTATGTCAGAGGCTTTGATTTGTGTGACTCTGCTATGTGCAATGTCATAATTTGGGATGACAATTCTTGCATTGAAATATTATTCTCTATTGCATGTTTCTCCATCTCTTTCTTAACCTCATCCCACGAATCCTTGTTTTTTAACTTTTTTATCAATGGCATCTCCAGATGTTGATATTTGCTCACAGAGTTCCCATTGGCAATAAGTCTTGTTTTTATTATGTTCAATGGATCATAATTCCAGTGACTGGCAAAATCAAAGCCAAAAAAAGTTACAAATTCATTTGCCACTTTGAAAACCTTTCTCTCAAATGTGAGACCTCCAATTGCGAAAGGCAATGAAGGAAATATGATTTTCTTTTGTTGTCTACTGAAAAGTTCATGTATGCTCTCCATCTGTCGTACATATTCTAGTGCAAAAACCCTTTCTATAACATGCATTGGAAGTTTGTAGGATTCAACTACTGAACCATAAAATCTTAAGACAATGTACCCTTCCATGAAGAACTAGTCAGCCAATTGAATCCGACTTCCCAGTTGAATACAATGTTTACAAGACATAGGCAATCTAGGCATTGTAGTGCCTATGATTTTTTGGTAAATAGGTGCCAAAAAGAAGTCTACAAAATAGTTGTAGTTTTTATTGTTAGTAGTCATCCTCATCTTATGTGTCCACTCATATACTAGACTCAGAGTCTCTAATTTCTTCTAGGTTTTCTCATCAAACTTATAGACCTCAATATCAAGCTTGTTGTTCTCTATCTCAAATATTGGGTGATGCTTTGCTAAAAGAAGGTAACACAAGTAACTTGTGAACCTAAATGTCTTCATCTTGCCTGTAGTTGTACTCGTTCAATTATTAGTAATTGTTGTTGCATAGATTCAACAATGTGACAAAATTATATCTTACATCTACCTTCTCAACTAATTGACCTCAACAATGGATATTATAAATCATTTTGAGAACACTGGCCCCCACTTCCTTGTTACTGTCCAATCCCAAACAAAATAATAAAAAAGAAATAGTATTCTAAACCCATGGCACAAAAATATCATACTAATAAGGAGGCTTATGGTCTATGTGAAGTGTAACACTAGTAGAGGACTCTAAGTTTATTAAACCCTTAATATATGAATCTTGAAAAACTATTTCCAGTTTATCATAAGCATGTGCTAGTTTATCCAAGTTAATGCACTCGTTAAAGCTTTCTAGTTTAAACCCTAGCCCTAGGTCTAACAGAGTGAAAAATTTACTCTTAGTTATGGATAAAATTTCCTCCTAAGTGTTTTGGTTTACAATTGCCTTTCTATTTTCAACATAATTTTAAGTGCATAGCATTACAATTTTAGGGCAAGGGAATACTTTGGGTACAGCAAGGTTTGGTAATCCAATAACCAAAGTAGCTAGTTTATTTGTATGTGCATGAATACTGTTGTTATATTTGTAATAAATTCTCCCCTTATGTGGATCTTTCCACTTATTAAACAATGAATGTCTAATTCTCATGATTCTGAAATCTCCATGGATAACAAGATCAAAAATATCATAACATTCATAGGTGAAACCTGGGGTTTGTAGCACTTGCCTAATTTCTTTAATGTCTTTCTTTTCCTTTGTGCTTGCACTCATACGAGAGGTTTTTGACTTTGTTTTGCCCATGCCTACTACTAGCATTAGTACATTTGACCTCATTTTTCAACCAAAATTTTAGACCATCTATTAAAATGTTTTAGATTGGTCAGAATATGGAAGGAAAAATATCTTTTTTTTAAATCCATGCCTGTGTTAGTCAAAATTTGGACCAATACAAGCTTAACATGTTAAAATGAAAAAGAGTTTCCTATTTCATTATTATATTTCACGGAGCACATATGGGAGTTGCACAAGAATTTGATTTGGTTTTCATGGAGCATGGGAGCATTTGTGAAAAATGACAAAAAAACATTCTCAAAAAGGGAGAAAAACATTCCTGAAAAATAGAGAAAAAGCAAAAAGGGAGGATTGGGGCTCTTATTTTGGGTTCTTGATGAATTGGATATTGTTTATGTTTTGAAGGAGTTGTTGCTTCTTGGTTTGTGAGGATGGAAACTCTTGTAGATAACATTCTCCACCTTGTTGAAAGATGCAATCTGGAAGATAAGTTGGTCATTTTACACAAAGATCACAACTGAGTTTCAATAGTGCTGATAGGTTTGGTTCTTTGAGTAGCAAAGTGTTAGAGCCCAATTGTGAGGCTGATTGAGGAGATTTTACAAATTTGTGGATCTTATCATTGTTGACCACTCTTTGTAATGCTATTTGTTCATCTTCTAAGACTTGGAAGAGGTTTATAATTGGTTTGTGGCACCATTTCTTATGCTCCAGTCATCCATCTTAGAGTTCTTGGTGTAGATGATTAGGGCTTTGAAACCCATTTTTTGGTTTTACTATTGCATGTATGTTCATTTATTTTTTAGCAACTAGGTATGTTAGGTAGATGATTTTAATTGGTTTTCATCGATTATTTCAAGTTTGATCCATGTATTGTATTTCCAAGTTTATTGTATATTATAAACATTCTCAAAGTAGCGACCAATCCCCACTCAATTAGATACTTGCATGCTTAGTCCCTATTTAATGTTATTATACTAAATAAGTTGGAGCAGACATCCTTCACTCATCAAGTTATTTATCTTTAGGACTCAAGAGCATTTTATTTGTGAGTTTAATATTATTGCACTAATTGAGTTGGAGCAGATGTTCCCCACTCAACCAGTCTTTTTATCTATTAAAGTATTTGCATATGCGAGTTTAATTAGTGTACATGCAATCTGAAGCTAACAATCAGCAGTTTGATATATCTTGTTTCATTTATCATAAAAGAAAAAAATTACGAGTGGTCATTATAGTCATGGTAGTATAGTGGTTGGCTTTAACATGATTTCTACTAAGTTCATTTTTGTGTATACAGGTTGGAATGGAGCATTGGGCTCATTGGGTTCACTGAAAATTTTGGCATGGTGCTCTCTAGAATATCCATGAGGTATGAAATTAATGCTATTGTAGTTTGAGCTAAAGTGGATGAAAAAATAATTTTCAACCCTAAAATTCCACTGTAATAAAAAAAATGGTTTACTTACTATGTTCTAATCAAACATTCACTTGGTTTTGCAATCTCATCATAGGCCTAGTAGAGTGGTACAGTTAATATTAGTAAGAAGAGGGAAAATGTGAGGCATGTGAAGAGATTGAGCTAGGATAGGTGGCCACTTGGCAAGAGCCAAAACCCTAAAAAAACTACAACCCTTCAAAATATTTTTTTTCTAAATTTCTTCTCTCCACTTTAGATGTTACTAGTTGTTTAAGCAATAAAATTTCAAATTAGTCATTAGTTATCTTTTTGTAATAAACATTGCCAAAGAGGTAGAGAGAAATGATTCTAGCTCTTCCCCATACATGCTTTTATTGATTTTGGTACACATTTGTGCAATTGGGGCCATCCAATTTCTAAGATTTGGAGATGACACATAATTTGAAGGGGAAACTGTGGATATTTGGGTTTGGAACTTTTGATAGGATTATATTGGTTATTTGCAATTTATTTGATCGTTGATGTTCTTCTCCAATAAGATTTATGTGTGTAAGCTCTGAGATTAATAAAAGAATATCTCTAGTAGAGAAACATACAAATGTTGTCATGTTTTCAAATTTTGACAGTAATATTTAATGCATTTTGATTTGTCTTTATCAATTTACCATAGGGTTATGCTATCACTGCTATCATGAAAGTCTGTGCCTTTCAAATGGAAGTTGGAAAGAAAGTAGAGCTAATACTAGAGGTACTGAAGCTCTGTATATGTCTACTTTATGTCTTTTTAAATAATCTCAGAATTCATCACCTTTTGCAAAATAACTTATTTTTGTTATGCATTTTATTTCTGTGGTTATTCTTATCCAATGTCTACTTTTACATATAGGTATATACTTCTATGTGCCAAAAATTACATTACCATATTATAAGATTATCTATTGTATATGTATGCGATTAAGGCTTTAACTGACACTATTTGTTTGCTTATGTTTCCTTTATTAATTCAAGATTGTACCTGCAAGAGATTCTCAAGCTAACTTTGTGGACTAGCTTTTTGTAATATTTGCCTTGATTGTCTGATTCATGAGTAAACTTCTGAAAGGAGAAGTCATATGTATCTTCTTGTGTGTTGTTGTCTAAATAATATGTGTTCTGCATTCTATCTTGTTAACTTTATTACATAGATTAATTTATTGTATTAGATTAATCTAACAAAGACACACTAAAATCTGTCTTCATCATTTTGTTCTTCGTCATTTTGACTATAAGCACTAGCCTACAACTATTTCTAAACCTAAGAATCATATAATGTTGATCATAAAGAAGCTTATTGAACTAGATGTATAATTATCAGAGAGTAGTAATAACTTCTATACAAATTGGATATGGTGATTTCAACTTGGATGCTTTACATTAAATATATTAATTATCATTTAACTGTTTAGCTTTGATTTTCATTTAGCCAAGTGGGTTTATGACAATTTTAGAGTGAAAATGGTAGAACTCACTTTCTATGCATAGGAATGGTTTGTACAAGAGAATAAGAAATAAGTTATGTGACCAAGCATTATCCCCCTCCAACAACTAGCACTTTATTCTCCCATCCTAAACTAAATGAAAAAAGGAAGTAAATAACTGGTATAATAAGATTAAATTTTAGATACGAGTTTGAAATATGTGTAATCCCTATGAAAAATTAGTCATCATCATACTTGCTGGATTTGACTGTAGAATAGATCTGGCATGCTAAGTTTGAACCCAAACTTGGTGTCAGCACCTTGATTTGGCAGACACTTAGTAGATTGAAGAAACTGTGAAATATAGAGGATTTTTTAGTGAACTAAATGTTTTTTCTATGCACACTTCTCCCAATCAACTTTAAGAGAGAAAAAAGTGGAGAATTACACACTACCTTGACCACATACACAAGCATATATTAGACAATTGTGTAGAAAAGAATATTTGAACTAATGAAAAGATGTTCTGTAAAATATTACTATTAAACATTCTCAAATATTAAATATTACTATAAAAAAATTAGGAAATAAAAAGTGGCCGCTTTTCAATTATGGGATAGCTTAAAAGTGATTTTATTTTTTGTTTTCTAGAACTAGAGTGGGGTTTTTTTGGCAGTAATCTGAGGATGGTTGAGGGAATTTGTACCAAATCTCTTAAGGTAGGTATCTTCTTCAGTGTTGGGGATGTCAAACTTAGGGCCAAAATCTACCACACTGTGACCAAGTAGTGCCCTTTAGGACCAATTATTGAGGAGGGTAGGACCTCCTCTTCTAGTGTTGATTAACCAAGGGGGACATTCCTAAGGTGTACTGCAATAAATTTGATTGCAATGACTAAGCACTTACCATGACACAAACCCTACTCATCATGGAGTGCACCTCTTGTGTGCTAGAAAATGTGACCTGTTGGGAGCACGAATCAACAAACAAAAATTAGTTTAAAACCTCAAATATGCATCAAAGACTCATCAAAATGAAAGAACATTAGCTAACTAATGCTTGCCTGAGTTTTGCAACTCTAAGCAGCCAACAAACCAAATCCTCTAGCCACCTCTATAGCTCAACAAGGGCACCCATGAGAGGCCTTGTTGATGTGTTAAGATGGGGAGTATGTTTGGTGTGCTCTCCCAAACACAACAATGTAGTGAATCTCTTGAGTGGATGTGCAAATGTGAGTAATGGTGAAATATGATCCTAGGCTACATGATATGAAGAACACCTCAATAAATGGCTATGGAGAAAGCCATACTTGAAGGCATTCAAGGATGAAAATGAAATGCAACCAAGAAAGCTAACTAAGTATGCAAGCTATACTAACATGTAAATTCCATGGAAATGGGAATGCACAATTAAACTAGATGAATAATGCAAATGCAAAGCTAAACCAGCTACCAAATGGTTAGTATGCATCTAAAAATCACCATGAAAACTACCATGAAATCTACTATGAAAACTCAAACTAGCATGCAAGCTCAACTAAAAACTCAAATCTCAAACCAAGATGATAACAATGCAATAATGAGGGATGAAAATGCTTGAGACAAGGCCTCTATTTATAGGCTTGAGGGAGGGCTTGGTGAGGTGGCATCCATGTAGATGCCACATAAGGTGACATGCAAGCCATGCAAGTGGTCAAAAATTCAAATGTTTTCTCTCACATGTGTGAGTAAACTTGAGAAGAAGAGTGGGAGACAAGAGTGCAAAGGGGAGTGTGTAGGCATACCATCTCACACATGTGTGAGCACATTCTTAGGCTAATGAGGGGGATTAAGAAGGAGATTACAATGATTAAATGGGATTAGAGAAGAAGTAGGCTTAAGAGGATGAAAATGATGGGTGTAGACTAGGTTTTAGGCTAGGCTTAAGATTAAATTAAATAGGATTTAATTTAATCATAGGTTTAGAAGAACTAATGAGATGTGAGGCTTTAAATAAATAAGATTTATTTTAAAAAGGGATTATGGAGAATCATGTGTTAAATAAATTTAACACATGGGGGGGGGGGGGGGGGGGGGCGGGGGTATTTAAATTAAATTTAAATACACTAGGCAAGTGAACTTATTTAATTAAATAAATTTAATTAAATAGGTAAAAGAATATGACAAATATAACTACTTAATAAATAAATAATTTTAATGTCAAGGGCAATATTAAATAAATTAATGAAGTCTTTAGGGATGATTTTAAGCGTCTACACCTCTATAATCATCATTTCTTGCTTTTCACACCCAATTACATAGAGGGAATAACTAGTTGTTTGAAATGTCTTTTAATATAGCCACTTCTATTGATTCATGCATGGATATGCCTAGAACTACTAAAACACAAATCATGCAATGTTTTAAGATTGATTGGTCTAGTGTGTTGTGAGATGATGGATCCATCATTAAATGACCTACAAAGCCTTAGGGACTCATCCTTCCATCTCATTGCCATTAAATAATACCATTTGAAGTTGTCAAAAGCCTAGACTGTTTAGAATCATGCATGTGTTTATTCAAAAAATCCCCTTTTCTAAGAGATACCTATCCAAGCTCCAAAAAAATACTGCCTTTCAAACTATAAGAGCTCAAGTTCAGGCTTATAAAGGTCAAGAAAGTGGTGATTTTCTCACTAATAAAAATCTAAATCTTTAAACTTTGACTCCCAAAATCAAAGCACATTATAACAAGAGCAGAGCTATCTTTATTAGTGCCATACATTCCATGTAGAAGGAGCACATGGATCTCCATTACATCGCATTCAATCAAGATTTTGAAACAATTCTTTGAATGCTATCATAGTTAAAACTTTTGATGTTTCAGTTGTGAAATCCATTAGAATCAATGCATAGTTCTCAAGACCACTAATTATTGGAGTTCCAGTAAGAGGTGCTAACATTATGCTCATTGTTGGTTTGGTAAAGTTGTGAGTAGTCTGTTGCCAATGAAATGTAATGAAGCTTCCTACTCCCTTGACGATATCTATCCGGTGTAAATTGATGCCATTGAAAATAATGTCAAACACTTGCTTCCCAATAGCAGTAATACTTGAATCAATTTATGCAAGGTGAGAAACCAAAGCCTATAGTGCAACCTTGTAACAACATACTCATAGTCTACATTAGAAGTGAATGTAAGAGGAGTTTAATATAAATGAGCCGAGAAATAATCACGAGCTTGATTTGTACTCTTTATTAGATTTTGGGTCAACAACTCCTTGCTTCCATTGAGGCTATTAACACCATTGATGTTCGATTTCCAAGCACACCCAGACTTATTTGTATCATTCTTAAAGCCAGGACCAAGAGCCACATGTCAAGTGGCAAAAATTCACCAAGATTACATGCTTACCAATTGAGGGTGAAGCATAAGACAATGAAGTTACCTAATGATTTAAAATGACCCAACAATAGGGGGATATGTAGCAATGCTATATAGGCATATTGTAACTCCACCATCTTTTGCAGAAGTAAAACAATCTAAATAAGTAGAAAACTTGGCAGCTTCATCTAACCAAGGTGATCTCCAACTGAAGAAGACTTCCCTTATGGAGTGCACATCTCTTATATTAGATTGGATCAATAGATAATGTGGCAATTAGCAGTCCATGCCCATTACTTAACAATCTTTGATGAATTTAAGTGTGATTTATCTCTTCCTCATGAATGCAAAAATTTGTACTTTAAACTTGCAGTTGTAGTCCTCCATCCTTTCCACATTGGATGACTATTCATGAGAAGAAGCTAGGGATATATTGAAATTTTAAGAAAATTTGGGCAATGTTTCTTCTCAATTAATATGGACGATGAAGGTAGTTGAAGCCGGGTCGACATAGGTTGTGTATGTTATAGTCTAGCCTATCTAAAATTGATGCCTTACAGTTTTTCTCTATCACTACTAGCACCTATTATGCACAGATTGTATTGATTTTGAATATAATTTCACGATTGTAGATATGAATCAATCTTAATTATTATTTTCACAATTTTCCCATGTAGTGTTAAACTTAGTAGTTATCTGGGCTAATTTATTGCCCCACATTTGGTAATCATTTTTTACCTTTCATGGATTTGTCTAATTAACATTTATTTCAAGGTAAAATTTCCTTCCATAAATAAATTACTATATGTTTATTTGATCGAGAGGCTTAAAATTATTGTAAATCAATTTTTGTAAGGTCTTTGAATAATGTAAAGCTACACTTAGTTTCTTCTTCTTGTTGAATTCAGCACTTTTTAAATGTTTTTTCTAGTGTTGGACTTATCATAGAGAACTAAGATAAGTGTTCTCATCTAGGTCAGTTTAGAGGCATTTTCATTCAGCCTATAATGTCATTTCTAAAATCTTACAACTTGAAAGTTAAATGCCAAGAGGCTATGCACATACTGCATGAGCTGCATAGAGATTTTGTATTCTTTCGTTTTTGTATGGTATTTTGTTAAGGAAAATGTTATTGATCTCTAATTTATAGTTGGAAGCAACTACAAAGTGGGAAGTTAAGTCCCAGAGCCTTCCTTGCATTGCATTTCGAAAGAAATTCTATCTTTTCAGTTCCCATTTTAATTTTAAAATCTTGCAGAAAGATCTAGAATTCACAAAGGTTATTCATGGGGATATCTTAGATGCTTTTCAAAACATTCTTAGAAGACACCATCAACAAAGGTTGCAGCAACAACGTATACAATAGGAAGAATTAGTAAGTGAATTTTTTATTCTTTATTGACCTTTCACATTCTACTTATGGTTTTGAACTTCTAGGTTGTGCTTGTCTGAATGAAGGTTTTCCCAGTGGAAAAATTAATTCTTTGCTTGCTTTGGCATTTAGATTTTCCATGGTAGTGCTTATTGTACTTAACGAATTTATTTCAAGTTTTCATGTATTCTTGTAGATGAATTAAATAAGTGATGTTGTTTCTTAAATAGGATACTGATTGTTTGTTTCTCTGTTTGATGAAGAATTTATTTTATCATGAAAAATCCTCTTTTGATTTTGATATTTACTTAGAATGTGTAGCAATCTATAATTAGTACTTATATTAATTCTAACCTTCAGCTTAAGACATACAGAGTTTTTCTTGTTTAAGGTACTACTTTTCTTTTCTTTTCTAATTCTATAAGGACTTTGTATGTGGCAAGTGCTTCTTAATGTCGATCCTTTTGATATTGATGTACAACAAAAGATTGAAGAAATGATTCAATAGGTATATGCATCTTTAAAGAAAAATCAATAGACCACAATGATCTAACTGAAGTAATAATTTCTAAGAGCTTCAGGATCTACCTATATTTAATGTTTGAAATCTAGTCATTTTTATTGGACCCAATAGGACCTCATAAATTACTCTAGAGGAGAGGCCTGAAATTCATGATGTGTGATTACAAATTATAAAATTGTCTGTAGACAAACATTTCTTAAAGAAAGGTAGTACATATTATATGCATATTTGCCTGTAGCTTCTTCAAAAGACCTTGGATAAGTATTTCTATGTAATTGAATCATTTCCATGATCATCTTCTGATGTTTTCTATAAATCTATTTTCTATAAATGAAAATTTTATTGATACATAATGATCTTTGCTGTATAATTGATTTGGTCATCTATTTTATAGTCTGTATTGCAAATATATCACTGAAACTCCTACTCATTTCTAAAGCATTGTGAAATTACTAATCAAGACAGTTTGATAATACATCCTAATAATAAAATGACCAGAATCAAAGAAATGATGCATCTTTAATATAATTTTGGTTCTAAAGTGCAATGCATTTCATATCTTTTGTCAAATCCAATGGTCAACTTATTTTAAAAGCATCAATTTGTGTCTCTAATCCATTGTTGATCTTTCTTTAGCATTTATTTTCTTTAAGAAATCATGCAATACTACCCCTAATTGCCGGACATTGAAGAATTGTCTAGTCCATGGCCCTTAAATGAACAATGTTGACCAAGTTGAGGTTAGAAACCTTATTCAACATGCTTTCACTAATTTTTTTTGCTTCGGCTTCTACATCAACACTCATATAGGGGATATGAGCCCGCAACAAAGATGAAGATTATCAATCTATGGTGCAAGTTAATCAGTGAGGAAGAGTTCTTAAACCTTATTGTGTGATCAACAAATATGAAGTGCCTCACACCCTTGTAAGTATTTCAATATTCTTAGCTTCTTTGAGGCATTCTATAAAACAGTTCACATGCCTTACCTATGATTTGACATTTTACATGCATCTTACACTCTCTCATCTGGTTGATGATGGATTACAAAGAGTGATCTAAAATGATGATGCTAAAAAACACACATAATCAAATCCAAAATGAACTTGCATTACAAATGGATTGTGGAAATCTAATATTGTTAATTTTGCATGCATGTCTACCAGGACAATCACAACTTAAACATATATATCAAATATATATGTCGTTGGCTTTGATCTGCCTTTTACTTAACAATCGTGGCATCGCTAAGTCGGGATTCAATAATAATTGTTTTTAAGACTAAACATAATTATTAATGATATTAACCGAGTCCTGATACTTAATTGAGCTTTGCAGTGACTGGACACTTGTCATGATTCTGGATGAATCTAGGCACATGGAAAAACATTCCCCAAATTGTCCCAAAATTCATCTCAAGCTGCAAATTTTTCTTTTAGTCAATAGTTGGGATTTCGGGTAGAATTTTTTAGTATACATGTCCCAATTTTGGGTTAATTTTATTTATTTATATAAAATATTATATATATATATATATATATATATATATATATATAAAATTTATACTAATTATTATAATAGTTATAATATAATGTAAATAAAGGATTTTCTTTTCTATTATAGAAATGATTTTCTTTTCTATCATAAACTTTTTATTGTAAAGATGATATGAAAAACTCAATGAAGATATATTAAATTTTATAAAATAAAATTATTGCAAGATATGAAACAAGTGCCACATAGTGGCTTAGTACTTGCCTTTAGTTTTTATACAAGTCTAATTTAAATTTAATAAATTATTATAATATATAAAATATTTTAATTAATAAAATGTTATATAATTATATTTTTCGATAATGATGTTAATTTAAATTTAAATGTTATTCATAAATATAATCATTGATATATATGTTCTATTACATATATCATATGGTTATAATTATATTATATTATATTATATTATATTAGAAATAACTATATTATGTTTTATTATATAATAAATAATTATCATATAAAAATAATAATATTTTTGTAATAATAATAAATCTTAAATGATTATATAATATACGTAATATTATTTTTAATTGAATGACAAAAATTATATTATAATTTATAGAAAAATACATTATTAAAATATAAAATATAAACCAATGTAGTTACATTAAAAAAATAAAAATATTAATGTTAATGAATCACATTGAAAATGAAATATTTAGCTCTTATATCTGGCCAATATAAGAGCTAAATGAAATCTATCAAATCCGGCCAATATAAGAGCTAAATGAATTCATACAATCATAACTTAGAAAAAAAAAATTATAAAAAAATTTAAGTTAAAATTTTTGCATCTATGTTATGTAATATATTAGTTTTGATTAAGTAAAAACAGGTTCTAAAAGACTCGAAATCTTTTACATAAAACTAGAAGTCTAGAGATAAACAAGAGAAGTAAACAACATAGAAAAGAAACAAAGGACAACATGAGACAAACCTCCAAAAAGAACATCCATGAGGTCACCCAAGACAAAGCTAGAAAAGACAGCAAAAGAATAGCAAAAAATTAGCAACAAACTAGCTAAGTAGTCTTTATTAGGTCAACAGCCTGATTTACCAAAATATGCATATTTTCAGCAACGGCCTTCACCTTGTCCATTTTACTAACTTCCTCATTCTTCTTAGAATGACCTCAGGTGCATTTTTTGGGGCCCTGGTTCTCTGTCACCAGAGGGGAGTCTTGCCCTTTTTCATTCTCAAGCCGCTTGAAGAGGTTACCAACATTATCAACCATCTGTTTGAACAACTTTTCCAAATTACCCAGCTTAGCATCGATTTTAGACACCTTCCCCTAAATACCACTAATAGCTTTATCAAGCACCCTGTGTTTGGCCTCGAGCTATGGTATCTTATGCATAAGGTTTTTAATTTCTTCTGCATTTCCAATAACCTCTAAAAGCCTATCTATGTGTTGGCCAAGTGTATGTTCACCTCTAGCAATTTTACTAACTTGCTCCATTTCCTTGCCAAGCATCTGGATTTGTTGCTTTAGGAAGCCAATCTCCTTCATGATTGTGCTAGAGTTACCAAAAAAACCTTTAGACAACCCGAGCCCACCATCAGTATTATCATCCAAATCTAGAAGATGCCCCTGTTCCCCATCATCCTCATTTTTCAAATCCCCATTTTTCATAGTTTTTAACCTCTCCTCCTATTGCCTCGAAGATTTTCTTTTCCTTTCCAGTCAATGAGCCAGAGGCTCATCCTCAGAAGGGGGAGAGGCCTGGTCATCATGAAAACCCTTAATACCCTTTCCTTTACCTCCACTCCTCTTTTTATAGTGATATTTCACTAATTCCTCCCAGAAATCACTTTCCTAGTCAGAATTATAGTCAACACCCATATTTTTCTTCTTTCTAGAACTACAACCAGAGTCCTTTTTCAAACTCCCCATACCCCCCTTGGCTTCATCTTGGGTATCTAAATCACAACCCTTATCAGGGAGACTCCCTTCCATATCATAGTCTACCCCTTTCAAATGGCCCCTGGGTTTTACAATCTTCTTGGATTTTAACACATTCATTATAAGGACCATAAGACCCTTGTGGAAAACATGTTAACCATTCGAGTCTTTCTGAATAGCATAAGTGGAGATGCTAAGAGATTTCATTAAGTAAAATGGGAAGTTGATCCTAACATCATGCCTAAAGTGATTGGCCAACATGAAATGGTACCATACAACTTAGTAAATCTCCTATCTAAAGTGAGATATTCCATCATCACAAAAAGCACAAATCACCATGGTTGAGAAATAGAGGCTGGGTTGAAATATGAATTACCTTCTTTCACCAAGCACCTTTTCTCCTACTTTGTCTCCACAAATTCATCTATGGCCCTATCTGAGAGCTTCTTCTCCCAATAAAAGTTAATCCCATCCATGTCCAGCCCTATGGCCTTTGTAATTACTTCTTTGGTAACTTCCATTCGCTGGTTACCAACCATAACAGAGCCATCCTTCCAAGATTTAATAAATTGATGCATAATGGTAGGATTTTTACCTTTAAGCCTTTCCATGTACCCTGTGAAATTTTGTGCCTTAAAAAATCCCAGACATCCATCTTGTTCATCCACTCTGAGCAGCTTGTCATCTCCACCCTTTTCCTTTTTCCTCCCATATTCCCTTCACCAATTTTGTTGGTTTTCTTTCTTTGAAATCCCCAATTCACTTTGTAACAAAAGGCAACACCACATTAGAAGAGAAAAATGGCAAAAACTACCCAGAATTTGTGCAAATAAATGCTTGACTTTATAAAAATCATTACCCACCACACTTTGAAAGAGTTCTCCTCATAATTACAAATTACTAACACCATCATATTTAAAATATTTTTGCATAGATCTTCATTTATCATAATCAATAAATTGGTGACCATCTGGAGGTAAGGACTCATAATAATCCCAAATGATTTTGTGATCACTAAAGTAGGCCACGTTCGCAGTCCAATCAATAGTATGGTTGGCTTCTCTAAAATGATGATTTATAATGCATGTTTGAAAAGAATTTATAATGTGAATAGACTTGAAGATAATATTGCTAATTGTCCATGATGGTTTAGTAATTTTATTTAAACAATTAATAATGTTGAGGGAGTCACCTTCCACCCATATCTTCCTCAAATTCAGACTCTTAGCATAGAGAAGACCATGAAGAGCAGCACAGGCTTCTACCACATGATTGGTTTGATCCCCAATTGGAATAGCCATCCATCCCACATAGTTACCATTAGAGTTTCTAATAACAACTCCATACCTTACTTTTCTCGGGTTCCATTTCGAGGCCCTATCAAAGTTTATCTTGAACCAATTCGTCAGAGGACAATCCCATCTAGCATTATCCCTTGGATTAGGTTCCTGAATATCTATTCCCAAACTCCTTAGGTTCCAACTATTAAACACCTAGTCTTCCCACTCATTACAAGGTTGCTATCCAAAACTAGTTATTTTAATATTCTCAATCATAAGGACCTTAATTTTATAGAAAACTTGATCAGGATTAGATTCTACTCCTCTAAAAATCTTATCATTGTGCTCCTTCTAAATGCCCCAACATAGATAAGGAGGAATGAAGTCCCACAGTTTGACAATCAAAGCATTCTTGGAAGGGGTCATCGAACTAGTGAAGAACAATTGAATAGTAGCAAGGAAAACCCAATCCACTTTCAATAAGCTACAAAATTTATCCCAAAACTTCTTGGTAAAGGGGCAATGCAACATGATATGATCAACTAATTTCCCATCATTCTTGTAGAGAACACATCGATTTATAATGATGAAACCTCTCTTCTTAAGATTATCAAGAGTCAGAATTTTATTTTGTAGAAGAATCCAAAAGAAGATATTAACTTTGGGTGTCATGTCTTTCACCCAAGCCTTGGCCCAATAGGGTTCATCATGATCATCAAAAGAATTAGCATAGGCAGAGGCAATAGAGTACATTCCACTGAGGTCAGTTTTCCATATTAGATCATCCTCTTTATGGTTTAAAAAGAATGCATTCAGGCACTTACCAAGCTCAACCAAGTTGTGGTGCACACTATTAAGATCCACCCATATATCATCCTTCCAATTAATCAGCCACAAAAGTACCAATCTGATTCTTACATTGCTCCATATACATATTCCACCTTGGATCATCACAAAGTGGGTGGTCCAAGATCCAATTATCTTCCCAAAAAGAACTCTTCTACCATTACCCACCTTCCATTTAACCCCTTTCCTTAAAATATTTTTGAATTTTTGAGCATTCTTCCATATCATAGACCCCCCTTGTTCTAAGTCACTATTAAGGAAATGAGTAAAATCAAAGTGTTCCCTATTATATTTATCAACCCAAATGTTCTTCCATTCCCCCTCCTCCTTATGCCATCTCCATAATAATTTTGCCAATAAAAATTCATTCATTTTAGTAACCCTTTGTAGGCCAAGCCCTCCCTTCTCCCACGACATATAAATATTTTCCAATGTAATCAAAGAGAGTCTTTTTTTGTTCTCTATTCCAATCCACAAGAAAGTCTTCTGAATTTTCTCAATAGCAAGAGAAAACTTTCTTGAAATTTTGAAAACACTCAAAGAATAAAGTGGAACACTTTACAGGATAGACTTCAAAATAATAACCTTACTAGCCTGACTGAGGAGAGAACCTTTCCAACCAGCAAGTTTCAAGTGGATTTTATCAATCAACGAGTTACAAAAGTTGTTGAGAGGGGATAAACCCAGATAGGAACCAGGAAGAGAGCCAATCTCATAGCCAATTATCTATTTGATCTTAATTTGCCTAGCCTCACTAACATTAATAAATTAAGATCAAACTTTTTCTCCAGTTAATGATTTGACTAGTGGCCATCCCATAGTCAACCAAAGCCTTCTTAATGTTCCTAGCATTTCTCACCAAAGCCTCCCCCATAACAATAGAATCATCAACAAATTTTTGGTAAGAGAAACCTAAAGTAGAAGATGAGGGAATTAAGGCCCAAAAAATCCCCTTTCAACACCATATTATCCACAAATCTCCCCAAACATTCAGCCAAAATAACAAAAAGAATAAGAGAGATTGAGTCTCCTTGTCTAAGACCCCTAGAAGCCTTAAAGAAGGGAGTAGGGGAACCATTAACAAGCACTAAGAAGGAGGCCAATAAAACTAACATGGAGATAAGATCCCAAAATCTCTTATTAAAGCCAAACACTTCCAGGCCATGGAGAAGAAAGTTCCAGTCCACTCTATCATAAGCTTTAAAGAGATCAAGCTTAAGAAGAAACCCTTCCTTCTTAGACACTGAAAGAGAATGAATATTTTCATGAATTGTAATAATGGAATCCAAAATCTGTCTCCAAGGAACAAACCCATTTTTTTGCCTTGAGATGATAGCTAGAAGAAGGGACAAAATTCTGAGGGTGAGAACCTTAGAGATAATCTTATAAAAAGAATTACACAAGCTAATAGGCCTAAACTAATCTAATCTATCTGTGTCTGGCTTCTTCGAAATAAGAGCAATGAAGGTACCATTTAACTCTTTAAGGATATTCTTGGTACCAAAAAATTCCTTCATGCCATTACAAATATCAGCACCAATGATATTCCAATACTTATGAAAGAACAAAAATGGAAACCCATTAGGACCAAGGGTCACCCTCAAAAGAGAAAACAACCTTACAAATCTCATCTGAGGAAGGAATAGAAGTGAGGGAAAAATTCTGAACCTCAAAGATACAAGTTGGAATGCACTCAAGAAACATATTCTACTTATCCAAATCCAAATTGGGATCACCTTGAAGTAGTCTATTGAAAAACTGCACAACCTCCCTTTTGATTATCTCTTCATTTTCAGTCAAACCCTCATCTGTATTGATTCTGGATATTCTATAAGCCATCCTATGCTTTAAAGTAGTCATATGAAAGAACTTAGTATTTTAGTCACCTTCCTTCAAAAAGACCTTTCTAGAACATTTTCTCTAGAACATCTCCTCCTTGGTAATAAGGTCATTAAGTTCAACCAGTTTACCACTTTCCTCCTCCCTTGAGACCAACTCATAACCACCTGTCTGAATCCTATCTTAAATATCTTTAAGTTCCTCCAAAATCATTTTTTTGTTCTCAAATATGTTGCCAAAGGAATGTTTATTCCATTTCTTAATATTCTTCTTGACATTTTTTAATTTATTTGCCACTCTAAACATTGTTGTACCTTCCACTTTAATACCTCACCACTCCTTAATGAGAGTCTCCAAGTCTGAATGAAGAGTCCACATTTTCTCAAATCTAAAGGGGAAATTTTTATGAAAGTTGAGCTTATCAGAAACTAGAAAAATAGGGTAATGATTTGATCCCACCCAAACTTGAGCATTAAGTGCACATTTATAATTAAGGAACCAGTCATTACTAATAAGAGCACAATCCAACCTAACCTAAATAAGATCCTTTCCAGTTCTTATGTTAGTCCAGTTGTACTCAATTCCATGCAAGTCAAGATCATGAAGAAGATGATGATTAATAAAGTTCATCAAATCTAATCTATTGTCCAAATTGGTCTGGTTGCCCCCCCCCCCCCCCCCCCATTTTTTAGATTCTTTTAAAGGGGTATTGAAGTCCCCCATCACCATCTAGTTCTCCTCAACAAAAAGCTTTCTCTGATTGGAAATTTCTTCCCACAAGGCCTTTCTTCCCCATTTGGAGTTGGGGGCATAGACATTAGTAAGAACCTAGCTAAAATCATCTTTTGAGTTAAAGAATCTAACATTCATCATATTTCTATTTTGAGAGATAAGCTCCCCTTGAATCCATCTATTTATCCAAAAAATAGCCATCCTACCTGAAGCTCCTTTAGAATCATTTCCAATAATCCTTCCTTCCTTGAAAATAGGAAGACATTCCACCTTATCCTTCAGCATCTTGGTTTCTTGAATAACAAAAATGTATAGCCTATTGTCCCTAATCATATTTTTCAAAATGTCATGTTTATGAGGGTTATTTAACCCTTGAATATTCCAAGAGATTATCTTCATAAGTTATGGAAAAAAAATTGATTCAAGGATGGTTCTCTAACTACCATTAACAATGTCTTTATTTGCCTCAATTGTTCTTTTCTACAAATTGGATGGTCTTCCAACCGGTGAGGGGGAAGACCCAACATCACCATTCTTGAGGGTAGTCCTAGTAGGCATAGAAGAAGAACATCCATGTCTACCCTTAAAAGTTTTAAACTCCCCTTTTTTTTTAATCTGCTTTCAGCTCTTTCTTATTTTTTTGGATGGAGTAGTCTCCTCATATTTTTTACCACCTTTCTTCCTACCTTTAGACTATTTTCCTATCGAGATCCAATTGGCATCATAGTTGTCCTCTTCCCACACTATTTCCTCATCATGATAAACAATTAGAAGGTCCTCAACTTCACCTCTAACAAAGTTGCCAGCCAGCACAGTCTCCTAAGCCATATGCTCTGTAGACACAATTGTATCCTTTTGGGTCCCCTCTTTGACATTATCCCTCCCATCCTTGGTAATAATCACCTTATCTTCTAGGATCCTCTTCAAAGTATCACTATTAGGGATCTCTAAAATAATATGAACAGAGGCATCCAAGCCACTCTCCTTCTCCATAGGTGAATCCAATCTAGGATGGGGATTCCCCACATCACAGTTTGTGTTCTCTAACTACTCCTGAACAAGAGCACCATCACCCAAAGGTCTTGGGGGAACCTCTACACCCCCAGTCACACCACCATCTAAACATTTAGACTATTCCTCTGGGGGGCAAACTCACCTAAATCCACCCCATCACCCTTGGAGACTTTTGAAACCCTATTTTGTTCCTTTCTCACCCACACCTTCTTGACCTTCCTGGCCTTTCCTTTCAAAAAAGGGCATTTATTGGCCCAGTGACTAGCTTTTTTGCAATGAAAGCAAGCAAAAGGAATAGACTCAAACTCAATCCATTGGTCCCAGATACCAAGTTTAGATTTTAAAGAGATAGATCCAGGAAAATCCACACCTCTTGAAACTCCAACACAAAATTTGACAAAGTTCAGTCTCCTAGAAATAGTCATAGGATCTAAAGAGAGGAGCTCCCCAAAAGTATTAGCAATGCCCTTAAACACATCTTCCATGCAAAACTCAAGAGGGAGACCGAGTACTCTAACCCAAATAGGGGCTTGAATAATAGTTTCATCCACATAATAAAGGTTGGGTGTCCATTTCTATAATAGCAAGGTATGCTTCCCCATAACCCAAGGACTACAACAAAGGATATCTCGCTTATCCTCCTCATAGGAAGAACAAAAGGAGAGACACCCTTTGGTCATCGCAGAAATATCAACTTGTCCTTTTAGAATCCATTTTTATGAAAAAGTGCTAGCACATCTTCAATGTTGGTTCTAGCCCCAATGAACCTCCCAACCAAATTCGAATCCATACAAGAAATTTTTTTGTTAATAATCTGATTAGGGATTTCGATGGAGTACATACGTTTATCCCTCGCAAAAATATCCCTAACCGGTGGGAAAGTAGACTTGCTAGTAGGGCATATACCAAATAAGCAAGATCATTTTTTAATCTGCTTGGGGCCCCCTCCCGAGTCCTCCAAAGTCCCGCCATCATTAGCATCCCTAGATTCAACATCCCCAGATTCAACAAGGGAATCTCCAGTTGACACAGATCACTCTCCCAATATAGACGAATTCAAATTCAAATTCTCGCCTAAACAATTCTCCCCACTTCCACTCCCACTCCCGCTCACTATCTTCTTCGATATGTAATATATTAGTTTGATAACAGAAATTACAATGATTTATTCTTACTCACAAAAACATGAAACAAATATAATCACTAGTTAAAGTCTAAAATCCAAATTGTATCACAATAGTACTTAGCCCTAAGCCTACTAGCAAGTACTAATAATAAATTATAATGACAATAGTTTAATTCAAATAAAATAATTTAAATTTAAAAATATAATTACAAATGCTATTTTTTTATTCATATTTATTATTTAGTTTTAAAATTGAAATGTAATATAGTTTAATTATCTATAAATTATTAACATATAATTGTAATAATTGTTTATAAACATAATTATTAATAATATTAATCGATTCCTAACCTTTAATTGAGCTTTGCAATGACCGGACACATGTCACGATTCTGGATGAATCTGGGCACATGGGAAAATATTCCCCAAATCGGCCCAAAATTCATCTCGGGTTGTTGATCTTTCTTTTAGTCAACAGTTGGGATTTTGGATAGAATCTTCGAGTACACATGTCTCGATTTCAAGTAGAAATAGAATTTAACTTCAATCATTTAAAATTTGGCCCGAAATAGAGTCGTGATCATTGAAAAGAATTTAAATAGTATATTAATTAATATAGAGAAAATTATTGAAATAAATATTGTTAAAGAAATTGTTATTAATTATTATTATTATTATATTTTTAAGTTTACCATGACAAAATCATGATGTTAATTTAATTATTTACATAAAATATTATATATATATATATATATATATATATATATATATATATATATAATATAAGTTATAATAATTATTGTAATAGTTATAATTTAGTATAAATAAAGAATTTTCTTTTCTATTATAGAATGATTTTCTTTTCTATCATAATTTTTTTATTGTAAAGATGATATGAAAAATTCAATGAAGATATATTAAATTTTATAAAATAAAATTGGTGCAAGATATGAAAGAATAATGACAATAGTTTAATGTAAATAAAATAATTTAAATTTAAAAATATAATTACAAATGCTATATTTTTATTCATATTTATTATTTAGTTTCAAAATTCAAAAGTAATATAGTTTACTTATCTATAAATTATTAACATATATTGAAAATTGTGATAATTGTTTATAAACTATTCTTCATCATTTAAAATATTTCATAATGAAAAAAAGTAAGGTGACAAGATAGGTATGAAATAAAAAATTGACACATAAATTATCAAAATCTTATTTAACTTTGTTAAGGCTATAATCTTTAGTTTTCCTTGAAAACCGCTCTTATCGCTCCATTTATTTTAACCAATCAGATTAAAGTAAAATAGTTTTAGAAATTACAAAACTTTTAATTGGATAATTTTCAATTGAATAATTTTTTACTATAAATTGTTAATCAAATATATTATATGAAACCATAAAAGGATTTTTGAAATGCTTTTTTTGTTTCTGAGTTCTAACTTTATAACTATTAACAATTAATTATTTTAAACAAAGTCACAGACTAACATTTCAACCATGCATTGAGAATCGAGATGCCAAAAACTAAGTTGTAAACTAAAAGGAAGTTGGAACAATGATTTGAGAAGCCAAAAAATATTTTTTTCATTGATAATATTTTAGAATGTACAAAGCATAGATATTCAAAATAGATGATTAAATCAGCCTAGTTTTACTATTCTGTAATTTACATTAAAGGGCAAGGCCCAATCCAAAGAAAAAATAGATATCTTAAGAACATTTTTTTGCCCAAAGGGCAACGGTTAAGGAAATAAGATTTAGGAAACAAGGAACAAGGAACCACGGGATAGGGAGGATAGAAGCATCAGCGGGCTAAGGACTTGAGGGCTTGAAGCCTTCAATTAGAAAGGTCTTCAAGTCCCTCCACGAGGAATATGTTGGAGAAGATGATGTCGTTGAACTCGTCTAGCCATGTGAAGTCGGTCTCACTGACGACATCCAATAACAACCACTTCCATAGAAAATCCCTTCTGAGCCGTGCCCACTTCCAATGGCGAGTCAATTGTCATTCGTTCATGCTGAGTAGGAAAGGATGCTTTTGTACAATGCTCCCTATGCCTTACTCCCAGCACTTGTCTGCTACATCTGCAAAAGGGATGCTAATGCCCGGCCCCGATACCTGCTCAACCAATACAAGAATTTTGACATCATCTTCTAAAAATGTTTTCTTAAAAACATTATGTTATAAGCATTAGAATTGTCTATTTGACTGCCTCCAAGGTCAAGAAGAGACATGAAGAAGTGGGAGGTAATATCCGTGGACACACAATACCTTTATCATTTCTTAAGAATTCATGGTCGAGGACCATGAATATAGCATGGTGGATAAAAGGATATTGGACTTCTAGCTTGCAAACCATGGCAAGGACATCGTCAAAAATCTTGCCTAAACAGGGTTTTTGTAAAGCCATTGTAGTGCATTTTAGGCGAATTGGCATATCCATGACTAAGATTCAAGAAACTTTGCAAATCGAGTTCAGATTGAAAATTTTGAGAAATGATAATGAAAGAGGAATTGAAGAGGATATTTAATGGTAGTTGCATTAAATTCTTTGGTGTTCGTGACCTTTCATATCTTATTTTTTAGTATTCCTATTAATTTTTAAGTGTGCAAAATGTCGAAATGTACTAGCATTAATGTCAGACAATTGAAAGTGCCTAACATTGAGTAAATTCTAGTTAATGGTTTCTGTGCAAAAATTCCACATGTCTCTATTTTGGAGAATTTTTCATGCAACTCCAGGTATTTTCAAGTGAGTGGCTTCAAAATGCATCTTTTGTTGTTGATCTCTAATTAATCAGTGATCAATAAAACTATTGTATTTACTATTAACAATACGAAAGTGATGGTAGCTGACTTGGTAATAGTGACACTGATGTAATGATGTTACGACATTATTAATAATACACCTAAGGCAGTACACAAGTTGAAACATGAAGTGACTACTCAGTAGTCAATACACTCACTAGCCAATACATGTGCAAAATCGCTTTTAGATTAAACAATTTTTCAGTTTACCACTAAAGATTAGCCAAGACTATTATTAGTCATTTTTCTACAAAACAAGTAATTCACCTCTGACATTATTAATTCATTTTTGGAAAGGGGAAAAATAGCCATCATTTATTTATTTGTTAGCAAGAAAAAATATTAATTTACCACTTTTAAAATGATTTTTGCTAGAGCAAGAAAAAAATTGCCAACATATAATATTTTATTTCCCTATATGGAACAAAAAAATGCCCTCCACATTAGAATTTTCCTACCCACAAAATGTTGGACTCACCAGCATTTTAGGCTTTTTTTTTGGGAGGGGTTTCTTAAAGTTATCACTACTTATTTTTGAAAATTCACTTGGTTCCAATCACATTTTTGTCAGTAGGTCTCAGTACTAGTGTCCAAGTATTATTCTTCTCAATTTGATCAATCTCCTCATTCATAGCATTGACCCAAAATTCATCCTCCAATGCAACTTTTACTATTCTAGGTTCAAAATTAGCTATTAAACATGTGTCTTCTCTTATCTTGCTTCTTGTTTGTACTCCAACACTTCTATTTCCAATTATCTGTTAAGGTGAATAGTTCTTCCTCATATATTTGGCTAATAGTATTTTGATGCTTTGATTTTTGATATTTTCTTCACTCAGTAGAGGCTCAGCTTCCTACTCGAGTTCTATTGTTTGATGCTCGGGTATAGCTGTCTATGACTTGAATGTCCTTATCTAGTTCTCGATAGCTCTGTGTTATAACTCAAGTAGAGTACCAGGTGCCTCTTCATAAAAATAAATAAACTTGTTGTAGTATTGAGGTTTCTTCTTTCTTTCCACATCATTCCTCTCTACAAACTCATCAAATCTTACATTTGTACTTGTAATCATCTTGTTAGTAGATTTGATCAAACATTTATAAGCTTTACTCTTAGATAAATAACCGAGGAATATACCTTCATCTTCTTTAACATCAAGTTTACCATTCCTGGCATCCTTGTGAATGTAACACCTACTTCTATTTTTTTTTAAATAACTTACATTCGATGTATGACCATACCATAGTTCATAGGGTGTCTTGTTTGTTCCTTTCTTCAATTGAACTCAGTTGAGAGTATAAACAAAAATTCTAATTCCTTCTCTCCAGAATATCTAAGAGACCTCCTTCTCAATCATCAAAGTCCTTGCACAATCCATGATAGATCTATTTCTTCTTTCAACAATACCATTCTATCGTAGTGTCCTTAGTGTAGACAACTGTCTTTTGATAGTATTCTCAGCACAAAATTTAGTGAATTCAATTGACATAAACTCACCACCTCTATTAGAACTCAAACATTTCAAAGATTTACTAGTTTTCTTTTCAACTCTATCTTTATATCACTTGAACATATAAAATTCATGTGATTTCACCTTCATGAACATCAAAATCACCATCCTTGAATAATTATCCACAAATAATATAAAATATTTATCAGCATAGTAATTGTCAACACCAATTGGACCACATAAATCTGTATGCACCAATTTCAAAATATAATTTTAAGTGCACATCTTTCTAGAAAAACTATACTTTTTCATCTTACTGAGCTGACATTATTTGAACATAGCATTCTTTGGCTTTTGCAAGTTTAGTAAGCATCTTACACTTTTCTTTCTATAGATCTTTACCATGTTCTCAAATTTAAATGACACAACCTCTTATGTCATAACCACACATCCTCAATTCTTGCAAATAAGCATATCTCAATAGTAGGATCAAGATAAAATAAGTTAGATTTTGTTTGCATTCCTATTCCAATCATTTTCCTTTATCATCAAAGATCTTGACTTTCCTTTTCTCAAATTCTAGCTTGTGACCTAAGTTATTTAGTTGTGTGACACTCAAATGATTATTTTTGAAACCTTGCACCCAATATCTATCATCACATCTAATTTGATCATTTAGCATTAGTGATCATTTACCTTTCACCGAGTATGGAACATCATTACCAAACTTAACAATTCCACCATCATCAATTTCTTCAAGTTTATCAAACTTACTTAGATCACCAGTCATGTGATGTGAGCAATCACTATCAATAATTCATGAGTTATTCTTACTAACATGTGAAATGAGTGCAATTTCATTCTCATACCTTTCACCATTTGGATCTTCCTTGATTGCAACATAAACCATTTCAACTACCTCCTTGCCATCATCAGAACTTGAATGGGTATGCTCTTCCTCAACAATGTAACATGACTTCTTTCCTTTGTCTTTGTAATCCCTATTCTTCCTGTACTTGAAATCTTTCTTGTTATTTCTATCATTTCTATCAGACTTACTTTTGTTAGGACATTTTTCAACAAAGTGACCAACCTCATTACATTTGAAAAAAATCAAGGGCAATTTACCTTTGTATTTACCTTTTCCTCTTAACAACCTTCTTGTGAGTAATGCTTCAAGATCATCCAGATCATCTTCAGTTTCAGACTCACTTTCTTATTTACTTTTCTTCTCTTTCTTTGAATCATTCATGGTTAGTGAAGAATTAAATGTATTTCCAATTGTAACCATACTATTATCATAATTTCTCAACTCAAATGCAGTCAACTGAACAACTAAGCTATCAAGAATCTGATCATTTCTAGGCATATCTCTTACTTCTTAAATTGTAGAAACTTTAATAGCATATACATGTACAAGTTCTCTAAGAACCTTACTTACAATTTCAAAATCCATGATAGTTTCTCCAACATCTCTGATTGCACTTACAATATCCTTGATTTTTTCCACTTGTTGTGCAACACTCTCACCTTCTTTTATTCTCATGTCATCATACTTACCTCTGAGACTTTCAACTTTGGCTCTTCTTGCATTATCATCTCCTCCATGCACTAGCTTTAGTTTATCCCATATTTGTTTAGCATTATTACAATTCTTGATATCATCAAATTTAGCATCATTGAGAGCAGATGCAATCTGATTCATCAATCTATTATGATTCCTCTTCTCATTCATTTTCTCCATAGTTAGGGGACCAATGGGTGTGGTATATTCATTCTCCAACCAATGTGTAACATTGTCTCAAATACTAGAAAGATGCAACTTCATTCAGTCTTGCCATAATGAAAAGCTCTCCTTGTTCAACCTTTATACCTCTCTCTTATACATCTTCAATCTTTAGCTCAAGTTACTTTAAATTTCTTCTTTCAAGCACTTAGCTCTGATACCAAATTGTTAGATGACTGGGTGGGTGAATCTATTATGTCTAGTTATCATATAGTCCCTTCAAACATTTCAGTATCGATAAAACATTATAATCTTCAACAATAATCACTCAGTGTAAACAATAATCAAATTTGTGAAACAATATATTACAAATTGTTAGCTCATTGTTTTTCAATTATTGAGTATCAATAAACTTAATTATTATCGATCTTAAACTTAATTATTACTGAGTTGTAATAAACTATAAAAACATATGAAACAACTTGCATCATAAATAATATTCACACAATTGGCAACAATATTTTAAAGTGGAAACCCTGTGAAGGGAAAAAACACTTGGGATCGACAACCCAAAAAAATTCACTCTTTTGAAGTGAGCTTAGCTAGGAGCCAACCTTATTAAAGGTTACATATACATTGTTAATGTGACCTTGTTAGAGGATCTCACCAAAAGATCATCTAGACCTTATCATTCCCTATTATTGAGTAAAAAGAGTGGCTTGATTTAAAGGACTTACAAACACCACTAATCAATTTTTCCATATAGGATTTCACAAACTTTTTAGGTCCACTTAGTTCTTCCAAAATTTTCTACTACAATGGTTAAATAGTAACAATAAAAATGATCTGTTAAGAATAGAAATTACATTTGTTTCTTCATAACTTTATTCTCTCTCTTTCTCTATCTGATCTCTCTCTTGGATCTTCTTTCACTCTATACTTGACTTGTTTGATTAACTCCTTTTCTTTCTCCTTCCACTAGTTGGTTCACCTGGCTCAACTCTTTACTTTCACGTTCTTCAATAATTCACACTTTGATCTCATTTCTTTCTTATGATCAACAAATCCAACATAATCAACTTCTAACCAACAACATGAAATCATAAACATAAAACCATCTTGTTCTCCTCCTTAAATAGTTTTCTCACTACTTCCAAATCCTTCCATCTTTTGCCACTTAATCACCATCATCAATTTTAGGTTTATGTAAAATTTCTAGATTCAAAGACTTCATACAATGAATCTAGACACTTGAAAAATATAACTTGTATAGAACTTTGTACATGTCTTTATCATTCTTCAATCTTCATCATCAAATCCTTCTTGAATTTTCTCAATAATTGATCTTCTAACAAACTTTGACTCATGCCTTGGACCATCTCAAACTTTCCATTTTTTTCTTAAAAGTCATCCTAAGATTCCAATTTCCCAAACCTATTCATTTGGTTGTCACTTAGTAAACATAACTTATACTTGGGTAACATAAAACTCAATTAATACTAGCTTTCTTGAGCAATATCATGTTTTTCTTTTTCTTTTCCAATCACTCGGGCAATATTGTAGTCAATTAGTGAATACAATCTCCCTTTATTAACCTTTTCACTAGGTTAAGCTTGTGTTCTTCTACACATTGCAACAATACATAGTAGCACAATCAAATCAATAATACAATATCAATGTCCAACTCATTCAAGTACCCATTATATACCTAACATATCACTTTTGTCTTCACCATACTTTCTTCAAATCCTCTTCATCAATCTAATGGTATAGTACTTAACCGAGTTAGCATAATGTCTAGTCAACTAAGACTTTGATATCAATGACAATATAATGACTGATATGACTCTTACATACATTCATATCACTATCAAACAATATCTAACTATCAATTACATTATCAATTGGGATTAACAATGACAACATATATGTTTGAGTTCATGACAAACAAGGATTTTGTAAATTGCAAAGATTTATTGAGTCAAAAAAATTGACATAGTATAGGTTAAGCTATGGAAGTTTAAGATTATGTTTACAAATTACTGTAGATGCTACCAATGTTCACTTATGTTTATATTCAATATTGGATGAGTTACAAGTATTTTGGTGAAGACTGGAAGCATATCAATAAGCAAAAAATCATGTGAGAGATAGTTGTTGGTAATTTGGTTGTATCTTATTAGGAGATGGAATTAAGGTGAGCAATCTTGGATCATGGTTAAATACATGTTTTTGATGCTATGTTCATGTTATCATATCTTGAAGATCATTCTGGAGAGCTCGCGAAACAAAATGTGAGATATGTTTCACTAGCAAATTATTTATTAGAGTCACATGTTGATCCTCATTGAGGAAAGTGTTTATTGTATTGTAACATGAAGGAACACTATTTTAATATTTGTAATGATTCCTAAGAAGTCGTGTATGCCTTAGTGTGGTCCTTTGTAATCATTGTGTATTAGGAAAGCATTAACATGCCAACCTAATTAGTTATTTGGTTAGGGTATAAAGAAAAGTTGTTTCTTTGGTTGGAAAGACACCATGTATTATGTATGTGATGCATGGTAAGTGAATGTGAGTTTGAACATAGTAGAACCAATATTGAGTTGGATGTTGGATTTGGACTTCAAAGGATCTCAATTGACAATTAAGTTGCAATATTGGCCAGTTAAGCTTTTGGATAAGTTGTTTTGAAGATCTACTCTTCATTGTTGACTGAAGCAACTTGGATAGTGGGTTTAATTATTTTCCTACTAGCCTTTAATAGGGTTAGAATCTTCTAAAAATTGTTCAAAGTCTTCTGACAAGGAATAATGTATTGATTGCATTGTAATTGGCTTCTAACAGGGTCACTTCCTTTCATAAGGAATATTTATATTAGTACATAATCTTGTGGTGCTATCTCCACAAGGGTTTTCCATTTGATCAAGGGTTTCCCTAGTTAACAAATCATTGTGTCACTGTGTATGATTTATATCTTGTTATGGTTCATTTTTTTGGTCATTAATGTTGGATTTCATAAGTTGGATATAAGTTTAATTTGCTCACAATTGATTCAACCCCCCTAGTTGTGTGGATGGACGTTACTTTCTAATAATTGGTATCAAAGCATCAATTCCTTGATAAGGAAGCTTAGAAATTTAAGGAGATCTATGGCATTTAGGAAGGAAAGTCCAAAATTTGATGGAGACAACTATGATAGTTGGAAGGATAATATAAGAACTCATTTGATCTACATGGGGATTAATTATTGGTTGATTAAAAATACTAAGACTCTAGTGAAAGAAGAAAAGGATCTACTCACTTGAATAAATAAAGAAAAAAATCTCTTTATGTGTAACATGTATGTAAAAGAAGCACAAATCTATGCACTTTCAAATACAAAATTTATTAATGTAAAAAGTCTTGAACTTTCTTTTTACATTTGGGATAGATTAGAGAAAATGTATGACAGTGATACATATACAAAGAAGGCTAGGTTATAGAGTTGGAAACCTATGATTGTAAGTTCCCAAATGAAGAACATGAGTCTGTGAGGTCATATGTTGAAATGATTACTAAGATTTTTATAGGTATAAAAGGCTCAGGAGGAAAAATATCACAAGATGAGGTATGCTACAAAATTTTGAGATCTCTAACTCATGCTTATGATACTAAGGTGATTTTAATAGAAGAAGTTATTCCACTTATGAAAGACTTAAATAGAGAGATATTGATTGGGAAATTGCAAGCATTTGAATCTATTAGACTAAAAGATAACTTTCCTAGAATTGAATCTACTTTGAAAGCTAGTGTACACAATGAAAAAAGAGTACTAAGTAAGAGTGCAAGCAATAGTGGTGATTATGCTAGAGATTCAACATAATTGTAGGAAGAAGGAAAATTGATGAACTAGTTTCATTGATTGTGAAAAGAGAACCTAAAGGTAATAAAGCTTTTGTTTGTTGGTATTGCAAAGAATTTGGTTATTTTCTTTTTAGTTTCCTAAAAGAGAAAAAAATGATAGGCCTAGAAAGCATTACAAGTCAAAGATTTCAAAAGAATGTTTCTATGCACGTGATGATGAATTTGAGTTTAAAATTTTATTTTTCTTAGAAAATGATGATGAAGATGAGATACATTTTGTTGGTATTAAGGTAGATAGCCATGCTAAGGAAGAGAAAGCATTTGTATCACAAATTGAGAAGAAGAAACCTGATTGGACAATAGATACAGGTGATAGAGATAAATTTTTTGAATTTAATAGTTATGGGGTGTAGTTAGAGTTGTAAATAATGCTCCATGTCCTATTAAGGGAAATGGATCTATTACACTTAATAATAGAACTAACATTGAGGATATATATATTTTTTTGAGGGATTGAAACATAACTTGTTGAGTGTTGGGCAACTCATTAACAAGAGTTATCATCTATAATTCACTAAGAAGACATGAAAAATGAAGTATAAACATGAAAAATTGAGTTGTATAGTTACAAGAACTAGAGATAATATTTTTCATTTAAATCCTACTGAAATAAGTTGTTTGGTTGCTAAATTTGATGAAAATTGGTTATGTCATAGGAGATTTTTTCATATAAACTTTGATAATGTTGTGAATGTGAGAAATACTAATGTTGTAAGAGATCTACCAAAGATTGTGAAACCCTCTAACATGATGTGTAAGGAATTTGTGATGGCTAAACAAAAGAAGAGTTCATTTTATAGAAAGGTATTCACTATTTTAGAGAAGTTGGAGATTGTTCATTCAAAATTGTGTGGATCTACAAAGACAAGGACATTCCATGGTCAAAGGTATTTCATTATTTTCATTGATAATTTGTAAGAATGATGTGGGTTACTTTTATAAGAGAGAAATCAAAAGTTTTTGAAAAGTTTAAGATATTCAAGGTTAAAGTTGAGAATGAATATGACATTAGAATCAAATGTTTGAGATCTGATAGAGGAGGAGAATTTACATCAAATTAATTTAATATCTTTTGTGAAGACATGTTTCAACTCATAAAACTCCACAACAAAATGGTATATCAAAAAGAAGGAATAGAACATTAATTGAAGCAGCTAGAGCAATTATGATAGAAGGTATGTAGTACATGTCTATTGGAGAGAAGTAATTACCACAATCGTATATACTATGAATAGAGTATATATCAGACAAGGGATAGGTAAGACTCCTTATGAGTTATAGCTTGGATATAAACCTACTGTGAAACACTTTAGAATTTTTAGAAGCAAATGTTATATTAAGAGAGAAGATGATATAGAGATATTTGATCCTAGAAGTGATGAAGGCATATTTCTTGGTTCTTCTACTAAGAGAAAATCATATAGATGTTATAATAAGAGATTAAGGACAATACTTGAATGTACAAAGGTGAAGGTTGATGAAAAGTTTCAAGGGCAAGAAATGATACTTGATTATGATTCTGATGAAAATTGGGCTAGTACAAGTCAGAGACCAATGAATAATCAAAATATATAACAAGAACAATTCTTTTAATTAGATAATGAGCCAAAAATAAAAATTGAAGATGAATCTGGATGGGAACCTAGAGAAGAGAAAAGAACACCTAATTATGTTGCAAGGAATTGGCTTGAAGATCAAATTGGTGGCATGGTATACAAAGGAGTAATGACAAGAAACAAGATAAGAGAAGAAATTTGTTTGATTTCACAAGTTGGATCTAAGACTATTGATGAAGCATGTAAAGATGAATATTTGATAAATGTTATAAAACAAGAACTTGATTAGATAGAAAATAACAAGACATGAGAATTGGTTCCTAGACCTACAGACAAAAATTTTATAGGCACAAACTGGTAATTCAAGAACATGATGAATGAACAAGGTGAAATTGTAAGGAACAAAGAAAAATCGGTATGCAAACATATTCACAACAAGAAAGTATAGACTTTGAGGAAACTTTTTCCCATGTTGCAAGATTAGAAGTAGTAAGAAATTTTTTGGCTTATGCATCTAACAAGAATTTGAAGGTATACTAAATGGATGTAAAACAACTCTCTTGAAAGGCAAACTTGAGGTAGAAGTATATATTTAACAACCTGATGGTTTCCACTTACCAAAGATAAATACATGGTATGCATACTAAAGAGAGCATTGTATGGGTTAAAGCAAACACCTAGAGCATGGCATGTGAGGTTAGATAAACATTTACCAAGTTCAGGTTTCAAGAAAGGTAATGTTGACAATAATCTATATTTAAGAAAAAGTTTAGATAGTTTACTAATCAATGTTGTATTTGTTGATGATATTATTTTTAGAGGCAATAATAAAGCTAGTAATAAATTTTCTAATGAGATGAAGAATGAATTTGAGATGTCTATGATTGGAGAGATGAAATATTTATTGGGATTACAAATAACACCAAGTAAAGATGAAATTTTTATATCTCAAGCTAAGTATCTTAAGGATTTATTGGTGAGATTTAGCTTGAAAGATTTTAAACCAATTGGAACACCTATGGTGACTGAATGCAAATTATCAATCAAGGATGAGTTCCCTAGTGATATGCAAACTAGATGTAGATCTATGATCAAAGGATTACAATACTCGACACATAGAATTCTAGATATGGAGGAAAATGCAATTGGAAGAGTTGCAAGATTTCAAGAAAATCCTAAAGAAACACATCTAGCAGCAACAAAAATGCTATTCAAATATTTGAAGGGAACACCAGACTATACTTTATGGTATGACAGATCCAATGATTTTATATTATGTACATATATTGACATTGATTGGGCGGAGAATGTTGATGATAGGAAGAGCACAAGTGATAGTGCATTCTTTCTAGGAGGAAAATTGGTTTCTTGGCTAAGTAAGAAACAATATTATTTTTCACAATCCACAACAAAAGTGGAATATGTTGCAACACCAAAGAACTATAATCAAATTATATGGATGAAGAAAATGTTGAAGGATATTGGTATTGAATTTTGAGAACCTATAATTATTCATTCTAATAACACAAATACTGTAAGTATGTCAAAGAATTTGATTTTACATTCAAAGACTAGATACATTGCTATTAAGTACAACATTTTGAGAGGAAAAGTTGCAGAAAAAGAGATTAAATTGAAATATGTAAGGATAAAGGAAAAAATAACAAATATCTCTACTAAACCATTGACTAAGGACACCTTTGAGTATCTTATAGGTATGCTTGGAGTGATGTCCCCACCCATTTCAGAATAATTGATGCAAAATTGTATCAATCCAATACAATTAGAGGCACTACTCATACATCTCAACATGATGCTTGGTGCTACTCTTATGGGGGAGTGTTCGCATAGAATAGAGTTAACTAATGCAGGTATTTTGGATTGATGCTTTGACATATTGACACCTTTTCCACTGATGTCAAAGGGGGAGAAGAGTGACAATGAAAAACCTTATCAGAATATGATTAAATATTAATGTCAAAGGAGAGGAGATAACTTAAATAGAGATAACAAAAGGATTGATATTAGAGCATGTATAATGTTTGTCAAAAGAATAGTCTTGACAATTGAGTGTCAACACACTTAACCATTTTCACTATACATGTCGAGTACACAATGTATGCCGAGCCATATTTTCAATAGGTTCTGAGAAACAACTGGTGTTGAGCAAGTCAAAACATAGTATGTGCCGAGTGATCGAAGAAATGTTCATGTGTCGAGTGATCCAAGAAATGTTCATATGTCAAGTAATCCAAGAAATGTTTAGATGCCGAGCAATACAGAACATACATGTGTCAAGCAATACAGTGTTTAACAAGTGCCGAGAAAACCAACAAAGTAATAGGTGCCGAGCAAGTCAAAAAGTAATAGATGTTAAGCAATCCAAGAATTAGTTCATGTCAAGCATCAGTAATGTAATGAGTGCCGAGTAACACAAGATTAGCATATATAAGAGTTTTTGCTTTCACAAACTAAGATATAAACCATTTTTGGAGCCGGCCTAGAGAAATTTTGAAGGAGAAAAAGGATAAGGATGAATAATTTACATTCCCTATGCAATCTGCATGCAACCAATTAGAAAAATGGAGAAGGCATGCAACCAATGAGAAAAATGCAAGGTTTGAGTGGGAATTTGAGATTCAATATGGATCATAGATCCATACCTAACCCTAAGTCTTCGCATTCTTTAAAAGGAGGTCGAATGCACCATTGCATGTGTGGCTGAAAAAAGTGTAAGGAGAAATTATAACAAAATTTTAGTGAGAAGAATGAAAGACTTAGTGGAGAAGAGCAGCAATTTTGTATCAAGTTGATCAGAATGGTACAAGAGACAAAAAACACATATAGAGATTAGATCAAGCAAAGATTAGAATGAGAAGAGTAGATCAAGTACCTGAATCTAGAAATTTGAGATTGCATTCAATCAAGTCAAATGTTCTAATACTCTCTCACAATTGTATTAGAGGTTCAAATCCTATGTTGATAGGTTAGCTTAATAGCTAGGTAGGAGAACCTTTGGAGAAGGTCTTGAAAATCCTATGTATTAGGTGGGTTTGACAACCTATTGTAAATCCTTTAACAGGGTGACACTTCATGTAAGTGTTTGTAAATCTTTTAACCAGGTCACTATTGACATAGTGTAAAGCCTTTAATAGGGCAGGCCTTTCACAAGGCAGACCATCAAAAGTGCTTGAACATTGATTACTACAGTGATTTTTGTGGGTGTCATCCCCACACTAGTTTTACCTTCTTATTCCTAGAGGGTTTTTGTGTTACCAAATCTTTGTGTTATGTATTGATGCATGCTTTCATTTTATGCTTGCTTATATGTTTACATGCATATGCATTGCTTTCATTTATGTGTTAATAAGGGTTTGAAAGGATAAAAATTGATTACTTCTGATTCACCCCCCCTCTCAAAAGTACTCTTCCCATTTTGAACATTCCAACAATTGGTATCAAAGCAAGGTTCTCACAAGGAGAAGCCTAACATCTTGGAGAAAAAGGTCAGAAGATGGAAGTCTTCAAACTTGGGAAGATCATTGACAATCAGGTGGTTGTTGTACAACTAGCTTTACACAAATTAGAGGAAGTCAGGGAGGAACTGAGAAAATCCTTGAAAAGAAGGAAGGAGATAGCCATAGCTGAAAATGACATACACTACAAGGAGATTGACACCACACACATGTTTTTCAATGGAGATTCCAAGGAATTTGATGCAGCAATAGCAAAATTAATGGAGAAAAATAGGGCTCAAGCAGAAGAGATAAGATCTCTTAAGATGGAACAAGAATCACAAGCCATGATGCTTTGTGAAGTGACTGAACAAAAGAAAAGAGCTATTGAAGACAAGGCCATGATAGAAGATGAAAAGAGAAATCTCATCAATAGGTTGGAAGAGAAGACAATTGAATTTCAAAATATCTCAAACATGTAGTTGGAAACCTTAAGCCAGATGATGAATGTTCATCATTAGCTAAACATGAAAGACATTGAGATCTTCACCTTGAAGATGCAGAATGAATAATTGTAGAATGAATTGAAGAGAGAAAAGGAAATAGTAGAAAATTACAACAAACCAAATGAGGCCATCAAGTACTTTGAGCAATTGCTGAAATCACCAAGGGCTAGTAATGATACTTCAGGACTTGGCTACATCAGCACTAAACAAGGAGAATCATCCAAGGTTGCAAATGAAAGAAGCAACAAAGGTAAGAACACTAAACCTACTTTTAATTTATGTGGTAAAAGGGGACATAACTCTAATGTGTGTAGAAGCAAGAATAGTCATCAGCATGATAAGCCTACAAATGCAAACTTTTGTCACAAGTGCAAGAAGCAAGGACATTCAACACAAGATTGCAGAACCAAGATCATGAGGAAACCAAGATTTGAGGGTCACTGCTACAACTGTAAAAATTATGGACATAGAGCATTTGAATGTAGATCAAAGCCTATGTGGACACCTAATTAGCTTGCAAGAGGAATCAGTCATGCACATCACTACAATTGGGATTACAATACTAAGTATAGCTGTCACTATTGTCAAAAGTATGGACACATTCCTAAAAATTGCATAAGGACACATTTCAAGGGAAGTTATAGCAAATGGCTAAACCAAACTACATGTTTTATTTTCTTGAAGACCGGTCATATTAGTAGAAATTGTCCTACAAAGTCAAAAGCACCAAAAACTAAAGTCAATAAAGGAAAAGAGAAGATTGATGTTGAACAAATAAGAGGACAAATGAACAATACATGGAAGAAGAAAGGTGAATGCAGCATGTCAAATAGAGAGATCACTCCACCCAAGAGGTCAAGTGATCACACCTCATCCAATTAAGCACAAGATAGATACATGAGGCTGATACATATAAAGATGTATCATACATCAGCCTAAGAAAACATAGAAGTACTAAAAAGAAGAAATATGCATGAGGAAAGATGCCAAGTTGAAAGTTAGAAGATGATGTCGAGCTATCTTTGGTTGCTGAGTAAAATTCTAGTATATGTCGAGTTGAACAGACTATGTTGAGTAAGACATGTTAGTAGCTGTTGAGTAGATGAACTTCAGTGGAAGCCAAGTTGATAAAATATGTGGAAGTCGAGTGTACAAATGTAATAAAAAATGCAACAAATGCTAGGTTTTTTAACCTAATAAAGTTGAAAATTATTCATTTTTGAATCATTCGAACACAAAGTCAAGCAGAGTGAAGAGGTGATTCTACAGCAATCAAACAACGATTTGCAGCAATTTCAATAGCGATTCAACTCAATTTCATCGAATCACAAGTATTTTATTCAAGTGCTGAGCTACGCAGAGTTTGAAAGCTTATTCAATTTTAAACCTTATTTTGGTAAACAATGGCATCTAGGTCAAAAACCACTAAAGAGAAGGAAATTCATGAAATTCAACTAGTCAGTAATGAAGTCAAACAGCCAGATTTTAGACCCATTCCTGAAGTCACTTATAAAAATGATCCCACTGGTGCCCTATCCATAATTCTTGATAAAGTTATCATGGTTCAAGACATTTGAAAATGTTATAATTGTAAAGTTGGAGCCATAGGAGATTTGGAGATTTTTAAGGCATTTGATAAATTGTGTGAAAATGGAAAACTTAAAGAAGAATTCTCCATAGTTGAGAAGAAGGGTCTGACCAAAACCCTAGTTTTCCCTATTATTTTCAAAATAGAATGGATATGCATAGTGTTGAACAAAACCCATGATCAAGCCTTTTGGTTAGAGACAAGGCCAGTGAAATTTACAAAGAAAATTGTCCATAGGGTTACTGGTATTCCAACCCTAGGTTGGCCAAAGACCTTGAGAAGTGACAAAAAGGAAGCTATAGAGAAGAATATTGGTACAAAATGGAATAATAGGGGAATGACAATAGACACCATCACATAACCCCTACTAAATTTTGTTGTGAGAGTCATATCTCACAAATTCTACCAGTCAAGGAGACTAATTAGTGTACCATGTATAGCAGTGGATGTTGCCTATAAATTAGTGAAGAAAAATCATACATATGATCTTGTAGAGCTCATGTTATAGCAAATCAATGAGAATTTGGGAGCTATAAGGAAATCCAAGGGAGCTAAATGTAAATTTGGCTTAGTTTTGGTCTGTATGTTTTTCTATATCATGAAAGAATTCCCTTCAATAGGCAAGGTGAAATGGGATTAGAATAAGACTATTTTTGAGAAAATAAATGGATTCATTGAGCAGATGGGTGAAAATTTTGATGTCCAAATGACTAGCTACTTTGAGGACTTCAAGAACTCCATGAAATAGAGAATGGGGATACCAGTTTCACTGATTGAGTAGCATGTAAAGGATATTTTTTTTCTTTTCAACATTGATTACACTTATATACAAGTAGTCATACCTAGAGTGAGATGGCTTAGGCCACTAGATTATGAACTTGATGTTGATCAAGCCTCGGCAGCAATAACAACTTTACTTGCAGAGGAAATTGACAAGATTGCGAAACACTTTCGAACCTATGATATTATCAAATCAAGGGTGATGATAGATCTCAAGACAGCCACAGTAGTGAAAAAGAAGGACAAATTGATGAAGAAGATCAAGAAGAAATTTGGTGTTGAAGAAGCAGGGATAGCAGAGGAAGAGGAAGCGGATGAAGAAGAGGATGAAAATGAAAATGAAGAAGATGAGCCTCTACAACTGACACAAGGTCTAGGTGAGGACAAGGAGGAAGGTGTTGAGGAAGAAGAAGCTGAGGAAGCACCTATCAAATCTAAAGTCACCAAGAGGAAGGCTAAAAATCCACCTGCTCCTCAACCCAAAGCAAAGAAAATGGCAAAACCTTCACCAAAGAAGCCTATTACCAGAGCTACCACCAGAGCTACAACACAAAAGGCTAAACAAGAGGTAGAAAAGAAGAAGCAAACTACCAAGAAGACTGAGGAGGAGCCAAGAAAGAGAAGAAAATATGTAGCTCAACCTGAAACAGATGAAAAAAAGATAGAAACAAATGATAACAGTCAGTTTAAAGTGGTGAATCGCCCACCAAAGTCTTCAATTGATAAATTGTGTACAAAGATTAGACATGATGACTTGAAAGATTTGAAGAATTTAGATTTTAATAAGTTCACAAAGGAAGAGCAAAATAAAATAGAGGAATCTATTTATGCTATGAAGGTTGAGTACAAACACACACCTCTAGAGCTAGATGGCTCAATACCCAAGGAATTGTACAAAATTGTTGAATACAAATGGCATTTCTATATGCAAATGGAAAAGGAAATAAGGGAGTCTACTTTAGCTAGATTGATGCCTAACTTGACTAAGGGTCAAATAACTAATGTATTCAAGAGGCACAATAGTAGATTTACTCCTAAGTATAGAGCATTTTATATTTTGCAAAATAAAATTGAAGATGTAGTAAGCAAATCCACAAGATTGTGGAAAATATTATACAAGAAAATTGATGATGTGTTTGATGAAGAATACAAGGTAGAAGCAAGTGCCAAGAAAAAGGAAATGAAAGAAATAGGGAAGAAGAAGGAAGATAAGAAGGAAGAAGAGAAGAAAGTAGAAGAAGAGAAGAAAGTAGAGGAGGAAAAGAAAGATGAAGAGGAGAATAAAGAGGAGAAAAAGGAAGAAAAGGGTACAAATGAGAAGCAAGAACAAAGTGTGCAAAACACACAACTGCCACCTCCTAGCCCTCCTCATGCCACCATCACACCTAAAAAAATTATCAAGATTAAGGATTTTATTGACACTTCTGGTCAAAACATCAATCCATTAACTACAGAGGATCTAGCAAAGATCCTTGACCAATCAACACAAGTAGCTAGATTATGTTCAAGCCCAATACTGGTCAATTTTGATGAGTTGCAAAAGGCAGTAGTAAAATCAAAGGAAGTCAAGGTGCAAACACAATAACCACCTTTAACCACTCAAACTACTGGAATCATATTCCTTCCTCCTCCATCTCCACCAAGAACAATAACAGATGCACTTCAACTGTCGAGTGTAGTAGCAGGTGAAGATAAAGAAAAAATAGAACAGCCAGCAAGCACACCCCCAGCCATTGATAGTGAAAAGGAGAAGCAAGCTGAAGAGAAGGAAGAGACAAGAGATGAGGAGCAATCTGCAATACAAACTATAGTTGAATTACCAAAAATAGGTACTCCCACTCAAACTCTTCAGAAGTCAAGCATTGCAAGTTAGAACACTAGGCTTGAGCTCAACAAAAGTAGCTAGGAAACTTTAGTATGGAATTCCTGAGCTTGATGAGGAAATCACAATACCCTACTATGAATCTCTCACTCTCACTGAGGAGAAAATTAATGAAATATAGAATACACTGGATAGAAGAAGAAGACAAGAGGTATTGAGAAAAGAATATAAGTATAGGAAAGCACTAAATGAGATAAAGGACATCTTTATGGATGCCTTCAACTTGCAGACACTTGATGAGTCAAGGCCAATAGTAGAGCAACTATTTGATATAGTTGATCAGGTGACTAATGAAGACCAAGATACAAATGCAAAATTAATGGAATGGTAAGAAAGGAAGTTTCAAGGAAAGGTAAATGAGAAAATATCTGGTGATATAGCACTATCAAAAGTTGAGCTGGCTAAGAAGTTAGATAAAGTCAAAATTGTACTTGGGAATATATTCTCCCTATAAAACAAGTTGTGTGATTTTTCCAACTTCACACAAGAGACTAGCCAGAAAATAATGAGCTTGGAGAGAAATCTAAAGATTTCTAGTATGCAACTCCCAACCAATCCAACTCAAAGTGAGAAGCATTTTACTCAAATGCTTCACACTCAAAGAGAATTAGTTGTATTAACAGAAGAGGAGGCAAATATAAAAGCTAAGTTGATGCAAATTCAGTCCTCTATAACCCCTCACTTGGAGGTACTTCATAAAGAGAAAATGTATCCAGAAATAGTCCTCAAGAAAGATTCAAGTCTTTCTACCTCAAATGGACTTATACATCTAGCAGTAGAGGTTGCCATCTAGCATAATTCATTGGACATTGCACTAGCAAACTGGGATGCATCTCTGAAGATACTCCTAGAGGTAAATAGCACATTTTTAGCTAAGCTTGGTATTACTCCATAGAAACCTTAGACATTAGTGTCAAAAAAGGGGGAGATAAAGTAAGGGGGAGATATGTATAAGCAAATTTTTAATCATTTTTTATTACATTCTTTCATTTTGAGAATAAAGTGGAAAGTTTGTAAATAGCCAAAAAGGGAGATGTCAAGTAATAAAGCAAAAAGAGGGAGATGCAAAATTTGCAACTTCATATAGATTAGATATAGCACACAGGCTCAGAATGCAGAAATAAGATAAAGCACAGAGAGAATCAGGCACTTAAGCACAGAATTTCAGTCTCAAGAATGGACTAGGCATAATCAACTCAAGGGGAGTCATAAGGTATATTGTTACTTACAATATTTTTGAAATTTTGCATGAATGCCAAGCGAATAAAGGGTGTACTAAATAAGATTAAGCTCATAAAAGCTTAGTTAAGTGTTTTTGACACTCATGTCAAAGGGGGAGATTGTTGGTCAAAAGAATAGTCTTGACAATTGAGTGTCAACACACTTAACCATTTTCACTATACATGTCGAGTATACAATGTATGCCAAGCCAGATTTTGAATAGGTGTCAAGCCACAGTTGGTGCTAAGAAAGTCAAAACGTAGTATGTGCTGGGTGATCCAAGAAATTTTCATGTGCCGAGTGAGCCAAGAAATGTTCATGTGCTAAGTGATCCAGGAAATGTTCAGATGCTGAGCAATATAGAACATACATGTGTCAAGCAATACAGTGTTTAACAGGTGTCGAGAAAACCAAGAAAGTAACAAGTGCCAAGCAAGTCAGAAAGTAATAGATGTTGAGAAATCTAGGAATTAGTTCATGTCGAGCATCAGTAATGTAATGAGTGCCAAGTAACACAGGATCAGCATAAGAGTTTGTGCTTTCACAAACTAAGATATAAACCATTTTTGGAGCTGACTTAGAGAAATTGTGAAGGAGAAAAAGGATAAGGACGAATCATTTACATTCCCTATGCAATCTACATGCAACCAATTAGACAAATGGAGAAGGCATGCAACCAATGAGAAAAATGCAAGGTTTGAGTGGGAATTTGAGATTCAACATGGATCATAGATCCATACCTAACCCTAAGTCTTTGCATTCTTTAAAAGGAGGTCGAATGCACCATTGCATGTGTGGCTGAAAAAAGTGTAAGGAGAAATTATAGAAAAATTTCAGCGAGAAGAAGGAAAGACTTAGTGGAGCAAAGCAACAATTTCATATCAAGTTGATCAGAACAATACAAGAGATAAGGAACACATATAGAGATCAGATCAAGCAAGGATCATAACAAGAAGAGCAGATCAAATACCTGAATCCAGCAATTTGAGATTGCATTCAATTAGGTCAAATTTTCTAATACTCTCTTAGAATTGTATTAGAGGTTGAAATCCTATGTTGATAGGTTAGCTTAATAGCTAGGTAGGAGAACCTTTGGAGAAGGTCTTGAAAATCCTATGTATTAGGTGGGTTTGACAACCTATTGTAAATCCTTTAACAAGGTGACACTTCATGTAAGTGTTTTTAAATCCTTTAACCATGTCACTATTGACATAGTGTAAAGCCTTTAACAAGGCAGGCCTTTCACAAGGCAGACCATCAGAAGTGGTTGAACATTGATTGCTGTAGTGATTTTTGTGGGTGTCATTGCTACCCCAGTTTTACCTTTTTATTCCTAAAGAGTTTCTAGGTTACCATATCTTTGTGTTATGTGTTGATGCATGCTTTCATTTCATGTTTTCTTATATGTTTACATGCATATACATTGCTTTCAGTTATGTGTTAATAAGGGAATGAAAGGATAAAAATTGGTTACTTTTGATTCACACCCCCCCCCCCCCTCAGAAGTACTCTTCGTATTTTTAACATTCCAACATATAAGACTGTATATGTTGAGGATATTTAGAAAATTGTATTCCGATAATTGTTGGGAAAGTTGTATATGTTGAAGACATTCAAAAAAATATTTTCGATTAATGGTTTTCATTATATGTTGTCATCAATGTCAAAGGGGGAGATTGTTAGGATTACATGTTAATGTTGTAACTTCAGTCAGATAAATCAACTTGAAGTAAATCATCATTTAGAAAATACTCTTATATCTACTTATATTATAATATATAATATAACATAATAATATATAATATATATATAGCTATATAAATTTCATTTTTAATATATTATTTAATGATGATTAACCATAGAGAGTTGTCTCTTTATGAGACATATATTCTCTCATATTTATAATTCATCTAGATCTGCATTTGGAATGATGACAATGTTATTACATTTGTAGAAGCAATCCTTGTTACTTAACATGGTATTAGAGCAAAGCTACAAATGTAAGTAGAATATACCAGTCGAGGAGAAACAAAAGATCAAAACTAGAAATCATTGCTCAAATATGAAATAAACAACACGAGCATGGAATTTATCACTTGAGGGGATGTTAGCAGTGAACAAGATTAAGAAAAATATGGAATCAACATATAAAGTTGGTAACATATTCTTAGTGGCAGAATCAAACAAGAGTTCATGTAAACGAGGGTATTCATAACTAAAAATTAATAAGATATTTCTGGAGGAAAATGAATGACACATTACATTCAATGTTTATAAGATTTAGATCACTGCACATCATTGTCAGAAACAACTGGTTGGAAAGTCAAAATACTTGTCAATCAAACTGTAGGACATGTTCCTTATAAACACAAATAATTGTAATCACAACTGATAGTAATTTTCGTACCATGAAAAAATTGCTATTACAAAAAATAAAAATCACAAACATCTACAATTGTGTTTATAATATACATAACAACATGGGATCACAATTTAGTAATCTCCAAATATAAGAAAAAATAGCGATTGGAATTATGGATGGGTACAATGAGCACATTCAAAAATAACATCCAATCAATGATAAGGAGATTCACTCCTAAATTGATATCTTTACCAACCATTCATTATCGTCGATGATTAAATATGTATATCACATATCAATCAAATTTTGACAAAGACATGTTTGAAGAGGGTATAGATTATGTAGTACTGACTAGAGCATGAAGATAATGTTCAATAAAAATATATTAACATAAAGAGTTGACTCTTGTCATCCAACGATGGTAAGAAAAGGACATAATTCCATAAGAAAGGGAAAAGAAGGATAAACCAAGGAAGGGCTTGAAAAGAAGTGAGTACAATATTATGCAATGATCAAGAAAAGAGGAATAAACAACTATTGGTGTAAATAATTATTTATTATTTACACTTACTTAAGTTTACTTAGGTTAATGCATTATTTTAATATTTATTTATTGGTCACCTAGGAGTATGTGCACTCTTGTGAGTTGTCATGTTGACAACATAGGAGTTCACACCTCTTTTATGCAAATGGTGTCTACAACATAGGAGTTAGCACACTAATTAAGCACATGGTGTCTACAACATCTCCACTTGAGATAAACCTTATCATTATTATCCTCTCATCTAGAATGATGGATAATACATGTTTTAGTTGTCATGCATATCTTATCTCCTGGCTCTTTCTAGAGACATTTTAGATGCTTCTTGAGAGGCCTTTATATACAGGCACTCCTAGTGTGTACAGTCATCACATACAATACAAAGCAATGTATGAGTACATACTCTGATATATTGATCATACTCTTTTTGGTCTAAAGTTGTGCTTGTGTTTGAGTTCTTCGATCTTGGGTGAATTCTCCCTAAGACAAATTCTTACATGGTATTAGAGCTTGGAGAATTTCTCTTCAAATAGTCATTGAGATGATTGTTGCTTTAGCACCTCGACCTGAGTCTAGAGTACTGTAGAAATTGGGAGCATCTAGATCTAGATCTAACCTCGTCATTACGTCCAGAATGTTGATTCGGTGGAAATCGGCTATAAAGTTTCCTACCCTAGGTCAAAGTCAATTGTGAGACAAAAAAATTTGCAAATCGGCACCCGAAGGCCCTGATTTGCAAAATTTGGTATGATCATTTCAAATCTGTACATTTAATTTTCATATCTACATTTTTTCTCATCTGCATGTCTACAGTTTTTCAAATTTGCATTATTTTTCGAGAAAAAAAATTCGTCATCAAGCTAGTAGGAGAGATTTTTGAAGGTGAAGATTGAAGCTTGCTAGTGCAAATTAGATATTTGCATCACATTCAGAAGGTCAAAATACCCCCAAATCAGATTTTGTTTCATCCAAATCAGACATCTGAGGCAAAATCTAGAGTCATTTCATTTTTGGAGGCGCAACAGTGGCGATTCAGGAAAAATAATTACAACAACAATTTTCAAACAGCAATATCTCCCTCATACGGACTCCTTTTTGCAAGCAATTTTTTGTTTTGGGGTAAAATTTCATGATCTACACATTGGTGCAGGTGGTTTGAGATCTTTGTTCCTGAATTTTTCTGCAACTTGCAAATCTCAATTTTTGCCACTTCAAATGCTTAGTATGGGTTCATCTAGATACATAATCAGGTTCTATTTTTTTTTAAAGTGCATATTTTTTGTCTACTTTCTAGATTTGGAATCAGATTATAGGTTTTGTGGATAAAAATACTACTTTCAAAAATAGGCCCTAAATTGGCATGTGGCCATCACACTAAGTGCCAAATCATATATTAGGGGGGGGTTCTTTCATTTTTCTTGCATCTTTGGGGGTTACATTGATTCGTCCATCATGGAAGAGGAAGTTTTAATTATCTTGACACTAGACAACTATCATGAATGGAGTTAATTGGCTATCAAATATCTCAGTCAACACAATGCACTACCATATGCAAGAGGACTTACATATGATATTCAGACTTTTTTCTTCATTAGTAGTGTTCTATTTCTACATACAAACATGGAGGTTTTGGATTCACTTATTAACCTTAAGGAAACTAATCCATACGTTCATTGGATTCAACTTTGGGAGATGTATGGAGATCAACACATTCCTTCATTCCCAAAAGATCTTATACCTCTAGTTGTAGTTGCATCCTCTCTAGATGAGATCACTCCTCCAGATGCTCCTATTGCTTCTATTGATCATATCTCAGCCATAGATGCTTCAGATTTAGTGCAGCAGGACCTTTCATGCCTTCCTACTTAACCTTCATGCAACAACTTCCTTCCAAATATTGTAAGTTTGTTCATGGAATCTCACATTGAATATGTGGGAGACATCCTCGATGATATTTGTCTTCTCTTTGAGGTGAATTCTTCATCTATTTCTATAGTGACCGATTCATGTACTTCAACACAGCAAGGTACACTTTGTCTTCTAGTTCCAGCCTTAGGTGATGACTTATTGGCAAACATTTCAAGTTTGTTTGTAGAGTCACACATAACAAACTTGGGAGACTTCTTTGATGATATACAACTTCTCTTTGATGAGGATGATCATTCTACAATTTTTGTGAGGGCTCACTGTGACCCTCATGTCCATTCTCTACATGATCAATCTTTATAGGTTGACATAATTGTGGATCCTTATGTGCAGCAATTGTTGGAGGTCTCTCTATCATTTGAGGAGATTGTTGGTTCTTTGAAATAGGTTCTACAACAATCATTGCTAGATATGTACTTCTTCTTAGTAGTTTTCGAAGGAGCCACCATCAGTATCAACACAAGGACACTAAAACAAGTTTCAGAGACACCTTTCATCATCGTGATTATTTCCACACATAGTGGAAGCATCTCACCAGTACCTCTGCCATTGTTTTTTCCAAAGGGAAGGAACATCATTCAATGGTCATGGATCAGCTTCTACATTGGAGCATTTCTCATTGATTGGCACACTACCTTTGGGGGGGGACTACCTCATCTCCTTCTTCTCCTTTTTGGGGGGGGCCTTCTTCCTCTTAGGGGGTTTTTTCCTTCTCCCATTTCTCTTTTGTATATACTGGATGTATGTCATAATGAGGGTGGGGGTTCTTAATTACTCCATCCATCTATGCATCCCTTTTCTTCTCTCTTTTTTTGGGGGACAATTTTTCCCACGAGGTTTTCCCTCTTTCTTCACTTTATGAGAGATTTCATTTGCATTATGCACATGGGTACCTAACATGGCCTCATAGCTGGGACCCGTTATGCATTTCATCCTAATTTTCATAAGCTTAAGGGCATTCCCCTAAGTTGCACTTAAGGCGAGGTGTTGGTGTAAATAATTATTTAATATTTACACTTACTTAAGTTTACTTAGGTTAATGCATTATTTTAATATTTATTTATTAGTCACCTAGGAGTATGTGCACTCTTGTGAGTTGTCATGTTGAAAACATAGGAGTTCGCACCTCTTTTATGCACATGGTGTGTACAACACAGGAGTTAGCACACTAATTAAGCACGTGGTGCCTACAACATCTCCACTTGAGATACACCTTGTCATTCTTATCCTCTCATCTAGAATGATGGATAAGACATGTCTTAGTTGTCATGCCTATCTTATCTCCTAGCTCTTTCTAGAGACTTCTAGGTGCTTCTTGAGAGGCATTTATGTACAGGCACTCCTAGTGTGTACAATCATCACATACAATACAAAGAAATGTATGAGGACATACTCTGATAAATTGATCATACTCTTGTTGTTCTACAGTTGTGCTTGTGTTCGAGTTCTTTGATCTTGGGTGAATTTTCCCTAAGACAAATTCTTACAACAAAACCACATTAATCCTTGCCACATTTATGAGCAAGTCCATGCATAAGTGTAATGGAAGGTGAAAAGACTAAATACAAAGGACATCATATTTTGAGAATCTTGTTGTAACAAAAGCTTGCACCCTTGTCCAAAGTCTTTACCAAAGGAAAACCTTGTGAAACACAACCAACATGAATAACACAAGGAAGAAGAGAATTCACTTATATATCAGTCACATGTCAAAAGAGATACAATCAAACAAATTGCAAACAACCACAAAACATTGAAGAGAGGCAAATATATCTTGCATAGTACATCAATAGCTGAAAGAGATAAGGAAAAATATCATGAATGGTTTAGAGGCAAAGGGAATTTACAATGTGCATGCCAAAAAAATTGAAGCAAAACATAGAAGAATCTTCCCTTCTAAAGATTAAAAAATGTTCTTTTATAGCTTAAGCATAACTCAAATACTTTCTACCCTAAGGTAGAACTCAACAACCATATTCAAGATGGCAGAGAGTAGTCACTGCAAATTTGGGAAAGATCTAATTATAGCATAGATCTAGACATAGGAAAATCACTTATTCACCAAACAAAGCCTTTGAGAAGATAGAAATGATGGCCATTAATCGTTCTAACTAACTAGATGGACCAACAGCTAGTGATTATAATGTCTTTCTTTATTTATTAGACATGGAGAATGATGAAAGTGGTTGCAAGAGATTGAGAAGATCGGATCTACCATCAAAGAAATGCTTCCTCTGTCATTAGTTTTCCAAACAAGTTGTGTCATTGATCAACTTTGATTCAACCTTCAAGCCTTGCCATATGGACCAATCATCTTTTATCATTCTACTACTCTACCAGCATTCAACCTTATGTTTCATTTTTGACTGTCCATGATCACAGCTTCACCACCACCTTTCTTTATTAATAGTTATTACTTGTGAAACCATGACCAACTATCTATCACTACTTCACAACCTTGTGAAATTGAGTTCTTGACATGCTCACACCATCACTATGACACGAGGTTCACTTCTTAACCTTGTGACCAAGAAAAACAAAGGAAATCACTTGATCACAACTCTAACCGTGATTCCTTCTTAACACACTACGATAGTGCGTTGGCCATAGATTTGAAAGATCTAACAGTGAAAAATGCATCTCTAAAGCACTGAAGGTTTTGCCCTTATCACATTGCCACAACTTAAACCATGGTCTATCAAATAAACCTCATGACTGAGAAAAAATGGCACAATCACCCTATCAAGATCCTGACCTTAGTTGAGCCAACTAACTCTACGACAATGCGAACATAATGTCATCTTACCTTCACCATTTGAACTCTAGTTAGCTCCCACTCTACTGTGATTGTGTGAACCAAAGGGTGATTCACATGATCACAACTACATATCATAAAAACACTGCATAGACTTAGGATAAAAGTAGATATAGCCAAAGTTAAATTAATTCATGAAACTATCTAATATTTGAAATTTGAAAACCCTAGGTGACCGTTGAGTGACCTTGTTGGTGTAAATAAGTATTTTACTACTTACACTTACTTAAGTTTACTTAGGTTAATGCATTATTATTAAATTATTTTGCATTATTTTTTATTAGTTTATTTAGGTGAGACACTTAAGAGTTTGTGTACTCTCATGAGTTATGCAACTCTAATTATGCACATGGTGTCTACAACACAGGAGTTCACATCATTCACTGAGTTGTCATGTTGACAACATAGTTATCCACACTCTTCATTTAGCACATGTTGTCTGCACCACTAATTTGTGTTCTACACCATTGTAGGCTTATGCTCATATCATCGTGCTTAATTATGTGCTTAATGGAGGATAACCCATATTTGGTGGACATGTGCCTGGTTGTATGACTTATCATGATGCTGAATTCTATGCATTCTAAAAGCTCTCTTGAGGCCTTTATATACAGACACTCCTAGTGTACTCTCAAACTGGCATATTGAATGAATATCATCATTCTGATCATACTCTATCTATTTTGTTCTATTGTGTGCTTGTGTTGAATTCTTTAGTTCTTGGGTGAATTCTGGCCTAAGCCAAATTCTTATACAGTATCAGAGCTCTAAGGGAGATTCTCTACACATAGCCATTCGAGACCATTCATGCTTCAACACCTCGACACGAATATGCAGGATTCACAAAAATTGGGAGCATCTAGAACTAGATCTGACCTCACTGTTGCATCTAGAGCATCGATTTGGTGAAGATCAACTATAAATTTGCCTATGTTGGGTGAAAGTTGATTGTGAGGCAAAAGAATTTTGCAAATTGGAACCCAGAGGCCCCGATTTACAATTTGGGTATGATCTAATTCGATCTAATTATTTGTATTTCAGATCTGCAATTAATTTATTCTCTACAAATTATTTTTCCATCTGGATATTTTAGAAAAAAATTCTAGTTTTTTAGGCAGAGAGAAAATTTTAGTCAAACTGGGCAATCACACCTCGGCTCGGCTCTATATTTTTGGTGTATATTCAAATTTATTAATTTGCAAGGTTTATTGAATAAATCTACGGCCCACACAATCCAAATTCTACCAAATTTTGGCACTAGCTCAAGCAAATTTGGTGGGTTATATCACCAGTGGCTAGGCTAAACTCCACTGAAAAGAGCCTCACAAAATTTGGGTTGAGCTGCACATAGACTGTTGATTCTTTTTTTATTTAACATTGGGTGGTGTTTAGTTTTATACAGCACATAATGTTGTTTCCCCACGCATGTGGGACTAACAAAAACATCCCAAGGACACCAACATATTCTGAAGGAGACTAACATATTTCAGTAACCTTAAACAATTTTTGCCAACATTTTTTTGCACGGCATCCATAAAAATTTGGCATGTCAAATATATTCCGATGAAGGTTGTTCAACGTCGGCCCCCGCAATCACAATCTCAGCCCCCAGATCTAGATCGGTGACTATTTAAAGACTCTAGTAGGGAACAGGATCCCAAGGAGAATATTTTGCTATCCCTATCAAGATTCCACCACCCATTTTGACTTTCTCACCTAAAAACTTTATATTCGATGGATATTTTGCCCAGTGGTTTACCTACATAGCATTTGGAATATTTTGGCACTTTCACGTCATCCCATACACATGGCATCTCATGCAAACATCCCAATCATGCTACATCTACAGTCCAGTCAAATTATGTATGCTAGATGTTGCCACATCATCATACATATTTTTTCCATGTCACCCATCTGTACAATTTTGTATGGCTGATATCATCGTTGATGTCATCATAGGCCATAGCGACACTGACATCATCAATTCACTAATCTTAAAATTGATAGTCATCTGACCATCATACCAAGAAAAATTAGAGCTACTTTGGTGGGCGTATGACTGTTAAATTTTACCTCGTCATTCGTTGATGGAACCCCGCTCTAGATTGATTTTGGTTTTTGCAATCTGACTTCGAGAGACCATAACTCAAACATTCGGACTCCAAATCAGGTGCAATTTTTTTTGAAATTGGGTAGAAATTTCTAAAGTTTTCAGTGGTATAGCTATTTTTTGGTTTTGGTGCAAGGATTGTTTAGAAATTGCATTTTTTGGTGACTCTACCTGCATAATCCTACATTTTGCAACTTCAAATGCTCCGTACGGGCACATCTAGAGTTGAAAACAGATTCTATTTTTTTTTTAAGTGTTTTATTTTTCATCTACTTTCCATATCCTTAGTCAAATTGTAGTGTTGTGTGGACAAAAGTGTCACTTTCAGCAATAGGGCCTCTCTTTGCTTTGTAATGCTTCAGAATTGTAGCACATAGTAAAGTTCCAAATTTGTAATCCATAAAGAGGTTGTAACAATAAAAATCAAAAGTCCATGAAGGAAAAAATTGGCAAGTGGCCCATTGTAATCACATTACTGATAAAGTGCCCAAAGCATCTTCTTTTTTTTTGGGGAAGGGGGGTTGGGAATTTCTTGATTTAGTGAAAAGGGGGGGTGTTCTTGGTGTTGTGTTATCTTTTTTTTGCACTTTTCTTTCATTTTCTACATTATGGGAAACTTTAAGTTTCCTAAATTAACTCCTCATAACTATGCTACCTGGTCAATCAAAATGTGGTATCACTTAATGCATAATGGAGTTTCACAATATGTAGATGGTACTCTTCCTAAACCAATTGGTGATAAGGTATTAGAAAGTAATATTTTAGCTTGGGTAGAAATGGATAGGAAATCCCTAGGTGATATATGTTTGGGGGTAGATAATAAGATCATGTATCAAATCAAGAAGTGTTCTACATCCAAGAAAGCTTGGGATACCCTCGAAAACCTTTACAGTAAAGTGTCTAAAGAGGATGTGTTCAAAATTGAGGATGAGCTTGTCTCCTTAGATCCTAAGTCATATGATTTCATATAGGATTTCATCATCAAGGTGAATGGACTAAGGACAAAGCATACTGATTGTGGGAGTTCTATCAAAGATGATAGACTAATCTATCTCATACATAACAAGTTTTCATTGGAATATTCCACATTTTTATCTTCTTTTAACACCTCAAAGACTACCTTAGGGTCTATCTACAAGAAAGTCACTTTTTATGAATATGCTAAACTGTTGGATGATGAAGAAAAGAAGTTGAAATTAGCTGGGATTCTCAAATCACCTCAGTCTAAAGCATTGGTGGCCAACAATGAAGGTTCTCAAAATTTAGCTAGACAATCTTCAAACAAAGGAAAGGGTAAGAAGAAATGGAAGAAGGAAAAATCAGAGGATGTAGAAAAGACAACACCACAATCCAATCAACAAGGCAAGTCCTCAAATTCCAACAAGAAGGGATATAACAATAAGGAGAATAAGAAGTGTGCTTATTGCAAGAAATTAGGTCATGAAGAGCATGAGTGTTATCTCAAGAAGATTGATGAATTGACCAACATCATCAAGAAACATAATGTTCCATTGACTAATGCTTACAAGGAGAAAGGATCTTCTTCAGATTCAAAGGGCAAATGGAAAGCACTCATGGCTAGTTCAAACTCTTCAAAGGAATGGATATTTGACTTAGGTGCCTCATATCACATGGGTTCTTTAAAGGAGGATTTTTCTTCAATGAAGCAGTCCAAGGTATCACACATCTTCATGGGAGATGATAGAAAAATGGAAGTTCAAGGAAAAGGAAATGTGGAGATGGAAAATGGAGAGTTTCAAGATGTTCTCTATGTTCCAAACCTAAGTTCAAATCTCCTATCAATCTACCAAATCACTTACCTTGGAGATGGACATAGAGTTGAGTTCCTTCTAGACTCAATACAGGTGCACAGTCTTAAAGATGATTCCTTGGTTGTAGTGGGCAAAGTGAATCATAAAAAAAGGTTATACTCTTTCTCTCATTGTGTGCCCAAGTCTCCTCCAAAGGCCTTGTTATCACAATCAAATTCAAACATGCACATATGGCATGAGCGGTATGGTCATCTTGACTTTCGCTACCTTTAGCAATTTTGCACAAACCAATTGGTCAAAGGTATACCTCAAATAAACTTTTCTAAAGGTGAATGTTCAATAGATTCAGTGGATATGCATCTAGAAGGGAAGTTACAAAGAGGGAAGTCTTCAAGAGCACCAGGTGTTCTATAGATGGTTCACATGGTCTTAGCAGGTCCTTTTGCATTTAGACAGGGTTGCTACATACTTGCCTTCGTTTATGACTTTTCAAGGTTCACTTGGGTCTACTTTCTTCATAACAAGAGTGGAGTGTTGGACAAGTTTCTAGACTTCAAGAATCATGTAGAAAGGAAATCCAGAAAAGCCATCAAAGTACTCTGAATGGACAATGGAAGCATATATGTGAACAAAAGACTTAAGGACTTTTGAAAACTCGAGGGAATTGATCTTCAAAGTTTTCCAACATTCAATCTGCATAAGATAGATGTTGCAGAATTGAGGATCTGAACTCTTAATTCTATCGCAAGTTGCATGATTCATGCCAAGTCTCTCGATCCATCATTAGAAGTCAAAGCAATCTCCAGTGCCACTCACATTCTTATTCGTTCTCCTCATCTAGCCTTTGATGGAAAAACTCCTTTTGAGGCATGGTGTGGTAGAAAACTTATTGTGATACATTTCAGAGTCTTTGGTTGTCCTGCATGGGCAAAGATATCTTCCAGAGGATGCAAGGCACTATCATCTCAGCCTTGTACTTTCATTGGTTATGAAGACAATGTGAAGGCATACATACTTCTATATCCTGAGACACATCATATTTTTGTGGAGAAGGATGTATACTTTGAGAAAAATTCACCAAGTTTTTCCTCTACTCCTCTCAGCATATCATACAGTGTGGACACTGATAGTGACACTAGCGATAGTGTTTCAACAGATTCAAACACATGAATTTCTATCGACAGTTATAGTGAGAGGTCACTTTATTATTTTAGCCCACATGCATACATCGCCATAGTGAGAGGTCCAACACAATAGGGTACATCTAGTCTTCCAAATATAGGTTTAGTGATAGATTTGGGGGATAGTATTGATGGTCTACCTCTTCTTCTTGATGTAGAAGTACCTTCTTTAGTTGCCACAAGGGTTCCATCTAACTCTCTTGTTCATTATCTACATGATCGATCCTTACAAGTTGAAGTGATTGTGGATACTTATGATCAACAGTTGAAGTAGGGTTCTTCATCAGTTGTAGAGACAGATAGTTCTTTAGGATAGGTTCTTTAGTTAGTTGAGCAGGTTTTAGAGACATCACTTATCCATGGAATTATTTCCATGTATAGAAAAAGCATCACATTTGTACCTTTGGCCTTGTTTCTTCCTAAGGGGAGGAACACCATTTTGCAGTCTTGGATCAGCTTCTTTATCGGAGTAGTCACTGTTTAGCATTCTTCTTGGGGGAGTCCATTCTATCTCGCTTCCTCTTCTCATCATTCTCTTATGTATATACTAGATGTATGTCGTAATGGGGGGGTCTTGATTGCTTCATCCATCCATACATCATTTTATCTCTCTTTTTGGGGGAGAGTTTTTCCCATGAGGTTTTCCTTCTTTCTCCACTTTATGAGAGATTACATATCATTATGTACATGGATACCTAACATGGCCTAGTAGCCAGGACCCATCATGCACTTCATCCTAGATTTCATAAGCTTAAGGACATTCCCTTAAGTTGCACTTAAGGGAGGGGGGGGGGAGTGTTGGTGTAAATAAATATTTTACTATTTACACTTACTTAAGTTTACTTAGGTCAATGCATTATTTAATTATTTTGCATTATTTTATTAGTTTATTTAGGTAAGACACCTAGGAGTTTGTGTACTCTCATGAGTTACGCAACTTTAATTATGCACATGGCATCTACAGCACAGGAGTTCGCATCATTCACTAAGTTGTCATGTGGACAACATAGTTATCTACACTCCTCATTTAGCAAATGTTGTATAGACCACTGATTTGCATGGTACACCATTGTAGGCTTATCCTCACATCTACACACTTAATTCTGTGCTTAATGGAGGATAACCCATATCTAGTGGACATATGTCTGGTTGTATGACTTATCATGATGCTGACTTCTATGTATTCTAGAACCTCTCCTGAGGCCTTTATATATAGGCACTCCTAGTGTACTCTCAAGTTGGCATATTGAATGAATATCATCATTCTGATCATACTCTGTCTATTTTGGTCTACTATGTGCTTGTGTTGACTTCTTTAGTTCTTGGGTGAATTCTGGCCTAAGCCAAATTCTTACAGACCTATCATTTGAATTTTATTTTCTGGAGGGAGGGCCTTTTGGCTAACATTTCTGGTGACTCAAAGGGGATGTAAGCTTGCTATGTATGGACCAATAACCTATGCATCCATTGGGAAATAAAGTCAAAGAAAACACAAAGATCCACCCAGTAAAACCCTAAAATCATAGAAAATATGTCTAGTAAAACCTCAAAACTACTCTGTACAATCTTTGTAAGACCTCAAAACTTCTCTTTGCAACAACATGTGCTCATGCACTTCTTGGAAAATAGGAAAGAGCAGGAAGAAAACTAACTAACTATATACATGAGACATTCATTTCTATTAGAAACAAGGCTTGAGGTATATTATATTGATTGGAATAGGCAAGATCTCACCATTAGGCTTGCTTAATTGGAAAACATTAGCCTACTTGTAACTAATAATCACATAGGGACTGCTCCATAGTGCATCAAATTTTGAGTGCCTTCTTGGTTTTTCTCTATCTGTGTCCCACTTTAACACAAGATCACCCTCTTTGAAAATTCTAAACATAGCCTTTCTATCAAATCTCTTCTTCAAATATTGTTGGTTTGCTTCCAAGGTCTACATGGCATGGTGTCTTTTCTCCTCTAGCTCCATCAACTCTAGTATTCTTAAAGACATAACATCATTTTCAATTAGTTCCAATTGATGGGCTAATTTTAGGGATGGAAACTCCAATGAGATAGGAAGCCTTGCTTCTCTGCCATATAGTAGCATGAAAGGTGAGTTTCCAATAGCCCTTTTAGGTGTTATTTTGTTAGCTCAAAGGGTGGTTCTCAATTTCTAGTGCCAACACCTTTGATTATCTTCAATAGTCCTCTTAATGATTATGATTAGATTCTTATTGGAGGACTCAACTAAGCCATTACCTTGGAGGTAGTAATTGGAAGAAGTGCTTAGGTATATGTCATGATCTACTACCCATGCACAAATTTGAACTCCAATAAATGATTTTGCATTGTCTAAAATTATGGTGGAAGGGGCACCAAACCTTGTAACAAGTCCATCTAAGAATTCAACAATTGAATTCTTAGTAGCATCTTTTAATGCAATTGTCTTTTTCCACTTGGTAAAATAATCTATAGTAGCTAGAATCCATTTATGGCCAAAGCTAGAAGGAGGATTCATAGGACCTATGAAATCTAATCCCCACTGAGAAAAGGGTTGAACAACTTGGATAGGATGAAGTGGTAGGGCGACAAGCCTCTCCTTACCTAAAAAAAGGCACATTTTTCACACTTCCTAACATACTTATGGCAATCATGGAACAAGGATGGCCAATAGTAACCTACCCTCATTATCTTCATGGTAGTCATTCTTATTAAAAAGCGGCCACCATTAGGACCATCATGAAGCTCCTTAATCATTCTCTCTACTTGATCTGCATCAATACATCTTAGCAAGGCTCCATTGAAGTCCTTCCTAAAGAGAAAACCATCAGCTAGAGCATAAGGAATGGACTACAATCTGAATTATCTTCTTTTAGATTTATCCAATCCTTGAGAATATCCATTTCCTCCTAAGAAGGTCTTCATGTCATTTATCCAGCTCTTTGGATTCTCATCCCCTACTTCTTATTGATCTGTCAATACCAAGGCAACTTCTTCATCTAATTCTTGAGATGATATCATCTTCTTGTACAATCCTTTCCCTCTTACCAACTTGGTAATTTGGATGTCCACATCATACTTCATCACTTTGGTGATCCAACTTACCCTTTTCTCATTAGTATCCCTTTTCAAAAGGAAGTCTTTCACACTGGCATGAGGCACTAGCAAATGGATCTTATTGTGAGACAAAAGATGTCTAAATTTATTCAAAGCTCTTATGACTACAAGGGATTTCTTTTCCACATAGCTATAGTTATCTTCATACTCCTTCAGTCCTTCACTAAAGAAAGTAATAAGTTTTTCTTCATTCTTATCATTCAATTGATTCAAAACATCAGAAATACTTGACTCACCTCCTAAGGTGTAAAGGATGAAGTCTCTCTCAAAATTTGGATTGATGAGAGTAGGAGTTGAGGCTATGGCTACTTTGATTCCTTCAAAAATTGTTTTCCCTTCCTTGGTCAATGCAAAGACTATGTTCTTCTTGAGCATAGTTGTAAGAGGTTTCACCATGGTAGCTAAATTAGGAATGAATCTCCTCACAAAGTTTATTCTACTAAGAAAACTTTGTAGCCTTTTCTTGTAGTTAGGAAGAGAAAGAGCAAGTATTGCTTCCATTTTTTCTAGATCAATGGTTAGACCACCCTTGGATAAAATGTGTCCTAAAAAAATTTCTTGATTAGTGGAAAAGATACACTTGCTTGGATCAAAGATACTCCATACTCTCTACATCTTATGAATACTTGTCTGAGATGATTGAAATGATCTGCTACATTCTTTGAATACACCATCATATCATCAAGGTAGACCAACACAAACCTTTCAATCATGTTCTCGAAGGCCATCTCCATTGCCTTTTGAAATGTGGCAATTGCATTTGTTATTCCAAAAGGCATTTTACTATAGGCATAGGTGCCCCACTTTATTGTGAATGCAATCTTATATCTATCAGACTCTTTGACTAACACCTTACTGTAACTAGAGAATCTCTGTGAACCACTAACCTTAGAAAATATTTTTTCCATGGAAGGGAGGGGATGATGATCCTTGAGGGAGGCTTGGTTCAAATCCATAAAATCTAGACATAGTATGATTTCTCCACTCTTTTTCGTAATGGGACAAGGTTAGCTACCCATGATGAGTGCTTGATAGGGAAAATGATATTGGCCTCAATCAATTTGGATAACTCTTTTCTCATTAATGGCTCAATCTTGGGATTTGTTGGCCTCTATTTTTGCCTAATAGGTTTGACATTACCAAATAAATCTATGGTATGTTGAAACAAACTTGGATCAAAACCCTTTAAATCATCATATGTCCAAGTAAATACATTGTTAAATTATTGACATAGATGAAGAAAACTTTCTTTCTCAGTTTCAAAACATACCTTCCTCATGTTTAGAGTCCTTCCATCAGCAACTACAACTAGTATATGATCATCTTTGTTTGCAGCAAGGTTCATGCCTTTATCTCTTGCTTGGTCATCAAGATTGAAGGTGCTCTCTGAGGTAATGATACCCTTAGGAAATTGGTTAGAAATGAGATTGATGATCCGATCCCCAAACTAGTCATGTAGCCTTGATTGATTTCTATTTGAGAACTTTGCTTCATTCTGTAAGAAACTTACAATTTGTGCATCAGATTCAAAGACTCTCCAATTGACATTATTATCAGGGACAGCAGATCTAACCACCACTCTAATCTTCTACTTCTTTTCATCTTCTAAACTCCTTGGCACATCATAAGATGCACCCACCATTGCAAGTCTATCAGCATGCATATTCTCATTTCTAGGAATGCTTTGAATATTAAAAGCATTAAAACTTTCAAGAAAATCCCATACTCTATGTTTATAAGACTTGAGCAAACCATTCTTGGCGACATTTTGATTTCTCACCTGATTAACAATCAAATCACTATCTCCATATACACTTAAGGATTGAATTTCTTTTTTTGAGCAAGTAAGAGACCTTGGATCAATGCATCATACTCTACTATATTATTAGTACAACTAAATTGAAGCCTAAATGAGAAGTAGTACCTTTCTAGTGCAAGAGAATACAATAGCACACCAGCCCTTGATCTATTTTTATTCCTTTATCTATCAAAGTAAATGCTCCATATCCCATTTGTATCCTCTTTATGCTTCATAAGGTTCGGGACAAGAGCATCCTTTTCTGGTATACAATGAGTACCAAGGCCTGTCTCCAAGGTTTTTGATATAGGATCAAACTGTTATGCATTAGCCCATTCATCTAAGAGAAAATCAAGTATCTCTGTTAGGGAAGTGGTAGGCTCATTTACCATGTCATTTTCATCTATCTCCAAGATAGTACAATTCATATTGATGAGATTAGGAGTGTAGGGCTCAATATGATTGAGGGTTAAGGGATCTGTTTTGATTGAAGCTTTAGTTTCATATCTTGTTCTAAAAAACATGTATGACCAATTAGAGGATATGTAACCACCTATTTGGGTAGTGAAATCTCTTGAAAGGCAGATGACAAAATGTGGCTTAACTTTAGCATGTTAGAATCTGAAAAGATTAATAACCCAGAAAACTAGTGCAAAGAATAGATATCTAAACTATGAATGCAAATGATACAAAATCAAAATAGCAACACAAAGTTAGTCTCCAAGAGAGTAATGAAAATGCTAGAAGAAAAATAGCATTAAGAGGATGCAAAAATAAGAGATACAAATACAATCTAGATAGCATGCTTATATAGGCTAGGAAGAGGGAGGAGGTGGCAACACTGACCAATGAGGACCAACCATCTATCAAACTAAAGATAGCAAAGTATCATCCCAAGATAGCTAATGGATGCTCACATGTAGGAAGGTGGCACCTCACAACCATTCACCTCATAAGACATGCTTTATTAACCTAAGTGAGATTAATAAAAGTGTAGGAAAAACCTAGTAATATAGGGAAAAATAAATAACCCACTATGAAATTAAAAAAACTACACTAACATCCCCTCATAAGAAAAGCTTAGGTGGATGTTGAAATGGGTCTCAACAAGTCAAACCTGATGAGGTACCCATGTACATAAAATTCCTCCAAAAGAGAGAGAAAAGAGACCCCCAAATAAAATTAGGACTTTGAGTGAGAGGAAGAGCCCCCCCCCCCCCCCCAAAAGATGAAGCATCATGCACCCCCAGAAAAGCTCATAAATGAAGGAACTTGCTCTCGGTAAAGGGTTTGGTGAAGATATCAGCAACCTATTCGAAGGTTGGATAATAGAGAAGGTCGATGACATGATCATGGATGAGCTCCCGAATGTAGTGCATGTGGATCTTTATGTGTTTGGTTCATTGATGATGGACCGAATTCCATGAGATCTGAACGACACTCTAGTTGTCACAAAATATGATTGATGATCGTCTGATCTGGATGCCAAACTTAGTGAGAAGATGTTGAAGCCAAATGACCTCGGTGGCAGAACTCACAGCCCCCCAATACTCAACCTCGGTAGAAGATAGAGCAATAGAAAATTGCTTTTTTCTCGACCAACAAACAAGACCTAAACCAAGTGAGAAATTGTAACCTGAAGTAGACTTGCAATCCTGAGAATTACCTACCCAATCAGAATCTATGTATCCCACCAAATCAAGCTCAATACATGTTGCATAGTGAATCCCATAATTATGAGAACCCTGAATGTAGTGAAGGATCCGCTTGGCTGATTTTCAGTGCAGCTCATGAGGCTCCTACATGAATTGAGAGACCATGCTTATAGCATATGAGATGTCAGTTCTCATATGAGTTAGATAAATGAGACTCCCAACAAGCTGGTGATACAAGGTGTCATCAATAAGTGGAGAAGAACACTAAACCTCAAGTTTGACTCCAGAAAGAAAGGGAGTCAAAGTAGGCTTACAATTAGCCATATGAAACCTCAAGAGTAAATCTAGAGCATACTTGGACTATGTGTTGGTGATCCCAAAAGAAGACTGAAAGATCTCAATCCCAAGAAACTAATGCAACAAGCCCAAGTAAGTCATCAAAAAACTATCCTGAAGGGAAACTTTGACAACCTTAATGGTGGGTGAAGAACTTCGTGTGATCATCAAGTCATCAACATACAAAACCAAAAATAGGACTGAATCACCCTATTGAAGAATGTAGACATTAAGATTAGAATGGATCTGAGTGAACCCAACTGATAGAAGGAAGGAATTCATCTAGGCATACCAAGCTCGAGGAGCCTGTTTGAGGCCATAGAGAGACTTCTGAAGATGGCACACAAATGAAGAATCCTAAAGAAAACCCTATGGTTGCTCCATGTAGATCTCCTCATGAAGGTCACCATGAAGAAAAGCACTCTTCACATCCATCTGATGTACTTCCCAATGATTAGCTATAGCAATGGAAAGAACAAGTTGAATGGAATTCATTCAGGCAACTGGCACAAAATTTTTAGAGCAGTCAATCCCAAGAACCTAGGTGAATCCTTTAGCAACCAAGCAAGCCTTATGCTTGTCAACTGATCCATCTACTACAAATTTTGTCTGATAGATCCACTTAAATCAAAAAGAAAATTCTTCCCTTAGGAAGAGAGGTAGGATCCCAAGTGTGGTTCCTCATCAAGGAACTATACTCTTCCTACATAGTTGTATCACACTCAAGAATACTAGAAGCCTCATGAAAGGATTGTGGATCTGAGGCAGTAGCAATGAAGACATGTGGAGTATCCTAGAATTGTGAACAAGTTTTCCTGGTGTCTGATGGATCCCCAACCCAATCACCTACAGACTATAAGGTCTATCTAAGCCAAAGTGGATTGGAAGATGGAGAATTTGGAGGGGAATCATTAACTTTTGAATGATGACTAGTAGAGGAACGAGGTCAGTTCTCTAAATTACTCTCTACATTAGAAGTGGAGGTAGAAGACTGTTAGAGTAAATAATTTATTATTTATTATTTATTCTATTACTTAAGCTTACTTAGGTAAATGCATTTATTTAATATTTTGTATTTAATGTATGTAGCGGTTAGTTGATGACAACACGAGAGTTTGCTCCCTTCTAGCATGTTTCACCTTTTGTGGATGTGTGTTGAGTTGTCATCCTTATCTTCTACCACCTTCTAGCTTGTTCTACAAGCTTCCATGAGCTCTTTATAAGCGAGCTCCCTCATTGTATCACATATCATATCACATTATCACACATTGTGTATATTGTAAATACATTTTCATTGTGTTTGCATTCATGTGGTCTCTCATGTTCGTTTAGAGTTTTTCCCTTGCTCCATGCTCTTCCTCTCTTTGGCTTCTCTTTGACAAGTTCTCGCATGTAGGTGATCTTGGGCATCTTCGAAGTTGGCTTTCCTTAACTCCAACATGGTATCAGAGCCTTCCTGTTGCTGCTTGGTTGAAGAATTTTGAAGCCGTGATTTGAAGTCACAAACCCTAGTTTGTTTGTGCATTTTTTCTTCAAATCAGGGGATCAGAAATTTTTTGGAGCACATTGGGCCCAAACGGACATCACCATTGGATTCAGAACACTGTTTTCAGTCAAGATTCATATAAAACTTGTCGAATTTGGAGACAGAGCTCCGGGAGGCAAAAAAATTTACATCAAGAGCTTTCGTATGGACTATACGGACGATTTGCGCTTGAAAAAAATAAAAATTTAATTTAATTCAAGCCACACCACTGTAGCAGCGCTCGCGCGCCACCGCAGGGCCGCCCGTGATCCGCTCATCCAGCGGCACCTCCTATTCTCGCCTCCCCGGCTGCTGAGTTTTCGGCCACCGCCGGCGAGCCACCCGCCTGTCGCCCTTCCTGCGCTCAGCGCTGCTCCTCCAATCGTCTCTATAGGTGATTTCTGCTCGTCTACCGCTCTACGGCCCAGCCACCCTGTCTCCTCCACCGTCTGTTCAATTTCTGGAGCCACCTCAGCTCCGGCTGCGGCCACCTCTACCATCCGCGTGACACGTGGTAGGGTTGCCACGTGGCACTATGCCACGTGGCCCCTGCCACATCAGCATTTTGCCATGTGGAGTCTACGTGGTTGCCATGTGGCCTCTTTTTTGTTGTGATGGGCTGTAGGCCGTCAAATTTAAGATAGCAGACGTCATCCTTGCATCATCAGCCTTGCTTGCACTCTCCTTCTAGGTTGTTTTGGACCTACTTGTGGTTTTTTGGCCATAACTTTTGCATACGGAGGTATTTTTCGATCCAAAAGAAGTGTCAAAAAGCTGGTTCTGAGACGGAGACATTGGTGCAGGTATTTTCAGGTTTTGATGCATTTTTATTGCTCATTTTTATGATGAAGGTCGAAGTCCTTTTTTGACTTAGGCAAGCATATCTTTTGCGTCCCATGCCTGTTTTTTGAAAACTTTATATTTCTGGAAAGTTGGTTCTATGTACTTTTCAAAAGTGTAGTCCTTTTTCTTTTTTTTTGGCCTCTGCTCTTTCTATCATAGTTTTGGCATTTTTGCTATATGGTGGATATTTTGAGTGTTTTAGGCACAAGGATCATTTTTCTGGCATGGATTCTCTTGTTTTTAGCTATACTTTGTTTTGTATCAGCTTGTTTTCAGTTTTGATCATTGTAGCTATCATTTTGAAGCACTTTTATGTATCACACTGAGATAAAGTACCACTTTTGCATTTCGAGGATCATGAACGTTGTTTTGAGTCAGTTGTACATGCACTATTTTCATAAAGCACCATGGGGGGGATAGTTGTTTTCTATTTTAAGCCTTCTCCCTTTGTCAAGTGAGTGTCCCTTCCACGACATTACTCCCATGCAGAATCAGTTAGACAATGTCTTTATAGGTGTCTATACCTCTTTTCCTCTCTCGTCGTTCTTGGTTCGTCTGCAAGAGAATTTGGCCCACCTTCTCAGTTGCCTGTCATCACACCCCATCTGCATTAAGGGGGGGTTATGTTGTTGTTCTAATGCATCTGTGGTTCGATGGTTCGATAGTGTGAACTATGTATTCAGTGGTTGATCCTATATACAAGGCGATTGTAGTGGCTAGCTACTTATGCATTTTAGTGAGATGGATCATCTACCATATAGACATGCTCGGTTCGTGCCTTTTTCTTCCATGGAGGTTCTTCAGATCAGCAGTTTGGCAGATTTGCAACTTCTTCATGCTTCAGTGATGCTTCTTCATGATCACTCCTTGTTCCTGTTTTAGGGGACATTTCCCTAGTTGGAGACTTCTTCAGTTCTTCACTAGGTTACCTCTTTTTGGGAGAGGATTTTTCCCACGTGGTTTTCTCTCTTTCCCTATTTTACAGAGGTTGCATTTTCTTGCATTGTACTTGGGTACCTAACATGGCCTCGTTGCCGGGACCCATTCTACATTCATCTTAGTTTTGTGAGCTTAAGGCATTTCCCTAAGTTGCACTTAAGGGGGGGTGTTAGAGTAAATAATTAATTATTTATTATTTATTCTATTACTTAAGCTTACTTAGGTAAATGCATTTATTTAATATTTTATATTTAATGCATGTAGTGGTTAGTTGATGACAACATGATAGTTTGTTCTCTTCTAGCATGTTCCACCTTTTGTGGATGTGTGCTGAGTTGTCATCCTTATCTTCTACCACCTTCTAGCTTGTTCTACAAGCTTCCATGAGCTCTTTATAAGCGGGCTCCCTAATTGTATCACATATCATATCACATTATCACACATTGTGTATATTGTAAATACATTTTCATTGTGTTTGCATTCATGTGGTCTCTCATGTCCGTTTAGGGTTTTTCCCTTGCTCCATGCTCTTCCTCTCTTTGGCTTCTCTTGACAAGTTCTCGCAGGCAGGTGATCTTGGGCATCTTCGGAGTTGGCTTTTCTCAACTCCAACAAAGACTACTCAAGTGAATCTCACTCATTAGAAGATTAGTCATGTATTCCAAGTGACTCCAATGTCAAAGTAGAAGGATTTGGAGAAGTGATAAAAAGTGAGCTTGAAGATCCCTCCTCAAACTGAACACTCCTCTCAATGAACAACTCATGTGTAGTAGGGTGGAGAAACTGATAACCCTTCACACCATCAGGATAACCTACAAATATTCAAGGTTTTCTCTGTGGATCCAAGGCCTTGTGTTTCTCTGCAGGAATGTGAGCCCATGCAAGAGAGGAAAAAACTCAAAAGTGTTTAATTGATGGTTTCTAACCACTCCAAGCTTCAAAATGAGTAACTCCCTTCAAGGCTCGGTGAGGAACACATTTCTGGATATAACAAGCACAATTAATGGCCTCTGCCCAATACTATGGTGCAAGAGATCTAGAGTGAATCATACAATTTTCCATTTCCTTCAAGGATATATTCTTCCATTATACAACACCAATCTGCTAAGGATTGTATGGAACTGAATGTTGCAAATCAATCCCCTACGAAGTGCAAAATCTCTTAAATCGATCGTTGACATACTCACCACCATTGTCTGTGCACAAAAATTTGATGGCTTTCCCAGATTGCTTCTCTACAAAAGTTTTGAAGTCCTAAAAATGATCAAATACCTCTTACTTCTCTTTGAGAAAGTACACCCAAGTATATCAAGAAAAGTCATCAATGAATGTCAGGACATATTGGGCCCTGCTAAAAGAAGGATGTTGAAATAGACCAATCAAATCACTATGGACTAACTCTAGTATCTTTGAAGCTCTCCATGCCTTACCTTTGTCAAAATTTTCCTTAGGATGCTTACCAAGAATGCGACCTTGGCAAACATCACCTGAGAACTAAATCGAAGGCAACCCTGTGACCATGCTCTACTGGTTGAGCTGATGCAAATAGCGAAAGTTAAGATGGCCAAACCACTCATGCCATAATTTACTCACATCATAAGAGTGGGTGAGAAAAATAGTCAAAGGAGGATCAGGAACAAAGTGAGAAAATAGATAGAGTCATGATTGATGATTTTCTCTCCCGATTGCAACTATAGAATCACTGTGAAACTTGCATATCTCCATTGAATTAGGAGTGAACTCAACCTACTTGCTTTAACCTATGTGAGTGATCTAGTATACCAATAGGAGATTAGTTGATAATAAGGGTACACAAAGAACATCATAGAATGTGTGATCCCCCACATCAAGAGACCCTCTCCCACACACCTCAATGGGAGTGTCATCACCCATCAAAATAGAAGGCATAGTACACAGCTCCAAGGATGTTATTTCTTCCTTAAATGAAGCCATGTGGTGCAAAGCACCCAAATCAAGAACCCAAGTGGATGGTGAGGAAGAAATTGCAACAAGGACCTTGTCCTTTCCTTTCCCCTTGTTGTTTTATTTTTCCTTGTTAGACCCTTCATTAGAACTTTGTTTGATAAACTCAAGAACACTAATATTATTCTTCTCAAGAATGTGTGTCAAGTGATCAATTTGTTTCTTCAAACATTTATGTTCATCATGATCGGGTCTTTTACAATAGGTACATTGGACTTTTTCTTTCTTAGGCTTATCACCCTTGGAAGATGGGGTATCAATAGTTTCTTTTGAAGCAACCGATGTCTGATCCCTCTTCTCCTTGCTATTATTTTGTTTCTCATCCTTACTATTGTTGTTACTACTTTGTCCTTTTTGTTCTTTTATACCTTGGTTGGCAGCCAAGACATGTGACTTGGAAGACCTAAGAGTGCCCATTGTATTAGCTTGTCTTGTTCTCAAGTGAGATTGATAGGAAAATCATCTACAGATGGCATGGTGAATTGAGTACCAAGTGCACCCTTAGTAGCATAGAAGGTAGAGACAAACAAAGAATATTCTAAACTTAGCTTAGAGAGAATACTAAGAATTAGTTGTTCATCTTTCTTTTCAATTCCACATTGTTTTAACTGCAACCTTAGTGATTTCAATTTAGTGAAGAAATCCTGGATTGTGTTGAAATTGCCTGGACTTAAACTAATTAGGTTATTTTCCAACATATGAGCCATCATTGAATCTTGTGTGTCAAATAGTGTTCCTAGCTCTATCCATATTTCATTTGGTGTATCCAAAGACTCAATGTGAAATAGAAAGTCAAGAGAAATAGACAAACACAATGTTCCATATGCCTCATTACATTTGCTAAACCACTAAGGCTTATCTTCATCTTTATTAGGTTCAGTTTCAAGTCCCATAGTTATCCTATTTAATCCAACTTTCCTTAAGTGAATTTTCATGTGTGATTTCCACTCAAAGTAATTGTATGGAGTTTGGATGGGTATATTTATTTGATCCATGATGAAGAAATGCTAAAAAGAAGAGAACCCATGCAAGACAATGCCCCCACTTTTTACTCAATCAAAGAACACCCCCCAAAAGAAATATGATTTGGCACTTTATATTAGTGTGTTTACAACTACCACTAGCAAGAAATACTAAGTGGTCTTGATTTCAATGCATTACAAAACCCTCACAAAGAGCATATGTTGAAAGTGAAACTTGGGCACAATACTAAAGAAAACAAATAGCACCACTACAATCTACTCTAAAAATCATGCACTTTCAAAAAAAAGAATTGCCTCAATATGAGGTCATATGAGAAAGTTATGATCCTCTAAAGTTTCCAAAACGAGATCTGTGCAAAGTCATGGCCAAGAATCTACAATTTTTGAAAAATTGATGCATAAAAATCAAAACATGACTGCATTAGTGGATAAAGCACAAAAAATATCCAAGATCATAACAAGAATCATTGAAATCAGAGTTCGTATGAGCAAGAACAAAGCATTTGAAAATTGTGTTCAAATCTGTAACTGCCAACAAAGAGGGGTGTGGCTGTAGCTTTCCATGCTCAATTATATAAAATATATAGATTGCATGCAAAAACTAAAGGATATTTAGATGGTTTTTTAATACTGCGAACAAAACCCAAAAGGCATTTTTCTTGATGATGTACAAAAGATGTAGTTGTAGTGTAAATCAGATGTCTTTAACAACAAAAAATGACCCCAACAACCAAGAAATGGCCCTAGCAAACAAAAGATGACATGCAAAGGTTGAATCAGCTACCCAAGTCAATCAATGGCATGTTGGAACCTACAATATTGATTGAAAACACCAAATATGCAAGTTGGTTGTCAAATTTAAGATTGAAACCCTAGTTTCAGAACTTGTATGATAGTCTCCAATATTGGTGAAATGAAAGCCAAAATCTAACTTTCTCATGCCTCCTAGACGCATTGGAACAACTAAAAATGTTGCCAGTATAACCAAAAATACTACAATCACCCATATTTCATAAAGCACATGTGTAAACCCCATAGATTAAAAATGTTTTTGTCAAACTTTTCTGATTCTCAAGATCATTCGAAGATGCAAGAGAAGAGCATACTGAGTTTTCTAGAAACCTACAATAAGATTTATTAGCCCTCCCTAAATCTCTCAAATAAGGAAACTAAAATCTGTCATTGCACATAGAATAGCTCTGATACCACGTTAGCATCTGAAAAGATTAATAACCCAAAAAACTAGTGCAAAGAATAGATATCTAAACTATGAATGCAAATGTTACAAAATCAAAATAGTAACACAAATTTAGTCTCCAAGAGAATAATGCAAATGCTAGAAGAAAAATAGCATTAAGAGGATGCAAAAGCAAGATATACAAATACAAGCCAGGTAGCATGCTTATATAGGATAGGAAGAGGGAGGAGGTGGCAACACTGACCAATGAGGAGCAACCATCTATCGAACTAAAGATAGCAAAGTATCTTCCCAAGATAGCTAATGGATTCTCACATGTAGGAAGGTGACACCTCACCACCATTCACCTAATAAGACATTCTTTATTAACCTAAGTGAGATTAATAAAAGTGTAGGAAAAATCGAGTAATATAGGGAAAAATAAATAACCCACTAGGAAATAAAAAAACTACACTAACACAACAACTGATATATCTTGAACTAAAATACAGCCAGGGCATGTATGTAGGGCCATTCCAACATTCCTAAGGATTCCTTTATGCTTGACAATACTACCAGCCAACTATAATATGTCCCTAACAATGGGCTCATATTTCATTTCTAAGATATTAGCAACACATTTGGGCATTACTGAACTGCTAGCCCCCAAATCAATCATGCAATTATGGAAGAGTTTATCTCCTATAATAAAAGAAACATAAAATGGAGGAAGTCTAACCTTTTTACTTTTTTCTACCTCTTTTGATGGTTGTACAGAACTTGTGGCACTCTCCATGCTAGTTGGCTAATCCTTTGGTTCAATACTCTCCAACTCTTGTTGTAGTAGCTTCTTTTGTGATGGTATAGTAGCAACATTGTCCCACATAGAGATATTCACATTTGTTTTCTTCATATGTTCTACCACACTGAATGATGTGTTAGGTGATTTGGTAGAAACCTTGGGAGTTGCATATGTAGGAAGTTGAGATGGAACAACTTGAGGGTCATTCACATATCCTCTACTATTGTTTTACCTTTACTTCTAAGGAGCATTAGTAGGTTGATTAGCATTGTGTTGATGATCCACTACTTTTACGTAAGTTATTGCTCTTGATATTGAGGCCTAATTAGGAGGAGGAGGAGTAACATCTTCAACAACTCTCCTTTTGCTCCTAGTATTGTAAGCACATGAATCCTAGTTTACATTACAATGCTCTTCCACCTGATGATTCATAAAAGAACAACCACCCTACTGAAAAGCATCAATAGTTTGATTAGCATTATGTTCTTGGCCCACTTCTTGTTCTCGTATAGTTAACGCCAAGTAAGATTCTATCTTCTAACACATGCAATATCCATAGGAGTAATTACAAGGGCAGCAATCTTTATCTTGAGCAAGATTGTTCTAAGGGACTAAAGCCCTATTTAGGTTTGTGTTTGTAGTCTGGGTGTTGTCAATAGGTCTATTCAAATTGTAGGGGACATGACTCTGGTTCAAAGGTCTATTATGTATGGGAATTTGATACTGAAGTTGGGGAGGCTTATTATTTTGAGCTTGTTTCCTCTTCATAGTTACCAACTCATTACCCATTTTTTGCATACTGCACTATTGTCCTCCATCTTCTTTTCTTGATCTTGCATTCTCTTATCCACATTCTACATCAATGTTTGCATCATGGCCTCAATCTTATCAACCCCGTTAGAGGATGTGGAAGCTATTGGGACCACAACAAGAGGTTGACTTGTAGATGAAGTATGAATAGGGGCTATAATAGGCTGATGATTGGGCATGTCAAGAAAGAAGGGCATTGGAGGTCTTGGAGCTAACTTCCCTTGTATCAAGATATTTTCTTCTCTTATGACAACCTCATAAGCATTTGGTAAAGTGCCCCCTCCCATAGATTGTAGAGTGGTAGCAATATCATTGTTGAAGGCTCTGAGGTAATACAAGAATGCATTACCCAGAGAAGACTTTCTTGCAATGGGTATTCTATCCCATGTCTTTTGAAATCTATAATTAAAATCTGTCATATATTCATGCGGTGCCCTCTTGATGGTTGTTAGCTGCTCTAAAAGTGATAAGTGATCACTTTTGTCCTCAAAATGCTTACAAAGTCCTACTTCTAACCCATCCCAATCAATAATAGAGTTATGAGGCAAACCTCTATAACATTGTAGTGCTTTTCCTTTCAAGGATGAAGCTAGAAGCCTAACAACAACATCATCCTCAAATGTTCCATGTATATTACAAACATTTGCAACCTCCTGAATATGTTCTAAGGGGGAAACAAAAGTTGCACCAGTAAACTCAAGTATACTTTTAAGTGTTGATACTGGTATGTCATGTCTTTGGGCTAATAAGAGAGGACTTCCATGATTAAAGGTGGTGAAAGCATGAGCTCTAGCCATGTAAGCAAGTGATTAATTGATATGAGCAGATGGTATTCTAGAATGAGATCTAACAATAGGAGTGGAGATGGATCTCCCAGGGGTATGTGTTACTGCTACACTCATAACTAGTGATAGAGATACCCTAGCCTTTCTTCTTCTAGGATTTGAAAATGAAAACTCAGAATATTGGAACTTATCTATAGAAGATGCCCTTTTTTTAGCTTTGTGCATGAATCATAGAAAATTTGGTTTGAAACTAGATGTGGAAGCCAGTTGTTTGGATATGAGCCTCTTGAAGGCCTAAGATATTGAGAGCAACATTGTTTCCTCAACATCAATCTTGAAATTCTTCTTTCTTTGACACCAGTGAACTTGAAATCTTCTAATATGATAGTCCCACCAGGCATGCCAAAAACTATTGTCACAAAAGTTTGCACCCTTGTCCAAAGGTTTTTACCTAAGGAAAACCTTGTGAAACATGGAAACAATCTCCAAGTTATAGGACTTGAACTATGATGTTGAGTCTCCAGAGAAGGTTGACTTCCTTTGCTATTAGGATGCAACTAAACTATGCTTGGAGAGGAAAAGGGAGAAGGAATACAAGAAAGAAACTACCTAATCTATTCTAAGGAGGTGATGCACCAAAATAGAGTTTTCAATCCTATCTCTACCCATATATGGACACTTGAACTATTATGACATCAAAGATATACATATCCAGACTTCTTTAAATCCAACAATCACATGCAAATCAGGAAACCAACATGAATAACACAAGAAAGAAGAGAATTCACTTATATATCATTCACAGGTAAAAAGAGATACAATCATGCAAATTATAAACAACCACAAAACATTAAAGAGGGGTAGATAGATTTTGCACAGTACATCAATAGCTAAAAGAGATAAGACATAATATCATGAATATTTCAGAGGCAAAGAGAATTTATAATGTGCATGCCAAAACATGCCAAGGAAAATAGAGAAGAATCAACCCTTCCAAAGATTACAAAATGTGCTTTTATAGCTTAAGCATAACTCAGATAGCTTCTACCCTAAGGCAAAACTCAATAATTGTATTCAAGATGGCAGAAAGAAGTCACTGCAAATTTAGGAAAAAATTGATCATGGCATGCATCCAGATGCGGGAAAATCACTTATTCACCAAACAAAGCCTTTGAGAACATAGAAATGATGGCCATTAATCATTCTGACTAACTAGATGGACCAACAGGCAGTGATGGAGTGTCTTTCTTTATTTATCAAACATGGGAAATGATGAAAGTGGTTGTAGGAGATTGAGAAGATCAAATCCTCCATCAAAGAGTTGCTTCCTCTATCATTAGTTTGCCAAATAAGTTATGTCATTAGTCAACTTGGAGTCACCCTTTAGGCCTTGCCACGTAGACCAATCATCTTTTATCATTTTGCCACTCTGCCAGCATTCAACCTTATGTTTCATGTTTGACTTCCCATTATCACAACTTTTCCACCACCTATCTTTATTAACACTTATTACTTGCAAAATTGCAACCAACTATCTATCGTTGCTTTGCAACTTATCTTCAATATTTCCCACCAACTATCATGACCTTGTGAAACTAAGATCCTAACCAATCTCACACCTTCATTTTTCTAACTTGAGGTTCACCTCTTAACCTTGTGAACAAGTGAAACAAAGGAAATCACTTGATCACAACTCTAACCACGGTTCCTTCTTAACACACTGCAATAGTGCACTGACCATAGATCTGAAAGATCTAACAGTGTGAAATCCATCTCTGAGGCACTAAAGGTTTTGTCTTTATCACATTGCCACAACTTAAACCATGGTCTATCAAATTAACCTCAAGACTGAGAAAAAATAATGTAGTCACCTTGTTGGGACGCTGACCTTGGTTGAGCCAACTAACTTTGTGATGATGCAAAAATAGTGCAATTGTGTCTTTGCCACTTGAACTCTAGTTAGCTCCTACTCCACTGCGACTGTGTGAACCAAAGGGTGATTTGCATAGTCATGACTTAAAATGTCTCGAAGGCATATCATGAAGAGACTGTGTAGACTTAGGATTAAAAAGATATAGCCAAAGTTAAATTATTTCATGAAACCATCTAATATTTGAAATTTGAAAACCCTAGGTGACCGTTGAGTGGCCTATCATTTGAATTTGATTTTCTGGTGGGAGGGCTTTTTGGCTAACAAATTTTAATTCAATAGAGGAATAAAATTAGTAAAAAATGACCAAGGGGAGATACGGGTATGTTGGACACTCAACAATGCAACATAAACAAAGCAATACACAGTAGAAGCGGGTGAAGGAAGACAAATATTTGCATCAAGCAACAAATGAGAAATAGTCATATGTGTTGAGTGCAAAATAATATTTATTTCATAATGAAATTAAAAGGAAAGTACCTTTAAAAGTCAAGGAGAAAGTATGAAAAAGACCCACACAGTAATAAATTACACACGTGGACAACCAAAGATCAAGGTAAATTGTGTAAGGAACAATGATACATACAAGGTGATAGTCACCAAGAGATCACATGGCATCCATGTATTATGAGTGGGCTATCATAAAAAATATCAACAAAGTACTTGGTTAAGAAAGTGCTTTGATTGGAAAGGAATATCCATGCAACACACACTTTATTAAAGTACATATGCAAGAAGAGATAGGAGCAGATAAGCATTGTGTATAAGAGCATTAGGTCCCACCCTAGTGAACGAACCATTCAAAAGAAACTACTTACAAAGAAAAGCTAAGTCGATAATAGATATGGTCCAAATTAATAAGGAGAAGTTTTATACAAATCAAAGGCAGTTCAAGCTATTCTTCAAGTCATGTGATATTACATCTATGGAAAAGCATCGATTCATTAAGAACTAAGGACTATTAACTCCATACATAAGTCTTTATTGAGCAAATAAATATTGTAATGAAATTGTTTTCAATAAGATTATGAGATTTAGGATCCACTCCAACACAATAAATTTATCTTCTTCAGTCTCTCCTTTATTGAGAGTGGAAAGAATCTACTTGCTCAACAAGTACTATATATCATTCAAAGTGTTGGCTAAAGTGAAGAATTTTGACATAATCATTTCCTAGAAATAGATCATATAGAAATCGATTTCCTATGAACTGCTGAGTACATCATATATATGAAGAGGGATCTAAAAGCATAAGAAATTACACTCAAGGAAGGAAGGACTTGATAAATCATTACCATAATACTTCAATTGATTTTTCTTTCCTCCATATACAATAGATGGACATTATGATTATATGCTAATCAATAACATTGTAAGAATTATGAGTACATATTACAATTCTACATTTGCTTCAAATTTTGTTGCAATCAAGAACGGTCTGCTAATATGGTTGTAAACTTAGAAGATACATTATGCCAAAATTAAACAAATTAGAAAACTAAATGATCAACGAATAAGAAAACTAATTGAATGTATCATGGGGATATTAGATTTCTCATAGAGATAGCCAGGGGCATCAAGTTTATTGAAAATATGGTGAAAATTGGATGATTGTCTCTCTTTGGACTTGATAGTGACTAAAAACTCTATAAAATGGAATGAGTGGAAATATTACATTGTGGGTGGGAGTATAATAGATGTTTCATTCCCACTTGAACCATCTTTAGAAAGGAGATGTTTCATTCTCAAATGTCTACGGACCCTAATGTGAAAATAAGTATTCTCATATTTTACATGTATCTACTCATTTCTTATTTGTAATTCTATACATACTATAAGAGTTATTTTCCTTGATCTTTTCCTTTATGTTTGAGGATGTTCTTGTAGGAAAAGAAAGATGGTACTTTACCAAATATTGTACAGACTCAATCTTATGGTAGGAACTCTAAAGAGGTTGTGATATAGAATTTATTAGTCATCTAGCAATGAATATTCTTTGATTATTCTTCCATTAAGACAGAGTCTGACACTTCTTCAAAGGAAATGTAGGATTTTAAAAGATTGATATTCAGAGGGCATCTAAAATACAATTGTGTGAGTACATGATTTTGATGGGTCTACCCCTATATACATCACGAGGAAGTAATGACTTTTCACCAGAAAGTTAAAAGATTAATATTAGATTCAAAGGGAGTCTGATAGGCATGATCTAGCGAATACAGCCTCTAAGGGAGTAACTAGAGGACCTGACTTCCTAGGGTTTTTTGTTCAGAGGGAGAATTACAAGATGCAATTCCTTGTTAATGAGTTCTCTATGAAAGAAAATTTTGAAGTGATATTCCTTGAGAGAGAAGTTTGAGGTGAAAACTCTTGTTCCATCCTCTAGGAGCAACTATGGTGGGTTCACCCTCTGACTTTGTTCATGGTGGATATCATGTGAGTTGCTACATGACGTTGTTGTGACTTATGCCATGAAAGGTGACAATATTTTATTTGATATATGTATGAGGTTGCTATTGTATGGTGACAATCTTAGCAATAGTTTGACCATGTTATCATGATAAACTTCATTAAGTTTTTGTCCTAGAATGTGTCGGTAATCATGTTTAAAAAATGTATCATGATCGACTACATTAAAATGTTGTCCTGAAATGAGATGCAAATCATGATACTATGGTTGTTGTGATGTATTTTTTATCCATTGTCATGATAGACTACATTAACCTGTTGTCTCAAACTGTGCTAGAAGTCATGACAATAAGTAAATCATTACAATCCTGGATTTAGCCGAAAATCATGAGATCAAGACTGACTATCTGATTGACTATGTTTGTCTCTCGGAATGTGTTGGAAATCAAATAGTATATATATATTTTTAAGGGATATAATTGTGTATAAGCATTTTTTATACAAACTTGAATATGAGATTATTGAGATTAAGAAATTGATCATATCCTCCCTCACTAAGAGGGAGTGTTAAAGTAATAGCTTTGATTGGATCTGATATTTGTATGTATATGTATATAAATGCATATGTAAATACATATACATACATATATGTATATGTTTAATTTACTTCACACATTGATATCTTATGTTGTTTGATACTTTATGATCATGCCCTAATCAGGTTTTATATATTAATATATATGTTGTGATAGTTCCTCTAATCGATTCATGACATACTACATTAAGTTGATGTCCTGGAGTGTGCTAGAGGTCATCATACTTGTCATGATGGACTGCATTAAGTGGTTTTCCTTGAGATCATGACTGTTATCTGATAGACTACATTTTGTTGTCCTGGAGTGCTAGAGATCAAATAACACATATCTTTCCAAGATATAACATATTATTTTGGTAGGCATCTAGAATTTGATGTCAATGTACATACCAAAATAATATAAGTATAATTAATAGAATATTATTGATAATTCTTGTTGAATCATACTTTGGATTATATAGAAAGATAAAATCTAATTTGATGGATATATGTGGATATCCTTATTTATGCCATTCTAGGAATATCATATTGAGATGATATCTCTTCATATACTTGAGAGAATAATGTGTTCTATAACAATCCTCTCTAGCTAAGAGGGAGTGTAAAGGTTGTAGCTTCAGTTGGATTGAATTGACCTGAAGTAAATCATCATTTAGAAAATACTTTTATATCTACTTATATTATAATATATATAATATAATATTATATATGTGTGTGTGTGTGTTATATTGTTAATATATTATTTAATGATGATTAACCATAGAGACATGTCTCTTTATGAGACGCATCTATTCTCATATTTATAACTCATCCAAACCTATATTTGGAACATATCAATACGTTGGCAATGTTATTACATTTGCAGAAGTGATCCTTGTTATTCAACATTACAGGTATTGTTGACACTTGGATGAATTATTGATGTGTTGTGTTGGTGATAGGTTTGTTATTGATGACAACATATATGTTTGAGTTCAAGTGTAACATGTTTAAAATTTAAGAGAAAAGTTGCAATATGAGATGTGCTTGTTATGATAAGTTGTAAGTAGGGTTATTGTTATTATTTTTTACAAGATATAAAAGTACAAGCATAAAATCTATAACTCACAATATTCCTAACAAGATAAAGTATTGAATTTAAACCAACCAACATTAATTTACCTCTAATTAGGAAAGGGATACCTTTTCCACAAAAGAAAGAATTTAAAAATTTTCCTGCAAGACATTATTTATCTTCCACTCTATATAGTAATTTTTCTACAAACAATAGATTACTTACTTTGTATGTAATGAAGTTGAGTTTTGTGGGATGTCTTTGCAAAGACAATGTACTCAAGTCTTCACCTTGCAAAACCAAAATATGGAAAAGGCATCACTAGGGTGTTTAATCACTCAACCATGGATCGTAGTCGACCCCTTTCAAGCTACTTGAGATCCAAGCAGACCCAACCCTCTACATGGATCATGGATAATCAAGTCAATAATTCTTGATAATTTGGTATAGGGACACTTACATTGTGGTCAGTTGCACTTCATAACTAGCGGCTACTCTAGTATAACTTTTTTCATAGATGTATCTAGCATCACTATTTTGACATCCGTTAGACTTACCTTAGCCAAGGATTTTTCAAAATCTAGAGTCAACTTCTCACCTTCTTGATAAACCCAAGTTTTGAGTTAGTTTAATCCTGGTTATTGAATAGATTTGGATTGAGTTTCTCTCCTAGTCAGCTCGACTGTTGTATAATTCAGATGTGGAGCCTTGGCAGGGTTGTAATCGATTTACATCATTTCCTAATGACTTTTACCAAGTCTTGCTAGGAATATGCTCTAAACCATGATTCAGGTAACCTTGATTAGTAAGTTTGATTTCCTATGATATCGGTGTGGTGACATATAATCCTAGATATTTCCATGTGGGTTGATTAGTACAATGTCTCAGACTTTTTCTCAACCTTAAGAATTGGCTCTGTTGTAACACTCTTTCGTTTAACTGTCTACTTGGAAAGTCTATCACTTTTTGGATGACATGTCATGTAATACTTCAATTTCTAGATGATACTTAAGGAATTTTTAACCCAAGGCTTTTTAGGAAATGATAGTCTGTTGTAAGTTTTGAAGAACATAACAATTTTTCTATAAGTTTGACTTGGAGCGAAATGTTCCATTGTTATGTTTTATCCTTGTTGAAATTTACAATATATCAAATTTTTTTCTACCCAAGAGAAGTTTATGTTGGCGACCCCCACGTAGGTTCATTGTTTCTTCCACGTCCCCTCACTATTCTTGGTTTTTATATTTCCCCGCATTCTTTCCTATGAACACCAAGGAAACCCTAGTCACTCGATCATTAAAGTTTTGGTTTTTAGGTTTTGGGTCAAGGTTATAATATATGTTTTATTCTAACGTCTATGTCTTATGCTAAAGTTGGTGTGAGGAATAAATCTCCACCTCTGCATTGAATCATGGTTAAGGAGAGATCAATAGTTGGGTGTGACCAAAAGAAGAGAAAGGTGATAGATGGAAAGTTGTGTCCAATGTTAGAGTTGGAATCAATGTTTTTATAAATATTAAGTGATCAAAGGAGAACGTACTTGTATGATAATAATTTCCATGATATGAATAATGGTGAAATGAGGGTCTTAGCCAAGTTGGAGCAGGTTAGATATAATTCTCTAATGTTCTTTTCACTATGTTAAGACTTCGTTCAATCAGTGATAACTTTAAGAAACCCCTCCCAAAAAAATGTCTAAAATGTTGGCAAATGCAACATTTTGTGGGCAAGAAAATTTTAATGTTGAGGGCAATTTTTTTATTCGATATAGGGAAATAAAATATTATATGTTGGCAATTTTTTCTTGCCTTAGCAAAAATCATTTTAAATGTGGCGAATTAATATTTTTTTTTGCTGACAAATAAATAAATGATGGCTATTTTTTTCCTTGCCAAAAATGAATTAATAATGTCAGAGGCGAATTACTTGTTTTGTAGGAAAATGAATAATAATGGTCCTAACTAATCTATAGTGGTAAACTAAAAAATTGCTTAATCTAAAAGTGAATTTGCACATGTATTGGCTAGTGACTGAACTGACTACTAAGTAGTCACTTCAAGTTTCAACTTGCGTACTATCTTAGATCTATTATTAATAATGTCATAACGTCGTTATGTCAGTATCATTATTAGCAAGTCGACTATCATCACTTTCATATTGTTAATAGTAAATACAATAGTTATATTGATTGTTGATTAATTAGAGATCAACAACAAAAGATGCATTTCAAGGCCACTCGCTTGAAAAGACCTGGAGTTGCATGAAATTCTCTAGAATAGAGACATGTAGGAAGTTTTGCATGAAAACTATTAACTGGAATTTACTCAATATCAAGCACTTTTGACTATCTGACATTAATGCCTATACATTTTGGCGTTTTGCACACTTGAAAATTAATAGGAATACGAAAAAATAAGATATGAAAGATCGTGAATGCCAAAGAATTTAATGCAACTGCCATTAAATAGCCTCTTCAATTCTTATTTCATTATCATTTCTCAAATTCTTCAATTTAAATTTGGTTTGTAGAGTTTCTTGAATCTTAGTCATGGATATGCCAATTCACTTGAAATGCACTACAATGGCTCTACAAAAGCCCTTTTTGGGCAAGATTCCTAACAATGTCCTTGCCCATGGTTTGCAAGCCAGATGCCCAAAGTCCTTTTATCCGTCATGCTATATTCGTGGTCCTCAACCATGAATTCTTAAGAAATGATAAGAGTTATCATGTGTCCACAGATATTACCTTTTACTTCCTCGCGTCTCTTCTCGACCTTAGAGGCAATCAAATAGACATTCTAATGCTTCTGCGTAACATTTTTAAGAAAATATTTTAGAAGATGATATCAAAATTCTTGTATTGGTCGAGTAGGTACCACGGCTGGGCATTGGCATCCCTTTTGCAAACATAGTAGACAAGTGTTGGGAGCAAGGCATAGGGAGCATTGTATAGAAGCATCCTTTCCTGCTCGGCATGAACGAACGACAATTGACTCACCATCGGAAGTGGCCGCGGCTCGAAAGGGATTTTCTATGGAAGTGGTTGTTGTTGAACAACGTCAACGAGACTGACTTCACATGGCTGGACAAGTTTAGTAACATCATCTTCTCCAATAGATTCTTCATAGAGGGACTTGAAGACTTTTATGATTGAAGGTTTCAAGCCCTCAGCCCCTCAGCCTGTTGATACTTCCAGCCTCCCTGTTCCCTGGTTCCCTATTCCCTGTTTCTAGAATCCTGATTCCTTAACCGTTGCCCTTTGGGCAAAAAAAAAATTTAAGATATTTGTTTTTTCTTTGGATTGGGCCTTGCTCTTTAATGGAAATTAAAAATAGTAAAACTAGGTTGATTTAATCAGCTATTTTGAATACCTATGCTTTGTACATTCTAAAATATTATCAATGAAAATAATAGTTTTTGGCTTCTCAAATCAATGTTCCAACTTCCTGTTAGTCTACGACTTTGTTTTTGGCATCTCGATTGTCAATGCATTGTTAAAATGTTAGTCTACGACTTTGTTTAAAATAATTAATTGTTAATAGTTATAAAGTTAGAACTCAGAAACAAAAAAATAGTTTCAACAATCCCTTTATGGTTTCATATAATATATTTGAATAATGATTTATAGTAAAAAATTATTTAATTGAAAATTATCTAATTAAAAGTTTTATAATTTCTAAAACTATTTTTCTTTAATCTAATTGGTTAAAACAAATGGAGCAATAAGAGCAGATTGCAAGAAAAACTAAAGATTATAACCTTAACAAAGTTAAATAAAATTTTGATAATTTATGTGTCAATTTTTTTATCTCATAACTATCTTGTCACCTAACTTTTTTTCATTATGAAATATTTTAAATGATGAAGAATAGTTTATAAACAATTATCACAATTATCAATATATGTTAATAATTTATACATAATTAAACTACATTACATTTTAATTTTGAAACTAAATAATAAATATGAATAAAAATATAGCATTTCTTATTATATTTTTAAATTTTAATTATTTTATTTGAATTAAATTATTGTCATTATAATTTATTATTAGTATTTGTCAGTGGGCTTAGGGCTAGGTACTATTGTGATACATTTTGAATTTTAGACTTTAACTAGTGATTAAATTTGTTTCATTTTTTTATGAGGAAGAATAAATCATTGTAATTTATTTTATCAACTGATATATTACATAGCATAGATGCAAAAGTTTTAACTTTAAAATTTTTATAAAATATTTTTCTAAGTTATGATTGGATGAATTCATTTAGCTCTTATATTGGTCGGATTTGATAGATTTCAATTAGCTCTTATATTGGCTAGATATAAGAGATAAATATTTCATTTTCAATGTGATTCATTCACGTTAATATTAATTTTTTTAATGTAAGTACATTGGTTTATATTTTATATTTTAATAATGTATTTTTTATAAATTATAATATGTTTTTCGTCATTCAATTAAAAATAATATTATTTAGATTATATAATCATTTAAGATTTATTATTATTATAAAAATATTATTATTTATATATTATAATAATTAATTATATAATAGAACATATAATATAATTATTTATAATATAATATAATTATAACCAAATGATATATATGTAATAGAACATATATATCAATGATTATATTTATGAATAAAATTAAAATTAAAATTAAAATCATTACAGAAAAAGATAATTATATAACATTTTTATTAATTAAAATATTTTATATATTATAATAAATTTATTAAATTTAAATTAGATTTATATAAAAACTAAAGGCAAGTACTAAGCCACTATGTGGCACTTGTTTTATATCTTGCACCAATTTTATTTTATAAAATTTAATATATCTTCATTGAATTTTTCATATCATCTTTACAATAAAAAGTTTATGATAGAAAAGAAAATCATTTCTATAATAGAAAAGAAAAGTCTTTATTTATATTATATTATAACTATTATAATTATTATTATAAATAAATATATATATAATATTTTATATAAATAATTAAATTAACTCGAAATTGAGACACGTGTACTTGAAGATTCTACTCGAAATCCTAACCGTTGACTAAAAGAAATATCGACAACCCGAGATGAATTTCAAGACGATTTGAAAAATATTTTTTCATGTGCCTAGATTCATCCAGAATTGTGACATGTGTTTGATCATTGCAAAGCTCAATTAAATGTCAGGACTCAATTAATATGATTAATAATTATGTTTAGTCTTTTTTTAAAAAATTACTTAATCCCGACTTGGATAAATCGTGATTGTTAAGTAAAAGGCAGATCAACACTAACGACAAAAGCTCGAGATAAATTTCGAGCAATTTTGAGTCTACCATCGCTATTGTCAAGAAACATCCAGAATCGTGACACGTGTCCTTAACAAGTGTCACGATTCCAAATGACTCTTGACAATAGCAATAGCATTCCACAAATTGACTTGAAAATCATATTGATTATTAAGTTCAATTTTTATTAATTTATTTATTTAAAATGAAAAATTTTCAAAATTCAAATGTATATTAATGTAATAAATTTTTACTTTTTATTATTATAGTTATGTACAGAACTACATTATTGAGTCTTTATGTTGTTTACATGTACATTGTACATACTATTAGTAAAGTACCTAAAACCATTAATTACTTAATACTTTCATTTTAACTTTTAACTACTAACCTTCTATGTTTTTAGAGTATGAAATTGAAAATTCTACAAGTCGAGAGTCCAATACGATAGGGTTTTCAAATTTTAACTTTTCAAAAACTAACAGAATTCCATTTTGTGTTATGAAGACTGTATTCTAAAAGTGTGAAACTTGAGTATTAGAGGACAACACCAATTATCAAATATCGATTCTGGGTATTTAAATTTATTTATTTTTAAAAATTATTGCAATTTGCAGCAATAGAAATCTTGATTTTAATTGTCTTAGGTTTACACTTTACAATTTTTTTAAATAGGGCTTGAAGAAGAATTTTGTGTAATAACCAATAGCAGGCATGGGCAAAACAAAGTCAAAAACCTCATGTACGAGTGCAAGCATAAAGGAAAAGAAAAACATTAAAGAACTCAGGCAAGTGTTACAAACCCCAGGTTTCACCAATGAATGTCTTGATATTTTTTATCGTGTTATCCATAGAGATTTTGGAATCATGACAATTAGACATTCATTGTTTAATAAGTGGAAAGATCCATAGAAGAGGAGAATTTATTACAAATATAACAACAGTATTTGTGCACATACAAATAAACTAGTTGCTTTGGTTACTAGATTAGCAAACTTTATTGTACCAAAGTATTCCCTTGTCCTGAAATTGTAATGCTATGTGCTCATAATTATGATGAAAAAAGAAAGGCAATTGTAAACCAAAACACTCAGGAGGAAATTTTATCCATAACTGAGAGTGAATTTTTCACTCTATTAGACCTAAGGCTAGGGTTTAAACCAGAATGCTTTAATGAGTGCATTGACTTGGATAAACTAGCATGGGCTTATGACAAACTGGAAAGATTTTTTCAAGATTCATATATTAAGAGTTTAATAAACTCAAAGTCTTATACTAGTGTTACAATGGAAAAAGACCATAAGCCTCCTTATCAGTATGATATTTTTGTGTCATGGGTTCAAAATACTATTTATTTGTTATCATTTTTTCTGGAATTGGACAGTAACAAGGAAGTAGGGGCCAGTGTTCTTGAAATAATTTATAATATCCATTTTCGAAGTCGGTCAGTTGAGAAGGTAGATGTAAGATATAATTTTGTTCAGCAAATTGTTGAATCTATGCAACAACAATTACTAATGATTAAACAAAGTACAACTACAGGCAAGACAAAAATATTTAGGTTCACAAGTTACTTGTGCTACCTTCTTTTAGCAAAGTGTCGCCCAATATTTGAGACAGAGAACAACAAGCTTGATATTGAGGTCTATAAGTTTGATGAGAAAACTCAGAAGCAATCAGACTCCAAGTCTAGTGTATGAGTGGACACATAAGATGAGGATGACTACTAACAATAAAAATTACAACCATTTTGTAGACTTCTTTTTGGCACCTATTTATCAAAAAATCATAGGCACTACGATGCATAGATTGCCTGTGTCTTGTAAAGATTGCATTCAACTGGAAAGTCAGATTCAATTGGCTGGCTGGTTCTTCATGGAAGAGTACATTGTCTTAAGGTTTTACAATTTAGCGGCTGAACCCTGCAAACAAACTTGCAATGCATGTTACAAAAAGGGTTTTTGCACTAGAATATATATGGCAGATGGAGAGCACAGATGAACTTTTCACAAGACAACAAAATAAAATGATATTTCATTCCTTTCCTTTCGCAATTAGAGGCCTCACATTTTAGAGAAAGGCTTTCAAAGTGGCAAATGAATTGGTAACTTTTTTTGGATTTGATTTTGTCGGTCAATGGAATTATGATCTACTGAACATAATAAAAACAAGACTTATTGCCAATGGGAACTCTGCAAGCAAATATCAACATCAAGAGATGCCATTGATAGAAAATTTTAAAAATAAGGATTCATGGGATGAGGTTAAAAAAGAGATGGAGAAACATGCAACAGAGAATAATATTTTTATGCAAAAATTGTCATCTCAAATTATGACATTGCACATATCAGAGTCACACAAATTAGAGCCTCTAACATACTTAAATTTCTACAAGAAAGCATCTCAACCTTCTAAGAGGTCTATGCTTAAAGAAATTAAAGAGGTGTGCACAGCTAAATTGTGGTGTCAAACCAAGATGATTGATGTTTGAAAAATGAGGCAAAATTTGGGTGAACCAATGACATCAGCAAGTCTTAAGAAAATTAAGGAAGGATGAACTTTTCAGCGATTAGTGGAATACAGAGCATATAATTGTACTATATGATTTTGGAAGTTGTAGTGACAGTGATATTCAAAGACAACAAGACCTCGAGTCTAATGTCGACATTTGAAAGGTATTCAAGATTTCGAGTCAAGTGGGGGCAAACATATTGTTAATCTTTAAATGAGTGATTCTACTAAACAAATGTATAGTCAAGGGGAAACTATCATACAAAAAATGGGTTATACAGATATAGGGCCCATTGGTGCAAGTGGTGAAAGGATTTGGAATCCAGCTCTAGTATCAAACCCACCCAACAAAGGAAGTAAACCAATCATTGGACTCTCTAATGAGATTTAAGATAATTTATCTAGAAAGGGCAAAAAACATTATACTTTTTCTTCTGAAGGTCATCCCAACACATTATTTGTTAAATCTTCAAATCCAGTTGTAGTTGATCCCATTGGCACTGGCATTGGCACTAGCATGGATGAACCTTGTGCAAAAAAAAAAAAGTTATGACAATTATACCGCAAGCAATGTCAATGGTTACTTCACCAATGTATGCACCAATAGCTTCTATACAAAACCCTAAAAATAGTCCTAAAATGCTAGGATTTGGAATGGGTCATCTTCAGTATGTTGGCAATCCTCAAAATACAATTGTAGGTGGAGTAAGTTTAACTGGAGTTGGAGGAGCATACAATGATACAACTGATAATTCACTTTTCAAATACTCAATTGTGTTAGTAAACCCAAATTTTAGTTTGAACAAGTTTGCATCAAAGTTTGATCAGAAAAGCGAAAGAAATAGGAAAATTATGAAGACTTTGAAAAGTGATGCACTTGTTGAATGTCAGGGATCTACTAACAAAATATTTTCAGCATATAATCCAAACTATAAAATGATGAACTTCATGGCTATTATCCCCTGGGTAAAGATAATAATCAACCAAAAAATGTAATTAATCGTAACAATGTACAAGTTACCAGTCTTAAGTGGATTTGTCAAAAGTGAAAAATATTGAGAAAATCAATATATCAAAAGAGAGAAACAAAATGGTCTACTCTACACTTCTGAAAGGGGAGAGGGAAAACAAAAGGCTTACAAAGAAAATAGAAAAGTTATAAGAAAACCTTGATAATGTGAAGGCCAAGGAGAAAGCAACAGACAATAGGTTGAAAGAATTGCAAAACAAGATAAAGAATTCTTCTCCTACAAAGGCAATTGTCCAACAAGAAAAGATAAATGAGCAAGTGCAAAATTTGACTAGAGAATTGGATGAGTGCCAAAAAAGAATTCAGCATGAAAAAGCCTTTACTGCACAGTTGTTCAAGTCTGTAGAGAGTAGTGCACAGGTCAACAATAAATTGAAAACTGATCTGGACTCTATTGTCAAGGAAAATATTAATTTGAAGATTGAATTGGAGAATGAAAAGGAAAAAAAGGAGTCTAAGGCAAGGATAATCTATAATTTGTAGAAGGAATTAGGGAATGAGAAGAAAAAAGAGGAGTCTAGTGCAAACATAATCCACAATTTGAAGAAGCAATTGGAGAATATGAAGAAAAAAAAGATGAACCAACTAAAAAAACAATCTTTGATTTGAAGAAGGAATTGGAGAATGCGAAGAAAACAATGTCTAGTGCTACTGCAAGCAGTAATATGATTGATCTCTCAGTCAAGATTCATCTAAAATTCTATTTATAGTTACTTCATTGATTACTTTAGGTTTGCAAAAATGTTGAATCAAAGTCATCATCCTTCTTCGAAAATTAGTCGGACAGTTTAGAGACCAATATTGTGGAAAAACAATTTACATTGCTTCGAGCAGTTCCTCTGGAGGGAATCTGAATCTAATTTCTGATGAAAGATTGGAGTAAATTCGCTTGACAGAGTCAAGCACAGAGTCTTTGATCTTCTTGAAGTCTTCACTTGTACCACATGAAAGTACCTTCTCTAGTTCTAATTCAACTTCGCTTCCTGCTTTGTTGGGGTTGGAGTCGAGGTTGACGCGGCCATAGTACTGCATTGGTACGTCAACTCCACGTACCCTGGCATATACCTCATCGTTTGCACCAATATGTAAAAAGTTTCTAGGATTGTTCAAATCTGTGATTTCTATCCACTTTGCAAACTTTGATTCATCTAATGGTAGTAATCGATATAGAGTATCCAGGCTATTACATGTCATTTTATGCAACTTATTATATTCTGCAATGTACATAGTTTTTTGTTGAACCTTTTTTATAATATTTCTCATGTCATGTAGCATGGGGGGAATAGATGCTAAAGTTAAGAGTATCTTAACATTAGTTAGACTTGAATATAGTCGAGGGAATTTGTCTCGCACAAAGTGGATTAGTCCAAGTAATGACAGATATTCAGAGATTACTCGATGCATTGGTCCATCCAAAGAGATCCATTTGGTATCATTGTCTTTAAGAAGCTTCCTCCCATTAGTAAGTCCTTGAGCAAAGTGTTGAAATTCCTTGATTCGTTTTGGACTTCGACAAAAGTATTGGTAAATCTCTTTGATTAGAGATTCCACTTTACTCACACAACCAAAATCGCTAACAATTTCAAAAGCTAGATTCATTTGATGGGCCATACAATGAATGGGAATAACGTAGGGTGCCAAATCATTCTTGATCTTTCTACAAAGACCGCCTTTATGACCTTGCATAACTGAAGCTCCATCCACTCCAACACACACCAACTCTTTGAAAATCACCATGTTATCCAAACCTCCCCATTCAATTAGAGTAGTCTTTAATAATTCATGTAAATTTTCAGTTGTAGCACTACAATTCAATGTAGCAATAGATAGTAGAAAGGGTTGACGACAAAGATCGTTTACAGTATAAACATGCATGCACACCAAGGAAGTATTATCAATTGCTATAACTTCAACTAGAGACAATGCAATGAAATTTGAGTGTTATATTTTTTCCTTCATATCTCCTTTTTCAACCTGTGTAAGACATCTGGCCCATTCCCACCCGTTGTTTACTGACCAATGACTATTCAAATAGTTTTGAACTTTGAAAAAGCGCAATAAGGCAGTAATTGAAGGGTAGTCTATCATAGGATGTCTTGTACTCAAAATATAAAAGACCACACTTAATTGAACTACTTTTCCCATATTTTGCACTTCTATTGCTTTTCCAATGAAAACTTCAATGGAACCTTTTACTACAGAACGCGTCTTCCGTAATTGCTAGTGTAACTCGTATGTTTCAGCATTCCTGATATGCAGACAGTTATCCTTTGTTTTCCAAGTTAGCATGGATTTTTCAACTCCATCTATAGTTTCATTTTTGTAAACTTTACCGACATGCTTTTCTATGGTATCAAGTTTAAACTGCAACCTCTTCTCCTTCTTTGTTATATATGTGCAAATCTTACATTTGCATTCTACAGCCATCAATTGGATTGGCCACTAGTTCAATGAACCAGTACTTTTCCACCCATTCTAACTAAAAATTCCTTTTGGATAGATCCCAGCAAGATCAATCTTTCTTTAATTCCAATTTTTTTTTCCCTTTTGTGCATGAACGTGATTTATGGAATCACTTTTGATTTTCTCACCCGACTGGTTCGGGACTGACTCCAACTCTATAATATCATCTTGTGACTCCCTACTCAGGGGAAGTGCCTCCAAATCATGTTAAGTTCATCCTCGACTGAGATATCAAGTTCATCAACTTGAACTTCTTCAATACAGTCTGAGTCTCCAACTTGTGATGAATCTCCTTTTTCAACAAGCACTAAAAATATAACTTGTGAATCTTATAGGTTGCCAACATTTCCACCACCAAAATATGTCATTGTGGTTCTGAGTTTTGGTAATGGTGGCCTCTCTTGGCTTTTAGGAATCCTATCGAAACCCCTATTACCCCTCTTGTTTGACATTGCAAACTGATAAAGGTTGCAATAAATAAATCAACTTAGTTGTTGGACAAAAGACTCAAATAGTGATGACTCAAAGACTATGAACAATGACAATAGACTACTTAGACTACATATAATAGCAATAATATGATTCATACTCCAAAAAAGGGTACTACTGCTACGGTACTACAATCTACGGCACTACCCAATATAATTCGCAAACCTATAGGCTATCTTAGCATGTGAGATGTCCAGTCACCAGTGGACACTAGACTATAAAACTTTAAAAAAATCAATACCAGTGTACCAATACAATATTACCACTGTTGACACAAAATAAAAATAAAAAATCACTTGCCTTTTACGAAAACTAGGGTCCACGAGTCAATGGGCAATGCACTCAGCACTCTGAAACTTCGGTAGCAATAAGAAATGTCAATCTCCAGACCAAAAAAGAGCGAATTGTGTAGAATAATAATATCTTATAATCCAATCTAGGTTGGCGAATTACACAGGATTAACAAGCGAGAATGTCAAATGTAGCATGAAACGCACTTTCCTATGTAAGCCCACAATAGGAAACAATTGGTTAAATAGGGCTGGTGGTCAACACATGTTGAGAAAATGGTAGGCAATGCCCAACTCAAGGGAAAATTATTTGGTTGTAGTTATGGCGAAAGAATGTGGGCCAATAAGAAACAACATGAAAAGGATGGCGAAATGTTTAAAATAAATGTATCCAAAATGTATATTGTGTTGGCGATTGGACCAATATTTTTTACCAATCATGTGATAACTAATGGGCGACTACCACAAGCGTTGGACCCAAATCTAATAAATATCCGACGATACGATTGACCTACGTTGCATGTGCTATTTGCCAAATGATGATCGACCCATGAGACGAGATTGCCAAAAGGTGAAGATTTGCCACCAAAGTAATCTCTGTGTCCAATATATTTATAATTTAGTTAGTGAGAAAATCCTCATGATTGGATGAGTTAGAATAATTATAGGGTAGATCACTAGCCGGTCCCTATGACTCAAAATTGGTCAAGATTAGTTTGGGACAATAATTGTCATTGATCAAGATAAAATGAGATGATGAGTCCCTCCAATCTAAGTCACCTTGGCCATCTAAGTGTAATTTGCCAGATCTTACCATTCCTAGGATTTAGAACTTGATCATCCCACATCCCCTTTTCCCCTTTCCCTGTGATGCCTCCTCCCCCTTCGGGTTTGTTTCACATTCTTCCTACATCCAGCCCAAATAAGTGGTTAAACCTTGACTTTCAATTTAAGTAGCAAGATCTTCATCAATGATTATATTACCATGTGAGTAAACATCTTATTAATATTACATTAAATCTATGTACTAACCAATAACTTTAACCATGATTTAGGTATAACCAATTCAAATCAAAATCAAGAGTCTTAAACAGAAATACCATAAATCCCAAAACCAGAATCTGCCTAGGGAAAAATCTAGAAACCAGTGTTAGTCCACAAATACCGTCTAGGGCACAAAAGTTATACCATGTTTAATAATATACAAAAACCATTTAGGGCAAGATAACCACTGTTTAGGTTAGATCTTTCCTACTTAGGGCACAAGTACAAAATCATTAAAGATATAGAAATCTCATCTAGGGCATCAATTTAATAAGGACGTGTATAAAGGTACCAAATAAAAGGGGTGTGACATCATGACAAACAAGGATTATGTACATCGCAGAGGTTTATTAAGTCAACAAAATTTGCACATAATAGATTAACCTATGTGAGCTTAAGATTATGTTTATAGATGAGCATAGATGCTACATCTATGTTCACTTATATTCATATTCAATATTGGATTGGTTACAAGTAGTTTGGTGAAGACTCTAGCAAACCAATAAGCAAAAACTTATAGCACAGATAGTTGATGGTAATTTGATTGTATCTTACTAGCGAGATGGAATTAAGGTGAGCAAGCTTGGATCATGGTTGAAGACATGTTTGTGATGCTATGTTCGTGTTAGCATCTCTTGAAGATCATTCTAAAGAGGTCGCGGAAGCAAAACATGCGATATATTTAATTGACAGTTTATTTTGTTAGTGTAATGTGATGATCCTCATTTACGAAAGTGTTAATTGTATTGTAACATGTGGGAACACTATTGTAATATTTGTAATGATGCTTAAGAAGGTGTATATGCCTTAGTGTGGTCCAATGTAATCATTATATATTGGGAAAGCCTTGAAAAGTCGACCTAATTAGTTATTTGGTTAGGGTATAAAGGAAAGTTGTTTCCTTGGTTGGAAGACACGTGTATTATGTATGCGATGTATATGGTCAGTGGATGCGAGTTTGAATATGGTCAGTGGATGCGAGTTTGAGCAAAGCAGAACAAATATTGAGTTGAACGTTAGATTTGAACTTCAGAGGAACTATATTGGTAATTAGGTTGTAATATTGATCAGTTCAACTTTTGAATATGTTATCCTAAAGGTCTACTCTTCATTGTTGACTTAAGCAATTTGGGCAATGGGTTCAATTGTCTTCCTATCAGCCTTTAACAGTGTTGGAACCTTCTAACAAAAGTTCAAAGTCTCCTAATACGAACTAATGTACATATTGCATTGCAATTGGCTTCTAAAAGGGTCACATCCTTTCACAAAGAACATTTATATTAGAACATCATGTTGTGGGTGCCATCCCCACCGAGGTTTTTCCTATGATCAAAGGTTTCCCTAGTCAACAAATCACTATGTCACTGTATGGTTTATCTCTTGTTGTGGTTCATTGTTTTGTTTATTAAAATTGGATTTAATAAGTTGGATATAAGTTTAATTTGCTCACAATTGATTCACTCTCCCCCCTCCTCTTCCCTCCCCTCCCCTCCCCTCAGTTGTGTGGGTGAACTTTACTCTCTAACAATGTGGTCCAAGTGGTGACTGATGCAACATGTGTGTGTAGAGCTACAAGGAGACTTATTGAGGCAACATATAAACATATTTGGTGAGCTCCATGTTGTGTGCATGCCATGACCAATGCACTCAAGGACACAGGGAAGATTGACTAGATTAAGGGAGTTGGGGAGGTTCGCCTAGTGTGGACCAAATTCAGTACTCTTAGGGGTTATAGGGTTGCAGCAAAGATGGGCCTAAAAATTATGGCACAAAAATATCCAATTTTGTGATGGATTTGTCATGGACTAAAATCAACAACTACGACACTAGCTATTTGTTTGTTGTCTCGGGTATTTAGTTCATCAACTTTAGAACCTATTTAAAATATATTCAAGAAATGTTTTAAGTTTTTAACTTTAAGAGTTTTACTTTTCAAATTTTCTCACACTGGTCATTTAATTGCTATGTCAAGTATCTAGTTCTTCAACTTCTAAGAGGAACTAGTCTACATATAGCTTTATCCACTCTATTAAGAGGAACATGCTTACCTCTCATGTAGTGGATACACATAGTGTTTTGTGTATCACTGATCATAAGACGTGTGTATAAGGAGAGCCCCACAACACGATGGAATGTAGAGCTAGAGAAGCCATCAAAGATTGATGACGATGAAGATAATACAAATACAAAACTAGCTGGTGTTCCTTTCACGACTGTTGACCTTAGGGACTCAGATAGTTCTAGTGATGACAAGCTTGCTAACCTCCTGAGGAACGATTAGAGGCCTCCTTCACTACATTTCAGGCCTTGGCATTTTGACTATGTAATTTGTACTTGTTTTGATATATGAACATTGAACATCATATTAGTATTATGTTGCTCAATGTAATCATCTTTATGACAATTGATAAGATACTCATACTTACGAAAATTTGGTATCTATGAGTATTATTGTTTGTTGATTCAAGTATTTAAAATTCTAATGTTTATAGTTCAATGCTCAATGTTCCACTTTCATGTTCAACATTCAATCACAATGCAATGTTCAATGTTTACATCTTTATGTCTTATATTGTTATACATATTTTCATAACTAGCATTTTAAATAACACATGTATAGCATATAGTATAAACACCCCCACTCCCCCGCTCCCCTTGTCCCCCGTCATTGTCCACCCATCGTCCACAAATTGAGGCCCCTCTGTCCCCCTTGCTTAGAAACTTGTCCCCCATCCTGATGTCCCCCCATCCCCTGGAACCGTGTAACTATGGAACCGTGTAACTATGGGATATATCTAGAGTAGTTTTCATGATCTACCTTTACTTAGAGGTTGAAACGTTTTCAACATGTTAATATACCTACAATCTTAATTAGTATTTTTTTTGTCATCCCTCATAAAAGATAGAACTTTTCACCTTGATAGGATAAATCCGAGCAAACATTCCCTTAGATATGTATATAGGTACAATATACTCTATGTATTAACACTCATCTATCTATTACTATTTCCTTATTTTATATTTCAAAATATAAGTATTACATATTTATCACATATGTACCTAATTAGTATGTGACAAAGCAAAACATAAAATAGCTTATCGTACTACTATAAATGACAATAAACACTTCTATCTTCTTTTTTTGTTCTCGACATCTCAATATGACATTTTATATTCAAGACTTGCAAGACATACAAATGCTTGATTATTTCATATAAAATCACACATACAACTTGGAGATATCTCATAGGGCGCATGTTTCTTTACAAGAGCTAGGGAATATACACAGTGAATGGACATTCTCCACGAGGGAAAAGGAAATGAATAATTACTACATATAATAATGTATTCTTCATTTTGGGGCAAAAAGCACTTCAGCAGCTTGGTGGAACCAGACAATATTCCAACCAATAGCCAAAACTGCTCTTCCAGGTGTAAACATAACTCCAAAATCATATGCTTTGTGTGGCTTATTCTAAATCCAAAAGTGGCATAGCAGATACCCCATAGCATCCAATGTTTGGCCACAGTTATTTAGCAAAATCATGGTAGGCCAGAGTTCACCAAACCCATTCCAGCTGCAGCTTCTCTTGAATATAACAAGCGTTCCGTTTGTTCCTTGAAAGTACATTGTAAAACACGAATATATCAGTTACCTTGATAAAAATATAAAGCTCAGATTTTCTGAGTAATAATATGTGCTGTCATGTATGGCGATCTTTAAATGACAATTTATATTGTACCATAAAGTCAAATAAAATCCCCCAACAACTTTTTCTATTCAAGAATGAAATTTTTTCTTTTTCTATTATAGAATGATCACCATCAGTTATTTTGCACCAGATATAGAATAAAGCTTGTAGAATCAGAATTGAGATATATTTAGAATAGAATTGTATCAATTCTCATGGTATCTCCTAGATCGAGTATCAACATTTTTAGAATATAACTTTAATAATGTTTTTGAATATGCTTAATTGGTAATGCAATAAAATGAATTCAAAGGGCATATCAAATGCATTAAGCATACCTGAAGACGATGCAACAAGTAAAGTAGAAAAATGTGAACAAACACCTACAAAAAGATACAAATGCATTAACATACTAATCAGCATATTACACATTCAATTTACCCCAAAGACTGCATATCAAGTACAATTGTACAGTAAATCATAAAGACAAATGGATATTAGGTCATGGAATTATTCTACCAAGTAGAAAAGTAAGATGAGTCGAGCCAATGGGTGGCGCCATAAAAATCTTCCAGCACTAACTGCTCCAGAGTCCAAGAACTTTGCTGCTTTCTATAAAAGACGTATTTATATCAAACTACTACATGTTTTCTTGACATTAATAAGACCATTAAATGAAATTTAATCAGTAATTGCAATCCAAAACTTGTGGTTTATACAAAATGTCACAAGGAGCTTAAATTTAGTTAAATGCAAGGTCTTACTTGAATACTTGATCCAACCATACGCCGATGTTGCAATGAAAGTGGCCTGCAGAGACTAGCTATGCTTAGATTTAAAAAACAGCGACTTATCTGAATATTTCAGTCTTGAATAAAAGATTTCAATATGGAAAACTGAGAATGCTTAATATTCAAAGTTAGTTTAAATTTTAAACATCACTTAAGAGATGCTTTCAGTAGAGCAGTGAAACTCGGTAAAATGCACAAGGATAGACTTTTCAGCAGATGCTCAATGAATTATGTACTAATTTTATATCAGATCAATATATTTTAAATCATCTCATGTCCTACAATATCAGATCGAGATATTATGCAAAATGCTAACAGTACTTTCACATATTATACGCAAACAATGCCCCCTTCCCCGTTTGACACACACACACACAGAAACCCACTCAATTTTTACAGTATGAAACAAAAAGTTTGGATATTCATAAGGCATACAATGTATTGAAAGAAATAGCAGCAAGCATGTTCATTGATTCAGATATTGAAGCAACTAAATTTTGGATATTTGATTTTAATATTTAATATTTCATTACTTAATACCAAAATGAAATGCACAATTGTGCCTCATCTAGGCTATCAATATCCAAAGAAGCCTCTGGCTTTATGCCACCCTATGTATCATGTTGCTACTCATCTAGAATTCCAACCAATCCTAGCTGTACCTCCTCATTAATCTGTTTAAAATCTTTAGTATCAACATTCTAACATGCAGTTAGAATTTGTCAGTAGTGATACTATGAGCTACAACCAGCGTTTCAACTACTCTACTTCTCTTGACTATGTGGATGAAGTTGTAGGTTGATCCATTCTTGTTTAGGACAAAGGAACTAACAACCATAAGAGTATGCAAATGCCAAGCTACCCTGAGTTTGGTGTAACATATTGTCAAATGTTCCTCAAGTCTCTCCAAGGCTACAAGTTTTACATCCCAATTTTTGACCCAATTTAAAATGTTCATATAGCCATTGAGGTTTCACATGAAGTCAATTGACAGTTGAAATTTGTTATAATCATGTGAAATGGTAAGATGGTTAATCGTTATAATTTCATATGGCGATGACATGCTAGTTAATCATTATGATGCTATTATATTGTTATCTTGAAATCTTAGAAAATTGGTTAGTCATCATGGTAAGTGGGATGGTGGTTTGCCATTATGGTGGTTTATGAATAATAATTTGTTATGGTAAATTGTTATAATATTGAGCAATATAATATAATCGTGGAGAATTCCCTTGCAGGAGCACGTCAAAGGGGGGGGGGGGGGGGGGGGAGCATTGCCTGAAAGGAATTGGGCATGGAGGGGCACCACCATCACTGAGCAAATAGGTACAAGCCCTGAACCACCAAGGCTAAGGATAATGACTAGGCAAGCAAGAGTGTACGTTGGACGACCATGAGCTAACTTGTTAAATTGCATATCATTTAATAGTAAAAGAGATTACTAAGCATGAATTAGAAATTAAGCGAGTTTGTACCTTTGTAATTGTGTTGTTGGTTGGAGCCATCTAATGTATAATCAAGTCTTATCACATCGACATCATGATACCTACATATCTATACATGTACATACATGTATATGGGTACATACGTAAACCAACTTTATATATATAAGGACGTATATGCATGCGTAATATTTGGCGTATACGTAAGAAATATATGGTTGGGGTTTACACATGTGCACGTATATGCATACATACATATATAGGTATCTACAAATACCATGATGCTATATACTAAGACATTATTATTTCTTTCACCTTGGCGGTGGTCTAATATTATTTCATGCGTGACAACCTTTCATATTCTATTTTTTTTCCATCGGGCCTTATAAGTTGAGATGGCCATTTTATCTTATTTATGCCAATGACTTCTTGTTGGTATTGTAACTCCTCCACCGCCACCTTCTTGTTCTTTCTTCTAACCGAGCATGTATTGCTTATTTAATTGGAGATTCTTGCTGCCGTGGAGAGATATACCTCAACCTGCTCTCTATTGTGAACTATTAAAAACATGATCCTTGCTTTGGTTATGTGTGAAACCTGATCGCAGTCCTGTGATAACGATTTGTATTTCTTTGAATGGAGTTGAAATAATCTCTCTCACGTTGGAGAGTATGGAGGCATATTTGTTTCATGCCATGTTTGGACCACTGCCCAAACACCTATATCTTAGCCAAGCTTGATCCTTGATACGGTTCAACTCCTGACGACTTCTTTTATGGTTTCCATGGTATAACCATTTATTTGTTTGCTCATGATTTTATTGGGCCTTAATTTCTGCTGCTTCTCCATATTTATTCTCATTGATCATGTGCTGGATTGCTATCTAAACTATCATTGTGGACATTTACGGCTGTCCTAAATACTTTTCACTTCTATTGGTGGTTATTTTACATGCAGCATTCATATGCATTTAGATTGGTATTGATATCTTGAGTTACGTATCCTTGTGGTATTGGCGTTTAATTTCTACCTCTATATATCTGTTTGATGTGTATGATCTTCATGATCCCTCTTCAAATGTTTAATATTGAAAAGGATTATAAGCTTTCATCTATAATGCCGTAGAGCTGATTTGAGCATTAATGAGATATCGGTACCTTATAAACAATTATCAAATTCCTTTATGGAATCACCCAGAAATTCATCCGCAAGGACCAATATGGTCAAGACGAAGGGTGAGAATGAAAATACTCCTGCATGATAAAGTAAACATAAATCAGAAACAAATAATCACATGTATATATTTGAGTCAGCTCATGATAATCCATTGTTTAGTCGAGTGGTGGAATTAAGTACCAAGATGCTCAGTGGCTGGTTAAGTTGCTCCATGTCTTTTCCAGGTAGGAAGGGCCTTTCTTGATAGAGATTGCATGGGGATAAGTTATGGTCCGAGGTTGGGAGGTTAAGCCCCTAACAATGTTTCCCCCTCACCACAAGATGTCAGGATGTGCATCAGACAAAGATAAGTTATAAAATCAAATATTTGTCAGAAACATGTATTTTACCTTTATGATGTTTATTTGAGTAGAAGATATGATGGATTGATTTATATCATTGATTCTATTATTCCTTTAATGAAAGCAACTTTTCATCAATGTAATTGGTAACCAGTTGGATCGATTGATCTTCCAACTGGACATGGAATATATCTATATGCAAGAGATAGGTTTATTTGATGGATTGTTATTTTAGTCTTCCATTTATCTGAATAATGAATATGAGTGTCTTCCTAACCGAATGTTATTGCCTAATTGATACAGTGGTATGTGATGCCCTAGAGGATCCAATGATAATTGATGCCCTAATTGATATAGTAGTATGTGATGCCCTAAATGGTCCAATGATAATTGATGCCCTATTTGATACAGTGGTATTTGATGCCCTAGATGATATATTGGTAATTGTCATTACAATAAAGTAGTATAGCTATTTGTTTCTTAATAGGTATTTTATGGACTAACTTGGGTTTTGCAGAAGCATTTCTAGACGATTTTCGGTTTGAATTCTACAGTATGTAGATTTTAAATTCCTTGGTAAATTCATTGATGATGTCTTCAATTGTTAGTTATAAGATTTCCGTTTAACTAATTGTAACCGTTAATCTCATTCCCATGAACATAACTGTCTTCCTATGAATATGAAGTAATAAATGTATTTCTTTCATATGTTAGTTGTTAGTTAAGACACGAGAAAAGTGGATGTTATCACAAGAGGGTTGGCATACCTGATTAAGTCCACAACAATGATTTAATAGAGAAAATACAATTGCAAGCAATGTTTAAAAATTTAAAAATGATATTTGAAAAACAGAAGGTCATATTGAATATAAAAAATTATCATTAACTAAAATTGATATTTAAAATTAAAAAATAACTTAACAGAAGCATTTAAATTTCTTATGTCAAGATGGGCCACCAAGCATCATCAATTACCTTTTGTTTCAGCTTCTTAGTTTTGTCCTCGATGTAGAACACATTTTCCACATCTCATGAAAAGCCCTGAAGAATATAAGTATTTTGTGATGATTACATATTAGCATCTCTCAATCATCAAACTAGTGAGCTTACAAGCATGAGCTAAATCAATCACAACTTGCATAACATTTGAAGGGCTAACCTCATTCCATAGCCTTCTTCAAGACCTTAATCAATTCCTTGCAATTTTCAAATGGAACAACTCTCATACAGTAGGATCCAATTGGATGTATACCAATAATAATAATAAATTCCCAATGTCAAATCCCATTCGTCCATGTCAATGGAGCAACTTGTCCTAATTCATTTTTGTCTCATGTCTTCCATCAATAAGTTCGACTTGGAATACTGTTTTTTGAGAGATGTGAGCTGATGTTCTCGAAGAGGACATATGATGGTTTATTACCTTTTTCTCTTGCCGAACTGTAATTTATCTAAGAACTCTCCAATTTCAGTCAATGTAGATTTCAAGCTGAATCTTGCCTATTCAACTGCCAGTGCACAAAAATGCAGATCATTTAAAATATTTGATCCACTAGTAACTTGAACTTATATGCTGCAAACCTTACTGCAAGCTTCATTAGTTTATAACTTTATCCATAGTGTTGAAGGTTAATGCTCCCAATTGAGCCTTGATTGCTCATTCAAAATTGTTCTTCACTACATCTTGGTTATCCTCAAAAAAGATAAAATATCCTGTTCAACTATTTTCAACTTCTCTATAATCTTCTAACACTCTCCAGAGAGGGTTCTTGCAACTCAGATAACACTTGACAATTGGCTATCCACTTCAGAATTTGATTAGTTTCCAGATGAGCTATCACTTTCAATCTGATTAATTCATCTACCCAAAATATCATGGATTTTCATGCCATCTTCACACAAAAGCCCAATCCATTGCTGAAATTTTCTTCCATGTGACAGCAACTAATCAAGTTGTTGCCTATGCAGTACTCCTTCTAGTCTGGACAACAAGCTTATTCCTGCTTCTTAAACTAGATTTATAAGATAAGCAATATAGGCCCCCAACTCCCATTTTTTCCTTTACTTCACCGTCTTTTATTTCCTTTCATTTTCAATAAAAAATAATAACAAATCAACACTCCCACTTCTGTTGGCAAGACCAAGATCAGTCAAAGAAAACTAGAAAACTAGAAAAAAGTGAACATTGTAATCTATAGGTGAATGGCAGTCTCAGCAATCATATGTCCATTATTCTTAAATCTTGTTTATCCTTTGGCTTCATTTATCTTCTCGTCCATGATGAACTTAATGCTAGAAGTTCTACCTCTATGGCTATATTTTCTCAATTGGACTGCACTGTTGGAAGGAACCTTTCTCACTTTCTGAGTGAATTGGTGTTGGCACAGGAGCTGCAACCAATGAGACAATCTGCCCACTCTATGATAACCATTCTAGCTTGATACATAACTCATGGCTTCCATTGTCGAAATATCTTACTGTGGTCATTGCAAAGAGGCCATTAACTCTTTTCAAATGCTTCATCCTTTCTCAGTACGACTGAGGACACTTCATGGAAAAATGTCTTCTTATCTAGATCTCTTCCAATTAGACTAGACAGAACACAATATGGAAAAATCTAGTATTGGAGAACTTTGACAATTTGGAACCTATATAAATGCTGATCCAAAAAGCCCGATCAACATGTTTTCTTCCATCACAAATGAAGTTAAACATAACATGATCATAAGGTTGAGTTCTTCTATACAATCACTTTCGTACAATATTAACAAGTGAGAGGCTCCCTTGGTTTCATTTAGCTAGTTATATCCAATCTCCCTTTGGCATTCTTGTATAAATTGTTACACTTAAGTTTGCATTCTTCTAAATTGATCATCTACATCACAGAGCTTCCTCCCTCCCACCCTATCCATTTATAATTACAATACTTTGGATTAGTTTTCATATTATTTTTTTGTTTCCAGTTTTTCAGTTTTGCTAAATATTTTCAGTCTCATGTATGCATTTGTAGAATTTCCTTCAATCTGCTTCCAAATGTTAAACAAAACATAGTTTAGGAGAGTTTCCATGTAGAATATCTTGCTTCCTCTTAAAATTGTCAAGCTAATCCCATTAGCACAAGAGTCATCCTCATAGACATTATAAGATTTTGCACTGGCCCTTTCATAATAGTGGAAGATGATGTTGCTGCCACTTGACCCACACTTCCGTATATAGACACGTGGTCTTCAACTTTGTTCTTCAATTTAAAATTGTGGTCATCAACTTTGTTCAAATTAAAATTGTGATCTTCAACTTTGTTCTTCAACTCCTTGCTTCAATTTCTTAAAGCATAACTGCTTTGTGTGACAATATATACTTGCATTTTAATCATAAGATTTGAAACTTAACCTATTATAGTTTACCCTCTCTACTCGTGTTTTTTAGCATTTAGTTACTTCAAAAACTAGGATTTCACTTCCAAAGCTCTCTATATTTCCTTAATGTAATTTCAATTCCCATTAACCATCTTGATCGTTTCTGGGCATTTAAATAATTTCTTTTTTTATGTCTTTTTGATGCCTATATATCTTTCCCTTGTCTACTGAAAGTTGATAGAAACTATTAGGTATCTCATTCTTTAATTCCTAAATGCTCAAAAATTTCTTAATCAATTAAAGGTATATCCTATCATTTCTTGGTATTAAATGCTATCTTTAAAATGGTATGCTTGACTCACTTGATGGCATGCATTTGTTTTACTGGGAGACCCACATGATGTGCATTTCCTATAGGGGAGACTTGCACAGTGTTAATTTTCTTCATTTCTACATATGAAATGTTGATTTTATCTATGATTTACAAATCTCTTAGTCCTATTGTACCTTAGCAATGTAACCAGAAAATGCTTTCTTTATGGAATTTTCCTACAAGATATATAGGTAACCGATCCATAATCCTAAGGTCTACAATTCATTATTAGGAATCAGGATACAGGAGAATCGAAGACAACATGGTTATACTATGGACAGAACACATTCAATGCTCCAAAGAGGAAACAGGCAATGTCAAAGTCAGAAGATCAAATCTCTCTATCTTGAAGGAGATGAAACGTTTTAAAATATGTCCTCAGCTTATTCATTAAACCTTTAAATGGAACAACATTCTTGGCTACTCTATTACTCATCCAAATCCTCATTTTTTTGCCAAACATTAATTTTCTCTTAACATAAAAATATATAAATTTTGGCAGAAAGAAATAGGTTACTAAATGGCAGCTTCAGCATATCTGTTGGGACTGCAACCAGATTCTGAGTCCTAGCCTATGTTTAACTCACAAATTGAGCATCTCAGAGCCACACAGAGATATTCTCATCTTTTCATAATCATGGTTATCTTTTAAATAAACAGAATGTAGTGGAAATGGAATGTCAGTTCATACTCAAGTGGCTTGAGTTCACTATCATCTTCATCCCAAGGTGTTGATGTACGTCGCAAAGTCCTGTTCCTTTCAGATTCTGCCTGTTTTAAGGAAATGACAAAATTAAATTATCTAAGGTGTGACATCAGCCTTAACAAAATTAAACAGAATAACAAAAAATTTAAGAAAATGAAACATGCATATTTTAGCATTAGTTGAATACAGGTGACAGAAACCTGTAATTCTCTTAAACGTTTTGCTTCTTTCTCTAGCTGAAAGACCGCAGCAGCTTTTTCACTAGACATGGCTTCCAATTGTGTTTGCTTCAAATACTGTATTCAAAAACAATTTACATTGAGGTCATGGTGTAGTAGGCAATGTAAATACTTGAAACCCACAACCATAAAAATGAATCAAAAATTTTAAATGTCCTTTTCTTTATGCGACTTCGCAGAAAGTTCAGTATTTACCATACCAATAAATCAGTCAGCTCACGGTACCGTTTCTCCAATTCCACATGTGCCTGGTACATTACAATCAAAAGAGCGGTATAAGAATGCATACACTAAAGGGATGCAAAACCACAGGCAACCAAACATCTTATGCTTAAAAAATTGCATGGAGTGGCTTCACATTGCCTATTTTGCTTCAAACTTATACAGGCCTTAATTTTGGTCCTACAACAATGAATCTGTATCAAGAACATAACTTGTGTAATCTGACATTAATCATACAAAAAATGCACAGAACTATTATTTACTTCACAGTTATAATTCCAAAGCTAGCTTACTCTATGATGAAAGCGAGAATTGGAATCGTAACAATTTAGAAATGAATTTTTGAGGATAAAAAAATTCCCAAGAACTTGAACGTAGCATATAGAAATGGGTTGTAAAATCCCGAAGCAATATTTGTCATTTGACATTCAAAACAGTTCACTAGAGCATAAGATTATTACTGTTGATATCTCAAGCATCATTCCAGTATCCCTGAATAAATAAGTTCATTAAATGAGAATATTATACTTGAAATCTTCTCACAAAATAAATCTCTGAAGACAGGACTCCACAACTAGACTACTGACAGTGTTAATAGCATGATAAGTAGCATCTTGTTCAGTAATTCAAATTATACTTATTTATTATGGTGTAGCTCCCTTTTTATCCATACATCATTTGCTAACTCTCTAATATAACTCAGTAGCTAGCTTTCACGATGATGTGTATTTTCATGCAAAACATAAAATATTGTCCCGTTATCAGAAATCAATGGTAGATAAGTAAAGGAAATGAAAGGTGGAGTTCCTCAATAATTCTCAATGGTGGATGAGTAAAGGAAATGAAAGGAAACGACACAAGCATTACCTGCTTGGAGTACTGTTCTGCCTCCCTTTTCATGCTTGACAATTCAACTCTCATCTTTTGAGTTTCAGCCTATTAAGATCAACACAGAACATGATTTTGTAAAATTACAGCCACATTTAAATCATAATCACTAGAAAAATTTATGCCAAACTATATTAAAATCTGCATTTCTTACAAGTAGAAGAGAGATCAAATTCTGTTCAAATGCATATCAACTAAAATAGGAAGATTGAGTCAAAATACTTTAAGATTTTCACAGCCTAAAACCAACTAGTAAGAATAGATAGCTCTTCTCTAGAAAAAGAAGGGATCCACCCCTTACCTCCATGGCAGAAAGCTTGGCCTCTGCTTCCCTCTGTGCTTGACGAGCCCGCTCTGCTTCCTCTCGCCATGCCTGCCACTTAATGGATATGTTAGTCCAAAAAGGATTCTCTGAAATTTTTATAATTAGTTTATAAGACAGAAAGCAGCAAAGAATGAGGCTTTCTAGTGAAGCAGGGAAACAAATTCAAGGAAATGTGAAAAGCAATAGTACTGGAAGAGAGAGCTGATTGTCCTAACTGAAGAGTCATTATAGCTTTCAGGTTTCTGAAGGAAAATTCAAAATTAGGATATGAAATACAAATGTCACCCTAAGACATCAAATGCCAATATAATGAATTTAAAATATGAGATGGATCCTGAACACCTTCGAAAATGTAAAACTTTTCATTCATTATCAAAGGAATCAAAATAAATTCTATTTTTTTATTAAAGTCTAAAATTAAAATGATGCCATTAATTATTTCCTAATAAAGGGAAGCAAATTAGGTAATCAAGTTAAATTGTTCCTCTTTTAGGAAGGGTGGGCAAAATTAAAAGCACCTCAGAGTTAAAGTCAGTTCAAGAGTGAACTTGCCATATCATCCAGGACCAAAAAGGTTACCTAATTACATGGTTTCTTAAACATCTGCATGTAAGCTATATATCTTCAGCATTGCCCAAGACAATCTCATAAAGTAAACTAACGCCAGATCTGGATTAAACAAATTTTAAATTTTCAGCAGACTACCTTCAGTCAGTCAAACCTCCACAAGAGGCTGGAAGGCAAGCGTTCTTGTAGAGGAAATACATGTTCTATTCCCATATTTCAAGTGACTATAGTGCCTATATGACAAAGATAGTAATTCAATGACAAATGCATTCAACAAGATACAAACAAATCACAAGCAATATAATATTGATGCCATAAATATGATGAAGAAGTTTGGCAACACCTTGCTTAGCTTAGAACAAATGTCTGCTCAACAAGCTGTACACATTGTGCTTTTCCTTCCTCTTAGCTAAAGCTCATGCAAATGTAGATTATAGACACTTTGCTGCTGACAAATGTGTCATCGGTAAATATTGTGTAGCCGACAAGGTGTGTGTCAGGATGTATGTCGTCGGTAAATATTGTGTAGCCAACAGGGTGTGTGTCAGGATGTATGTCGTCAATAAATATTGTGTAGCTGACAGGGTGTGTGTCAAGATGTATGTCGTCAGTAAATACTGTGTAGCCAACGGGCCCTTCAGGAAGGTTCTTGTTATGTAACCAACAGGCCTTCGAGAAGGTTCTTCGGAAAGTATATATACACCCTTCAGGATCATTGTAATCAGAAGCATAATGTAATGTCTTTGGCATATGCAAATAATACAAAGAGTTTTGTTGTTCTTATCTATTGCCTGTATGAATTAATTTCTTTACCATATTACAGCAAACAAAACGCACAATTTTTAAAGACGTATAAACTTTTGAACAATGAACCAGAAAATCACAAAATGTTGCGTGCAAAATCTCGATTGACCATTACATTGTATACCCGAAGGCATTGGCCAACATTTACCTAGCAAAAAATTGTTGCAGAACACACAATACCAAAAGGAAAACTAAGATGACGAGTGAAACCACAAATTATCAAGTGTAATAAGGTACAATAAACATGTCAACCTTTAGAACTATTACAGAGATAAACCTTTCCTCTATGTTACTTTCTTCACTGACAAAAACAAATTGAAGCAAGGCTTCACAGCATGGCAGATGCTTTGGCTAGCAATGCAAGAACAATACAACTTAATGAAGCAAAGTATATATACAATGTAAATGAGTTGTGGGGTATGATATGATATGATATGATAGATTTTAATGACGTCCACAAGGCCAAAGTAGCCTATGGGACCCACACAATCACCCCCCCGAAGGCAGGACTGGAACTAATCTAGTTGCAAAGTTTTGGTTAACTTGTCTCTCCTTCTCTGAAGTTTGATGATCAAAGTCGTTGTTCTCTTCACTTGATCTTCCTCATATAAATAGTTGAAGTCCTTGTTCTGCAATATCTCTATATAACCAGATCTGATGTCGCTGTATGCCAGGCAATCCATAACAAAGTGTTACTCTGTCTCAACTGCTCCCATATTATAGAATAAACACGTTCTGTCTGCCCACTCTTCCTTTGGAATTTGCCATCTACCAGTTTCACACCGCAGCCAGTGTGAACTAGTTCTGAGTTGTGCCATCAGCATTTTTGCTTTCCAATTAATAGGTGCTCTTATATAGGCCTTTTCATCATGACTAGAAGTGGGGTTAAATTCTTTAGTGTAATAAGATTTTTTCCGCCCTATGTCTCTTGTCCATAGAATATTGTGAAATTTTTCCATGACAAACTTCTTTATTTCTTTAATGTTATCCGGGCAAGTATGGATGTTGATATCCCATTTTCGCATCCATTTGTCATTTTGCTTCATCCATGTGCTTTTTCTGCCTAACAAGTTTCTCCTCTATGACTAGCTTGGGCCAGCAATGTGTTTCTAGACCTTGGGTTTTCTTTAAATAGCTTAGCATCCGGACCAATGCAACGGCTTCTAACAGAAAAGAACCCACCTCTGCCAATAGAATCTCATACGGTACCATGGTCTTGACTTTAAGATTGCATGTGATGAAGTGTTTTTGAATTCTTTCTACCTATCTCCATTTCTGTTCGAACATACTAACACCCCACACTTCACATCCGTATAGAATAACCAGAGTGACCAGCAAACCAAAAAGAGTTTTCATGGTCGTCCAATCCCATAATTTTGCGTTCCTGCACCTGTTTTGTAAAGAGTATAACGCCTTCCAGCCCCCTTGGATCCTTTTTGATCTTCATGTATCCCAATTGAGTTTGTTATGAAAATCTATGCCCAAGTATTTGTACTCCTCCACAATCTCAAGAGGGTTACCCTCAAACAGAAACTCGTCCTGTATGCTCCTATTCTTCTTCAGCGAGAAGATCATAACTTTGGTTTTGCAAGTGTTCACTTGCACTCCCACTTCATAACTAATGCCAACACTGAAGATGAAGAATATAAAGATGAAAAAAATAGGGAAAATCCAAATGGCAAAGCCAATGAAGAATACACCTTAAAACCAGGTTTAGACACAATAAGACAATATATACACAAGAAAAATATCATAGCCTTTTGAGATCACTACACACCTGCGCCTACTCAACAACACAACATATGACAACATCCACAAAATATTGAAAATAGAGCAACAAGCCATAGTGAAAGATGAGAAAACAATGTATAAAATAGGGAAAATCCAAATGGCAAAGCCAATGAAGAATACACCTTAAAACCAGGTTTAGACACAATAAGACAATATATACACAAGAAAAATATCATAGCCTTTTGAGATCACTACACACCTGCACCTACTCAACAACACAACATATGACAACATCCACAAAATATTGAAAATAGAGCAACAAGCCATTGCATTTGTTCAGTATAGGAGATTTTGGCACAAGGAAAACCTTCATTGCAAAAGAAATATGCCAAGGGCTTCTTTCTATATACAATAACCCAAATTGATAGTGAACCAAACAAGATAAAGAGCACATTACTTTCATACACAAGAAAAGCAACTTATAATATAGGATGCACAACTTTGTGCTCTGCACTCCTCATACCAGTTAGCAAATCTACTTCCATTCCCCTAAGCTCCGAAAGCTTAGATGCATTGACAAAAGAATATCAACAATTGTGCTTGAAATTATACCACCATATTACAATGAGCCCCCAAAAGATAAGCTACCAATTTCGTCGAGTGAGGAGAAACATAATAGGAACAAAGATATTATTTAGAATGATCATGAGAAAGATGTCACTCATTGTAGCTCATTACTTGAATTATACCATAATCAATGAATAGTTGAATTTTAATATGCAAAGACTAACATTCATTAGTAGAGTGGGCATGGAGTTGATGACACGTACTAAAGGAAACATTCTTAAGATTTTATGTACATTTTTTCTTCAATAGTTTAAGTAATCAACTTGTCATGAAGAAGGTCAAACAAAATGCTGTCCCATTGTAATAAAAAGATTGAAGAAGAAGAGATAGATGGACTACACAATGGGGGAGGGGATGTCAACATAGGCAAAGATTAGAAACGTCAGTCTTCCTTAGCCAAGTGTGATATAGATTTCTCATGAACCTCAATGCTTTGTTGCACACATCCTAAATCACATCCATTGTATCCATGTTTAAAAAGGATTTTGAAACTAACTCCATTATGTTTTTCTGAATCAAGCTTAGGAGTTGAGATGTCATGGGAGAGAATTCCCTCTTAGCTTGAATTGCATTGAAGTTGAAGGAATCCGAATAAACATATAGAAGTGTTAGGATAAGAAGTTTTGAGTTCATTTGCTACAAAAGGAGGGGCTGAAGTCTAATGACCCCCAACTGTCCTCTAAAAGAACCTCTTCAGGTGAAGGAGTATTGTTAATATCAGATGATTCATTTGTTTGTATTGGATGAAGAATTAAAGAAATTGAAGATTGAGATTACATTTGTATGTTCTTATTGACTGCCAAAATGTAGATCTTATTGTTGTGGATAAACTTGATGTTGCAATGAAGAGTAGAAGGCACTGCTTGTGTAGCATGAATTGAAGGTCTGCGTACAAGAAGGTTATATTTGAGATTATTGGGCATGAGATGGATAAGTATGCGTATAAATGTAGATCCTACTTAAATAGGCAATATAATTGTAGCTAACAGTAGCTATCAACAATATCAAAGCCATGAATATGAATAGAATCAGACTGAATAAGAGAACTATCCAAATTTATTCTATGCAACAAGTCAATGCTACACAGATTAAGAGCTGAATGATTATCAACTAGAGTAGGTCAGAATCATGAGGGTGGGCAGAAGAGTTAATTTACCAGCTTGGCTGAATCAACATTTCAAGCATTGGAAGGGACAAATTCCACGTGTAGTCCACCCCGGGCAGAAGAGTTAATTTACCAGCTTGGCTGAATCAACATTTCAAGCATTGGAAGGGACAAATTCCACGTGTAGTCCACCCCAGAAACAACATGGTTTGACTTCAACTTTGACTAGTCAACGAAATCACAAACAATGTTTAAAACTGTCAAAATCACATTTCGTTACCTAGAATCACTGTGTTTGAATCTGCAGATCATCGTAGTTCATCAAATAAATGGTCAAAATTGTTGACCTTGTTTGTGATTTCGTTGACTAGTGAGTTTTTTGAAGGACAAAATAGCATTCTAGAAGTTTCACAATATTTGCTTCTAGTTTTGTATAAACTATTAAGGCGCATTTTATTCATTTTGGATAAATGTTTCATAACATAGGAAGCTCTAGATTGGTTAATAAAGGGGTTTTACAGAAGATGGGCAGGGTTTTGGCAGTGAAGCAAACCTTTATAGCTTCATTCTATCACATGGATGCCCCTGCCCTCTCGTCATTACCAACCACCTCTACTGAAGGATATTAATTTATTTTGGGAAAAGACTAAATTTTATCTAAAAAGAGCCATGTCACATTTTCTAGCACAGATTTTTTTGATGATGTGAGGAAATTTTTTGAGCATGAATGTGTTCTTACAAATCCTTTCACTAATAACCTTCAGAAAAATTTATGAAGTCTTAAACGAATTAATTTTCTCCTCTTAGAGTAATTTGTAAAATAAGCCAAAAACTCCTTAACAATCCACACATATTTTCTTCATTCTAATAACTAATTATTAAATACAAATCTAAATATTAATACAAATAAAACTCAGCCAATCTTACCCTCTTGTGTGGTATATTCAATTATCAATCATCAAAATTTAAAGTTTTTCTTAAGGGTCCAACTCCACATTGACTGAAAACAAAAGGAAAGGGGAAAGCAAATATAAAAGTAGACAAGAAATAGGGATGGAAAGAAATCAATGTAATTTGAAAAGTCTGTCTTTCACTATCTCCTTGACTTTGGCTTACTTGAAATGTTCTATACCAGAATAATGGGATTAAGTCTCGTGTAATCAAAAAGCCCGGGACAAGAACTGGCTGCATTCACAAGCTGCCCAACTTTCTCTTGGAATTTGATCTGTCCAATGAGATACTTCACTCTCTGCCCAGAAGACCACACATCCCAAGAAATTCAAATTTAAATAAAATCAAAACCTTATAAATACTGAGAGATTTGGTTAATAGACATGGAAGATACAAAATCATTCTCAGGGATGCAGACTTCATTCTGACGATAAAATCCTTTCTTTAAAAAGTGTATCAGCTAAAAAACTTAATCTGGAAATCTTCCGGGAATTGGGTTCATCCCAAAAACCACGAAGATGTAATTCTCTGCTTTTTTTCAAAGTTCATTTTGGCCTCCTTATCCTATGTAGTAATTGCTTTTTTTAATAACTCAATTGCATCCATTTCAAATTCACAAAATAAAGATGAAATTCAGAGCAATAACGGATCAACAGATTCATGGAAATGTAGAAAACAGTTCCAAAAATTAGTTTTGCAGTTTTCATTAAATAAGATCCAATAAACATGACTAGTTCTGGTACCTGGGATGTTAAATTAGCTTCTTCTGATGGCCTTTTTTGTTCTCGACGAGATCGAGCTTCCAATTCTTGCAGTTCCTGAGTTAATGTTGCACATTCTATCTGTCGAAGGTTGAGAATTAGAATGTAAATATGTAAGCTAAAAATAGCTAGCATTATTTCTTTGTTATTTACAACCAAAGTCTCTGAAAGTGAAGCCCATTAAAATGTAATAGATTGTAACACAATAGAACAGAGGTGAAAACTACCTCGTACATAGAAACCTTGTGTTCCAGATCAGCTACTCTCTGAGCCCTCTCATCAACTGTCCTCTGAAAAGGCACACTCGTTATAGCTTCCTGTCAGGATGATCTTATTGTTTGTGTGTGCATGTGCATGTGCATGTAGAGATATTATTATAGATGTATAGGTGGGAAATGCCCTTGCCCTTCCAAACAAATAAAAACCATTTCATAATACATCCTAGACTAGAGCTAACATGAAACAGATTTCCAAAGATAAACAACCCATATTAGGATAGTTTATATGCCATCGCATATTTTCTTGGTTAAAATATATCCGAGTTGGGATGAAGCTATTAACCCCAGGAAAACGAATACTTGTAACTTCTACAATACTTTGATAACAATTCTGGAAAGAAAATATAGGTAATTCAAGTATGTTACTAGCTGTAAGTAAAAATATCGGACATTATATGTGGAAAGAAAATAGGATCATAATAAGCTTCCATAATCAATGTCACTATGAAGAACATGAAAAGTCAGAAAGCAACATCAGGAACAGTGTATCAATGTCACTAAAAAGAACATCAAAAGCCAGAGTACAACAAGGATTTTAATATGACATCTCTATGGTCAATTTAACTCTGCCCATTGTAATAAATATTTAAGACTAAATTGAATACAGTAATAAGCGGAGTGAATAAAAAGACTCAAAAAGATGCCTTCAAAATTGCATTAAGTCATAGTCATAATATATATAATATATTCTGTAACATACTCCCAACTTCAAACTAAAAAACAAACTCGGAAAATGTTTGCATTTGAACAGTTTGACAGTTTTATCTAAATGATAATTTCTGACAGAGAAATAATATTTATTAACAATAATTAATCCAAGGCCACGAATGCAGGCACAGCACCTAGATTTTTTTTTTAAATTACAATAAAGCCTTCAATTCTCAGTTGGTAGGACCACTGTTAATCAGATTAGTCTAGCAGGGTAATGGACCATCCTAGATGAGGTTAAGTCCCTAGAATGGTGCAGCTTAGGGCTAAAGGCCCTACCATTGGCAATAGCCAATATTAGCAAGCAGGAATAAATGCTCTCCTGAGTAACCTTAATAATCTTATTCCTAATCACTGAAATTCCCGGAGGAGCACCTGGAGATAATCTTCATCTGAGCATTCTCTCTATTTAGACACAATGGCATGGAGAGGAGGTTCCATGTGATCTGATGTAGATCCAGCTCCTCTCTGGTGCATAGAGCCAAATAACTCTATATGTGCCTCCACGGAGGCCAATGCAAGGCACCAAACAATTATTTTCTAAAATTTAACTTCCCAATAATCAGTCCAATACAGAAACTCTAATATCTTTGCAAGTCATTATTTCAAATTTCGAAGAGTTATGGTACCCACGTCTGCATGTGCAATAAAACATTCACTTCAGATTATCCACAAAAAAATACATAAATAGTTTCCAAGGTATCTATTAAAATGGAGCAATCTCACTTTCTAGATCAATGGTCTAATCAGCTATATATTAGTAATTTCAAGTTTTTGTCTGCCTTTGGTTTGAACTCATGACATAACTTCAGAAGCAAATGACTGTTTCCAATCCACTTAAGCATGGATACATGTCAGCCTAGGCTATATTACATGTAACTAATATTGCAAACATAAATACAATAAAAGTTTCTTTAGTCTTGCAGTTCACTCTTCACATTTGCATGTCAACCAACACTAGCTGACTTGAAATTATTCTTGGATGCAGCCTGTTTACAGGAAAACCATTTACCACAAAAGAAAAAAAGGAATAGCCATAAATTGGTAAGCTTCTTCACTTTGTTAACTGAGAGAATAAGTTACATAAGAAAAAAATGTTGCGGATTTTACACACATCTCCAAGAATTCTCAGACACCTAGAATGATCAATGTACTTCATTTTGGATAAACTGTGCAGTCGAGAAAAACCAACGATACCTGGATTTTTGCCAGTGCTGCAGATGCTTCAGCTGCACGTTGTTCCAATTCTGCTTCCCTCTCCATGGCTGCCTGCAGATATTCAAGCAAGATTGGTCTTAATTCTGCAGAACTCCAGTAGTGAAATTAAAGACCATAAAATTTACTTGACATTTTGAGTAAGCCAACCATTCGTGTAGCATTATGTGATACACGTTCATCCTCTGCCCTGCGTTCGGTTGATGCCAACTCTTCACGTAACGTCTGGAATGCAGTTGCAAAATGAAAAGAAATATCCAAATACATAATAGTTAATTAATAAAAAAAACTTTAGTTTAGAAGGAGATAAATTAATAAAGCTTGTAAAAATATGCCTCAATGTAATGAGGCAAGCCAACACCTGTATCATCCTTGTTTCTGTCAATTTTTGGTTTCTCATTACAGCTTCTGTGTTTGCCTGAAAATATAAGTCTTATCAGAAAAATAACAAATAATTGTGAGAAACAGCCATCCTCAAAGACAGGAAAATAATATATGTGCAATAAGAAGCTGAACTATCCCATGTCATAACCATTTAGATGATAACATCAACTAATTATTAAATAGCATTAAAGAGTGCATGAGGTGCCAGAACTCATCTGTACCTTGCTCTATACTGCAGAACAGTTTGAGGCCACTTTAAAATTTAAATGGAAGTGTAGACTCAAAGAAGAGGGCTTTGCAATACTGGGAAACAATTTAACTTATTCTACAAAGCAATGGAGAATGAATGAAAATGGTTATGTTACTGTTCACCAATGACCAATGTCTTCCTGCACTGAACAACTAAAAGCCCTACAGACATAAGTTCGTCCATGAGTAGCATAGCTCAAAAGATGGCAATTTTAAGCATTCAATGGCCCTACAACAGCTCATGCATGAGTGGCACTTGCAAAAAGATAGCTTGTGGCCATTTATCTTCCGTATAGAAAGGGATATTTCTACTCAAGGAGAATATTAGATTCAAAGATAGGCAATAAGCAGATAGTATCACACCACTTCTAGATGCTCGAAAATGCACACCAACCTGCAGTGCAGCAAGTTTTCCTTCAGCAACAGTGGCCTGTTTTTTTAGGGACTCCATGGAAGTCATAAGCAATTCAATTTCAGCATTTTTTGATGCTAATGCATCAGCCATCCCTGCTTCAACAGCACTTGTTGCAGCCTTTGATAAAGATATCTCTTGCTCTAGCTGCTTTATCCGAGCATCATATAAATTCTTTTCTTTTCTCTGCTTCAATATTAAGTATGAAAATCAACAAAAGGATAGAAAAAATACCAGAAAAACTATGGGTCACTAAAAACATAAATTGACACCATTTATACTTCAGATGTTTGTATCAGACAAGAATAGCGTTCCTGAAGACGCAAAAAGTTAAAGAGTTTGTAAATCACCTCTGCAGCAAGTAGCTCCTCAAGTTGTGCATTTTCAGACTTGTATTCTTGCAAACGGGATGAGAGTCCTGCACAAACCTGAATACAAAAGCAGTAGGAAGCTAATAAAAAACAATAAATGCCAATTTTATTGAGAAGGCCAAATTTTCACAGTAACATCTCACAATAATACTTTTGTTTATTTAACTTGTACACAAAGGATATTTGTTTAAATTGTACTTTTTAGTTTTAATATTTTAAATACATATATTTGTACAGATCATTTTTTGATATCATTTTGTTGCAGCCTTTGAATATTTTCAATAATCCTAATCAGATATGATTCTGGATGGTATAGGACAATAGCTAGACATATTGGACATGAACCAGATGCAAGCTCATAAATGGATACATCCAAATTATCTGTGCATTATAGGCATATTCAATCTTTATCTGATATCCAATGCACATATATGAGTATCTATGCAAGGGATATGAAGCATCTAGCAACTCTGCCTATTACTAAAAATGATGAAGTCAGCTAATCTGAAAATTTGACATAAAAAAACTGTAATGTGAAAAGCATAGACAATATTTTAAGATCTATTGTTTTATTTCTTGGAATGAGACACTACCTTCTTAGCTTCATGTGTTCTATTTTTAATACAACAAATATTACAATGAGAGCCTGAAGTTAGCTTTGTACTTATCTCAGGCCAAAGTAGACTCTCCTTACATAAGAAAAGCGATCGACTATGTGTTCAATCTACAAGATGAAAGCACAAGGAGATAGACACACACAAAATACAAACCAATAAAAAAAGCTTGTCATTAATTGTAGTATTTAATGATTAATCTGATACACATCATTGATCATGACTTTATTCGGGCATTATCATTACATTTGTTGTCCTCCATTTTTCCAATTGAGTATTAGCTTTCCCCTAAGATAACTCGTTATTTGATTGGCAAAAATTGATCAAATGATTGTATTACCAATTCATATAATGGAACATTTTACTGAAGGTTCTCTTCAAGTCTTATTCATTTTTTCAGTTTGTTAGCCTATACTTGATTTTTGAGACCTTCAATGTCCTTTTTGTGTTTTTGAGTGTTCGTTTTGATAGTTTTTATCTTTTTGTTTCTTTCAATCTTTTGCTTTCGGTTTTTTCTTCCATTTGAGATATCTTGGGACTTAATTGGAGTTGTCAATCAAAATATATTAAAGATTAAGTGCCCAGAAAAGTGGGGTTATCAAGTTCAATTGCATATTTAAAATATTGGCCTTATATTCTACTGTTGAGTTGCACTTTTTGAAAAAATTAACTTAAAATGACTATATGTTATGTTTTTAAGTTACTTTATCACTTTAATTAAAGTCATTATAGTGCAATTTAAGTTATAATTTGATGTTAGATTTCCTTTAATGTTCTAATTTAAAACATTTCAGTCAAATATCACTTTTTAAACATATTTACATATAATATGTAAAATATATAGTGTAAATATGTATTTGACCCCTTTACATGATATTTGCTTAAGAAAATCAAATAGACATGTGCTAAATAGAGAACTTAAGTGATGCAACTCCATTACATGTTATTTTTTAAATGAAATACATGCAATGCATCCCCTAGAACCTGACTTTCCTCTTTGCCGTAAATGCATTACATGTAATGGCATCTTGTAACCACGATTTGCCAAAGGATTTCAAATGCATGCAAATGCAAGTCACAAAAATATGTAAAGGCCCTTTCTAAACCCGATTTTGGCTTGGGCAGCCAAATGCATTGCATATTTTAAACATGCAATCACTTCCTCTAACCCCGATTTTCCAAAAAGGTGAAGTTTTGACTTGATACATGCAAATGATTACATGAAAATGCAAGTTGCGAAAATGCAACATGTAATAGTCCACTCTAAACCCAATTTTGGTTTACAAACGAGTTACATGCATTTGCATTGCACATTTAAAACATGTGTTTGTGCCGGAAGAACCCATTTTAGGTCTAAGAACAAAAACGTTGCATGTAATAGGGCCCAATAAACCCATTTTTGGTCTTGGGAGAAAAATGTTGGGACTTGTACATTGACAATGCATATTTGAAATATGCAATCCAACCTCATAATCCCAACTTTGGTCCTCAAGAAAAAAAGCGTTGCATGTAAACCATCATTCTAAACCCTATTTTGGCTTTCATGTGTTTGCATTGCCCATTTAAAACATGAGTTTGGGCTTTCTAAACCCGATTTGGGCTTTCCAAGGAAAAATCGTTATATGTAAAGAGCATTTGTAAACCCGATTTTCCATTCCAAGCCAAAAATGTCCATACAATAAGGCTTTATATTTCACTATTTCATGGACATGTCATGCAAGTTTATAACCACAATTTGCCTTGGGAAGACTTTTTCAAACATGGAAATCCTTCCAAGAAGTGCAATCTGCATTAGGAAGACATTTGCTGTAAACTTCTACAGATTCTGATGACAAATCAGACTTCTAGTACAGAGAAAATAGACACAAAATAACCCAGACAGTGAAACTGATATTCAGGATTTACTATGCTGAAGATACAACTGAGGATCCTGATTTATAACTGGAATGAAGTTCTGAAATTCAGTAGATAACACGTGAGGACTGGAAGACCTGGAGATCAGACTGTAGATGCTTGTGTGTCCCCAGACTGCCTTCTCAACCCCGCCTATATACCCATATCATAGGGTGTGTTCCTTAAGGGACATCACCCTTAGCATTAACAGGTAATTAAAATACTCAAAGTCGGCGTCCTGAGAATAATATTAGTTAGCATTAACTAAGGTTAGTTAGGTAATACTAAAACCTGTTCCTTCTGATCGCCGGCACCTCTAGAGTAGGTATAAGTAATTACCATGCCCTCTTAATGGAGTATATGCAAATGAGAGTTAGGCACAATCTGCACCCCTAGACCTGTAGATTATTAGGTTAATTCCTTTAACATTTGCATCCTAGAATTAAGATTTGAAGCTAAAGTTTGAATCTTTCAAAGGCTTTTGGTCATTATACGAAAACACACTTGCTAAACCTGATTCTGGAGAGAACAAGTTCATTCAAACTTCTTCTTCCAAATTTTGCTCATTGCTCTCAAAGTAATTATAAGGATTCGATTTTGCTTACAATTTCTTACTTATTTTGCTAATTTGTTGCATTCTTTGGCTCTTTATCATCCATTTGTTCAAATGCAGCCCTAGTTTTTTGCTTCAGGTTATTAAATAAGTTTGAAACCTTTATTTTCTTGCAAATGCAAAAGCTCTCTCATCTCAAAAATGAAATTGAATGCAAAGTGAGGTTTTGGAGTTTATCAAAGTTTGAGTCAAAGCAAGAGTTATGTTTTTCTTTTCTTTTTTAAGTTTTTGTACATATTTTGTTGCTTGTTTTTGGTTTGTGTATTACGAAAATTTGGAGATTTTCTACCAAGAATGCAAGTGCATTTCCATACTTACATCTTCCATGTCCAATCCATTATCGAAATACATCCAGACTCCATATTCCTACATATCGCATTCTACAAACCTAACTACATATTTACATCAAGTAAAAATGATGAATTTTTACCACATGTAATTGCATCTCATAAACCCGAATTCGGTAAAAACTCACATTTTTAAACACCAAAATTCTCATTCTGCACACATTCATATGCTTCCAACTTGCATTCTTGGCCATCCAAAACAAAAGCCTCATTTTGCCTACATGTAATCCATCATCCTAAACCCGATTTTGGTCATTTTTTCCCAAATACAAGCTGCCCCTTTCATTTCCATCCTTTAAAAGTGTTCAATAAGTATCTAATCCATACTTCAAACACTTATCCTTCATTGATTTGACATTGCAACTCAAAACCCAAAGCCGTCATGGATCCAATCCCATCTGATGATGTTTGCACCTTTTGGGAATCTCATGTTACAACACAAGATATGTCCACACCTCTAAAGGCCAAAAAAGAAATGGAGTATCAGTACAATAAGGAGCCAGCTCACATAACTCCATCACACATTTCATCTACTTTTGATGAGATCTTAGATACAAAGATTGGTCATGTTGACATGACTAATTTCTTACAGCAGGTGGAAACATCTTCAAGTGGAGCAATGATATGTGGAGGATCAAAAGAAGTCACATCCATTTGGTATCTGTGTTTCCTATGGCAGCCCTTGAACCAGAGTTTGTGTGGGAATGCACAAATCACTTTGATGTCAAGACAAAAACGGTTAAAGATGCAGACGAGAAGGTAGTTTTCAGCTTAGATCCGGATGTGATTGAGAAAATCTTCAAGGTACTTGAAATGCTGGAATGTGTGGATATAACCAAAGAATATCCTTGCAGGTGTGGAATCATAACAAAATAGAATATCAAAGGCATGCTAATGACAAGTGGTTGAACAATGAAAGATCAGATTTCTCTAGATGGCCAAGGAAAATACATAGATCTGACTTCTCCAAAGAAGTCCATGATTTGCTCACTCTTCTAAGCAGGATTTGTGATCTCAAAGAATCCAATCACTTTGAGATCTGGATATGTAAATTCATACTTCAGACTCTCGAACACAGGGAACCTATCTATTGGGGAGAAATCATAAGCATGACATTATGTATGTAGTTGATTCATGCAAAGACTCCATTCTCATTTCACATGAATTCATACTTAGTCTATATCGCTACAACTAAGGGGACGTCCTAAGGGCTCTCCACCAAGGGAGATCGGTCTCTAGTTCCTCTCTAGAACTACTATGATCAGCTCACTCTCACACAAAGAAAACACCACTATAGAAGGGTGTGGGATGCATTTTACAAACATTTCAAGTGCCTTTTCAACAAGGAATTGGCAACAAAGAGAGTATCAAATGAGGCATGGGAGAAAGTAAATGAGTACAGATGTATTTTCTTACAAATTCCAACTTCCACTTATCTAAGAGTTGATTACATTGAAGGAGAATCATACACTTTGCCAACATATCCTACTAATAGGATAATTCTCATGGAATTGGCAAGACAACTTATGGTAGTACAGTCATGTCAAACAAGCCAATATAGGCGAGTACCAAGATTTCCACCACTAACCCTTTCCAGATTGGCAAACATGCACTTTCTTCAGTGTATAAGGCAAAAGCCATGGAATCTAAACTTCAACTCATCGTGCTAAAGAAGTTCAAGGCTAGATCTAACTTTGATTACAAAGGTATGCATTCCAAGATGGAAAGGGCATTCACCCATGCTCAACGCGTGGAGGATGTATTGATTTATTTAGGCAGCGAGGTAGACACCATCAGGATGGACTATTGCAGGCTCACTCTTCAACAAATCATTGATCACAACTTGGTCCCTATTCCAAAAGGGGTTGAGGATGACTACATGATTCTAGACAAAGAATTCAACAATAGCCAACTAGAGAAGCTTCTTCCTTTTCCTAAAGAATCAGCTTCTATTTTTGATAGATTTCAATCCATTTTGTTGAATACCAACATGGTTGAAAAATAGAAATCTAAAAAGAGTCAAGCTGACAGTCGAAATAGATTGTAGTCATTACAGACCAATTGGAAGGAAATCTCAAGAGGAGCCAAAAAGGAAAGATGGGTCATGCACCTCGAAACCAAGTAAGAGTTTCAAATTGAAGCTCAAAGGAGGAAATGTTGTCATTCCACCCTCACATTCATCTCAAGCACCTCTCCAAACACAAGAATCAAATGAAGAGGAAGAAGAGGGAGAAATAATGATCATATCTCCTGCCATAGACAATGATGTGGATTCCTTTTCCACAGTATTCATGCCTACGATTCCCATTTCAAAGGTGAATATGTTAGCACTGCCTATCTCTTTTGCAGCTCCACCTATTGTCACAACAAAACAATGTGAAAACCTAGAAAATGTGTTTGACAATTTCCAACTCTCACAGGGGGACAAGTTTCCCAACTTGATACCTAAATTGCAGGGTTCGAGATGTTCATGACAGAGTCATCCCAAAGAACACCCATGGTTCCAATTGTGCAATCAGAGGCATGCACTATGACGACAGAATGTAATATCCCCCTCTAATTGTGAAATTTAATATTAAATAGTCAACATCTCTATAATTGATTAAATAATTTAATATTAGATTAAACATAAATTACTACATTTACTATCTATAATTATGTAGTACTTCATTATAGATTATATTTAATAACTAAATAGTTAGTTGAATACATGGGTCAAATTGATCATCAAATAAATAACTATAATTAATAAATACTCAAGAATGAGTAAATCCATATTATTAATTGAACTAACAATAAATATACCAATAAACTTAATATAATAGTCAATCACCATAAGACTAATGGGACAAGACACGACCAATCAAGTGAGGTGTGGGCAGTTCTAAATACCAAATCGATCGAGGAAAAGGGAGGCATAGAAAATCATCATATAAGTTAAATATAAATTAACACTGCTACCAAGCAAGACGATAACATGGAGGAATGTAGAGATAAGGAGTAAATAAACCGAACATGATTTAAGGGTTACTGGTTATGGGTTTAACCTGCCAATGCTTGGAGCAGAAAATATATAATGAAGGAGTATTTCGTGAAAATAATGGTGAGATACGTGGGTTAGATGGGAACAACATAAGAATGAGAAATGAATTGGCTCGACCCTTTGAAGCATACAAAATAAGATATGTTTACTCACTCCCTTTGCATATATACATCAACAGATATATCTCACATTATACTATAGGAGATTCACGAATTCATATTTGGTATAATTATGTGAATAAATATTGACGTGTATATCATAATTGAGAATTAGTACACTAATATTATCTATAGTTTGAACCTCAAAGAAATACTAAATCAAGACATCATAACATTTACATAACATCAGACAATGAATCATTAAAAATCAAAGGTGTGATGGAATAATGAGATCAGGGGTTAATCCCTATTATAAGATATAATATCACCGTTTCTCAATTCAAGATACTTTTAGCTGCATCCTACAAACGATTGGATATAAAATCACATCTCAGAATGGGACAAAGAGAACTAATAATCCATTCAGGAACGTATATAGATATGTGCTCAAGGAAATAATTGACAAAGTAATATAGATATTCAAAAGTAATGATCACTACCCTTTTGCCTACTACTGCCTAATTCATAAAGATAAAGAATATGGATATTATATGTTTGTAATAAATATACTCACAAGATTTGGACAAGATAAACAATTCAGTACGATACCAATCATGAGGAGAATGATAAACATAAGAGAACATGAAAAATGAAAATATCAATTGAAGGATTTTAGAAAATATTGTGTAGCATTATAAAAAGGGACATTACATAGAAATACAATTAGGATCAATGTCAACCATAGCCACTATACCAATCTCAATGGATGAAAATTCTAGCTTATGTGCATGGTTAGGAAACATTACTATGAAGAGGAGAAAGATCGAGCTACCCCCATACAATCTTCCTGCAAAGAACAAGTCTAAGCTTCCCGCGCAAAAGGAAAAAGTTGTCTCAAGAATCCTTGTTGATTCTAAGAAAACTAAATATGTTGAGATTGCAAAACCTCTAGTGGATAAAACGGTTGAAGAGCTTGATCACTCTAATAACAAGTTCACCAAAACTGAACTTGCGAAACAATCATGGTTGGGGTGTCAACAAGATGCCCAAGATGCAGTCTCTACTTTGTTAAAGAGGAATGACGAACTCTAGGAGAAGAAAAATTAGCTAAAACTGGAGAATGCCCACCTTCACGAGATCATTCGACAACAATCTGCACAACTTGTAGTCATCACATCACAAACAATTCAGGTGATTCAGAGGACTGAAGCGGCTAAGACATGGTTCAAGGAAGACATCATAGAGGGGGTCCAATCTCTAAAAGATGCGCTCAAAGTCCTTGAACATATCAGAGGTGTTGAAGAAAGGTGTCATGATATGACTGCCTCTTTCAATCAAGAGACCAACATCCTAAAAGAAGATCTGAGCACATGGGATCAAATGTCAGAAGCTGATTTGGCTGTTTTAATTACATACAATATCATTCCATCTATGGGCATCGTTCTATGAGTATCAAGGACTCATGGATCACAAAGCACAGCCAATGGAAAAGCTTTTGACAAAGACACAAGAAGCCCTTGAAAGCTGCCAAGTTGTGGAAATGGAAATCATGGGAGATCTAAAGTTGATGGGATGTAAGGTGCTCACAGAGGATGACAACTTGTTCACCAAAGAAGACATGACTTCAAAATTCACTGACAAAGTTAACATTGAATTTAATTCAGAGGATTTTGGAGCACATACAATGAACAACTTCGCAACATATAAATTTGCAACAAAACACCTATGGGATTCCATTGCAGAGAACTATCAGGTTGTAAAAACATGTCATGCCAATGCAATCAAGGTGGACAACATTTTACAAAAGATGAAGATTCCAGATCTTCCAATGCTTCATGATTGTATTGCCAAATATAAGGCTTTTGTTGACAATCTTCGAGATTGGTTCAACTTTCTCCATCTTTTTATTTTAAGCTTTTTAGCATTTCCAGCTTTGTAGTTGCAGAAGATAGATTAAATGTAATTCAATTGCATGTAATCTGACTACACGAACCTTCAGTCATGTAATCCAAGAAAAATCTTCTTTCCTAGTTTGACAGAGTCAAGGTGGTTGAGTTTCTCCCACCTTTATCTCCTTTCTCTCGCTCCTTTTTTCAATATAAGGAGTGCCTCTCTCATTGTAAAAATCATCTTTTATTATATGCAAGAGATCTCTACCAATCTTGTGCAAGCATAACTTTGATTGTGTAGTGCAAAATTGAAAGAAAAGTGAATAGAAAGAAGTAGTTGGATTTGAAGTTTTGACTGGAAACAATTGTGATAGAACAAATTGGAAGCTTTAATTGTGATTTATTTCTATTATCTTTTATCCATGTTATTATTATATGTTTACTAGAGCATAGTGAATACAAGAAACAATTGGAGCCAAACCTTTCACTAGGAGCAATTACGGTAATATATAGACTAGAAGCTTTGACTGCAGCTTATATTACTATCTCATATTCACGCAAATAGTTAGAATTAAATTAGAGCCTAGAAATCATCTACTTCTGGAAGTCTGTGTGCCCCAATGGTACAGATTTTTCTTATAAATTAGGAAAACTAGACATAGATCTAAGCCAGTACAGTTTCAATCTGCCTTCGACTTGGAGTTTGGCATTAGTATCACTGTTTCCAACTGTTTGATAGAACTGTAGTTGTAGAGACTAAATCTTCCCCATTACTCACTCCATGAGTAAGTGGATTTTTTCTTGAAATAAGAAGAAAGAATATCAGTAATATCCCTTTAAAATCTCTTAACTTCTTGCTTACCCTTCAGTTGATCCAAGGAACGGTGAGAAGGAGGAGCCTTCCCATTAAGGTAGAAGAAACTATGTCTCACACGTTGTGGCTGGTCAACCTATTTTGCAACTGAATTTTATTAAATTGTCGGTTGCAGAATATCTACCCAACAACATTGAAAACAAAATTCCACAATTTTTAATAGAAAATAGGACTATTTTCTCTCTGCTTTCCAATACAGCACTAAATGCAGCAATAACTAGGATGATATGTAATGTTCCCTTTCTGATCCTCTGTGATTGGGACTATTAACTCACAAATTCAACTAAATCGAAGTTTAAAATCCTTTGTTAAACTTATATTGATGATATTTAATACCACTTGGTATAAGAAGGATACACTAGAATCTCTGCTATACTTTTACTCCTCTTTTCCTGATATAAAAATGTGAACTATGCCATAAGTTACCTCTCAATTGTTTGTAACCATTCCTGATATGGTGAGGTTAATAAAATTAAGCCTCTCAAAAGCTTATAGCTGCTCCTGATATACCAAAAATATGCTGTATGTGTCCTTCTGTTTCTGATTTAGCCTCTTGAAGCATGCAATGGTTTCCTCAATATCACTTGTAGCAAAAAAGGAATTGCTATTTCTGATTCAGATTTTAGAAGTTTGCAATGGTACAGGCTATGCCTGATTACAATCTTTAATTATATGCCCTCGATTCTATGCCAATAAGGTGGACTGCTCTAAAGAGCGGTCCAAAGTAAGAAATGATTGATTCCCTTCCATATGATTATTATGAGTGGATTAATCACTGCAGTCTTTGGTAGAATGCTAACAACCAATATACTTAATGACTCTTACATCGGTTTGGCCAACATGATAATTTACTTCATATTTCAATGGATTGGACTTAAGTAATCGTATTAATTCTCATCACAAATCAGTTAACCATTGCCTTTGCTAGTAATCACTGTCACATCTGACTTAAGACCCCTGACCTCTCTGACTGCTCTATCAACTGCTGCTGAGCAGTAGAAATTGATGTCTTGGCTAAGGTTCTGTTGGTAAACAGATTTGTCTTTGAATAAAAATCCGAAAATGACCCTTATTTTCCCAAATATGAAGACACAAAAATCCAGCAACAGTTGAGTCGCTTTGCCATTGGATTGTGCAAGCACCCTCTAAATTTTATAGGGTACAGCTCCCCGGTTTATATATACAAAGAATGAGATTTAAGAAATGCTTTTAACCTGAAAGTGAAGGCTGCCCTCACTATTCTTGGATACAAGACAAATAACTATAACTGAAATAAATAAATAAATAAAAGACTTCCACATACGGCAATGAAGACACACAGTCCTGCCACCCACACATGCACTTAGAAAGATTAAGGAAAGATTAAATGAACAAGAACAAACTCTGCAACAAATGGATTTAGTAATAGAATATGATTCCACAGCTCAGCCTTAATCCACACATAGATCAAGGAAAAGATCAATTCGAAGCACACTGTCTTCGAAACAATGGAACTTCCATTCAATCAAAAATTAACAATCTCTGAGTATTACCAGCAATCCAGAAATATTAGCAGAAAACTAGAAAAGAAAATTTAAATTAAATCAGCCATCTCTGATCTCCATCAAAAACTGCCCTTTCATACAATCTGTATTTCCCGTCTTATGCAGCACATAGTCTGCTCCAACAGTGGAACCCTATCATTCAGAAGAACCAAACTGGCTCCCTCCTCCCTAGCACAAAGTCTCAGAAAAGAAAAAGGTCTGAAAGCTGGAATCCCCTTTCTATGTTTCTCTGATTTATTTATCTTTCCCCTTGTCATTGATCTTTTTCAGTTATTGGTAACTGGTTTTTGGAACATTCCCTCCTTCCTCGGCCGGAAGACTCTTCTCAATCAATAAATGACATCGGGTCATACCCTGTTCAGTTTTTGTAACTAAATCTTTAAAAGGTTTAACCTTTTCCCTTTGCCATCTGAATAATTATCTTTTCCTCCAATGGTGCTTATTAGTTTTGATGACTAATCCTTTAAAAGTTCAATTTTCCTCTTTACATCACACCTTGGGTTCAACATTTATAAATGTTGTGTTTATAAATAAATAATAAAAGTGCTCATATAGTTTAAGAGTGGGTGCATATTTGAACAGGTAGCACTTGAGTTGTCACCATTAGCTTGAATTTGTTGATGAATCTACTTCGAGTTTCACAAGTGTTGCTGCTCTTAGTTGAAGGATTGAAATAGTTAAAAAGTCTTAATGAAGGCTAATCATTGTAGATGATACCCTCAACGAAGCTAGGGCATGTATTGTCTATCACTGCATTAGGACGAGGAAGGACATGGTATACACAGACATATTGCTCGGATCTAATTCTAGTTTGGAATCTTCAAGGTGGCTTGGTAGCACCAACCCAATGCTCGAGAATGTATCTCACGGCTTCTTCCTATTTATGTTGCCATCATTCCCAATAAGGTATATTACACATGCTACATGAATAGGTATTGAAGGTCACTTTGTTTTGGAATTGTTGCATCAAGTCCTCATTTGTGGCCCCAATGCTTTCATCATGACACTGGATGTGTTTCATTTAGAACTTCAAATCACCAAAGAGGTGAATCTACCAACTCGACGACTACATTGACATTTTATCGATCACTTCATTGCTATCCTTATCTTCTATCTAAATGTGAGGATTCCTGTTTGAAGCCGAGCTTTGAGATTACAACGCACATCATGAAGGGATATTCACCTTTGAACCAGAGCGCAAAGCCATTGTAAACCGCAGGAAGAAAAATAGGAAGCATGCCATGATGACTTTGGTGAAACAAACTTCAATTCCTTTATTAGTAATTGCAGACATAGGTTATGTGTTGGCTTTACGCAATCTCCATGGAATCGAAACCCGAAACTTGTCAAGGCCATGCTTTTATGTGTTGGGTATTCTGTCAAACCGTCTACATGTATTGTCTGTGCTTCCGTATTTTGATTAAACACTTGGTGCTATGACTAGATTATGTCATTTTTGGCCCTCCACTTCACCTCACACAAGTGTTAATACACATTAGCCGGGAATATAATGCGTGACCTGTTAGTGAGTTCATTATTGTTGAAGCACGATATGAATGGGAGCAATATGTGTGATCGCATATCTTCACCACATTGGCATCGGGATGTTCCCTACCACCTCATTGAGACACCTTGGATTTGCGAAGTAATCACATGGGCAAAAACATTAAGCCCGATGTCCTCATTTTAGCAGTTGACCAAGTGTGTGTGCATTAGCCTTGTTCTACATGGTCCCGAGGGCTAACGAAGGGTTTAATGGGATCCTGGAGTGTTTTGGCCTAGTCATTTCTAGTTTGGGCCAAAACGAAGTTGATTTACTCAGTTTCAGGCATACTTACTATTTTTAGTAAGTCGGCAAGACACAGTGCAGGTCAATTTTGGTGATTGGATTTGATACTCCTCGGTGAGAGCTTTCCGATGAGCTATTACTCGCATTATTCAGAGTCCGATTGCTAATACATTTTAATGCCTGGAGTTTTATTAAAGTAACGTGTAATTTAATTGTAAAATATTAAAGTGTTACTTTAATATTTATTTTATGGGGATGTGTACCCAAGGGAGACATAAGGGGTATTTTAATATATGTTTTATATACTACACATCTTTTATCCCACATTGCCCATATGAGTTGAGCGGACCCTTGGAAATAGAATAAAAGGAAGCATTTGTGGCTTCATTAGCCAAGTTGAATATGAGAAATAATTGGTGTGTGAGTTGCAGCTCCGTTCTTGGCATTTGAGGACGTCTATCCTCTCTTGTAACATTCTAGACTTCATTCCCTTGGAGTTTGGCCTTTGGAATTCTTTGTTATTGGCTTCATTATCAAGCAATTTAGTTGCATTTCCAGCTACAAGCAGATTTGGTATTTTGCTCATATCTTCTTCACTACTTTTCCGATGCTTATACCGCTTTGAGGGAATAATATTACGAAGGTAGTGGACTGATTGAAGGACAAAGCACTGTAGCAGCAAGTTCGAAAGCATGGGCTAGAGTATTATGTCAATACTGCTGAAGTAATTAGTGAGTTGATAAATCTGCCATGTATTTGGTTTTATAAATTCTGAAAATAACATTTTATTAGCAGCAGTTCATTTCCACTTTGCATATTATTGTAGTTTCTTTCTTGTTTATGTTGTATGATACCAATTCCATGCACAAAACACAACAAACAAATAAACGTTTGATTTTCGGAGTTATAAGGGGTTTTAAACATTAAACGGAGAAATAAGAGGTTGAATGCAAACTGTTTGAAAAAATTCCTTTCAGCAAATTGGTTTAGTTTTTTGGGACATCCAGGGGAGCCCATTACAGTGGTATCAGAGCTATAAGTCCTGCCATCCTGTGGAGGTCTTATAGGGAATTTGGAACAATCGGATAGAGGGAAAAGTGTTTGACGAAATGTCAAAACACTAAAATCAGAAAATAAAAATTTAAAAAAAAAAAAAAACACAGGCTAAGCATTTATGTTTGAGCATGCGATAGGGGTCTTATAATTTCCGCGATACCAGAGCAAGACAAAATAGGATTTCAGACTTGCAAAGCAAACAGTCTAGTACATCCGTGCAAGGGGACATTGAATCTAGCCATACAGACACAAAGGAGATATTCTTTGATCAAGACAACAATATGGGTGATCGAGATGACAGGAATACAGGATTAGGCGGAGGCAAGAATGCCGGTCCAGATCAGGGGGACGTAATGTTCAGACAATTACTGGATACATTAGAGCAGGGGCAACATATGCAACAGAAGCAGAATAGGCGAATGGACATGATGTTGCAGCTCATGACTAGACAGATGGGTGTCAATATTAATCTAGGTGATGCCAACAACAGAAACAATAACAATGTGGGAAACAATAACAATGGGGAAACAATAACCATGGAGGCCAAGGCAACAACAATGGTCCTGAGAATAACATTAATGGTAATAATGGACACGGCAACAATGGGAATGAGGCTGATAACTTTAGACACGTTGCACGCCCAATGCGGACAACGAGCTCGAGACCTCTTCTACCCACCTTCCCACCCAGAGATCCGGTTCAACCAGTAAACGAACTGCAGATTACCGAGTTACAGGACCAATTCAGGAGGGACTGGGAGGCTAGTGGACCGGAGTTTCAGGTGGATATTTCCCTCAAAGATTATATGGACTTGAGGATGAGACACAGGCCTAGAGCAGGAGGGAGGAATCAAAACTTTGAGCTGAGAAAGAAAGTTGGAAAACTTTCCTTAGCTTATTATGATGCTTCAGGGAAGATGACTGCACGAGCTTGGGTGCAGAAGGTAGATACATACTTGCAGCTAAATCTTATGCCTGAGGAGGAGGCTATCAAGTATGCGGCTATGCACTTGGATGGCGTTGCACATGAATGGTGGCATCATGGCATGGTGACTTTGGGGCATAATCAAATTACATCCTATGAGGAATTCACCAAAACATTGATTGAGAGATTTGACACTAGGGATCCCGAGTTACATTTCAAGGAACTAGCACAGTTAAAACAGTCAGGTTTTGTGGATGCTTACATTGCCGAGTTTCAGAGCTTGTCTGTACTTGTTACTGATATCTCTCCTAGGAGATTGGTGGTGTTATTTTGTGATGGTCTTGCTGATCCATTACGAGGTTGGGTGAAGGGACATGATCCACTCACCTTAGCTAAAGCAACTAAAATGGCACGAGATTTAGCCCCTTCAGTATACAAAGGAAAAAACCATTCAACAGATTCTTCCTACCGCAAGGACAAGACAAAAAACTGTTTCAGAAAGAGTATAGCAAACCCAAAGAAGAATCAAAAGGACTAGACAATGAAACCTTGAATGAACTTCGAAAGAAGAAGTTGTGCTTCCATTGTAGAGAGCCTTGAGACTTATCTCATAAATGTTCTCTCAAGGCTAAGGCAAATCAAATGGAGTATTTTTCAGCAGAAGATTCAGAGTCAGAGGGGGAGGATCAGCACTCCAATTCAGATGAGGGTAACACTATAGAGGAGAGCAGCATTCCTAAGGATGATAGATCGTTGGCACGCTTGACAGGGGCCCAAAAGGCAATCACATTTAAGGTCAGGGGTACTATCCAGGGGCAGAAAGTGATATCTCTTATTGACACTGGGGCTACACATAACTTCATAGATGCACAATTGGTAGCCAGGAGAGGGTTACAGACAGAGGAGCATGATGGGATTAGAGTCATGGTGGCTAACGGTGATAAATTATTATGCACTCGGAAGATATCTAATCTTCACATCAGGTTTGGAGATGGCTACGAGTTGAAGGATGAGTTCTATGTTGTGGACATGGGAGATTATGATGTCATCCTTAGCATGACATGGATGGCTTCACTGGTGGAGTTCACACTCAACCTAGCGAAATTGGAGATGAGATTCCAGCATGAGGGCAGAACTGTGGTACTTAGAGGTCTTTTAGATGGAGGTTGCAGAGTAGTGTCCTTGAGGAGAATGCAGAGACTTTTTCGTCATGATGACATAGAGTGGGCGGCAGAGTGCTACATTATGCCAACTTCACCAAAGCCACAAGAAAAGAGTCATCCACCAGATATCCAGAAGATACCTGATAGACACGCTAAAGTATTTAGCGATATTCCTCATGGAGTTCCTCCTGACAGAGGGATGGAACATGTTATTGGGCTCGAGGAAGGAGCCAAACCAGTTATGATTACTCCCTATCATCATCCTAAGAAACACAAGGATGAGATAGAGAAGGCGATTAAGGATCTGTTGGAGATGGGGCATATCAGGCCCAGTAAGAGCCCCTTTGCTTCAGCAGTAGTATTGATAAAGAAGAAGGATGGGACGATGCGCATGTGCATCGATTACAGGGCACTGAATAAGAAAACAATTAAAAACAGGTATCCCATTCCTAGGATTGATGAGCTGATTGATGAGTTGCATGGGGCATGCTTCTTCACTAAAATTGATTTGCGATCTGGATACCATCAGATCAAGATGAGAGCAAAGGACATTGAGAAAATAGCCTTCCGATGTCACTATGGCCACTTTGAGTTCATGGTTATGCCATTTGGTCTAACCAATGCACCCGCTACATTTCAAAGTTGTATGAACCAGGTATTCAGGAAGCAGCTGAGGAGATTTGTCTCGATCTTCTTTGATGACATCTTGGTCTTCAATAAGACCTGGGAGGAGCACTTACATCATCTGGAGGAGGTGTTATCTATTCTGGAGAGAGAGTCATTGTATGCCAAGGAATCTAAATGTGAGTTTGGCATGACTGAGCTCCTTTACCTTGGGCATATCATTAGTGCAAATGGCGTTCAGGTTGATCCCGAAAAGATTAGAGCTATTGTAGAGTGGCCTACTCCCACAAACCTTACACAGCTTAAGGGATTCTTTGGTTTATGTTGTTTTCTATAGGAGGTTTGTTAAGGGATTCTCATAGATTGCTACACCCTTGACAAATCTTACCAGGAAAGGAGCCTTCGTGTGGACAGGGGCAGCACAGAGGTGTTTTGAGCATTTCAAGCAGGTAATGTCTTCATGTCCAGTTCTAGCTCTACCGGATTTCACGAAGCCTTTTGAGCTTCATTGTGATGCATCAGGTGATAGGATTGGAGCAGTATTGATGCAGGAGAAGCATCCCATTGCATTCAAGAGTAGGAAGCTCCGAGGAGTTGAGAAGAGTTATTCTGTCTATGACCGGGAGATGTTGGCCATAATGCATGCATTGGCCAAATTTCGATCATATTTGGTAGGTGGATGTTTTGTGATCAAGACTGATCACAACAGTATTAAATACTTCATGAGCCAGCGTGATCTTAATGACCGGCAACAAAAATGGGTGACTAAATTGCAAGCTTATGACTTTGACATAGAGTTTGTCAAAGGTAAGAAAAATGTGGTGGCTGATGCCTTATCTTGGAGACCTCACTTATGTGCTCTGGTAGAGATTTCAGGAGATTGGAGAGATCGGATTATAGCAGAGTATGTCGGAGATGCTTGGGCTTCTGGATTGATTTCAGGTACCATACAGGATGATCACTATGAGGTGATAGATGGATTGATCAGAGTTCAGGACAGGGTTTATTTGATTCCGTCATCACATTTGAGAGAGGCGATACTGAAGGCATTTCATGATGCACCCACAGCTGGACATCCGGGGGTCTTCAAGACCTACAGGCAGATCCGAGAGTAGTTTTCATGGAAAGGGCTCAAGGATGATGTTCAGAGGTATGTCAGGGAGTGTGTGGTTTGTCAACAAAATAAGGGAGAGCACGCATTTCCTGCAGGTTTATTACAGCCCTTGCCCATTCCTGATAGGAAATGGGAAAGTATTTCGATGGACTTCATCACTGGTTTACCACGAGTGCAAGGAAGAGATTGCATCTATGTGGTGGTGGACCGCTTGACAAAGTTTGCTTACTTCTTTGCTATTCCGTCCACTTACACAGCAGCACAGGTGGTAGATATTTTCTTTAGAGAGATATTCAGGTTACATGGGCTGCCCAGATTCATTGTCAGCGACCGGGATAGTAAGTTTATGAGTGTTTTTTGGCAAGAGTTGTTTAGGTTGTGTGGTACAAATCTTACACCTAGCACTAGTTATCATCCACAAACAGATGGGCAAACAGAGATTGTGAATAAATGGGTGGAAGGATATTTGAAGAAGTATGTAACTGCACAACAAAAGGCTTGGATCAAATGGTTGCATATGGGAGAGTATTGTTATAACACCACTTATCATATGTCCATCAAGATGACTCCTTTCATGGCACTCTATGGTTATGAAGCACCTAGCTTCATGGATTTAGTTTTGGGGGACAGTAGAGTGCCCAAAGCCAAAAACTTATTGCAGGATAGTCAGGACATCCTGAAAGTGCTCAAAGAGAATATACAACAGGCCCAGAATCAACAGAAATTGTATGCTGATCAGCACTGAATAGAGTGTAGCTTCGAGGTAGGGGATATGGTTTACTTGAGGCTACAACCATATAGACAGTCATTGCTCAAGAAGAGCGGAGCTGAAAAGTTGAAACCTAGATTTTATGGTCCCTACAGGGTGATTCGCAAAGTGGGCAAAGTCACCTATGAGCTTGAGCTTCTAGAGGGCAATCGAGTGCACAATGTGTTTCATGTGTCTAGGCTTAAGAAAGCCATTGGTCAGAATGTAGTGCCTTCTGCAAATTTACCCCCTTTGGATGAGGAGGGGAAGCTTGTGTTAGTACCCGAGGCTATTCTAGACACCAGAGAGAGGAAGCTTAGAAACAAGATAGTGAAGGAGTATTTGGTCAGATCGAGAGACCTGCCGGAGGAAGATTCTACATGGGAGAGTGAGCAGGGTATTCAGCAGGCTGGACTGAGATTGCTTGAGGAAAAGCAATTTCAAGGGGGGCAGACTGTAATGTCCTCATTTTAGCAGTTGACCAAGTGTGTGTGCATTAGCCTTGTTCTACATGGTCCCGAGGGCTAACGAAGGGTTTAATGGGATCCTGGAGTGTTTTGGCCTAGTCATTTCCAGTTTGGGCCAAAATGAAGTTGATTTACCCAGTTTCAGGCATACTATTTTTAGTAAGTCGACAGGACACAGTGCAGGTCAATTTTGGTGATTGGATTTGATACTCCTCGGTGAGAGCTTTCCAATGAGCTATCACTCGCATTATTCGGAGTCCGATTGCTAATACATTTTAATGCCTGAAGTTTTATTAAAGTAACGTCTAATTTAATTGTAAAATATTAAAGTGTTACTTTAATATTTATTTTATGGGGATGTGTACCCAAGGGAGACATAAGGGGTATTTTAATATATGTTTTATATACTACACATCTTTTATCCCACATTGCCCATATGAGTTGAGCGGACCCTTGGAAATAGAATAAAAGGAAGCATTTGTGGCTTCATTAGCCAGGTTGAATATGAGAAGAAATTGGTGTGTGAATTGCAGCTCCGTTCTTGGCATTTGAGGACGTCTATCCTCTTTTGTAATATTCTAGACGTCATTCCCTTGGGGTTTGGCCTTTGGAATTCTTTGTTATTGGCTTCATTATCAAGCAATTTAGTTGCATTTCCAGCTACAAGCAGATTCGGTATTTTGCTCATATCTTCTTCACTACTTTTCCGACGCTTATGCCGCTTTGAAGGAATGATATTACGAAGGTAGTGGACTGATTGAAGGACAAAGCACTGTAGCAGCAAGTTCGAAAGCATGGGCTGGAGTATTATGTCAATACTGCTGAAGTAATTAGTGAGTTGATAAATCTGCCATGTATTTGGTTTTATGAATTCTGAAAATAACATTTTATTAGCAGCAGTTCATTTCCACTTTGCATATTATTGTAGTTTCTTTCTTGTTTATGTTGTATGATACCAATTCCATGCACAAAACACAACAAACAAATAAACGTTTGATTTTCGGAGTTATAAGGGGTTGAAAGCATTAAACGGAGAAATAAGAGGTTGAATGCAAACTGTTTGACAAAATTCCTTTCAGCAAATTGGTTTAGTTTTTTGGGACATCCAAGGGTGCCCATTACACCCGACAATTGACAATACATGCAACAGTCCACCAAGTTTCTCAAAACATGAATTCATGCATATTGAATCAAATTATTGATTCTATGATTAATGTTGAACCCAATCACAGCCGTCTGCAGGGATTCTGAATTTCATATTTGATTTCAAAATGGGGAAACCCCAACCCTTTGTACCTTTCCAATTACTTCTAACGGTATTGACAACTCACCAAACACTTCATAGTTCTCCTCCATGTATCGACTTCAAGTGCATGCCTTGGTTGTCACTGGCCTTCTTATTGATCCTCTTCCTCGTGATTCAGGCTCGACCCTCTTGAAATATGCTTTTCATCTTCCATTTATCAGATCCTTTGCATTTATCTGTCGTGATCCTCTTTGTGCTAACGGCCATAGAATTATCCAATAGCAATTCCATAGACTATCGCTTCATCAACAACTAACTATATGTACATAGAGATTATAGGCTAAGCTTTTAGAATCCTTAGAATTATTATATTTCCACATACTCTTCATTTTATAGCTGTTGACATTCTATCAAATGCTTTGCGATTGATCTTGTGATTATAGGAAACAACTTTGGTGAATTTTAAAATTCCCAAATCTCGGCACCTTTTGATTTGATGATTAATTGAGAGCTTCTAAAAGCTTCATTATGGCCTCACATCCCATAGCTTCAAACTTTTTTTTAAAAAAATTTGCTTGATAATGCTTTGGGCCTGCACTATCAATGCCCATAATGACACTATAGTCTTCTAATACTGGTGGAGTTGTATCTCTGATAGGGTGGGTGTGTCATCTAACTATACTCCTTTCAGATAGATGTATGAGGTATTTTGGAAGGTGAGTTATTGAGAGCTATCCGTTGGGTCCACCACACGTTTATTTTGAAATGACAAATTGTGATGAGTCAAAAATATGCATCAGATTTCACTGTTTTATCATTGGCTCCACTCTTGACTGGTCAAGTAATTGACTAGAACCTGTATGAAGGAAGTTGGGGAGAAGAAAACTCTTCAACATTTCCACAGCCCACAAGAGGCCTCAAGTCTTTTATCCTTCAACTTGTACTCCCAGATTATGGAAATGGTGACATGCATTTTGAATCTACATCAATGATTTTGAACCATTGACATTGAATTCTGAACTTGGATCTGCATTTTGACTTTGAACTGTTGTGCCATATCGAACCAATGAATCTTTGAACCATTTGAACCTTGTTCATTTGGTTCCAAATTTATAAAGGAAAGCCTTGAACTTTTGTGTTTGGGCATGTTGGTTTGTTGTCATGAAACTTCATCTGAAACCTGCCTTACACAACATTTCCAATATAAATCATAGGAGAAAACTGAGATTCCAAGGGAGGTTCATTAGGAAGGCTAGATTTTCAAGCTTAAAAATTGGGCGACTAACAGGTTCCCAGATGGATATCTCTTAATCTAATTGATCTCCCCAAAACCATCTCTTGGAGTCATCAATCCACAAGAGGTGGTAGCATCCAAATAGGACCAGAACCATCTCTTGGAGTAATCAATCAACACGGGGTAGTTGCATCCAACCAGGACAAGATTCATCTCTTGGAATAACAATCCACACAAATAGTGCCTTTGTATGATGTTAACCATGCCCATTCCACCACAGGCCTTATCAAATTCCTTTGTATGATGTAGCATAGTCATTCCATTGCAGGCTTTATCTAGTATCTTTGTATGATGTAGCTCAAGTCCATTCCACTGCAAGACTCTTGCCCATGTATGATGCAGCATTGGCTCATTCCACCACAGGACTTGTCCATTGCCTTTGTATGATGTAACCCATGCCCATTACACATTGCCTTTGTATGATGTAACCCATGCCCATTACACTGCAAGCCTTATTCGTTACCTTTGTATGATGTGGCATGGTCCATTCCACCACAAGACTTATCTAGTGCCTTTGTATGGTGTAGCTCATGCTTATTTCACCGCAAGACTCTTGCTTTTGTACAATGTAGTGTGGCCCATTCCACTGCAAGACTTATTCCTAGCCTTTGTATGATGTAACTTATGCCCATACCACTGCAGGCCTTATTCCTTACCTTTGTATGATGTGACGAATGCTCATACCACCACAGGCCTTATTCCTTTGTATGATGTAGCATGGTCCACTCCACTGTAGGACATATCTTGTGAGGTATTAATCTAATTTAGTTGAAAATATCGTTACACATGGTATTTTGTAATCTCACTTTGATCAAAGTTTGCAGATTTTCTTGGAATGTCCAATTCAATCCTTTGTTGTGTTGGCCTATAAAGGTCTGACTTCCTTCTTGCTTTTTATACGTTCTACTGGTTTTCTTGTGTGATGTTTTCTGTAACGCCCCACCAGGGAACCTGTAATGACCACCCCTTGGTATATGTTTTTGCCAATCCAGATATTTTTGCAGAGATTCTGATTTGTAATGGCAAGGTCTGATTTTTTGGTTTCTTGCTTGCTTTTTCTGAGTTCTCTTTGTTTTTTGTTTGTAAGTTTTATGATTTTTATGATTTTTGCCAATAATGCTTGCAATGCATAAAAATAACACTTAAAATGAAGACTAATAAACTTACAAGAAATAACCACAATTGATCAAATTTAATTTCTTTATTTGTGCATTTCGCTCAAATACATATTTGAACCAGCATTGATGGCCATATGCAAAGATAGCAAGAGGGGAGTTTGCCAAAACCAAGATATCTGATGATCGCTGCAAACTAGATGAAGACACATTTTTGTTTCTCTGAAACCTGGCCAAATTTCAATGTCCAAAACCCATGCATTTAGGCAGTAGGTTGCTGATTTCTGACTGTAGGTGGGCAACTTGGCTGAATAACTGATCCAGATGTTCATATGCCCCTGATTTCTTGCTGTTTACACACTAAACTCCTCTGATCGGCTACAGAAAGTGTTATTCTAATCTTCAGCAATTTGTTCAGCCCTGTAGAAGACCACATCCAGCAGCAAATTGGATAACAATGGCTCTATGCAAGATGATGTGGCTGCTAGAAGACTACAAGTGACTGGATCTACAATTCTGGAACTGATATACAGTCTGCAATCATTACCAGGACTCCCGATCTGCAGTGGCTGATGACTTATTTCTCTAAATATCAACTGGAAATGCAATTCTTCCCACGCCACATAAAAATTTCTGTTTTTCTGTTTTCTATCCGGTACTGTACAGCTCTCAGATGCCTACAGTTGTTCAATCCTGCTACTTAGAAAGGTATCATAGTCTGTTACTCAGTATTTCTCCAATCTAATTGACTGAAAACTATTGAATGGTCCCTCAAACTCAATCTGGTTGGAGCTTTCTCTGTAATTTGCCCTTGGATGATGTTGCACACCTGTAGGCAAATGTCTGTTCGAAAGTTTTTGTTCTCAATTAGGGCAGATCTGATGACTTTCAAGAGATCTCACACAGTATGCTGGTATCCAAAAATGACTTATGGATTCCAAAACTTCACTTTATACTTTCCGAATATTTCCTCCAAAAGCAATTTTGAATTAAGGTTTCTTTTCCTCCCTTTCTAACACAAAAAAATGTTTTATTATATTTTAATCCCCTCCTACACTTAACTTCATGAGGGATCATTATTCATTACAAATTGGCCCCCCTTCAAGTTATAACTTAGTTAATGCCTAGGGACTTGGGCCCAATATTATAAAACTTTATTATATAATAAGTGATTATATAATCACCTTCTATTATCATATGATTAAAGACCAACTTAGGAAATAATTAAAACAAGGGCAATTTTGAATTAAGGTTTCTTTTTCCCCCTTTCTAACAAAAAAAAATTGTTCTATTATATTTTAATCCCCTCCTACACTTTAACTTCATGAGGGATCATTATTCATTACAAACTTGACCCACCTTTCAGTTATAACTTATTTAATGCCTAGGGACTTGGGCCCAATATTATAAAACTTTATTATATAATAAGTGATTATATAATCACCTTCTATTATCGTATTATTAAAGACCAACTTAAGAAATAATTAAAATTATTTCCAAATTTATTCATAGCTCGCTCATCTAGACCCCGATCTGTATTTTATCTGAAGCTCCTTGTTCATTAATGTTGTCTGACCCTGTCCATTGATGTTGTCTGACCATGGTGAACTAATTGGCAGTTTTGTCCTAAAAATTTTGAGGTCTCTTAAAAATTACGAATTGTGCCAGAAGTGTCCATGCTGATCCTGGAGGCCTCTTGGTGAGTCCCTGCTAACTCCCAATTCATCTTTAAATTTAAGGATTCCTCCTAAAAGCTAGGAGACTGCCCAAGACTGGTCAAAATGGCTCTCCAAGCCCTAATAAGTTGTCACAACTCCTTGACGGGGTTCCCTACCCATCACATTGGCCTACAGGAACCAGTAATAGACCATTTCTGCTAGCTGTTATTGACACTAAGGGAGGTGTAAAAATGGGGACATTACAGAACACAAAAGGACGAACTTATAACCTCTAAAAGTCTAAAGATGAAAGGATTTTTTAATTTAATTTAACTAATATGAAATGCATCATTTCATTTCTTGTTTCCAATGCATGAGTAACAATTGTTTTATATTACACGATTTCCTATTTGAATTCAAATTACTATCTAATCCTATATCCTCACAGGTTCCCTAACTTGCTACCAAAGCAACACTATGTAATCAATTAACAATTCATAAGATCTGCATTATGTTATAAACTTCCCTATTCTATGTTTATTTTAAATGTGCCAAAGTAAATGTTCCTAATTCATACTTTCCTTATAAAACATAAACCAATCATCTATTATTATTAATCCATTTATCAGCTCATGACATTAATTCATAAACTAACCATTGCTTAAATAATCAACTACCAATCTTTCCTTTAGATCAATTACGTTGAAGCATCAAAGAGATAAACATTGATTTCCCTTCTAACATTCATTTAGATACATCAAGCATATCTATTCCTAGATTCATTTCCTTTTTAACAACTAACATAAGAAGATAAATTAAGTTTGTTCATAGAACAACTTCTTCTTAAATGCTTATACATTTTAAATTACAACGTTATATCTTTTACCCTTTTCTTTCACCTAGAACTATTGTCCCCTTTACATTGCTTTGAATTGAAATTACATCACAATCCATATACATCAATATGCCATATACATCAAACTCCCTTCAAAAGCTTACATTTACATGAATACATATACATCAATACATCTCAACATGAAAAAAGGTACAATATGAAAACTGCAAATCTAGAAAGGGTCAAATGCAAGGACCGTCCACATAACCACAAATAGTACCTCGCTAAGTAAGAGATTAACCACCCAAAGACGTGGAACCCATAGGCTCACTCCCTCGGGCTAGGAGATAGACATTAAGGCTCATGCAAGAGGAAACAACTAAGACATACTCAAGGTGGTAAACCCTTCCAAGAGACAAAGCATGAAACTCAAATAGACAAGTCAAATAGGACTACCAGAGGCAAAGTGTAGAGACTTTAAGCTACATGTTAGGTGAGTGTCATCGCATAGTCCTCATCCCTTGAATTATCATGGCTAGCCACTTGGGTGCCCAACCCCCAAGTAGGCAAATGCAGAACTGAATGCCTTTCTTAAAGACAAGATTGTTTGATTGTGACATCTCAAAAAAACACCTTCTCAACTCCCATCCCTAGCCTCTACAAGCACTAGCAGCATAGGCGGGGCAGCACTTAATCTTGATTAATGTGTTCCCCCAAATCTCAATTAATTTATTAAAGTCATCTCTTAATTAAGGCAACTCTCCAATAGGTTATCCTGGCTAGCCACTTTAGGTCCCTGACCCCCATTGAGAGCCACTCACCTGGTGTACCTAGATTCTCTATCCACAAATTAGCACCATCAATCCATCAAGGAATCACATCATATCATAAAATACGCCATAATGACATCATAGTATCATATTATTAGGTTTAGGTGATCACTTGTTGTCCCTAATCCACCAGCCAACCCTAAACCCCATGCAGGCATTCAAATGGATTAAAAATGCAGAAGGAAGCATCAAAATGTATCAAGAATGATTTTACTACATCAATCAAAGTATATAGAGATCAAAGCCATCAGAAAACATACCCTAGTTGCCTCTTGTACCTATTTAAACCCTAAAACACCATTTTGACATGATTTATGACCTTCTAGGCAAGCTACACAATTGACTAGGGAATCAATGCAATTAACCAAGGAATCAGTGCACTTGCGTATTGGACTAACACACTTGGACACTTAAACAATGCACCTGAGGCATGCATTCAATGCAATCACCTGAAGCATTCAACACTTGCAGAATTGATTCAACGTATTTGCACAGACAATCAATGGACTTAGGGCAGAGAATAACGCTTTTAGACAAAGGATTAAACACATTTGCACATGCAATCAACACACTTGGGGTAGAGAATCAATGCAATAGATAGAGGATTCAATGCACTTGTATGAAGCATTCGACACAGTTGACTAGTAAAGTTCGAAAATAATGATGAGTGTCCATATTGATCTTATAGCTAAACCTAGGCCAAATCAAGGCTTTGGAAATGAAATCCGAGAAAAACCCAGTTGAGATCTCCTCAAGTCCCTCTGCAGAAATTATCTAGAGTCTTTGTATGATGTAGAATGTTCCATTCCACCACAAGGCTTATCTTGTACCCTTTTATGATGTAGCTCTTGCCCATTCCACGGCAGGTCTCTTCTTTTCTATGATGCGGAATGACCCATTCCACCGCAAAACTTATCCCTTGCTTTTGTATGATGTAACTCATGCCCATACCACCACACGCCTTATATACTTTGCCTTTGTATGATGTAGCATGGCTCATTCCACTAGAAGACTTATCTTGTGAGGTATTAATCTAATTTAGTTGAAAATATAATTACACACAATATTCATGTAATCTCACTTTGATCAAAGTTTGTAGATTTGGTTGGAATCTCTAATTCAAACCTTTGTTGTATTGGCTTATAAAGGTCAGACTTCCTTCTTGTTTATGCCTTCCACTGGTTTTCTTGGGCAACGCTCTTTTTTTCCTGGATAATTGTGTATCTATATCTTTCCCTTTCCCCTTTCTAGGACCCTAATTGCTTGTTGGCTAGATTGCGTCAACTAGTTCCACTAAGGCTGGAAGAAACATGCTCTAATACCACTTGTAATGCCCCTTGTCCAATGCTCTGTGATTGGGACTATGAACTCACAAAATCAATTAAATTTGAAGACTCCAAAAATCCCTTATTAAACTTATATTGATGATAAGTGATACCAGTTGGTATAAAAAGGATATACTAGGATCTCTGCTATACTCCAATTTGCAATGAATGAGTTTACTCCACTTTTCCTGATATAAAAATGTAAACTATGCCACAAGTTACCTCTAAATTGTTTGTAACCATCCCTGATATGGTGAGGTTAATTAAATTAAGTCTTCTTCCAAATGCTTATAGCTGTTCCTGATATACCAAAAATATGTTGCATGTTTCTTGCCATTTCTGATTTATTCTTTTTAAGTATGCAATGGTTTCCTCAATATCACTAGTAACAAAAATGTGCTATTTCTGATTCAGATTTTAGAAGTCTGCAATGATACAGGCTGTGCCTGATTGCAATTTTTGACTATATGCCACCGATTCTATGCAAATAAGATGGATTGCTCTAAAGAGCGGTCCAAAATAAGAAATGATTGGTTCCCTTCCATGTGATCACTGTGAATGGATTAGTCACCACAGCTTTTGGTTAAATGTTAGCAGCCAATTAACTTAATGACTCTTACAACAGTTTAGTCAAAATGACAATTTACTTCATATTTCATGGATTGAACTTAAGGAATCGCATTATTTTTCAAAATGGGGCCAAAATGCAAACTTAATCACAATGGAAAAATGGTAGGTCCCTAAATTCTGAAAATTAAGTAAACCTAGAGAATTCAAACATAACTAGAGGGGTAAACTCCAAAAATGGCAAAGCCAAAAAAATAAGTACACATAGCCATGGAAGGAGAAAACCCTTCAATGAAATATAGAGCTCATGAAGCCCTAAAAAAGTGTTGGGAACCAGTGTTTCATCCCGACAACAAAGCTTGTTTGAAAAGAAGTCCCTATGTTAGTGGCTTGGCACGTTGACCTACCAGTTTGGTTTCACTTCAACCTGGATGCCGGTCCCAATAGTCCCCCTAGTGGCCAACTAGTGTCCTGCCACAAACCTACAGATCTGTCTGAGATAAGCCAGGGCCTACCAATATATCTTTAAAACAAAAACAATGCATTTCTTGTCTTATGGATGCAAAACAGAAATATTATTCGTCCTAGTTGAACATTCATTCCTGCTTGCTGTTGCACAATAGAAATGAAGATTGATTCACTGTTCCGTAGTGATTGGTTCACTGTTCTAAAGAATTTGCAAGAATTCATTTGTTGCCAAGGAAGTTGTAGAATAAGATTTTCATAAAAGAGGTAGATTTCTTTACATTTTTATCAAGGTTGCATGGGTACGTGGGTATGGGAATGTTCCATAGTGATTGGTTCACTGTTCTAAAGAATTTGCAAGAATTCATTTGTTGCCAAGGAAGTTGTAGAATAAGATTTTCATAAAAGAGGTAGATTTCTTTACATTTTTATCAAGGTTGCATGGGTACGTGGGTATGGGAACGAGAACGGGTACGGGTACGCATATTTTTCAAAATAGGGGACGGGGGTACGTGTGTATGCCTTATTTTTTTCTATATAATTAATATTTTATAGAAAATATAAAAACCAAAATATATGTCATGAGTCATGACATTGAGCATTCAAAACAAGAAATTTGAAAATATGAGCCATAAGTCAAATTATTATTATATATATATATATATATGAATGTTTTATGTTTGAAGTATTTTTCATAATAGGGGATGGAGGTACTTGGGTATGTCAAACTTATTTAAAAATTATACTTTTATATTTATAAAAAATCTGAAATTATGAGTCATGACAATGGTTTTTCAAAACAAGAACAGTGATAAAGTTTGCAAATGTAATGTATTCTTTTCAGTTTCAGATTTGCTATATGTTTGAAATAATAATACATGATAAATGCTTAGATGCATAACAAAGAAGGCAGACTTTAATCATGAACAAGAAGATCCTAAATCATATGACAGTGACATATTGCAAATGATAAACTTATGACTTGAACAGTGATAAAGTTTACTGTTAATGAGTATCAAAGTTTCAAACTGATTTGGTATTGAATTAAGTTTGATAAACAACAAGCTAATACAAAAATAAAAAAACCAAAAAAAAAATCAGAATTTTAATCAAGGTCCTTAGCTATGATGCTCTCCACCGAGTACCCAGTATGTGGGATACGTGTACCCGGTACTTGGGTACGTGGGTACAAGTACCAGGGGTGTGGGTACGAGTACCATGCAACCTTGATTTTTATGTTTTTACACATGTACTCTACTGTTTTGTTTCATTCTTCTATGACTCTATAACACATACTTATCTTTTTAAAATGAATAACTTGTATTCATATATTTTTGTTTTCATTTGTTTCCATTCTTCGAATGTGCTGTTTATTGAACTTGTTGTTGTCCGTAATATAATGGCATCCAGTTCTAGCTCCGTGGGCCAACATCACTACAAAACACACCCAAACTGTCTCCTTCAGAAATATGTTGACATGATACAGCAGATTAGGTGACGGGAGTTATGTTTGGATTTGAAGTAGGTGTGATGTTTGGTATTTATAATCACAAAATTGAGCAAACGGCAATGTGTGCTTGATTCTGAGACTAGGCATCAAAGCTTACCCAAGTAATGCTGTTGTACCCATTCCAAAAACCAAGCCATGGCAATAAAAACAAAATAAAGCAGAAGGCTGCAAATCAAACCATCTTTCTAAATCCCTAATAACCTAATTAAAACAAATTGTTACCAAAGAATTTTTGAAAGATATCAATATAAAGGAGGTTGATGTTCAGCAGTGTTGAAAAATTAGACAAAATTGAGAATCTTATTCAATAAGTGCTTAAACAACAGGCCCCTACAAATAACACTTCAGAGATTCTCAAGCCAGTCTAGCTAGATTGAGCACAAAAAATAAGGAATGGGCATCATAAGATTAAGAATTTAGGGGTATTAGAAATAGACTTGTTATCCCTCCTCACAAAGAGCAATTGAAGATTAAAAAACAACTACAAGAGAAGAATTTATTGGTAATCAACATTAACCACCACCTTAATGCTACTTATTCCACAATTAGGGCAGTTCCCTACCTTTGAATTTTCAAGGAGGTATGAGGCTTTGCCTCAGTCCGGCCAACTTCATTAGTTTTTAAAGGGAGATGAAGATCGGATCCAAAATTGTGGTTCAACATCACTTAAAAGGATATTTTCCCCATTTGTTTAGAAGTGGCAAGTGTGGGCTAGGTCCCTTGGAGATCTAACTAGCGTCAGCCAAAATTTAGCAAACACATTGACATCCTTAGTCCTTAAGATTGATGCTTTCTACAATTCAATCATTGTTTCATGAGCAAGCTAGATGGCTATATAAAAAATTCTATGGTTCCCAATCTTTCTAATAGATCATTTTCTATTGTATGTGTACTGTCTTAAAATGGAAGCACTTCATTTTGAGACCTTTTAGCCCTCCTTAGAGTGGTTTTGGTCTCTCTTTCTTCTCCTAATCATTCTCAAATTTCTAGGTCATCTCTCTTTTTCCAGCATGGCCCTTCAGGTGTTATTTTATCACGTTTTGGTCATATCTTTTGATGGTTTCCATATTTCCCAAATATTTTTGTACTTCCTCCGAGACCTCGGGGACCCCCTTGGGAATAGGTCAACCTCCTTGAGGGATTTAGGTCCTAGGGCCCAAAGTGTCTGAGGTTTCTCAATTGTTTTATTCCCTCCCCCCCCCCCCCATTCAGCCTGCGTTGTTTTTGATCCTGAAAACTAGTATATAAGGAGGCTTGGACTCTTCATTTTCATTCATCAATCAACATACACGCAATCCATCTACTATCAAGAGCAAACATATGCACATACATAAGACTTCAAGCAAGCATTTCCAAGCATTCATCAAGATCAAGCATTTCCTTCTCGCATCAAGCATTTACTTGCATCAAGCTCCGTCCTTCAAGGTGGTAATGGAGTTTGGCTTCTGAGGAGATCTATCACCCAAATCATTCATGTTCCTCCATTCTTCATCAAGTCACATCACAAGCATTCTCATTCATGAGGTTTTTGTTAGTTTGTGGTGATTGATCAGGGAAGTACTATACATACTTCATAATTCCTCGACAAGGCTATTTTATCGGCATTTTTGGGCCAACAAGTTGTAACTATTAACCCTAAAGCAACAAAAAAAACTTGTATAAAATGGCTTAGGGTTAGGGATTTCACAAGGTGTGATGCGATAATAGCTTCTTGTGGCAGTATTGAGCTATAAGGATTACGGATTGTAATCAAGTTGTAATCACTGGATAATAAAATATTGGACTCACTGTTGGTGGACGTAGCCTAGGGATTGGGTGAACCACATTAAATCTTTGTGTCTTGTGTTCTCTTTTGTATGCATTATTATTTTTTGATATTGGTTATATTTGCATTTGATTGTTACTTTTGTCTCTTTAAATCCTAATAGTTTTGACTTCTATAGTTTCCTTTTAGTTTCTTTGAGTCAAGGCTATTACATTTGCACACTTAACCACATATCAAATTCAATTGCATCTATAAAGTTAATTGTATTTCTTATTGATATATTTCAATCCTACTACATGCTAGCATTTCCTTTATCTTTATTTTTCATCTCCATTCAAGGTTGATTCCTCAATCTCGGGCTTGACCAAGGGAAGCCCTCGTCCAACAAAACAAATCCATTTTTTCTTGTGTACAGGAGCAGGATATTAAAATTGTGACTACAAATCCGAAAACTATTTTTGTCGAGACCTTTCTAGAGAACTTGGGTCAATTTTTCTATAATGCCTCGGGTTCATCACCCTGTAAAGCATCCAAACACTTTTCTTTAGGTTGACCTATTACTGAAGGTTTGAAATAACAGCGTTTTCTAGGTTTTCCAACTTGATTGCATATCCGCAATTGGAAGTACAATCACAGTTTCAGCTCCATGATTTTCAAAGCAAAAAGGCATCTTCAAGATAAATTCTTAATCCTTTCTTTTGTCTCTTAGCATAGACCTATTTCCATATTTTAGATGGGTTAATTGCATACATTTAGTGCCTAGATCTACCTTACTCTTGTCACTAAATCAATCGGTCCAATTTCACATTCACATTGCACATCTTAAAATTAATTAACATTGCATGAAAAAGGACATGCTTGCGTACTTCCTCGATATAATTTGGATTTAGCATTGTCATCCCTTCATCCTACTTGGGTTTTGCTAATCTAACTTAGGTTATATTGAGAGTTATGTTTGGAAGCCCCTCTTTATCTAGTCTTGGATGTTAGTGGCAAGTGAAAGTCTTATATTTACACACCTTATTAAGTGCTTCCATTTCACCACTAAACAATAAAAGGGAAAGCATTGGATCTTACTATCAAATTTATTCTAAATCAACCTCCCATGCCTCACAAAAAAATTGTTAAAGACTTCAATTTTTTTTCCTTATTGTCTCATTCTTCGTGGTTCTTTTGTTACTAGAATCAATCTATCGACCCTTCTTCTCAACTCTCTAATGATGACGATCACATTACCCTCTTTAAGATTTGTAATCCTACTTGGAATCCCAAAGAATTCTATCTACAGTTGAAAGCTATTAATGGTGAAGTACAAATCTCATTGAACTCCTATCTATCTTCAATAAAGGTTCAAAAGACAAGGATTTTCCCTCCAACACTATTAGCAAACCATCCATTCTCTTTGGGATGATCCATTAATTATGATGTCTTGCTAACAAGATCCTAGGCACCACTATTCTCAATGAGTGGTATGATTTTGAATATCTATGGCAATTCTTTGGCTCTAATGTTTATTGAAGTCCCTTTTGTTTCCCAGGAAAGCCTATCTCTCACCTTGACACCCAAAATAATAACTTAATTGATAAAGATGTATTATGCTTCCTCCTCCAGATCAAGTTTAACTCTGCCAAAGCTTATCTATTCCTACTCCTATCATTAGACTCACAAGCCTCCCTTCGCAACTTGTAGAGCAATCTACTTTAATTTAGGCTTATCATTGGAAACAACATCCTACAAGCTCTACTTCCACTTTTTCCTGTCCCAAATAAGCAGCCCAACCACCTAATGGATTCAAATTCCCTCATTCATGATCTGAGCACACTTCAATTTCCTTCTCGAGTTTCTCTCTTTATTTTTTTTACTAAGAGTTTTTATCCCTAGTCGGCAGTTTATGTGTAGTGTTTATAAATAAAAATATTGTTATCAAATTATTAATTAAGTATTAGTCAGCTTATGTAAATTGTCATTTGTTCCTGATGGGTAGTTGATTTGATAGATCATGGTGGTTAGTAGAACACTAGGCATTATTTATGGTACTCGTTTTGTTGTATCCGGAACCAGTTCTGATTTGTACACATCGTGGATGGTAATGAATGAGATATCTTTTTGCAAATACATTGTACTTGGTACTGTCATGTTTTGATGTTCTATGTTTTGTAAGCAATATTTTCATTTACTCTATAATAGTACCCTACAAGAGCAAACCCAATAATGAAGACTGCACTCTCCCAAGTTTTTCATTAATGATGTTTTCCCTCTTGGCAAGGTAAATTTTATTCTCACCCTTATGGAATTGGTTCTTAATAAGCATAAATCAAAATTCATACAAAAAGAATACAGGTGGATCTGAGGGACCATCATGGTTAGTAACTTTGGTATTGTCATGCATGCATCTTCCTTTGTTTGCTAGATCTTTATCACCAACCCTTCTACAAGCATTCTCTAGATGATACCATGAGTACTTGGCATGGTTTATCTGGAAGTTTATAGCTCTTCTTCAATAAATAATAAATATCTATCTAGAAATCAAGATCATTATGTTCAATTTTTGAGGTTAGCATTTTGGAAATCATCTTCTACAAGGGTTCACATTATTTGCTTAAGGTTGTTTCAATACTAGTTGTTACCTAAAAATTCTAAATGTTCATCAATAAATATCTTCCCTTTTACTCCAGCCAATTTTATTCTTAGTGAGGTAGGGAGCTACTTGTTGCAAGAAAGTTGCAAAGAGCTTTCTTGCAAGACTAAGCACAATTTTTTCCACCACCTTAATGCTCAACAATACCTATTCCATTTTCTCCTTCCCATATTCATGAAAGTTAGCCTGTTAACATGAATGTTGAGTATATACGAAAGGGGGAGATTGTTAGCATGTTGGGGAGACTGTTGAAGGGAGAGATTGTTTAGAGATGGTTGAGTGGAGAGATTGTTTAGAGATGGTTGAGTGGTTAGAACTTGGATTTATTGCTTATGTTTTGCATTCATGACTTGGTTTCTCATTGATGTCAACATATATGTAGTATAGTATGAGACAGACAAAGTTGTAGTACATTGCAGAGGCAAAATTGAACGGTAAGGTTTGGATATAGCCAGTTAAGTTATGTGGGCTTAGATTCATGTTTGTGGATGTGCTTAAATGCTACATCTGTGTTCTCTCAAGTTAGTATGAAGATTGGGATGGGTTATAGTTGATTTATTGAAGACTGGTTGCAGGCCAATGTACAGGATACAGTTTACTAGTAATTCAAGTGTATCTGTTAAGAAAGCTTAGATCGTGGATGAAGACATATTCATGATGCTATGTTCGTAATAGCATATGCTGAAGATCATTCTATGGAGGTCACTAAAGTGTAACATGTGATATGTTCACTAGCAACCAATTGTGCTATTGAGATTTATTTTGGAAGTTGTAAAGTGTATTGTAGCATGTGGAACTTAATTGTAATATCATATTGAGGTCCTATATTACTCATTGTATATTGGGAAAGCCCTCAAGGCCAACTCAACTAGTTTTTAGGACAAGGTATAAAGGAAAGGTTGTTTCCTTGGTTGTAAGTGTGGAATTGATCGTATTGTGTAAATGATGTTGAGGATGCGAATTTGATCATATCAGAGCAACAAATGATAACGAGATTGTGTTGAGAACCTCAAAGGAACTGTATTGGCAAAGAAGTTGTTGTATTGGCTAGTTCACTACTTGGGATATCTTATCCTAGAGATTTGTTTTGTGTAACAGTTTTGAAACAATTTGGACAATGGGTTCAGTTGTCTTTCCTTTGTAACTAATTGGGCTGGAATCTTTTAACAAGGATTCAACGTCTCCTAGTAGGGACTCATATGTACTAATTGTATTTAATTGGCTCCTAACAAGGTCATATCCTCTTACAAGGAATTGCTATATTAGTACATCATTTTGTGGGCACCATCCCCACTGGGTTTTCCTTTTGATCAAGGATTTCCCTAGTTAACAAAACATTGTCATTGTGTATGTTCTATCTCTTGGTATTGTTCTTATTATTGGTTATTGAAGTTGGATTAAGCATACAACCGATTCACCCATGCCCACCCCCCCCCCCCAAGTTGTAATGGTGGACTGTACTTTCTAACATAGCCCACTTTGCTCCAAAAAAGTTCTTTCCAAGACCAAAAAAATTAATTCTCTTAAGGCCTCAATGGTCTCAAAATTGGACAACCACAACTTTTGTAAGGCTCTTGGAATTGGCCATTACATTCTTAGACCTCTCCCGTGGAAATTGTTGCAAGGTCTTGAGGTAAAGGATATTGGTCATTCATTGGCGTGGAGTAATTTTTGCTCCATGAAAAGCTTGTTCAAAAAAAAAAATTTATAATCTCATTGTTTAGGCCCTCTATAATTCCCTTTAGGATATAATGAGGTGTTTGTTATTGTATGCTTCTACGTAGACCAACCTAGGCGGGGTACCCTTTATTTTTAAAGGTTTTTATTTGGTTTTGACCTTTTTATACCATTTTTTGTGATATTGTTTATTTATTTTGGCCAACCCATCTATTTGAGTTGTGACCCTTCCTAAGGACTCAAATGAAATCTCTATAGAGGGGTTCCAATCTTCCATTTGTAATCTATAGAGGAGTTTCAATCTTTCATTTGTAATCATTGTCAAGAACTATCACTCTTCTCTTTTATTTGTGAATTACTTTTTTGTTTGTGTTATTATCCTTTGTACTACTAAACTTTCAAGCTTTCAATAATTTTTCGGTAATTTGTAGCTCTTTTTAAATAGTTGTTTAACTTTTATCCATTCTAAAATCAAAATCACCACACGTTTTAGTTTTTAAACATTTTCGACATTGTCTTCTACAAGAGTCCAAATTTATATGCTTCAAGTTGTCTCAATACCAAATGTTACCAGAAACCTCTTGATGTTTATTACTATCTTCCCTTTAACTACAACCACCCACTTCCTCAAAAATGTTGCTTTACTCTTAGTGAGGAAGTAATGGTTTGAATAAATTTCCATTAAATTAAGCACATTTTTGCACTGCAATCATGCTCATGGATACCCATTACATTTTCTCTTTCCTATCTTCATAAAGGTTACTTTTGAGGACATGCGCACCTTGGTCAAAAAAATTATTTCCAAGACCAAGAAAATTGGTCCACTACAGCCATGGTCATCCTTAAATTGGACTACGATAAGTTTCCTAAGGCTCTTCAAATTGATCATGACATTGTTAGAACTCTCTCACAAAAATTGTTGCATAATCTTAAGTTGCATTGTTAATATAGTCATTAATGTCAAAAGTTTGAATGAAATTGTTACTGATGTTAAAGAGTACAGGTGAGCAAGGAATGATCTAAGGCAGCCAAATAAGGAGAAATAAGCACCAGATGAAGTCAATACACAACCAGTGCTTAGCAGGATTGGAACATGTTAGTGGTGCTCAAAGTCTTCGTATATACTAATTAGGGGGTATGTGCAGTCCCTTGGACAATGGAACAGGGAAGAGAGATAATGCAGGTTTTATATATATATAACCCAATAAAATAAGTAAGTGAATGGACATCTATTCAACAGACTGTGAGTATGGTTATAGTGTCAAATATTATAAAGTTTGAAAGTCCAAGCAGCGATCATATAACTGGCAATTTATAGCAGCGACTGTTGGCAGAAAATGTTAGATAAATGACATCTCTGTTTTGGCTTGGTCGGGAGTTCTTTTGAAAGGATATTATCGTATCATTATAAATTATTAAAAATTGATTTGAACCTAATGTTTGAAACTTTGAAGTGATGCAATCAATGTACAATTTGTAATGTTATGATAATTATGCAGCAAAGAAAAAAGTGACAATCTCACAGGGTGCTGTCAGTTTTAAGATATGATTTATACATTGTTTTCTACCAATTCATTGTAGGCCAATGAGTCAATGCTGGAGTTCTATACAGCAACGAAGGAGTCAATTCCCAGATTAAAACGACTGGAAAGAAAACCTGTAGAACAAACGCTAGCAGAGAACGGCATAGAAAACAGCTATATTTTAACAGCAATAAGCAATATCAAAGAATTGACACAAAGTCAATGGAAATGCAAATAGCAATCCTTATCATTGACAGATGTTGAAAGAGCAGAGGTTACTATAAATATTAAAAAATGAATCCCTAGAATCAGTGGTAATGAATAGAAAATTTAAACACAAAAGTTCATTGCCGTCAAAGAGAGTTCAAACAGAAAGGCACAAAAAGAGATATGATGTATGGATTCATTGAAGGGGATCGAAACATAGTAAATTGAAAGCATTGAACAAATCAAATTTAAAGTGCATGGTGACTTTAAATCTCAGTCTGTCAGAGTTTCCCACACCACAAAGTATGAAGTATGCAGATAGAATCAAAGGAATAGAAGGGTGTGGAGTTTCCTGTGCATAAGAGTATATGACAATCAGTCTGAGTGTCAAGACAGTGTATTCCAATAGTAGAGAACATTAGATATTATAACAGCGATCATTGGACAGTAATATTATGGACAAGTGATGAGATGAAATCACGATGGATACATCTGCAGATAAATTAATTGAAGGTATTGGGTAACAATGGAAGGAGCCATCAATTGAAATGAAAGATTATACATTAGTAAGTATCAGTATATAGACACCCTAAGATTCATTGCTTGAAAATCATACCTGATGAATTCTGATAGATATGTTGGAGATTCATTGATATAAGTATAGCAACATTTTATGTGCGTATTGACTAAAGTGTTTAAGCAGTGATAATGTGAGCAAGTAAAAGGAAGAACAGAGAAGAGCAGGAGTAGAGACATGTATAGCAACAGTTCCTGGAAGAGACATGCTTAGTGAAAATGAAAGACATTGAGGAGTCAACCATTGACGTAGGAGACATGAATATCATCTATGGCCTGAATATGTGTGTGATTACAATGCTACGGAAGTCTGCAGATGGTTTACAGCAGATGATGTGGCCCGATAAAATAAGACAAAGAAGGGTGTCAAACAATATATAAAGAGTCCACCCAACAGCGTATGAAGTAGATGAACAACGTATTTGGTGAGTTGGATGTATATGCAGTGATTCAACAACGTTAATCTGAAGAATTTTGTGATTTCTAATTTAAACAACAGCATACAAGGAAGCCATATCAAATGACTATCAAAGAATCAGAAGAGTCGTTAATAAGCAAGGATAGAATGTAACAGAATGATTGAATAATATCTGCAATGAATAGAAAGAAATGTCGTCGGGAGTCAACTAGAAATAACGAGTAGCCACCAAGAGTAATAAACTCATACAGATAGAAGCCAGCATTCAAATGGAGCGACCACATCAGATAGAAGTGATATGTATTTATGTACTGAAGCGAATGGACCCTACACAGTAACATTGAATTGTTGAAACAGCAGGGAAATATGTATTAGGCGCAGATTCAACATAAACACCGATGGTGGCAATGGTATTCAATACCTAATGAATCAAAGGCAAAAACTTTCATATTTACCATGATAAAAGAGTTAATTTTATGCCAACTTTGCCCCCCTCCCCTAAAATTCTATGGGCAATTGTGGGAGGGCGAATAGGCCTTATGTGCCTCTAATAATTAAGTTAAAGAAAAGATACGAAAGAGATTTATTAAATGAAAAGATACGTCTCTTTGTAAAGAGACATAATGTTTCCATTCAAAAGAATATAAATAAATAAAAAATAATGGAAAAACATAAGAAGAAGATAAGAATATATGTGAAGAGAGTAAAAAGCAGAGTGGTAGAGTATGCAAGAAAAATATGAAGAAAATATAAAAGATTATTGAGTAGAAAATGATGAGTTTATTGCAGATCAGAAAGAGATTAAAAAGGGATAATATAGGAAAGACATTTATGTAAGCAGAGAAATATATGCAGATATAGATTATAAAAAAAAGAGAATAAAAAGATGATTTAATTGTCCATCATTAATTGGGTAAGCAACATTGCAAAGGTGGACAAGTAGTTTGTGTGCAGTGGGTTGGTGCTCATGAAGACAAGCAAAGGAAGTTGGAGCTTCTAGTAGGTCAGTGCCTCCAAAGTGTGGGAGTTGGAGCTTCTAGTGAGTCGGTGCTCATGAAACATAGGGATTGGAGCCTCTAGTAGGTCAGAGCCTACAAGTCATTGTAAAAGAACAAGTCTATATAAAAGCATTTATTTGTCATGGTTTTCTCCCGCATTGGGTTTTAACGTAAATCTTGTGTTATTGTGTTCATATGGATAATTGTTGATTTCAGCATCAAAAGTTAATAAAGCAATTGTTTGGATAAAAAGTTATAAATTGGCAAATTTGTTATTATATTGATTCACCCACCCCACCCCCCCCCCCCCCCAAACTCAGTATAATCATGTGTTCTTCATGCATCATATAAGTTGTTATTGGTGTGTTGGGGAAACTTTCGCTCCTTACTAAGCTTTCTCAAAAAGAACAAACTGTAATCTCATTTTTTACTGACAAAGCCCCTCTAGAAGTCTGATTAAGTCTCCCTTATTGCATTTTGCTACTTAGATCGACCTAAATGGGCTACCCTTCACTTTTGAAATGTTTTTCTTTATTTTTATCCTTTTATATCACATTTTTCTTATGTTTTTTATATTTGGCCAACCTATCGATTTGGATTTTATGCTTTCATAAAGAGTTAAATGAAACCTATATTTAGGGGTTGCACAACCTCATTTGTATCATTGACTCGCTCCATTGATGAAGACCTAATGATTGAAACATCATCAAGGTTTATTAATACAAATATTTTCTTTGGAAAAGACCTACATCTCCTCTCTTTTGGTATTGCATTTATCTTGTTTTCTATTATTAAACATTGTACAGCTACACTGCTACACTTTCAAGTTTGCACTAATAGGCCCTCCTAGATCCCGTCTAAAAGTCCATTGACGTCTCTTATTGCATTTTGCCACCTTAATCACTCTATTAGGCTAAACATCCATGTATTAAGGATTTTTTTATATTTTTGTTTTTTATATTACACTTTTTGTGATATTTCTAGTTTAACTTGGAATGTCTATTTATTGCAACATTTCATGAGAACTTTAATGAAACCTATATATAGAAGTTCTACTCTCTCATTTGTGAAGGTTTTGCAAATGGGGTTGCAAGCAGAGTGGGTTTAGCCATGGAGGAAACTTCGTAGTTAAGTGTGCTCAAGCTGGAGTAGTACTGGGATGGGTGACCTCCCGGGAACTCCCAATGCTTCACCTCTGTGAGCATCACCTAGATCCAACGAGTGCTAAGTGTTCCATTTATTCTCATGAGATATTGATTCCTGTGAATCACTACTCATGAAACATGGGTCAATGAGTTTGACTCAAAACTACACAATTAAATCTTGATAGCAATGTCACAATTTGACTTGTTGTGGAAAATATCTCCTACGTATCAATTGATGAGCTTAAGAGGCTTTCTAATGAATGGTTCATAAGGCACAACACTTGGTGAAGGTTTTGCAAATGGGGTTGCAAGCAAAGTGGGTTTAACCATCAAGTAAACTTTGTAGTTAAGCGCACTCAAGCTGGAGTAGTACTAGGATGGGTGACCTCCCAGGAAGTCTTAGTGCTTCACCTCTATGAGCATCACCTAGATCCAATGAGTGCTAAGTGTTCCATTTATTCTCATCAGTTATGGATTCATGTGAATTGTTACTCATGAAACATGGGTCGATGAGTTTGACTCAAAACTACACAGTTAAATCCTAATAGCAATATCACAATTTGACTTGTTGTGGAAAATATCTCCTACTTATCAATATAATGGCTGTCGACCTCCAAAACCTTCTAGGGCAATTAAGTTTCTCAATATGAAAAAGATAATTAGAGTAGGGCAGATCTGATGGTGCATATAGCGGCTCTTGCTTGCAGAGTATTGTTCTAAAAATGCCCATGTGGCTGCAGCATATTATATTTCTCAATATTGCAATATTATTCCATTGAAGATAATAGAAAGCAAGTGTTTATGTTCTTGCACTTTGTTGTTCATTTCTCTATTGTGTTGTGTGTGTTTGTGTTATTAAAGAGAGTACCCTTCATCAAAGCCATTCAGATTTTCTTATAATAAATATTTCCTTTCACCAAAAGTAAAATTTCTCTGTTTTATTTTGTGCATTATATTTTAGTCTGTGTTATAAGCCTTTGTGCTACTAACAAACAATGAAGGGCTATTGTTGGTTCTCATGGTAATATTTCTTACATTCAAAATAGTGATTCTACTTTTCAAGGTCCTCTTTTACTTCAATCTATCAATGTTGAATTTGCAATTTCTTCTGTAAAAGAGTTTTTACAGTAAATTTATTAGCCATCTGAAGAAAGCCCAAAGTTCTTTCAAAAGCAGCAACCAATGTTTAACTATGAGAAACTGAAACAATCAACAGATATGGTTGTATGATTGAAAGAACTCCTAATGCGAAAACTAGTGCTAAAAGAGGACTTGGTGTCTCATCTTGGGTGTTAATTTCTGTTGTTTAAAATAGAATTTAATACACGATGTGTACAGAAACAAGGAATTGCAGCACACGTTAGTAGATGTCTGAGATCACTCGGCCTTAAAGACTGACTTATTTGGGTCAAGAGCAACATCCAAAATAATTTAGGCCAAAGTTGGCATCAACACAGAATATAAAGTTTCCGTTGTCTGAAAAAATTGTCGTAATATAATTGAAGGCTGAATTTAAGACCTTTCTAAAAATATAGTATATTTAAGTAGTGTTCTTTGTTTAAAGTAGTCCAGATTAATATGAATTTCAGATCTCAGTTTTGAGATTACCAGTTCAAGTTTTAGCTACACAATTTTCATTTTGATGGCAAATTCTAGGTGTTTCTATCATCTTTATTCTAACCAGGATCGTAATGAAACAGCAGCTACATATTGTCTTTTGTGATGCAAGATTTAATATTTCCAGATGCATTACCTTAGCTAATCTAGCTTCTTTTGATTGGCCTGTTGAGATGGCAGTTTTAAGTACTCCTTGTGCCTGCCAATCAATATCAAATGTCAAAAATTCAAAATGTATGTATAGTCTGTCAATTGTAATCTCAATAAAGAAAAATAACAAAAAACTATAAGTAAAACTAAAAACCTTAAAAAGCAACAAGTTAGTTCTCAGTTCAACCTCATCAAGCTGATCTTCTACTCCTATAACAGATAAAGGTGTTTCTTCCTTAGGCTGTTCATTCTGAATGGCAGGTTTTGGAGAGTCGTATTCCTGAGCGTTTTCCTCATTAAATTGCTTCCGACTTCTGTCTGACTCATTTCCTGATATAATACCAGTCCTGTCTGGAGTCTCCATTGATAGTTCATTCTTTGCAAGCAGCTCTACTTTCACAATGCCACTCTCCGCCGAGAAATTACATTCAACAGCCCCATGATCCAACTCTAGTGTTTCCAAAGAATCAATAATATTCACTGATAGTGAAGATGCATCAAATGTTTTTCCCTGCAAGTCGCCAGTTGTAGAGTTGGATACAGCTTCCATTTTATCCTCCTTAGTAGGATGATCTGATAGTCTATCATATTTCTGGTTATTATCATTAGGTGAGGAAAGTTTCACAAGTTCATTAACAGCTGATTCTGCTAGCTCTACATCCTGATTGATTTGAACTGGCTTATTGGTATCTGGTGACTTGACCAAACTATTTTCTTGAGATGGAGATGAGCCATCCCTATGGGGAATGCTTTTAGATTCTGGAAGTTGTGTTGTAACTTGCATGCTATCCTTTTGGAAACCATTGGCCTTAGCCAAAGGTTTAGCTCCAGAAGTCTTTTTAGATCTCTGTGAATCAGACAGTAACTTAGCTACGTTTGTATTTGAAACAACATATATAATCAAAAAATTAACCTGCGAATCAAGTCTAGTACCTTCCCTGCAGAATTTTGTGGCTCTGCCCTTCCAATCACATCTTGCTCAGATGCTTTTTGAACACAAAAAACACATACAGTAGATACAGAAATTCAAAGACTTGAGTAATATTTCTAATTACTAATTTAGATCAACATAAATTGGGAAATAACCCAATGCAGTCAAGATCTAAGACAATCAACTGTACCTAGAAACTGAAAGGTTTTATTTTAATAAAAGAATCTATAACATCAAATGAGACAATAAGAGAGGAAAATATGTAGAAAACAGGCAGAACCTGCTATCTGTGCTTCAATCTGCTGATCTGAAAGCTCCCCGACAACTTGTTTTGCTCTCCGATCAACTTCTTCAAACAAACCTGTTTGAGATGACTGGCTTCATAAATGACAATTAAAGAAATACAATTTGTCCTCTATTTATAACCACCAACTACTCTCGAAGAAACAAAATTCATGATATTCTCACAGGTCTAAGACATTAAAGGAAACCTTGTTCCAGAACTCAAATGTACTCGATGACTGCAATCAAAACGGATTCCCACAATAGACATCCTAAAGCAAAGAAGCCATTGCTAAATTTATATATAATCCAAATTGCTGACAACAAATTACTTTTCATGATACAAAATTCATTGGTCATCCAGCTGACAACGCACCAAACAGCAGAAACTTAGTGCAGCATGAAAGCAATGAACAGAAGCAAAGGAACATGTGAACAACAAACACAAATAATGCTGCAAAGTAGCTGAAACCTTTATTGTAAACAAGATTTGTTTACAATTCAAAAACTGTGCTGATTCATCAGAGGGGATACAAAACAGAGATATTTTTCACTCATATGCTAATTCCTTCAAATGTGATTTTTGGCAGAAAACAAAAACTCTAGAGATAGAAATTAAAATTATTTGCTCAAGAATTTGTAAAATTAGGAGGGTTGAAATCAGATTGATTGACAAAATGTATCAGTTCCTCCAAAAGATACCGTTGCCTGCACATATCTGCAGTAATTTTTTCGGGTTTGCTGCTCCAAAATAGTAAGTGCACTCAGTTGCACTATCATGGTGTTTGGCTCTGCATTCTGCCGCATTGAGAGTTATGAATTGCAGTTTGGAAGTATCCGGCAATAAAGTATTTGATTTAAATATTCTCCGACAGCCCTACTATTCTATAGGCAGTTATGATGTCAACGTCAAGCCTGTGTAGATAGGATTGAATCTCACCCAGCTGTTGGATTGAAAGCTTCGGAAGGGAGATATTAGATTAGCCACCTGATCCGGGCAAGGGTTTTAACTCCTTTTCTACCGGCGGATATAAACTGTATTGTGAGGGAAATAAAGCTACAGGTGTCATATTCCAAAGTTTTTAGGTGTCAAACTGTGATGTCATATTCCAAAATTTTTAGAGGCTGAACTTCAGCAGACAGAAAGCTAGAAATGACAGAGTGTTCACTGGGCTATGCTAGTCAACTGTGTTGATGTTCCAAATGATTGGGCCAGAAGATTGCAACATGTGCCAATTAGAGGTAATGTATGGATGTCCATTGCGGCCAGTAGAGTTCCTGTTGGGTAACGCATAGCATGTCCCCTCTCTAGAGTGACGTGGGCTTTAAGACCTGACCTATTACACATTAAGTGGAAGATTTATTCTTGAGGCCCAATTGGAGATATTGTAGTTGCATTCTAGGATGACTTGTAAATGTAATTATCGTTGTAATAATTACAATGATGACCAAAAACATGGTGACCAGCTTAGCGGTATTCAGAGGAGCAAGGTCAGGTGTCATGTGATTGCTGTCGTCGGTAAAATTGTGTATCAGCCAACAAGTCCCTTCGGGAAGGTTCTTTCTATGTAGCCGATGGGCCCTTCGGTAATTGTCATGGAACCGATAGACCCCTTCGAGAAGGTTCTTCGGAAAGTATTTATACACCCTTTTGGGTCATTGTAAATCATCATAAGCATAATGTAATATCTTTAACATATGCGAATAATAAAAGAAGTACTGTTGTTCTTGTCTATTATCCGTATGCGTTGATTTCTTTACCCAGTATGGTAAACATTTGGCGTCGTTGCCCGATGGACCTGGTACAAAGGCAGACGGACGAAGACTAATGCCGAATCAGTTGAATAAAAATAAGAATAAGTTGAAGGAAAAGGATGAAATACGCACAGCGCAGGAAAATTTAATTTTAGCACAACAGGCTGAACATAGATGGAGGTTTCAGTAGATTGCCAACGGACACCGTAGCACTGAAGAATTGTTGGAGGAGACTCGACAGTGGCTGGATTTGGTGGAAGAAGCAAGGGAGGAGTTTCTAAACCTACATACGCCGAGGGAAGAGAATGCAGACGGAAGGCAATTGACTAGCACGGCTCGGAGTGCCGAGGGAGCACGAGCGTGGAGTGAACTCTTCGTCCGAGATATACTTCCGGAATGGACAGCTTCAGTTGACGAAAACCCTTCTTCACCAAATAGCATGACTGTTGAAAATAGCGCGAGTGTACAAAGCAGCGTGGGTGTTCAAAACAGCACGAGTGTGCAGAACAACACGGGTGTACAGAACAGTGCGAGTGTGCAGAACAACGCGGGAGTGCAGAACAACACGAGAGTGCAAAACAGCGCAAATACACAACAAACCCCTCAACCTCAAATAGTGATGGCAGGACCAAAAGAAAAATTGCCAAAATTTGATGGTGATGAAGCAGCTGATTCAATCCAACATTGTAAAACATGCGAAACAATTTGGAGAGCAAATGGCATAACAGATACAAATCAATGGGTCCGGCAGTTTTTGGCCACCCTACAGGGTGTTGCAATTCATTGGTTTGCCGATGCAAATCCCTAGAAATTAACCACTTGGGACAACCTTAAGGAGTTTACTGTCGAATTTCAACTATTGCGCGACGACAACGAAATCGTAGCGAAGATATAAAATACAAAACAAGGGAAAAACGAAACAATTCGAGTCTATGCCAAGAAATTAAAAGACTTGATAATAAAATGGAGAATAAGCCAACTGATGGATTGCAGAAAAGATGGTTCATTGAAGGCCTACACCTGAAGTTGTGCAAGAAGATGAAGATCGTGCCGCCATCATCGTACACTGAAGCGTACAACCAGGCAATGAACTTGGAAAGTGAGTAGAAGACAAAAAAGAAGAAGAAGAGTAGCTTGTCTGATTCAAATGAAAACGCACCTTCAGAAGAAGAAAGCAGTGAGGACGAAAAGGACAGCAAGAAGGTCTGCGCCTTTCAAAAAGATATGATTCGGATGATGAAAGGATTCAAGAACATGCAAAAGGAGACCAAGGGAAATGAGCTATGGTGCACCGAATGCAAGAAAGACGGCCATACAAAGGGATCTTGTCCGAAGGAACAATTTTGCGAGATTTGCCAGATCATGGGACATTCCACAAAGGAATGCCCATTCAATCTAAAAACATGAGGTCCTCAGCAAGTGTTCCTGACACAGGAGGCTTTCGCGTCAAGAGGGAGCAGGAACACCAGTATAGAGGGTGCCACGTCGAGAGGATACAGAAATAATCGGCGAGGACAAAACAACAACAATAGCAACAACAATAATGGTAGCAAGAGCCGAATTCAGTACGATGCGAACGGCCGACCCATAGTTCAATGCCAAGAATGTAATTTGTGGGGTCACTTTGCCCCAGACTGTACAACGGAAAAGACACCGAAATTATTATGCAGATGGTGCAAACTCGGCGATCATGAAGATGCCAAGTGCCCAAAGTTGAAAGTAAATTTGATCACCACTGGGACCGACGAAGAAGAGGTTCTAGCCATCACACAGAAGCAAGTGAAAGTGTACCCCGATCCGACAGAAGAAAAGAAGCTACTAGAGGAAGCGTGGGCAAAGATCCAAAAAGCAACACAAGCAAAGAAAGCACACCTAAAGGACAATACTGGTACCTCCGCACGAAATTGTGCAAAACAGAACATTGTACGGCAAATATTACAAACCAAGGTATCTATCAAAATAAATGATTTGTTCCTCACTATGCCTCAACTTCGTACAGCACTCACGAACATAGCTCCAACTGCTAAGTTACCAACAAAACAAGGAAAGGAAAAAGAAGGTGGCGCAAGTATTGAAGACCCGATGCTGTTAGCCCTTTCATTCGGACGACATCCGGCAGTGGTTGAAATGGGAATTCTCGGGACTGTTTTGATGGATACGATTATGGACGGAGGATCCAATGTCAATGTGTTACCAAAGGATACCTGGAAGAGATTGGGACAGCCGACATTGTGGCCACCTACATTCCAGTTGTTGACTGCCAACCAACACGAAATCAAACCATTGGGAGTCCTAACAGCACAACCAGTAACGATTGGAACACAGCCATTCCTGCTTGATTTCGTCGTGATCTCGCTGAAGAGGAAAGGGTACGATGCCATTCTGGGCCGAAGGTGGCTGATACAACCTAGAGTTAAGCATGATTGGAAGAAAAATACTCTATCACTTGAAAGCAAGGGGCGGAAATACGTTATTGATTTACACACTCAAATGGTCAGGGAAGAAGCTCTATCATCAGATTCCGAAGAAGAGGATGAAGGGAGGCAACGTATGGAACCAAATTAGGAGGGAGTCCTACGATTGGAGGGAGACGACGATTTGGATTCAATGAACGGTCTCTACCACTGGCAGATAGAGGACTATCAACTGTTTCAGAGTTGCAACGTACTAACAATAGAGGAAGGACACAGCGCTAATGGATTTCCAAGAGAATTCACGAAGGTAAAAGAGGGGAATGCGTTGCTCGATGAAACACCCACCCATGCATTCACTGAAGGGGAGCCCATCAAATACAATGAAGCCACACTGCAAACAATGAATTTGGGAGATGAGGCCAAACCAAGGAACATATTGGTAGGAGATAACTAGGATCCAATATTGAAGGCAGCGGCATTCAAGATATTCTTGGAATACAAAGATGTGTTTTCATGGACATACAAGGATCTGAAGGGAGTACCGCCGGAGTTGTGTGTACACCACATCCCGTTGGTCGAAGGTGCAATTCTCGTATGAAAGCGACCCTACAGGATGACTAAGAACTACGCGGCATAGATTACAGAAGAGATCAATTGGATGCTGGAAGCCAGTATTATTTTCAAGGTGCAGACAAGTGAATGGGTGTCACCCATAGTAATCTCACTGAAGGACACCACCCAAATCCGGATATGTGTTGATTTCAAATGCCTGAATGCAACCACGATCAAGGACCCGTTTCCAATTCCATTTACAGACAGCATCTTGGAGGAGGTAGCCGAACACGAGATTTACTCATTCATGGATGGATTTTTTGGATAAAATCAAATTTCAATCGCAAAGGAGGATAAATTGAAGATGACATTTGTCGTAGAAGATGGAGTGTATGCATATAACCGGATGTCGTTCGGCATGTGCAATGCGCCTACTACATTCCAGTGTATCATATTGCACATCTTTGACAAATGTTCGTCGGGAACTTCAAGGCATTCCTGGATGATTGGTCGGTATTCAGCACCACAGACAAACATTTGGCAGCACTAGACGAATGTATAGAGAGATGCCGACGAGCACACCTAGCCTTGAATCCGAAGAAGTGCAGGTTTATGGTTCCACAGGGAAGGTTCCTCGGACACATAGTCTATAAGGAAGGATTGAAGATGGATCTGGACAAAGTAAGAGTCATATTGGAGATGCAGTCATCCACCCACGTAACGGAAGTAAAATCTTTCCTAGGACACATAGGTTACTACAAAAGGTTCATCAAAAATGTTGTCAAGGTATCATATCCGCTGGACAGGTTAACATGTAAGGGAGAATCATTCAGATGGGAGAAAGAACAAGATGAAACATTTGAAGGGCTCAAGCTACGATTGGCTACGACACTCATCTTGGCGTATCCGGATTGGAACAAAGAGTTTCATGTTCATGTCGACACGTCCAACTATGCAATTGGAGCAACCTTGGCGCAGACGGGTAGCAATGGGTTGGATCAGCCGATCTACTTTGCCAGTCAACTGCTATCAAAGGCCGAACAGAATTATAGTACGACCGAACAGGAAGCCTTGGGGATGGTCTACGTTGTACAGAAATTATGTCATTACTTGCTAGCGACACCTTTTGTGTTCTATGTTGACCATCAGGCCCTGCTATATATGATCAATAAACCTGTCATTCAGGGAAGAATCAGCCACTGGTTACTTCTATTGCAGGAGTTTACATTCAAGATCATTGTACAGCCTGGGAAGAAACATGTAAGCACAGATCATCTGTCACGCCTCAGAACAAGAGAACTAGCCGAAGGAGTGAACGACTTTCCTAATGCATAGTTGTTTCAGATTGCAGTACTGCTAAAATGGTACACGAGCATTGGAGAATACCTTTCAACAGGCCAATTCCCAAGTAAAATGCCACCGAATGAAAAGAGCAAATTGATAATCAGGAGTCGTACTTTCCAGTTGATCAACAGATTACTCTACAAGATGGGGTCTAATCACATTCTCCGACGGTGTGTGTTAGAAGAAGAAATACCACGGGTGTTAAAGGAAGCACATGAGGGTCCAGCAGGACACATGGGACATGATACAACAACACGAAAAATATTACTGGCATGATTGTGGTGGCCGATAGTGTACAACAATGCACGAGAATGGATCGTCAGGTGTGACACTTGCCAATGGGTCGAGAAGAAGCTAAAGAGAGACTTTATGCAGCTTAACCCCTCTCACGCCCAGGAACTCTTCGAACGATGGGGATTGGATTTCATCGGACCCTTGAAGGTGAGCAAGACGAGAAGGTGCCGATACATTGTTGTTGCCACGGAGTACCTGACCAAGTGGATAGAGACACGCGCACTACGAGATAACTCGACCGTTAGCACAACAAAATTTATTTATGAGCAAATTATTACCAGGTATGGCATTCCATTGCAGTTAACAAGTGATAGGAGTGAACATTTTGTAAACCATGTTATCCGACTGCTCACCACGGAATTCAAGATCTATCATTCATTATCGAGCCCGTACTACCCAAGAGCAAACGGATAGGCCAAGGCTACAAACAAAATCCTGGTATCAATTATCTACAAATCTAGTGCGGTTAAAGGTGAGGACTGGGAGGAAAAATTACCCTCTGCCCTTTGGGCTTACCGCATGACGTACAAGGTGACAACGAGGCACACACCATTTCAATTGATGTTCAGACAAGAGGCAGTGGTACCAATGAAATTCATGATACCGAGCCTGAGGATAGCACTGGAAAACAAGTTAGGCGACATGGAAAGCTTAAGGGAGTGGCTGTATAAATTGAGCAAGCTGGAAGAAAAGCAATTATTGGCGCAGTGGGCGACAGAGGTAACACAAAATAGGCGTAAGGCATGGCATGATAAGCACTTGAAACTGAACAAGTTTCAACCCAAACAGTGGGTGTTGAAGTACAATGGCCGGAATGAGATCAAGTCGGGCAAGTTCAAAGTTAAGTGGGTCGGACCATATTATATCCGGGAAGTAGGCGACAATGGAGTAATAAAATTGTGGACTTTGGATGGACAAGAAGTGCCTTAGGCAGTGAACAGGTCGAAGCTAAAGATGTACCATGCCAGGAAGACCTCGCCATCACAGAATGAAGTCCAAACGACTCCCTTGTCGTCGCAGGATGGCAAAATTCCAAGGGAAAATTGAGGAGTTCTAGTTTTTTTTTTTTTTTTTTTTTTAAATTGAAGTCATCATATGGCTTTTAAGCCCAGTCACCGTATGGCTTTTTAAACTCATTCACTGTACGGCTTTCAAAGTGCATGGAGGATTTTATTTGCAAAGTGTCGTACGGAAAATTGTAATGCGAGATACAATGTACGGATTTCAAGGCCGGCGTACGGATTTTGGAAGACTGTCTGTAACTTGCAAATTACCGTATGGATTTCTTATTAAACTCTAATGACGTACGGATTCTGGGTATAAGGTGAAAAGTTGGAAGTTTTATTTGCTGATTGTAGCCATGCGGATTACAATTGAAGGTTTAAGGGGTTACTGTTGTCGTGCGAAGAATTGTTCAACTTGTTGGCGTACGGTTTTACTTGGCGTAAGGACTCCCCAGATTGGCGTACGGATTTTTGATGAATTAAGAACTTGCGCACGGATTTCTCAAACAAGAATTAGCATACAGACCTTAAAGGTTATTGCTGTACAGGATTAAAAATTAAGCTCCAGTTGTCCAAGCGGATTTTGATGAATAGGTTGCTTGTTGTACGGACTAATTAAAATATTGATTAAGGCATCAAGTTGTGAGGGATAATTGATACGTCCAGCTTCTCCTATAGTCTAGTAGTCGTACGGATTTGAACGGTTGTTAGGAAAGGACAAAGGAAATAACTGACCTAATAATATATGGAGTCTGCAGGCAAACGAAAGTGGAAAAAGCAACTAGAAGAATCTGAGAAGGGCATGAACATGTCAAGTGCAGGTAATCAAAATGAAGGCATCAGTAGTAGCAAGCAGAAGCATAAGCCTCCGCCACCTACAACAGCAGAAATTACACCACAAACTATAGCATTTGAAGGGTTGAGCAGAATGGACTGTAGAAAGTGGTGGCAAGAAACTCCTAATGACCATGCAGTAAAAGCGAGCATCAGAAGGGCATAGGTGGAATGGGCAATTCGGATGCTTGTTTTTTGCATTCGAGACTATGAAGGTTTCCTGCGCGCCATGGTTGAGACTTATGGCAGAGGTTCGCGAAGGAGCACATTTGAGTACTTGGGTAGAGACCTGGTAGTTTCATTCAAGGCAGCAGATTTCACGTGAGTGTTTGGCATACCAGGGCCGCAGGGCAAGAAGGTTCAGCCTAAGAAAATTTCTAAGGAGGTAAAATTGTTTTTGATTAAGCTGGTATGTAGAGACATGACTGAAGCAAAGCAGGAAGTATTGGCTGAGACATCAAAAGGAAGGGGTTTAAAGAAGACAAACATCAGGGAGGGACCATGGCGATGCCTGATGGACTTAGTCAAGAGCAAGCTTACGAGATCATCTAGGGCATCTGATATCTCCTTTTTGTAGGTATCTTTGATGAATGGAATAATGAATGGGAAGGTGTATGATTGGGCGTCTGTGTTGGTTGAGCGTATGCATGAATTTATGACCCTCCAGCATAAGAGATTTTATATGCCACATTATGCTATAGGATTGTTCCTCGATGCTACGGCACGGATGATTCCAGAGGACACGTTGGAGGCAAAACCTAGGTCGTTAGCTCCCAGAGAACCCCCTATCATGCAATGGAGACACTTAGACTCAGCCATTGTACAGAAGGGTCCTGCAGGACAAAAGAGACCCCAAATGGATACAGGAGGTGATATGGACAGCGAGCAACAGGAAACATCTTCTGAGGAGAATAGTGTGGGGGACGAAGAAGGGGAAGAAGATGACGAGGAGGTTCAAATTGTCACATCCACCCCCTTGCTATTTCCCCGCACTACACTATCCGCCACTCCCTATCTGGTCCCAGGGGGTTTGCACATGGCTCACATACTAGGGTTTGGATAGACACGACAGCCAATAGTGATGACTGCAGCACCCCAACAGGCAGTTACAGTAGCAGCACCATGGTAGCACAAGGTGAGGCCCCCTCCAATTCGACTAGGAGTTGGGTTTGTCGTAGGGTTTGCATGAGTGGCAGCACCCGTCAGCTGAGAGCGTATGCCAGCTCCTGCCCATGCATGTCTCGTAGCAGCATCTATAGCACAGCCAGCAGGAGGAGTTGTCGTAGCACAACCAGCAGGAGGAGTTGTCAAAGCACAACCAGTAGCAGCAGTTGAGGGACCTACGGTAGAGAGCGTACCAGAAGGTGGAGAGGAGACTGTCATAGACGTACTCGACCTTCCCGTACCGGAGATAGCAAAGAGTCAGAGTACCCCTGGTGTGCACTTGGATGTCATAGGGTCTGATGCAGTGGTTACGGTGGATGTTGCACTTTTAGCATCACCAGAGCAGGACAAGGAGAGTAGAGCTCGAAGGGTGAGTACTTTTCTGAGCATGCGGTTCCACCATACTCCGGCTCCCCGAATGGCCTATGTGTAGACTCCTACACGAGATGATATTCCAGAGTTAGACACTCAGCAGGCACAAGTAGCAGAGCCAGTTCAGGACATTGGACCGTCGCACAGTACCGTTGAGCGTATGGCAGACACTGTGGAGACGGCTATGGGTGTGCAGCAGGAACACCCACTAGGGCGGGGAACAGGAATGAGAGAGGCATTTCTTGCTGATTTTGCAACTCTAGCATCTCAGGCTCGCCAAGTGTTGGATTCGACGGAGACTCGAGCATTGGACTCAGTCGTGAAGGAGCTGGAGGGAGTCATCTCGTTTATGCGATTGGGTTACCCAACTGCCTTCACAGTCTGTTTTGAGGAGCAGGGATGGCCGGATGTGGAGACTGATGAGATGCGTCAGGACTGGGCCACCACGGCAGATTTTGGTATGGAGAGCTACGTGGAGGCTCTAATTCATGAGATAGTGAAGTTACATAGGGAGGCGTACTACACTCTGAGGAGTCAGGCGGATCAGGTAGCAGCTGAGAGAGCTCGGGAGGAGTGAGCTGCCAAGTTAGCTTCAGAAATGGCAGCTTGGGAATCCAAGAGGGAAGCCCTGTTAGTCCGACAGAGCCAGTTGATAGCAAAGGAGGAGCAATTAGTAGCAGAGAAGAAACAGTTGGCAGTAGTGAAGGAGCAGGCGGCAGCTAAGGAGAGAGAGTTGGGAGAAGTTGGAGAGATGATGCAGTCAGCTCTGGAGCTTCAGATGGAAGCAGAGGCTGAGTTGAAAGTTCAGAAAGAACAAGTCTACAAGCTGCAGGCGGAGCTAAACGAGTTGAGAGCGCGGACCACTACACCAGGAACCCATCCCGCTGTTTAGTATTAACATATTGATGTACTTGGGTTATTTGTTATTTGAGTTTTGTTGTATTGTCGTCCGGAGACAACTTTTCTTTCAATATGGCAGTTCAAGTTATTGGTTATTCATTGCTTTTGCATGCCAATTTCTCTTTGTTTATAGGCACAAGTCTGATTTGGCATTTGGAAATTATCGCAAATACATTGTAAGAGATCTTTATTAGCTTTTCATATCCAACAACTTGAACCTTGTGTTGTGAGTTGACAAATTGGTCAGTGATTTGTTAGAGATTTAGGTGGAGCAGGTTATCCAACACCTTGTTGACTATCACGACTCTCTCACATTCGACAATGCTCTTTATTTTCCCTTTGCATGCAACTGAGGTCATATGAATGACTGAGGGTTGAAACCATTTTTAAGCCCCTAGCTGGTGTGTTGGCCCGCCTTTGTGGCTCTCGAGGTGGGTACCTTTTCATTTTCTCATAACTTAGGCACATAAAGGTGTTTTCCGAAAACAAGATATCGCTAGAGAGGTGGTTTCGTTAACTTTCTAGTGGTGATCATATTTTCTTATTACTGACTGAAGTGTAAAGTGCATTTTGGGCTCCCAAACTCAAACTTTGGAAAGGTACTTTAGACTACTTTCAGTCTACCTGTGCAATTTTCCAGATTTTACCCCATATACAATTAATTCAAGATTTTGTGTTTTAACACAGTACTGCACAATTTGCGTGTTTTGGCACTTGGAAACTTCTTGCAACAATTGGCTTCATTCGAGCTGCTTCGTATGTATATATAGCACTTGTGTCCTTATGACTCACCTGAGCATATTTTGTAAACACTTCATTTTAAAGTGTCTTTGTTATTTTCCAATCACAGCTTTGTCAAGAGAGCATCCCTCCATGTCAAATATGGATTTTAATGATTCCTGCATCATGCATATGCGCCTTCTTGTAGCACACCCTTTGTTTAGTTGTAGGTACTTTGTTTTGGTCATTTCAAATTTTGTATCTTCTCCAGTAAGCACTACTTGGTGATTCATTTTTTGTGAACCTATCTACCCTCTCACAGGTCAGCATTATCAGGGGTATTATACCATTCATGTTAATGCCATTTACTATTGTGCATTGAGAATTTAATATTTGTTGTAGGTAGTTATTTCATACCTCATCACACCTTTTTTATTTATACAAGGTGCTTGTACATTGTAATTACCTCATCTCCTGTATCAATCATGGATATCTCAATTTCGTTATTTGCTCATTGGTTAAATGGCATTTTCTTGTTGCTTCTCTTTGTGTTGTGAAAGTTACTTGGTTTGCAGGTTGCTATTCTTGGATGACACCAACAAGTTTTAGATCTTAGTATGTGAGATTGGTGTCGCACATCTCAGTTGATGCTCAGACATTGGATTAGGAGATTGGTGTCTCTTATAGTTGGTGCCTGCAAATGCAATTGGGGATTGGCGTCTTTGATGGGTTGGCACCTACTTTTTTTTTAAGTTCTCTATTATATCTTTTGGGGTTCAATTTGGACAGTGGATGCAAGCAAGTGTTCTCACCAAAGTTTTCCTTCTTGGCGTTTCAAGTAAATTTGGCGTCCATTTATGTGGATGTGTTGATCCAGAAGCATCCGTGGGGATGAGAATTCAAATTTGAATTTAGAATATCCTTCAACAAATTTGGAATATTCCATTTAGGCATGGGAAAAAGAAGTTGCAACTTGTGACAACTCACAAATTCACTTCTAAAAGATAGTTGTTCAAATGCATGCCCAATAATGAGTTATGGGGAAGTTTTATTTTGAAGTCATATTGAGTGAAGTTGACAAAGTATCCATAAGATTTGAAGGTAATTTTTATTTTGAAAAGATTCCTTTCCCTTGTTGGGCATACTATGGAAAGTTTAGATGATTTTTGGTATCTATGGTTTAAATGGCAAGTAAATGTGTCTATTGATGATTTGGGTATGAGATTAGTTATAAACTTATGATGCTTGAAGAAGTTATTAGAGGTGATTGATGTTTGATCAGGGTTGAAATAACTATTCACATATACAGATTCATCTCCCTTCGCCTCTCAGTGTACCTGTGTGTTTAACAGATACAACAGACACTATGTTTTCATTTCGCCGACAATTTGCAGAAAAAAATTCTAGACTACGCTGAGTACACAAATTCTTCTGTATAAACTCATATTGCAAACACAACCTACACGTTGTGATTCCTTTACAGCTTTTACTGACAGGTGAGAAATCGAATCTTTATAAAATGAAACAATTCACCAAAGAACCTGAAAAATCACCAAAATGATTGTCATCGTGTATCACATCAAATTCACCCAGGACTTGCACTGGTATCATCCATAAGGCGCCCCTTCAAGCTCTTGGATGCATGATATTATAAAGGAAAAAGATAAAACACACTTAACATTTACATTCAGATGAAAACTCAACAGAAAACTAAACACTAATCTGAAAGTCAGTTGTCCTATAACAGAAAATTTAGGCACAGCCAATGGGCACATATACCATCAAATTCACTCAGGATTTGATCTACCATTACCCACCCCCTAAAGGAAAACTTTATCTTAGACGCCATAACCAGTGCTCATCTGTATTGTCAAATCCACCCACACTATCACTCATTAAGGCACGCAAAGGAAAGCTCGGCCCTAGATGCCACAACGAATGCACATCAGTATCACACAATATGGCAGTCCAAACAAAGCTTTTGTTTTAGAACATAGAGCTTACAATGGCATCTATAGAGCATTTTTGTTAAATGATCTGTCAATGCAGAGATGTTTGAAAAAATGGAGGAGTTCATTATCAAATTGAATAATAGAGGATCAGTACTTCAAAAAGCAAAAGTAACAGAATCTGCTGTCCCATAGGCGACCTTTAGCCTCGTGGATATTAAGAGCAAAAGTGACGGGATCTACTGTCCCCTAGGCTATCTTTAGCCTCGTGCACATTAAGAATCTCTTACTCTGTTCTATTTGAGAAGTCCCATCTGATAGTAATACTGTAATTGATATCATCAAAATCGCCAAGGACCTGCATTTTCATCATCCATCAGGGAAGCTCTCAACTTAGATGTCGCAACCACACAGGACAACTTCCTCTTAGATGCCACAACCACACGAGACAACTTCATCTTCGATATCACAACCATAGCGCATCATTATAGTCAATTTGACCTAAAGCTTGGACTAGCATCATAAATTAAGCCCACATCAAGAAACGGATGCAGTGTATTATTGAATTTAGTTAAATGCAGTATAATATTACTCGATTAAGACCTGTTGGAACACTATATATTACGTGGTTTTGACACCGAAAGTTGCATAGGGCACATCTTCAATTTAATTTAACACCAAAGATTGGATACAATATACAACTCAGTTTAGTACCAAGAACGACAAATTGGTGAATTTTACTGAATGAATGAATGAATGCTTTTTAATGACATTCATGAGACCAGAGCAGTCTGAGGGACCGAAGATCAACCACACTAGGTTATTTTTGAATTCCTTTACATTTCTAATTTTTTGGTATGTATCTTAACCAAAAAAAAGCAGCCTGCTTTATCTTATCCACTTCAAATATACTATACATGCTGTCCGTCCTCAAGATGACATCATGGAGAGATAGGATGTTGTCGTATGCCGTGTATGAATGAGATATATTAGTCAATTCAGCGCCAAGAATTGGATGAAGTGCATTCCTCACTTTTAGAACCAAACTTAGATGTGGACTATAATTCGATTTTAAATCGGGTAGATTCAATGGAAAACTTTATCGATTTACCATTCTCATTAACTCGAGGACATTAATATGCCAGATCCTAAGTTCGCATAGTTGGATTATTACGGCCGTCGGGGAAAAAAACTCGGAATAAACTTTTTCAAGTTCTCAGCCATTTTTATAGCATAATTCTAACTACAAACAGTTTAATTGAGTCAATAGCTTCGGCGGCCTTGACTCAAAATCAAAGGAAATGAAAATAAGGAAAAATAATGCATACCTTCGGCGGCCTTGAGCCAAAATGCCATGGCGGATCTGCCAGCTCAGGAAACGTTACCAATGAATCCAAACTCTGCTACGGAGAATTTTTTAAAAAAGTAGAAATTATACAATCTCTCTGATTTACGATGAAGATTTTGGTATGTGTTCCGAGATTTCAAGCGGTCTTCCTCACTGATTCTGCAAATGATCTGTTAATATTTCTCCTTTTGCTTCACTTGAACGGTTCTTTTGTTTGTTGGTGCGGTGAGAGTTGCATCTACATGCTTGTCCGTGGTTTTTGACTAAAGTGTTATTGTAAGACAAATTTCCAAGACAAATTTCCGTTCCTTTTGTTGTTTCGTATCAATCATTTTTGGGGGAAAATCTCATATTTTAAAAATGTATTTTGATTGTTTGAATTTAATTGGTGAGGAAGATGTAGAATATATTTCAAGGTTTCATCTTTAGGTAAAAAATATATTAAGTATTAATATTAATAATTAGGTTTTTAAAGCTTTGTTGTTCTTTCTAAATACTTGTCTAGAATGTATTAGATAGATATATAGATGGTTTTTAATGTTCACGAGACTAAACATAGTCTATAGGACAACCTTCCAACTAAACCAACTTTAACAATTATGTTTTTTTTGTGCAAGATGATAATGAGCCCTCCTAATTTCTCAATGTTCTCATCATTGAATAAATTGTGCCAAGACTTGTTAGATATAATATCCGCAAATTTGATTATGATATCCTTGTATGCCTCACAATCTAACACAAAGTATTGCTCGGTTTCCACCTTTCCAAAGTCAAGATAAATGTTATTTAAAAAATGAAGTCTATGTGACCTCGTTGATAGTCAAGATGATGCAAATAGTGATAGTTCAAGTGGCCAAATTAATGATCGAAAAAGTTGTTCATGTCATTTGAATAAGTAAACAAAGGTGTCAAAGGAGAGCAAAGATTAAAATGAGAAAAGTGACATAGCCTAGAGTGATTTTCTACCTTTCTCATGATAATTGTAGACTCATTGTGTGGCTCAGCAATGACCACTACAGAGTTTAGTAGTGACCATTCTACCTAGAATAAATTCATTTGTTTGTTGAAACATGGATGAGTGAGCTAGTAAACATATAAATGATTAGTCGACAAGGAAGGTAGATAAAGAACATCATGAGATATTCCATTATGAATGTTAATAAACCATCTTCCGAGAATCTTTTTATGTGAGTCACTACCTATAACTATAGTAGGCACATAACTTGGCTCTAAGGATGAGAAGCTCTTATATCAATTGTCTATGTGGTAAAAATCATTTAAGACAATAATTGAAGTTTTAGGTCATAAATGCGCTATAACAAGGGATTTCCCCTTATTGAGATATATGACCTTTGAAGATTATCTTAATTAATCACACTTTGTTGAATGGGTAGCTTAATGTTGTTCTTTTGAAGAAGACATGTGAGATGTGTGTTGTTTTATTTTCAATCATTTATGCTAATTGTGACCAAATTCTTACAAAAGCCATACTTCATTTTTTACTTCTTCAACGTGTTATCTTTTAAGAAAGAAATTTTAGAAGTTGAATGGAGGCTACTAGCCTACGATTTTATTCTTCTTTCCTTGGTTCCTTTGTCTCTTAGTTTTGTTAGTATGCTCTTTACGATCTTTTGTGCCTTGAAATGTAGTCAATGTGTGAGGCTTAGAGGTTCTATAATGGTCATTTTAAACAACCAAACTTTCTTCTTTGTGAGAATGTGGGTGGATCCTAAGGCATGTTAAGTGGCGTGAAGTGTAGAAACAAAAGATAAATAGTTAGGACCAACTTTATTAACAATACTTGAAATCAAACATGTAACTTTCTTCTCAATCACAAATTATTTCAAGTTTAAAATTATACTAAGGAAGTTTTGAATAATCTCGATTTGGAATGAATTGACCTTATTCAAGCTCATCCTTTAGTTGGTTATTATTTAGGACATATTGTGTATTATAGAGGTTTTTGAAAGTGGTTCAAACTTTGTTTAGTGTAGAGGTAAATTCAATATGAAAGAGTAAATTTGGAGATGCTTTTATTTGCATTCAAATGCTTTATAATGTTTATTATTTCACTCACACTTTATCTTCAATTAAGGATGGTTTTGTTCTATGTGTCATTTTTACCTTATATATCCCATGCTTCTTTAGACAAAGAGATACTTTGAACATTCAATAAAAGAAATATTTGATGTGAGTACATGAACCATTAATTAATGCACCTTACAAAAAAGTAGCATTTTTTAGTTGTATTTATTGTACAAGTTAGAGAGTGCAGAAATGTTTTAAATAAAGTACATAAGACACTTCCTATTTTCACTAATCTTAAAAATCAACCCCTTAAATATTGCAAGTTTAACAGTTTATACTTAGTGTGATTTGAAATTTACTAATGTACTTACAAATCTTTTACTAGATTACAAGATTCCTTGAAATGTAGAATGGCCAAGAAATGACTTTTGATTTAATTTATAGATGATTTAGAATACTTAAATTGAAACCATTGCAAATCGCCACAATTGGAGCCCAATTTTCCTTATCTATACTACACAAGGAAAAGTCATCACCTAATATAGTAAAAAATTGTTATCAATCACACTTAGGGAGACAATTATATTGAGCACAATAGATGATACAGGAAAAATTGCAATATTGCATCCATTTACAACTATACAATAAAGCTACCATCACAAATATTGCTTAAAAAGAGACTAATTAAATTATATAGTGGTAGTTAGGTGCAATAGATGGATTGGTAAATGGATCAAACAAGAAATTCTGATCATACATAAAAATAAGTAACATTGACATTGTTTGGGTCAAGTTTAACGATACAAAGATTGGTCAATGACAAGCTAAAAGATTAGCACAGTATTATATTGTTAGTATTGTCAAGATGTACATACCCATACATCATGTTGCAAAGCCTTTGAGATAATTGTAAAACCAAAATAAGTTAACTATTAGAAAGTAATTTCCAATACAACTAGCATGCACGTACACAAATCCATAGATCTCTAAGGCTCACCATGCAAGGACTGGTATTTGATCCTATTGGCATAAAAAAAACATGGATTGACATGCACTACCCTCTCACAGACAAGATCAATTGAGACACTCTTCTTGTTAAGACCTCTAGCACATACCCACTTCAAAGTTAAAAAAAAAAAGGTTGCAATTGAAATGCCACAACTATAATCAAGTGTGCACTGGCACCTTGAAAATAAATAAGTACAATAAATAATTATATATATATATATGACATACTCAATTTGACCATGACATGATGTCATATGACATTATATGCTTGCAAAAAATACATGTACTACTTAATGATTTAAATAATCCACTACAAACTGCCAATGACAAAATAAACTATGTAATCTATATGCAAGACCCAATACACCAATATCATTTTTTAGCAATAAAAATTATCTCATCTCATTCATGAACACATTAACAGAAATATATATTGTAAGTGATTTTAATGTTGACATGCCAATAGATAATAAAAAACCAAACACTCACCGAGTTTATGCAAAATAATAAAATTCGCATTTTGCTACATGAACAAAAAAAAAATCAACACCGACCATGGATTGATCATATATGGAGCCACGTAGACACACAAACACGTTATATTTATTAATCATAGTCATACTAGATATATTATGACCCAATTTTGATAATGCTTGCAAGTCTTTGCTAACATAATTCAAGTTGAATGTGCTCCGACTGACCACTATCAACGTCGGTTGCACCAATCAACCTTGAAAATATTGACAATATCAATTATCAAAAGTATGTAAAGTTATCATTATCATCCATACTCTTGCAAAATGCATTATACAAGACTCAAAATTTGCATTTCATTCGAAAGAATTTGTAAAATATCCACGCACATAACTAAATAATATAGAATTGTAATGCAACAAAATAATGGAAAGCAACAAAAGATTGACAAAATATATTTAAGCTAGACAAGAAGAAGCATCCAAAAGGTGATTAACATTTTCCACGTGCACTTAAACTATACTTATTCAATTCTCTGATGTCTAATCATTTTATTATGCTTTACACAAATCAAAAAATAAAGTTCAAAACTATGTAACTCTAGAAGATCTCAATGTTCAAAAAGTTGAAATTTTTTTGAAGGTGGCGTAATGGTGATTTAACTGATTGCACTAGATAAACCCAATAAAACTTGTGAAATTTTATGTTATGGTCAAACATATAAAGGACATAATGACTATAACATTGAATGTCACTAGATAACTCATTCAAAAAATTGACTCAAAATAATGCAAAGATTAGCCATTTCTATATCAAGTTTCCAAATTGCCTCAAAAAATAGATTACGACCATGGAGATTGTGATTGTATTCTCATTCTGAAGGAAAAAATAGTGTTATTGAAAACATAGCTCGCCTTTGCAAAGAATATAATTTCATACCAAACACAACTATTAGTTGGCTATTGCCAAGCACATATGCTTGTGTTATTGGAACTAGTGTTGCATTGGTTATGTCTACAACAAAATTACCTTTCCAACATGAAATTGACATAAAAGATGGAGCTTTAGAGATGCATGGAGTAGATGCACTACTCCAACCTTTTCCTTGCATTTGTTTTAATACAATTTCTATTTTCTTTGCATTGTTTTAGCTTAAGCAAGCAATTCTTATTTTGCCAATATTAAACAATTGCTATTGCATCTGAGTCTAGCATATGTTTTACAAAAATGGAGGAAAAAGTGAACAAAAATCAATTTCCATTAGTTTTATTAAAAAATATTATGAAACAAATAGGTCAAACTAATAAACTTTACACATGCCAATCAACGTTTATCCACAAATTGTTAAACAAAATAACACAATAAAAACTTGAGAGACTATGCAATCAACATTTAAGGTAATGAACTAGAAATCATCAAGATTTATACTTTAAATTGAGATCAAACACACCTTGACAAAATAATAATACATTGAAAAACATTGGAAGTTGATGGACCCCTAAAAGTAGCAAATGCATTGTCCAATCATTTCCATGTATTCTATCCAAAATGCAACTACAAGTTTGATAGCGAAAAAAACACACATTATGCTAGATGCAAGGAATAAGTTAGCTACATCTATTCCTTGCATATGAAAAGCATGCTAGTCGCTAACAACAAATAAACCATATATTGTTCCATGATTCATGCATTGTTGCCCATTCTACAAAGTGTTACATACAAGAGGACTATAATGAAGACAAGTTGCACTCAGTTTGATGTTATGTAACTTGTTCATAAGGGGACACTTCGCTTTAAATTAGAACAATTTTATTTGTCAGTGCCACTCCCACTCAACAATCATCATAAATCAAGCAGGAAGGTATATATTCAATTTTCAATTGCTCAAGATAACTGCTTAAGTATTTATGGTTCTTTTGATTGTCAACAAACACCCTTAATGCTCAATCAAAACTAACCAAGTGCAAACTAGCATACCTAAGATTTTAATTTTTTTTTTTTTGTAAATTAAGCTAAGATATATCTAATTTAAAATATGTAAAGTTTAGAAATATAAATAGTTCATCATAGAAACATCATAGAATTAATTTATTTTACATAATATAAATAATCATAACAAATAGATAGAAATAAAACATATAATTTTATATGTAAAGTTTTAATTTATTTTAAATAATTTTAAAAATATCATAGAATTAACAATTCAATATAATCTTAACCAATAGATAGAAATAGCAGAAAGATAACAAATGTGAAGGCTAATATGACAAAAAAGAGTAGCGAACAATTGAAGAATCATCATACATTTTGCAACGTGATCAACAAACTTAGTTGAGAGAATTGTTTATTAGACAAAGTGTGAAAGATTTCATATCATAATTGACAGATTCCATTATTAGAAGATTTTTGATAGAGTGTTTTGGAGATATTTTCTACCTATCGCTTCCATGATGGTTAAATAATAGGCATCAACTTTGGACAATAATTTTGTAGCAGACCTGCATCTTAAAAGTACTAGTGAGATGACGAGAAAGGCAAAAGCAGTTTACAACAAAAATATATTTTGTGCAAACTTAAAAAATTCCCATGGCAGAGATAAAGTAGTAGATCAAAGTTGCCCTAACAGGGCAAAAAACCCATACGGGTATCACCGAATTTGATAGCAAGGAAACTAAGCAGAAGGCAGGTGCACCCCTACATTCCAATCAATAACAAATTCCAAGCACTCACAGATGGCAATCAAAAGAAAGGCTCATTCAAAGACATGGTTAAATTGCACAAAGCAAGGAATGAGGAAATTAAAACTATATAATCTATCCAAAGCTCAAACCCCAAAGACAAGGATAGATGGCAACAAGTAATTTTGAGTAGAAATAGGTGGAGACAAGCAACCCAGACAATCACAAACAACAAAATGGAGAAATCAAAAATTGTGAATGCACAAAAGTCCCTACATGAAGAAGTGAGAAATGTCAAGGCACAAGCGAAGTAGCCGAATCTGAAGCCCAATACAATCATGAAGGAAAGAGATTTAAATCATCACATATTCAAACCTTCCAAAATCTCAGTGGCTAACAACATTCTGCTAGGTCAAATTCAACATCGAGTAACAAATGAAAGGGAAGCTAGGGCATCCACCCAAAATAGGAAAATTTACATCCTGCCACATAAAAGAACAAACAAAAAGACAGACGTTTCAATAAAAACAATTTCTAATAGCAAGGTAATGACATCTAATCAAGAATTATTTTTTGATATATTAATCATAAGTGACAAGCAAGTAAAAGAAAAATGGGAGGAGTGCATAGAGTTGGCCATCTATGTATACTAAAGCGTACCAATAAAGTATCTACCCAATTTATCAAGTAAGATAGCGAAGATTGGGAGCCAACAGGTAAGTATCTACAACTATTCAAAAGCATCCCTTTTCATTCAATGTAAAAAAAGGGTAATTAGGAATAGATTACTTTCAATTTCAAACTATCTATATAGAGGATTTATAGTTAATTTTTTAGCTTGGGAACCTAATTGGAATGAAGAAAAAGTTAAGAAATCGCCCATCTGGATAGAAAGGGAAAATTTCCCACTTGAAATCAAACACCTTCAGACATTAATTAAAATTGGTAATTTCTTAGGGCATTTGTTGGGAATAGAAGTTGGGTATAACCAAACTAGCAATATTAAATTTTTAATAGAAATAGAGGAAGGGAAGAAGGATGTAATAACAAAAAAATTGATAATAAATAGATCAATTTATAAGATTGAATTTAAAAAGTATGAAGGGAAGATAGTAGGAATCATTAAGCCCAATCTCTTTATTGATTATAAAATGTCAAATATAAAAGAAGCAATCAACAACATAAAGCCACACAAAAAGAATAAAAGAGTAAAGAAACCAAATAATTATATGAAAAAGAAAGGAGACAACAAGGGTATTGAGGAAAGCCAAAAAGCAGAAAAGGAAGATATTGATCAACATAGACAATCAGCAGAGACATATAAACAAAACACAAATCACAAAGCCAAGGGGGAAAATGAGGTAATAGCAAAACATGAAGAAGAACTTAATAAGACACATATCAGAATATCCAGAGTTAAAGAATGCAAGGTTTGTCAAACAAAGAATAGAGGGCTGAAGGAAAAAATAGACAGTATACAAGGACTAAAAAGAATGACTCATGATATGTTACTACTTCAAAATGATATCGAGGACCAAGTTGTGATCAGTGAGCAATATCATCTTGAGCATGAGGATGTAGCAATAATAGCATAGCAAGAAAAAGTAGAAGTATCAAAGCACCCTGTACCACCAAGGGAGGATACAGAAGAAATAGCAGGGGAATTAGTATTTTCTAATAGCAAGAAAAGAGCAATCAAAACAATTCAGACAAAGAAATAGAAACTTCTTTTAACCACGTAACCAGTCAGGAACATGAAGACTCGGCTTGCCAAAATTCAAAACTATAGAAGGGTGAAAGTATATTACCACCAGAAAATTTCAACATAATGGGGTAATATTACAATTAGAAAGAAACCAAAGAAAAGGAGCTACAAATTTTGGCAAACACCTACAGATGGAAAAGACATATTTGGAGAAGAAATGGATCTAGAGCACAGTGGATCAAACCAATATTTGATCCCCCTAGAAGTAGAAGCTATCATAACTCAAGAGACAACAAATTGTCCCCTACATGTAGGAGAAACATCAAAAATAGTGCATAATTATGGGAATAGTCAACATTGGGAAGAGTTTAGCATAATGGACAGTCTAGACAGCAATCAGGAAAAAGAAAAGAGTGACAAAGTATTAGAGGAGGAGATTAATGAAGGGGAAGAAATGATAAATTAGGATGAAAACCAAGACGAAGATGCGGATCTCATTAATATACAGAATAACATAGTAAACTTGGGACTATCTATTAACCAAGAAGGATTCAACACCCCAAAGTGTGGCAAACAAAAAAATAAAAGAGGAAGGAAATCACTTAAGCAATTAAGAGCAGCAAATGGACAAGCAAAGGAGTAGAAAAAGATATTTGAAGTCCTAAATATATGGAAGGGGAAGAACCTTCCCAATGAACAATGAGGATTATAACATGGAATGCTAGAGGCCTAAATGCTCCTAGCAAGCAAAGATTGCTAAAACACAATCTAAGCCTATTTGAATAAGACATCATTTTGATACAAGAAACCAAGTTAAATAAAGAAGTAGGAGACAAGTTAAGCAAAAGATTAGGTAAATGGAAAGTAGAAATAACAATATCAAATAGTGCCTCTGGAGGCATGGGAATCTTATGGAACTCAAGAACAGTATAAATCAACACTATTGTATCCAACAATAAATGGATGGGAAGTAAGGTAAGCAATAATAGACACAACATGCAGTTTATTATTATAAATGTCTATGGACCAACACAAACAACTGATAAGAAAAAATGATGGGATGAAATCAACACTTTTATAAGAATTTACCCTAACGACAACATGGTAATTGGTGGAGATTTTCATGCTATCTTAGACATAAAAGAGAAATTTGGAGGTTCTCAAATAATAAGCAAAGCAATGTTAGATTTTAAGGAATGGGTCACGGAAAACAAGCTGATAGAAATACCAATTAGCAATGGAATCTATACCTAGAATAGTAGAATAAAAGATTTTAACTATATAGCAGAAAAACTAGATAGGTTCTTCTTCAAAGGAGAACTAGCAGATCTGGATCTAAACGTGACAACAAATATCAAGCCTATAGCAGGTTTTGATCACTATACTATTAAAATAGAATTCATAGAACGTAACAAACCTAATAGGAACCCGTTTAAATGTGAGAAAATGGGGTTTTCAAACAAAAACTTTATGGAAAATATCAAACAATGGTGGGCAGAAGGAAAATTCATAAGATCCAAAATGTATTACTTTATATCAAAATTAAAACTCCTTAAACAAAAAATATTAAAATGGAATAAAACACACTTCAATAACATTTTTAAAGAAAAAGTGGACACTGAAGAAAAACTTAAGAATCTAAATAATGAAGTAATTAAAAATGGAATGGATAATGAGAAACTCAATACCTCAAAAGAATTATTAGCAAAAGAAGAAATCTTTTGGAGACAAAAATCTAAGGAAAAATGGCTTGAAGAAGGAGACAGGAACACAAAATTATTTCATAATAGTACAATTCTCAATAGATCAATCAACACTATCAAACAAATCAAAGATTTAGCAAGAAATGTGGTAGATGAACCAAACAAAATAGCAGAAACCTTTGTTACATACTATGAAAACTTATTAAACAACTATGAATACCTACATCGTGTCGAGCAGGAAAAAGTTCTACTAAACATCTATAAAGTGGTAAGTGGTGATGATAACTCAACTTTGAACAAACCTTTTCTCCAAAGTAGAGATTAAATTAGCCCTCTTTAATCTTAGCCCAGATAAATCTCTAGGGCCAGATGGTTTCCAGGAATTTTTCTTTAAAAAATGCTAGGACATCCTAGGAGAAGAATTATAGATAACAATAGAAGCAACGAGAAATAGAGGATCCATTTTAACTAAAATCAATCACACCTTCTTAGCTTTAATACCCTTCAGGTTTCAGGCCAATAGCACTATGTAATACTATTTATAAAATATACTCCAAAGCTTTAGCGAATAGAACTAAAAACTTATTGCCTAAAATTATTTTAGAAGAACAAATTGGGTTTGTCCTAGGTAGATCTATACTAGATGGAATTTCTATAATACAGAAAACTATACACTCAACTGTTAATAACAAGGAAGCATGTATGTTTGTGAAATTAGATATCCAAAAAGCTTATGATGTAGTTGATTGGAGATTCCTATGTAAATGCATAGAAGCTTTTGGTTTCTCTTGGAGATGGATAAACGATATCTTCAATTGCATCTCCACACCTAAGTTATCGTTGTTAATCAATGGCACTCCAGAAGGTTTTTTTAACGTATATAGAGGAATTTGGCAAGGAGACCCCTTGTCATGCTTTCTTTTTATCATAATGGATGAAGCCTTTGGAAGGTCAATTCAAAAGGCTCAAGCAAATGGCAAAATTAAAGGGGTTATAGTGACAAAAAACATCTCTAATATTACACATCAACAATTTGTTGATGATACCATCCTTCCTGGTGTCAGCACCAAAGAAGAAACTTTAGCCTTTAAACAATTGATTCAAGACTATTTTGTAGCATCTAGTCAGAAATTAAATGAAGAAAAGTCGAAAATATTTTTTCTAAACACAAAAAATGAGATGACAGATATATATGCAATCAAACGGGTTATAAGAAAGGTATCTTCCCATGTAAATACCTAGGAATTCATTTAGAAAAAGGAGTGATAAATAAAAAATGATGGGATAATATACTTGATAAACTGGATAAAAAAATGGAATCATGGAAAGGTAAGTGGTTAACCAAGGCAGGAAGAGCAACTAAAATTATATCTATCTTTCTACCATACCTACTTATCCACTCTCTTACCCAGGAATATCAACAAAATATTAGAGGGGAAACTAAGATTTTTTTTGGAGTGGTACAGAAGACAAGAAGAAAAAGGCACTTATAAAATGGGATAATATCTGTCACCCAAAAGAGCAAGGAGGGTTGGTAATCAAGAATTTCAGCTAGCAAAATGAAGCATTGGGTGCAAAACTTGTATGGAGAGTCTATCAAGAAAGGGAACATAAATGGGTAAAGATTATTTATAACAAATATCTAAATCCTGATGACCCAACTTCAATATTCATAATTAGGAACCCTCCTGCAGGATCTAAAACTTGGAATTTCATGGTAAAATGCAGGCCCTTAATTAGCAAACATTTAACCTGGGACCTAGGTAGAGGGGAAGAGGCACTCTTCTCGGAAGATTCTTGGGATGGGAAACCGCCTCTTCTCCTTTCAAACATTCCCAAAATTTTCATAAATAAGCTTACAAGCCTATGGGGATCGAAGGTATTCGATTATAAAACTCTTAGTAAGATCGAAGGGGAAGAGGTATGGGAATGGAAAAGCCTGGAGACTGTAGACATCTCTCCCACAGACAAAGTAAACCTAGCAAATATTCTCAAGGAATGAATAGTCAATCATAAAGATAGAGCAGATAAAATTATTTCAGGTGCATCCAAAGATGGAAAATACAAAGTAAGATTAGGATATAATATCATAATCAATTCAAATAGATGGGACAATCTTAAAGTTCCTCTAGATATATGTTGGGATGCAGCTTGCCTACCAAAGGTTGGCATCTTCTTATGGGTAGCCTCCCAAAATTGGATATTAACTATAGATCGTTTTACAGAAATGGGTTTTGAAGGACCTTCCAGATGTTGTTTATGCAAAGAGAACTCTACAACCTCTGAACATCTCCTTTTTGAATGTTCTTTCACTTAAAAGGATTGGTATTGGCTTAAAAATAAACTTGATTGGACCTCACCTCTATCTATTAATCTCACCAGTCAACTCAATGATTGGTCTACCAAGAACGTACATAGTATCAATGATTAAATCTGAAATATTGTTCCAACCATCCTCATGTGGGAAATTTGGAAAGAGAGAAATAGACGTATTTTAAATAACTGTGAATTAAGTATGACATTCCTCTTCAATTAAATTGAAACATCTATAACAGAAGTAATGAATAGTTACCTTAGAAAAATGAGTAAATTAGAAAGATCCTTCTTTGAATGGGATGAAAGTATAAAAAAGAAATGGAAACACCTTATCAACCCACCATTATTATATGAGAAAAGGGACCTTAAAGCTAGGAAAGAATGTTTATAGAAAGCCCACCCTAAGGGATGGGCAAAGTTAAATTTCAATGGAGCATCCAGAGGGAATACAAGGAAGGTTGGTGTAGGATGTATAATTAGGTCAGATTCCACCAATGGCTTATCAAGAAAGCCAAAACCTTGGGTATTGTCTCAAATAATATAGCATAATTATAAGCTCTACAAGAAGGACTCCAACAAATTCACAAGGTTAATCATCAAAGGAGATTTTCAAATTGTCATCAATGCCATTAGAAAACGATAGGTGCCAAACTGGGTATTGAACTCCAAGCTCAAAAAGGTGTTAAGTTTAATAGATTAGTTTGAAGAAACAAGGTTCCAACATATTTATCATGAAGGCAATACAAAGGCTGATGAACTAGCCAACAAAGGAGTAGAGAGTGAAGACTTCACCTCTCTTTCCTCTACACTTACCTAATTCTATACTAGCCCCTATAATTTTAGACTACATTTTTATACAAGATTCGATAACTATGTATGATAATGCTATAAAAGTCTGACACTCATTAGATTAATTCATAAAAATATGAGGCACATTTACAAAGCTTCGTAAACAGAAATAATGTAGGCTCAATGATTATATGTAAGAGCACAAACCTTGTCAAAATTGGGCCAGGATCCTATCCTTAGATTGGGTTAAAGAATAAAGGTTGAAATCAAGGCCACTAAGTAACAACAGAGGATATTAGACTACAAAACAATAGGTGTTAAACTAATGTAGAGATTGTATAGATACAACAATTACTTATAACAAGTAAGTATATAAATCAATATTGCAAGCTGTAATAATAATTACAAGTTTAGTAAAAGAAATCAAAAGGAAGTTAGTATGGAATAGGCCGCCCCTTTAAGCTTAATAGTAAACTATTGATTTTGTCGAATTTACCTAAAAAATAGAAGGAAAGCAGAATGTATAAAGAAAAAGCATAGTAGCAACTAGATTAGGGTGCATCAATAAGAATAATGTTTAAAACTTCTGGCAATTTTCATCAACATAAATTAGGCCCAATATTGCTCGACACTTAGGCCAAACAGTAGATAGTTTAAATTTATGAAATTAACTAACAATAATACTGTGGAGATTTGTAATAAGGATAATTTAGAATAGGTAGGAAAGGGAATTATTATTAAAGGGCTTAAATTTGAAGATCTTCCAAAGTCTGTTATCTAGTTTTTTTTCTTCCCTTTCATATTATTGCCTTTTTCTTCTTCTTCTTTTTTCTAGTTACTCATCCCCTATTGGAAGTTAGATGTGTTTGTCTTGCAAATGTTGATATGATCTCTACACTAAGGCCGGTCTTTCCCTCCTTTGAGCCTCTTCTCTTACCTCGAGCATTATATTCCCCTTGCTCTGATTGTATCTATGTCGTATAATGATACATCAAAATTTGTATAAATTTGTAAGAAAGAATTATATTTATACTGGGGTATGCCCCTTTTAAAATGTATAAAATATGACTTCGGTCCTGGGCAAGACTGGAGGTTTTCTTACTCCATTCTTTCCTACTAGTGCCCATTTGAATGGAGATTTTTGTGAACTCATTTTTTAAAAATCTAATTTAATACAAGGCTTCGACTGTTTACTGAACAAAAAAAAACAAAAACAAAAAAATATTAAAAATAAATAGATAGAAATAAAAAATAAGATCTTTATAATTTGGCTCATTCACTTTCTAGGATTTTTAAAAAATATTTATGACATCTAAAATTCTATTATATCTATTAGATTTCACAATTTACTATTTACCCAAAATCCAAATCAAGTTTTTTACATTTAGCAAATCAAAGATATTCATTCTATGCCAATAAAAAAATTAATTTAATAATAAGTTATTTTAAATAACAAAATGATAGAAACATCATGGAGTTACTAATTGAATATATAGATAACAAATAGGATTTAGTTACTTATTATTATTAATTAGGAACACAATTATAGGTGACAAGGATGATAAAAATGACTAGTTCATTTTAATATACATGACACTAAGATGACTATCAATTTTTTTTAAATGGTAGAAAGTTTACATTGATGAATGCTTCCACTATAGAAAGCCTCTCAACTTAATTATGTAGACTGCAAGTAAGACGCATGCAAAAACAAAGTTGTGGATTATTGCAAACTCGATCAGGAGGATGACTACTTATGTAACATTAGTATATTTGCTAATGCTACAACATTTGACAAATTGCTATATGTGTACTCATGCTATTATTTATTATAACCACTACATACTTATTAGATTTAGATAGTGGTTTGCATATGTCAAACATAATTGAACTTCAATATTGATAATTATCAAATGATTTTGTGCTTTGCATGTACAAAACATATCAATATTATATTAAGATATGTTTGATTAAGAAATAATGCTAATGTATACATAGGCTTTTATTTATTATCATTATAATAAATTTCTTAATTTTTCTATGGGTAATAGGCCGAAGCTAATGTTAATTATTGTTTATTGTGATTAATTGTTATTATATTTGTCGTAGGCAATATATTATTGTAATCTCTTGAACTTAAGTGGTGATTAATCTTTTCTATATCAATCAATTAGATTTAAATATTTTTGTTTCTAATTTTTTTAAAAAAAAATTCTAATGTTTATTTATGAGAATTTTAATTTCTAAATTGATTAAAACTATTTTACTCTAACTTGATTGGTTGGTATATTTTGAGTCTTATAGGAACAAATTTTCAAGAACCACTACCCTATTGTTAGGCTATATTTACGGATGACTTATATATATGAAACACATAGAACTTATTTAACAGTGTTTAAAAATTAAATAATTGATTAGTGAATAATATTTCAAATTACTCTTCATAAGACTTCAATATGAAATATTATAAAGTTATTTATGATAATAATTTATATAGAAAAAAGCTAATTATTAATTAGTCATTAAAATTATTAATGATACTAACTATATATCAAAACCTTTTCTAGAGTCATTCATCTAACAATTCTTGTATAAAAATTAAATAGTTATCAGGAAGATTATTATTTGAAAATATTATATTATGTGTGTGAGTAGTAGTACTAATAAAAGTTGTATTTAATATAAAGCACTACTACATTTTGGGTCAAATTGCAATGACAATTTGCGATGGTGGTGCAATTTGTGTTGATTTAAATATTTCTTTTTTGCAATTGTCCCCGATGTCATCGCAATACCAATGTTGGAGTTGTATTTGTGCACTCCATGACTATAAACAAAAAAAAAAAAAAAAAAAAACATGACATAAATCATTCCCCATTTGTTTTGATTGTGGAGAGCTGCACAGGAAAGAGGGTTGAGAGCTCCGAATGAGGGTGGAGAACTGTGAACATTGTCGTGCCCTTTGTTGCTATGATCTCTACATTTCATTGCCGTACCCTTGATTTGTGATTTGGTTGTCGTGCCCTTACTTTGTGATTTTGTTGTCATGCCCTTGCTCTGCAATTTCGTTGTCCTACCCTAGCTTTACCATTTTCTTCAAGGGCTATGTAAATTTTCATTTCTTTTCCTTCTAAATAGGTATCTCTTTATATTTCCTTCTATATATGTATATTTAGAGATCTTTTTTAAGGTGCTTATTACATCTTAGCACAATAGAGAAATCGATCCAGCTGCATACATATTCCATAATCCAAATAATAAAACAATAAAACTCACTCAACCCATGCTAAGTGACTTACCTCAAGGTCCTCCACAAAAATAATGTTGACCAGGAAAAAAAGGTAGAGTTCACAAGAAATTTTACAAAAACACATCATAACAGATATTTTTAGAAAGAAACTAGCCATAACCCAATAAATTGGGTCTAGTTACTGATTAGTTGGGTTGATATCAAATTCCTGTAGAATTGTCATTAGATTAGGTACAATAAAACAAACAATCAGTTATTCCCATTTAGCAGGATCAAATACAATTTTCCATGGTATTTCTGCAAGCCACATTAT